>JARQOC010000002.1:417999211-419199211 GCA_033576535.1 Allobates femoralis
CCGCCATCACTGGTATACAGTCGCCGCCATCAGTGGTATACAGTCGTCCCCAGTAGTGGTATACAGTCACCCCCAGCAGTGGTATACAGTTGCCCCCAGCAGTGGTATACAGTCGCCCCCAGCAGTGGTATACAGTTGCCCCAGCAGTGGTATTACAGCCTCCAGCAGTGGTATTACAGCCCCCAGCAGTGGTAATACAGCCCCCAGCAGTGGTAATACAGCCCCCAGCAGTGGTATACAGGCCCCCAGCAGTGGTATTACAGCTCCCAGCAGTGGTATTACAGCCCCCAGCAGTGGTATACAGGCCCCCCTGCTGATACACTACCCCCGATCAGGATACAGAGCCCCCCCTGCCGCCACACTGATCTCACCCTCTGACGTCCTGCAGGCACCGGGTGTCCTCCGTCTGCTCTTCTTGTCTGTATGCCGGCTTCTATTGCTGTGAGCGGCGCAGCAGCGATGACGTCATCACTGCGCCGGTCACATGATTAGAAACCGGCATACAGACAAGAAGAGCGGACGGAGGATGCCCGGTGCCTGCAGGACGTCAGAGGGTGAGATCAGTGCGGCGGCAGGGGGGGCTCTGTATCTTTATGGGGGGCAGTGTGCCAGAAAGGGGGGCCAGATGACTTAGTGTAGTGCAATATGCACCGCTCCCCCTGTCGCTGATGGACAGGGGGATGCAATGCATATTCATTACACTAATGAGCGGCGTCACGTGACCACCCGCTCCTTCTGCAGCCTCCCCTGCCTCCTACAGCACTCGATCACCGCCCCCCCCCCACTCAGCCAGCACACTGACTCAAGTATAAGCTGAGGAGGGCACTTTTCAGCACAATTTTTGTGCTGAAAAACACGTCTTATACTCGAGTATATACGGTATCTATTTCATTACACTTCACAAATACTTGCTCCTTTGTGTAGGTATATTATACAAAATCTGACTAGAATACATTTAAATTTGTTGGTGCAACGCAGGGGTGGGGAACATCAGGCCACAGGGCCGAATACGGCCGTCGATGACCTATTCTGCGGCCCCCGGGCAGGTTCTTGGGGACCACAGTGCTTTGACTGGCAGCCACAAACTGTCTGCCCTTTAAATCCAGCTCCCCAATGATCTCTATGCCCCAGCCTCAGCCTCCCCAGCGATGTATATGCCACTGCCTTCTCCTGTGATGTTTATGGCCCTAGCAAACGTGGAAAAGCAATTGAGAAGCAACATGATCAATATCACTGAACATCACAGCCACACCAAGGAGAAACCTTTGTTTTGACCAAATATAGCAGGAGAATTTTGAGGTTGATAATTTTGACGGACCGTAAAAATTTTCAGTCGGCCCTCCGTAGAAAAAGGTTCCCCACCCCTGATGTAACTTAAAAAATGTAGAAAAGTGAACGAGGTATGAATATTTTATGAAGGCACTGTAAACCTTCCAATGCATCGAATAATACATATACTCTCTCACTACTTGAGAATACAGGATACTATGAGCCTCATACTTCAAGTTGTCTTTGACTATTGTAGGAGGAGGAGGATCCCTGGCAGTGTCATCCAGTAAATTATATGATTTGAAGAGGGACTTACCGTATGAAACAGTGGGTATATTAAAACATGGAGGAAGTTTCAGGCAGAAAGCTCCAGAGAAAATGACATTGATTAAGGTATATGATAAAAACCTATAAATATGGGTCCCAGGTTGGCAGAGAGAACCTTAAGCTTGATATTTTTGTGGACAACCACACATCACCCATAGTCCCAATTCTAAAGCAATGGCCTCTAGAATGCCTCATTAGCAGCAGAGGTCTGATCAGCCTGTGCATTCCTCACATTCTCTCTGACTTCATACCAGATAATCCTTAATTTAGCCACAGATATTTCGACCTCTAGATTATCCATCATGGTGGTCGAAAAGGAATAAAAAAAAGGACGTAAGCCAAGATTACAATAAACTTGAAAAGTTTTAGTGAATTCTTGAAATGAATTATTAAAAGCAAATTAACATCAACTAATGATCGGAGATATAAAAGCTAAGATATTGCTTGAGCATTTAATTAGTATGTTCTGTCTGATCATTGGCCTCTAGGTAGTAGGTGAAACAACAAAACAATTCAATGTTACATAGTAACGTAGTATTTAAGGTTGAAGGAAGACCTTAAAGGGATCCTGTCACCCCAAAACACCTCTAAAGCTATTAAAAGCTGTCCCTACAGCATAGTAACACTTACCCTACACTCCTTTTAGCTCCTAAAAGCACCAAGTGAAATTGAAGAAAAATGTTATTACAGTACCTCATTATGGATGATAATGAGTGACTATGGTATTCATAGTCACCCTGGCAGGCTGTCCCCTTCATGATATCACGCCACCATAGGCGTGATCTTCTAATCAGATTAAAATGCGCGCCTCCCCGCTCTGTGCTGTCTCGGCCTGGGCTGCAGTGTGCGGCTTGGTGACGCGAACCGCGTCATTTCCGGCGCCGGGTGACGTATGTACACCCGCGCTGCTGATAGCTTCAAGACCCGCACTGCGCATGCGCATGCGCGTTTTGAAGCTAACAGAGCGGCGCGGGTGTACTACGTCACCCGGCGCCGGAAATGACGCGACTCGCATCACCCAGCCGCACACTGCAGCCCAGGCCGAGACAGCACAGAGCGGGGATTTTAATCTGATTAGAAGATCACGCCTATGGAGGCGTGATATCATGAAGGGAGACAGCCTGCCAGAGTGACTATGAATACCATAGTCACTCATTATCATCCATAATGAGGTACTGTAATAACATTTTTCTTCAATTTCACTTGGTGCTTTTTGGAGCTAAAAGGAGTGTAGGGTACGTGTTACTATGCTGTAGGGACAGCTTTTAATAGCTTTAGAGGTGTTTTGGGGGTGACAGGATCCCTTTAAGTTTATCTAGTTCAACCATTAGCCTAACATGTTGATCCATAGGAAGGCAAAAAAAAAACATGTGGCAACACTAGCTCCACATTGGGGAAAAAAATTCCTTCCTGACTTTAGATACGGCAATCAGACTAGTTCCCTGGATCAACGTCCTATCAAAGAATCTAGTATGTATAACCGGTAATAATATATTGATGTTAATGTTGATATTTTTACAGAATGCCCTCCAAGATTTTGAAATGCACTAGGTCTTCTGGTCAGAAACTCTATTTTCTGGAGTAACATATAAACACACAATGTGTATAATTAATAACTTACCTAAGGCTTGACAGTTAGGCAACTCAGAGGAATGAAAATAGATTGTTTGTCTATCACTTCAATTCACTCAGCTTTCCTGCCTGTCTCTCTGCACAAGAGAGGTATATGAATCTATCACTTCAATTCACTCATCTTTCTTGCCTGTCTCTCTTCACAAGAGAGGTATATGAATCTATGACTTCAATTCACTCATCTCTCCTGCCTGTCTCTCTTCACAAGAGAGGTATATGAATCTATCACTTCAATTCACTAATCTTCCCTGCCTGTCTCTTTTCACAAGAGAGGTATATGAATCTATCACTTCAATTCACTCATCTTTCCTGCCTGTCTCCCTGCACAAGAGAGGTATATGAATCTATCAATTCAGTGCACTCATCTTTCCTGCCTGTCTCTCTGCACAAGAAAGGTATATAAATCTATCAGTTCTATTAACAACATACTTGTCTGTTACTAAAGTAATATACTGAAATCATCTTACTGTGTGTGATGTGGGATCTTCAGAGGTCATCTTTAGTTTAAAAGTGTTTATTTGTTTTGCATTTATTGCCTCCTGCTGTCCTGAGTTTCTTTGATTGATTGATTAACAAGTTTAATAGACCCAGATCTAAGTACAAACTCACTATATATGTAGAGCCAGCTAAGGGGTGCAATCATGCGGGGTCTTGCAATCATGCCAACTGCACAAGTGCCGACTGTACAAGTGCAGTTACACCGGGCAGTTAAACGGGGCAGGAAACGGGTAAGTCATGCAAGACAAACAAACAGATATGTAATTTGTTCACTTGTACTGCAATTATGTATTCATTATGTAAACCCCAGACTACTCATCACTACTGACCACTCACCCACCACTACAGCTCTCCTTCCCGCTGCATTTGACCCATGCTACTCCCATCCCCCGCTCACCATCCACAATGTATCCCCTCCTTTGCACTCTCACTCCCATCCTTCTCCACTTCCTGCTACTCCCGCTCATCCCTCCACCCAGCAACAAAATACTTCTCTCACACTCCATCCTATCTAACCACCTCACCCACTCCTCTGAACTATTCCTTCACTTTCAATCCTCCATCTCCAATCAGGCACGACCACCATGTAAACTCTCATGCTCCCACCTGCTAACCCACTCCCTTCTCCTCCTACTCGCTGGCGACATTTCCCCTAATCCTGGCCCCCCCGCCACATCCCCACAGTCACCTACACCCCACCCCCACGTCCCATCACAACTCTCATAACCCCACCATCACCCACCCTCGCAACCTGACCAACCTTAGACCCATCCCCCCAGCCCCTGCTCCTCTAATCTCCCTGCCAGGCGCACTCTGGAACACCCGCTCAGTCTGTAATAAACTCCCAGACATCCATGAACTCTTTATTTCTAATAAACTCTCATTCCTTGTCATCACAGAGACCTGGCTCACCCCCTCCCACACGGCCTCCCCTGCTGCACTATCCTACGGCGGATTCAATCTTTCCCACACCCGCCGCCCCTCTGACAAACATGGTGGAGGTGTCAGCATACTCCTATCCGACACCTGCTCCTTCGCCCCTATTCCATTACCCCCCTCTGCTATTCTCCCATCTTTCGAAGCCCACATTGTCCGCATCTTCTCCCCCTGTAACCACCAGCTAGCTGTCATCTACCGCCCCCCTGGATCCATCCCCACCTTCCTCGACCACTTCACCACCTGGCTACTTCATTTCCTCTCTACTGACATCCTCACAATCATTATGGGTGATTTCAATATCCCCATTGACACTGCCAACCAAACTGCCTCTCAACTTCTTTCCCTGACCTCCTCCTTCGGGCTCTCCCAATGGTCCTCCTCTGCCACCCACAAAGATGGCCACACGCTGGATCTCATCTTTACCTGTCTTTGCTCCGTTACTAACCTCACAAACTCAACCCTCCCCCTGTCTGACCACAATCTGCTGACCTTCTCCTCCCTCACCTCCCCTGCTACATCACCTCCTCTCCGCAAACTTGATCATCCCCGCAGAAACCTAAAACACATTGATCTACAATCACTCTCAGAATCCCTTCTCCCTCTCGCCAACTTAACATCTATACGTGACACAGACACTGCCACCACCCTCTACAATACCACATTAACCAAGGCCCACGACCTAGCAGCCCCCCTCACATACCACGCTCCACACACTAGCAGGCAACCCTGGCACACCACCCTCACTAAAGACCTGAGACGGGGATTCAGGGTCGCCGAGAGGCGATGGAAAAAATCACGTTCCACTGAGCATTTTGCGCTGTTCAAACAGTCCATCATCGCCTTCAAGACTGCACTTGCTACCGACAAACAAACCTTCTTCTTATCCCTAATAACCTCCCTGTCCCACAATCCCAAGCAACTTTTCAAAACCTTCAATTCCTTACTGCGCCCGCCTGCTCCCCCTCCCTCTCCCATGATCTCTGCAGAAGACTTTGCCTCCTTCTTCAAAGAAAAGATTGACAGAATCAGAGACAGCTTTGATCCACTGTCCCCACAGCCTCCCCTCTCACCTATACTGCCCTCTCCTTTCATCAACTGCTTCCCCCCCATAACGGAAGACCAGCTCTCCTCCCTCCTGTCAAAATCACACCTCACCACCAGCGCCCACCACCAGCGCCCACGACCCGCTCCCATCCCACCTCATTCCCAACCTCACCTCCGTTATCATCCCAGCCCTAACTCATCTTTTCAACCTATCACTTACCACTGGCACCTTCTCCTCAGCCTTCAAACACGCCTTGATCACACCCATCCTCAAAAAAACCCTCCCTCGACCCCACAACTGTCTCCAACTACCGCCCTATATCTCTCCTCCCTTTCGCCTCTAAACTACTTGAACATCATGTCCACTCTGAGCTGTCCTCTCACCTCTCCTCCTGCTCCCTCTTTGACCACCTGCAATCTGGCTTCCGACCCCTCCACTCCACTGAAACACTGAAGCTCCACTGAAAGTCACCAACGACCTACTGACTGCCAAAAGCAAGCGCCACTACTCTGTTCTCCACCTCCTTGACCTGTCCGCCGCCTTCGACACTGTTGACCACTCCCTTCTACTACAGATCCTGGAATCTCTTGGCATCACGGACCTTGCCCTCTCTTGGATCTCCTCATACTTAACGGACCGCACCTTCAGCGTCACCCACTCCCACACATCCTCCTTGCCCTACCCCCTATCTGTCGGGGTCCCCCAGGGTTCAGTTCTTGGACCATTACTGTTCTCAATCTACACTCTCGGCCTAGGGCAACTCATTGAGTCCCATGGCCTCCAATACCAACTCTACGCCGACGACACCCAAATCTACCTGTCTGGTCCTGACATTGCCTCCCTTCTATCCAAAATTCCACACTGCATGTCCGCCATTTCATCCTTCTTCTCTGCTTGCTTCCTTAAGTTGAACATGGACAAAACCGAGTTCATAGTCTTTCCCCCAAGATGCTCCCCCTCACTACCTGACCTATCCATTGTCGTCAATGACTGCTCTCTCTCCCCAGTCCCCCATGCCAAGTGCCTCCCGGTTATCCTTGACTCTTCCCTCTCCTTCAATCCCCACATCCAGGCCCTCGCCACCTCCTGCCGACTCCCGCTCAAAAACATCTATAGGATTCGCACTTTCCTTGACCACGACACTGCTAAAACCCTTATTCACGCTCTCATCATCTCCCACCTCGACTACAGCAACCTCCTGCTCACCGGCCTCCCCAATACCTCCCTTGCACCTCTCCAATCTATCCTGAACTCCGCTGCATTCCTAATCCACCTGTCTCCCCACTACTCCCCTATCTCCCCCCTCTGCCAAGCCCTTCACTGGCTCCCTACTTCCCAGAGATCCCGGTTTAAAACATTAACCATGACATACAAAGCCATTCACAACCTCCATACATCTCTGTCATGGTCTCCCGATACCTACCCTCATGCAACCTGTTATCCTCCCAAGAGCTTCTCCTCTACTCCCCCCTCATCTCCTCTTCACACAACCGCACACAGGATTTCTCCCGTGCTTCACCCATACTCTGGAACTCACTGTCCCAACACATCAGACATTCTGCTACCCTGGGAACCTTCAAAAGAAGCCTGAAGACCCACCTCTTCCACCAAGCCTACCACCTGCAATAAGACCCGGTCCACCACAGCGCCTCACGACTGGAATTTCCCCCTCCCACTGTATCCCCACCCGCCCCTCGTAGACTGAGAGCCCTCGCGGACAGGATTTCTCCCCTCTTGTATCTGTACAACCGAATTGTCAACATTTATTGTTACTTGTATTGTTACTATGTTACTTGTCCTAGTCTGCCCTTTTAGCATGTAAAGCGCCATGGAATATAATGGCGCTATATAAATAAATAATAATAATAATAAAATTGAACCTATCAACTACCACCCAGTCTTCCCTTCTGAGGTCATAAGGGATGTAAATAATGTCCATGGAGAGGTGGGACCAAGGACCCCTAGTGCTGGAGAAAACCGGCACGGTGGATTTGCGGTGTTTTAGCTCAGGCACAAACTTCACAAGCAAGCATGTATTTTCTACAGTACCTAACTGTAACTGGCTTCCAAAAATTTCTGTTTAGCATACCAGTCAGAGAGTATTGTTAATATTAAAGGGAGACCAGGAAGCACAAAATCATAATTTCCTATTTTTTTTTAGGTTGAAGGTGTGTATACCGTATTTTTCGCTTTATATAACACACCGGATTATAAGATGCACCCCCAAATTTGGTGAAGGAATAGAGAAAAAAATTATTTTTAATGTTAAATGGGGTCTGTCTTATAATGCCAGTATCTGTCTTACAAATCATATAGGGTATATGTCCCTCATAGCCCCCTCATCCTTGGATATAGCCCTCATATCCTGGATATAGCCCCCTTAATCTGTATATGGCCCCCTTATTTTGGATATGGGGGGCTATAACCAGCACAGGGGGGCCATGTGCCATCATGAGGGGGGTGCAGGCACATGTAATATGCGCTGCTCCCCCAGTCCATCACCTCAGCACAGTTTCAGCACTGAGGTGCTGGACAGCGGGTGCAGTGCATATTATATGAGGCGAATGAGCGGGAGCATGTAACCTCCTGCTGTCTCCTGCAGTCTTCACTGGCCCGCCCCAGCCCATGGACACCTCTCCAGAGCTCCCTCCCCTGCAGTATATAATCCATACATTCAGATTATAGGATGCACCCTCCACCTTCCTCCACAATTTGGGGGAACAAAAGTGCATCTTATAATCCGAAAAACACAGTAAGTCTATCAAATTCAACCTATATCCTAAGATATTGATCTAGAGGAAGGCAAAAACCCCATGAGGCAGATGCAATTAGCCCTATTTTATGGAAAAAAAATGTCTTCCTGACTTAACAATCACACTAGTTTCCTGGATCAATGTCCTATCTCAAAATCTAGTACTTATTACCTGTAATATTATATTTATCAAAAATTGAATCCAGGTCCTCCTTTATCTGTAAAGAATAATATTGTCTCACTACTCTTTAAGAATCACCATCTGTGATCATCTTTCGTCCTTGACACTTTGGTAAGCCTAGTTATAAAAACTCATTGGAAAGATCTCTGTACTGACCTGTCATATACTGTATGTGTATATTCTAATAAGATAAGGCCTAAGGCTTTGTTTTTCCAAACTGAATAGCACCAACTTTACAAACCTCTCTTGGTACTGCAGTCTCCCCTTTCCCTTAATAACTTGGTTGCTCCTCTCTGCACCTGGTAAAGTTCAATTGCTAGTGCATCTCAATTAATTAGAATATCATCAAAAAGTTAATTTATTTCAGTGATTCAATACAGTCCCTGACAAAAGTTATGTCACTTATCCATGTTATGTAAATAAAAGCTTATAACCTGACATTAAATTCATCCATTGATTTTATAAATTACTTTTTTGAAATCTGAAACCTCCCAAATGTGGTTTAGGTTAAGAAAACATATTGGCATCAATGCTGAAATATTGATCATTTAATGAACACAGACTGGTCAAATTTTGGCAAGACAAAAGTTTTGTCGCCTGGTCATATAATGTACCCAATCCTAGTTTACATCCTCACCTGTGCTCCGTTGATGACCGGTTAATTAGTGGGTGTGTGTAAAAAGAAATCCAGCACCCCAGACCTTCACTTGAACTGCAACTTGAGCTCTGATAACATGCCAAAAATCCACCCTGCGACCAAAGCCTTGATTATCAAGAGGCTGAAGACCAGATCCACTGCAGAGGTGGCTGGCACCTTTAATGTGTCTCAGCGTCAAGTACAAAGAATTAAAAAAAGATTTGAAGAGACTGGAGATGTGTTTGACAAGCCCAGTTCCAGCAGACCTGCAAGACAACTGCTCAGGAGGAATGTTTGTTGATTAGAAAATCCAAAGCAAGCCCCTCTTCCACTGCAGCAGAGCTTCAACAGGCCTGGTCACCTCAAGTCCCTGTGTCAACTAGAACAGTTTGTAGGATTCTGTCTTGAAATGGCCTCCATGGTCGAATCAGTGCCCAGATGCCAGCACTAAACAAAAGGCAAATAAAAAAATGTGTGGCATTTGCAAAGTTCCACAACCTGCTAAACAGATGGACGCTGGAAAAGTAGCAGAAGGTGGATTTCTCTGATGAATCTTCAGTAGAATTACACCACAGCTGCCGCAAATACTGCAGGAGACCTACTGGAGCCATTATGGATCAAAATTTGGTAGTGGAAAGATCATGGTCTGGGGTTACATTCAGTATGGGGTTGTGCAAAATATTTGCAAGGTGGAAGGCAATATCAATAGCCTAAAAGAAATTTTAGCTACGTCTTACATTCCAAATCATAAAAGGGCTCAAATTCTGCAGCAGGATGGTGCGCCATTTCATACATCCATGTCTACAACAATGTTCCTCCAGGCAAAAAAGATCAAGGTGCTCAAGGACTAGCCAGCCAAGTGACCAGACATGAGCATCATTGAGCATATTTGGGGTAGGATAAAAGAGGAAGCTTGGAAGACCAAAACAAATAATCTAGATGAACTCTGGGAGGCATGTAAGACTGCATTCTTTGCTATTCCTGATGACTTCATTAATAAATTGCATGAATCATTGTTGAACCACATGGATGCAGTCCTTCAAACTCATGGAAGTCACACAAGATATTAAATATTTGATCCCTGATGAAGGTGCCAGGATAGGTGCCGAAACGCGTAGGAGAGAGGAGGAATAAAAGGATGGAAATCGATTTGGCTCTTTGGTGAGTTTATTTAACCCTGAAGCAGTGCTGACCGTGCGTGCGACACCAGCACTCCCATCAGTTCTTTGATACATACCACTATCCAGTAGTTGGTGGAGGTCCTGCAGCAGCTGGAACATCGTTTCCAAAAACGCCTTCAAACCAGTTGTGGGGATCACAACTGGACCAGGTGAGCAGCTTCACAGCACCACCACTGTATATAAGTGTCACTAGTGATAGGGCACTATTGCGCCTCTTGTCCCCCTCCCTATTTTATCTTTACAAGATATTAAATATGACTCTAATAGCACCACAACTTCATTCACCAATGTTATGCAACATATATTTGTATTTTAAGTAAATCATTTGTTTGAATATAACATTACTTTCAGTGGGCGACAAAATTTTTGTCTTGCCAAAATCTGACCATTCTGTGTTCATTAAATGATCAAAATTTCATTATTGATGCCAAATTATTTTCTTAACCTAAACCACATTTGGGAGGGTTTCAGCTTTCAAAAGAATAATTTATACAACCAATGGATGAATTTAACGTCAGGTTATAATTTTTTATTTACATGGATAAGCAACATAATTTTTGTCAGGGACTGTACATAAAGTGAAATTCATATATTATATAGAGTCATTACACACAAAGTGATCTATTTCAAGTGTTTATTTCTGTTAATGCTGAGGATTATGGCTGTCATAGTGTAGTGGAAATGCTGGTGTGGGAATGGCAGTTATGGGCAGGGTGACCAGGGAAAACTAGTCTGTCCCTAGACTGGGAATAGCCCTGACCCCGAAGGTATCTCTTATGGTGAGAAGGTTCGGATCTCCAGCCTCTCCCTAACTCCTCTACCAGCCCTGCGCTATTCCACCTCATCGCTCTCCACTAAACCAGGGTACAGCAACTCCAAAGGCAAAGCTCTCAGCAGCACAAACAGTCAGGTCTGCACAGCACGGCTTCCAGGCATAGTCTGAAACTCTATTAGCAGCACCACCTGGGGGATGGAGAGGCTATTTAAAGACTAAGGGGTGAAGACTCATACATTAACTTCACATCCACCAGGACACGGCAATAGAACTGGCATTAACTCATGCAGTACTAGAGGGAATTTACACAGTGTGAGTTACAGCAGCATCAAGAATAGACTGCAGATAATCAGCGCGTGACAGTACCCCTTCTTTTAAGAGAGGCCACTGGACTCGAAACCGGACACTTCCGGAGAAGATCCACATTTCCTGACTGACGAGATATGAAAAATGTTACGGTTCCCAACACTGGGGGTAGTTCGAGTTGGTATAACACAGGGTTGCAAATGGCAAATATCCTAAATGGACCAATAACCCCGGAAGTAGGACCCCAGTAGCATGCCTTCACCTGACGTCCTTGGACAACACCCAATCATACTTATTCACTCTCAGGTCTGGACCTGCATGTTTATTTCCATATTTGCAGTCACAGTCCGAGGACACACATGCAGGATGGGAAACAGCAGCAGTGTCCCCCCAGGGCCCAGGGCTCCCTCTCGTGGAGTGCACAGTAGGAACCACTGTCCTTCCTCAGGCCCTCCTCCTGAAACAATGCCTACACCCACCATTTATCTGAGTCATAGTCTGGACTCCACCCCCATTTCCAGGCTCACTCGCAGTGACTTCTGGTCGTGGGATAGGAGTTGGTGCAACCAGTATGGTAGAAATAGTTGTAGCTAGGCAATTACTCACACAGAAAGCCTCCAGCTTACAACTTTTCTGGCCGCCAGTCAACTACCGGGTTGCAATTCTCAAGCCAGGGAAGGCCCAATACAATGGGAGTGGGAAGGTTTTCCAAGAGATGACAGGCCGGGACCTCCTGGTGGATAGTTCCTATGCTCAAGTTCATATTATGCACTACATGGGAGAGGACCTTCTGGCTAAGTGAAACTGAATCGATCGAGGTGATAGGAATGGGTCTAACTAAAGCACGGCTGGCGAGACCATGAGCCTGAGCAATGCGATAATCCATCAAATTGACCCAAGCTCCGCTATCGACCAGTACTGGTACAGTTTCGATTTTACCATCCACCACCACTTTGACAGACAGTGTGAACGGAGAATTAGCGAGGAAGGAAATATAAACCTTCTGGTCGCCTGCTTCCAAACGATCTGAAGTAAGCTGCTTCTGAGACTGTGTGGTTATTTTGGAGCGGAGTGAACAAATCTTAACAAAATGGTCAGATTTTCCACAGAAATACAAGCTACTCCCACTTGAAGAACAGTAACCACAGGAGGTTTAACACGAGAACCTACTACCCCTAACTTCATGGGTTCGTTGGGTATAGTCTGCTCAGCAGGGATAGGAACAGGAGACAAAGTAGGTCTTGGTCTCTCCCTCAGGCATCTGTCAAGCTGTATGGCTAGGGACATTGCAGCCTCCAATGACTCAGGTGCAGTGTACTGAACCAGGGTGTCTTGTAGTCTAGCTGACAAACCCAGGCAGAACTGACTCCTGAGGACTGGGTCGTTCCAATGGGTGTCAGTTGCCCATCTCCAAAATTTTGAGCAGTACTCCTCCACTGCCCGTGTTCCCTGCTTGAGTTCACGGAGATTAGACTTAGCAAAGGACACCCTATCAGGTTCACCATACACCTGAGCCAGAGTAGCAAAAAACCCATTCACCGACTGCAGCGATGGTGAGTCGGATGGGAGGGAGAAGGCCTAGGTCTGGGGGTCCCCTTTAAGAAGGGAAACTATTATCTCCACCCGATGTTCCTCACTTCCAGATGAACGGGGCCGGAGTCTGAAATAAAGCTTACAGGCTTCACAAAAAAACAAAAAATTGGTCTCTTTCCCCAGAAAACCTATCTGGAAGAGAGACCTTGGGTTCTGGCATGGCCTGAGCATGAGTGATGGCAGGTAACCCACAACTTGCTGCAGCTGTTGCACTACCTGAGTTCGCAGACAAGTTACCTCTTCAGAGATGGTCCACATCAGGCATGAAAATGCATCAGCTGAGGCAGTCTGAAACATAGTTACTCAAGAAGGATGATATGGCTGCTGATGATGTTATGGTGTAGTGGAAATGCTGGTGTGGGAATGGCAGGTACGGGCAGGATGACCAGGGAAAACTAGGCTGTCCCTAGACGGGGAACCATGACTAGCCCTGACCCCAAAGGTGTCTCTGATGGTGAGAAGGTTTGGGTCTCCAGACTCTCCCTAACTCCTCTACGAGCCCTGCGCTATTCCACCTCATCGCTCTCCACTGAACCAGGGTACAGAAACTCCAAAGGGAAAGTTCTCAGTAGCACAAACAATCAGGTCTGCACAGCATGGCTTCCAGGCATAGAGTGAAAGTCCAACATCAGCACCACCTGGTGGAAGGAGAGGATGCTTAAAGGCTTGGAGGTGGAGCCTCACACATTAACTTCACATCCACCAGGACACAGCAATAGAACTGGCATTAACTCATGCAGAACTAGAGGGAATTTACACAGTGTGAGTTAAAGCAGCATCAAGAATAGACCGAAGATAATCAGCACTAGACAGCGCATGAAAATGGCTTACATCCAATGAAAACCCAAAGGTTATTATTTTAGAAAATTAAAGTGGGGGGGATGAAGGGTTAAAAACTGCACTGCCGTATTCCACAAGACATCAAAGTGTGAATATAATATTGATTTATTAGTCAACGTGTTTCAGGGCTCCCAGAAACACCCTGAAACATGGCAATATGATATTGATTTTTGTTAATATTCTAATTTATTGAGATGCACTTGTATGTTCTTATACACTGGAGACCAAAACTGTACACAATATTTTAAGTGTGGCTTCACTACTTACTTGTATAGAGGCAAAATCATGTTCTTTTCAAAAGCATCTACCGTATTTCCCTTTAATGCCTCCCATTATTTTATTTTTCTTGGCAGCAGCTGCCTGGCACTGGTCACTGGATTAATGTTAGTCGATGGTCATTTGTAGAATGTAGAGAGCGGGTAGGGTGATAGACAGAAATGAGGGAGGAGATGTAGGGAGGTGCTGCACTGTGAAGAGGTTTGTGGGTGAGAACAAGCAGTTTAAAATGGATCCTGTAGAGGAGAAAGTCTAGAGAGGGGGAGGCCGATTAAGGCTGCCTTCACATTTGCGTATGGGAACGCAGCGTATGCTGCGTTCCCATAAGCATTCAAACGCATGCGCACTGCGTTCCTATGTTTAACATAGGAACGCATAGTGCCTGCGTTTGCTGCGTTCGGGTGCGGATGCGGACGATATCTGCTCCTTCCGGTGTCCAGCGTCCGCACCCGGGACGCAGCTTGCAGCATTTTTTTGTGCGTTTGGGGATCTTGCAAGATCAGCAAGCGTCCCCAAGCGCACAAAAAATGCATTGCCGTCAATGGGTCCGCAGTGTTCAGCGCTTGACAGCGCGGGAGAACGCTGCGGACCCATTGAAAAATCTCCCGGTGGCCGCCGGTGATGTCACAGGAGCTCACCGACGGCCACCGGGAGATCAGCTGACCCTCTGCTGTCCTCCTTCTCCCCGCCGCCTGTAATCTCCTAGCGATGTCGGCGGGGAGAACAGCTGATGTGACAGCTGTTTGAATCTTCCCGCGCCGACATCTCCTCACAGTGTCGGCGCGGGAAGACTCAAACAGCTCTCAGATCAGCTGTTCTCCCCGCCGACAGTCCCGGAGCTTACCGGCGGCCGGGCTCCATAGTGATGTGTCCGCAGGCGGACATTATCCGCTGCGGACACATCATTTGGACCCTGCTTCTGACAGCGTTTGTGTCTGCATGCCATCAGCATGCAGACACAAACGCTAATGTGAAGCCAGCCTAACAGAGAATTGCAGTAGTCAAGGCGGGAATGGATTAGGGCCACGGTGAGGGTCCATGTTGTTTCCATGGTGAGAAAGTGGCGGACTCTAGAAATGTTCTTCAGGTGCAAGCAACAAGAATGGATGAGAGATTGTATATAGGAGGTGAGGGAAAGTTCGGTGTCAAACATAACACCCAGACAGCGAGCCTGCTGCCTAAATGTTATCGTGGTGCCGCACACTGAGAGACAGATATCAGGTTTAGGGAGGTTAGTGGAGGACGGGAGCAGAAGAAGTTTCGTTTTGGAAAGGTTGAGCGCTCAATGAGTGCAATGATTCATAAAGCAAATGCACAGCATCCAAATTAATATGCTAATATGAATCGCCCAAAAAATGCTTAAATGCAATATATGATATGCTGTTCATAGAAAGCGCAATCATCCACTGTCTGCTGAATACTACAGCACTTGTCAATAGAACAAACACAGATCTGCACTCAAGCATGGTAGCACTGGTCTGTCAGGTAGCTTACGAATTGGTGCTAAGACCAGCTTTGGCCAGCATCGAGCTCAAATAAGACAACTGGTATATTGGCACATCAATCCCCCATCATGTTTGGTGAACTAATAGGCTCTCAACAGCTGGGAATATAAATTGGGGATGAGTGGCAAAGAATACTGATTCTTCACAGTGATTTTGTGATGTTCTGGATAATCAATACATGGTCTGAGGATGTAAACTAGGATTGGGTGCATTATATGACCAGGCGACAAAACTTTTGTCTTGCCAAAATCTGACCATTCTGTGTACATTTAATGATCAATATTTCAGCATTGATGCCAATTTATTTTCTTAACCTAAATCACGTTTGGGAGGGTTTCAGCTTTCAAAAGTGTAATTTATACAACCAATGGATGAATTTAACGTCAGGTTATAAGCTTTTATTCACATAACATGGATAAGCGACATACCTTCTGTCAGGGAGTGTAATGTCCTAAAATGTTATTTACGTGCACATATGGAGTAATCTTCAGATAAATAGCATTACAATGCTGCCCGACCACCTTATTGAAGCAGCGACTAAAGGGAGAAAATGAAATGATATCCTCCTTGCAGCCGCTCGCTTTCAGTCATAGGAGTGTTGTGTGAATGCTGTAATCACTCCCTGGAAAGCCCTTTGGAATGAAACCAATGTAACCACTTTTCCAATGAGTCAGTCAGGCAGAATTGTAATGCTGTATATTTGCACATTAACCTTATACCTGAAGGTAAATACTGTGTTGGACATAACAGGTACCCATTAATAAGTATGGCCCTGTGAGGAAGCTTGGTTGCTATGTATTCCTGTTTGCATTCAGCCTGTTTTGTAAACTATGCTTGCAAATTCTGCAAATAAAGGATTACAAGGACACATATATCCAATTTTACATTAACAGCCAGGAATATATTTTACATTTATGTTTTGTATAATTTAATATTTGTGATTTAGCAGATTTTTGTGAATCCATCACGAATGTATTTGTACAGTTTTCTGCAGTATCTTTAAAAAAATATTTCTGTTCACAGCAGTCACTTCCAGTTGAAAGAGAATCACAGGACTGTTCAGAGAGTTACTCCGAGGACCCCTGGAGGATAACAGAAGAACAACGAGGCTACTACACTAACCAGTTCAAATCCCTTCAACCTGATCTCAATTCCCTTATTTCCGGTAAGTCATTTGGATATTTTGCATATTTTTTTTTCCTGCCATGGGTTAAATGGATGGATATTCAGCGCCTATTCATTTTGGAATATTTCTTTTGTTAGTAGACTGTGAACACTCTTATAAGTTTTCTCCCATTTAGCATCCGAATACTTCTTGAAGGCTTCAAAGTGCTAGTATAGAGTAAATGGCTGCCCAGAAACAGTTTTCTTTTGGGAGTTAACTTTAGTCTGCTTAGAAGATATTTTCAATAATGATTTTGTGTCCTAAGAGCATGTGCACACTACATTTTGTTTCAGTTGGAATGAGCTGGAACCAGCCTGAAAAAGTTCTAAAAAATGCCAAAAAGAATTAACCGCCTGTATAGCAATGTCAAAATGACTTGCAGTGTACAGTATATGTTCTGCCATTTACCACTTCTTTTAACTGCTCAAAAGTAATTAAATTTAATTCCTCAAAATCAACTGGTCCATTTTTTCGGAGGCTGCCACTATATTAAAAAATAATAAAAATATTAATATGTCGGCAGCAATGCTTCCACAAAAATGACAAAAGAATGCCAAAGAAGATATTTCAGGAAAAAATATAGCTATTGTTTCCCTGAAGGGTTTTCTGCTTCAAAACTGATGTGGATATGCCAGAATTTATAAACCATACCATTAAGGCCCTGTTACACGTAGCGATATCGCTAGCGATATCGCTGCAACGTCACAGGTTTTGTGACATGGCGGCGATATCGCTATGTGTGACACGTAGCAGCAAGCGGCCCTCCGCTGGCTGATCGCTGATCGTGTTGGAATGGCCTAGACCATTTTTTCATCGTCGGTCTCCCGCTGGGCATGCTGGATCGCTGTGTGTGTGACAGGAAAAATGACCAACGATCTCCGTGCTACGCCAGTGACAGTGACATATCCCAATGACCGTCGGGGGTCGCAGCATCAGTGAGTAGATCTGCCTGTGTGGCATCTCACCAGTGACCACTTAGCGACATTCCAGCGATCCCTGCCAGTTCGTATCGTTGTCGGGATCATTGGAATGTCACTAGGTGTAACAGGGCCTTTAGGCCAGTTTCACAAATCTGACAATGTTGATTGCTCTCAGTGGGAGAAACAAGATAATAATCTTGTAGTTGTGATACCTTTTAATGGCTAACAAAAATAAAATAAGTGCTGTTACAAGGCAAGCTTTCGAGACGTCTCAGGTCCCTTCATCAGGCAAGTTATGACAAAATATTGAAAGAAAATCAAAGTCTTTCAATATTTTGTCACATCATTTTTGAGAGCAATCAACATTTTCTCGACTGGCTAACACGGTACCAAAACGTTTTCTTTTAAGCAAATCTGACATTCTCTTTCAGAGTATGGACTGAAAAGTTTGGACTGGCTGGAGGCATATATGGTGGCTTTTGAGTTTGGGAAACTCACAGATAGTCCAGACCCTGCAATCCGTACTAGGAACATGAATGTGAATCCGCTCTATAGCAATAAAGATCCTTGTTTTTAAGTTTAAACAGTGCAATAGGCAATTTTAAAGATTTAAAGTGAACATGTCTGCAGTTTTTTTTGCATATAGGCTGCGACCACCACAAGTAAAATCTTATATACCACATTCTGGAATGCTGTATGCAAGTCCCCAAGCCAATCTGTATAATGCTAAAAAACAGGGAGGCGGTCTGGTCCAATGAGTGTTGCAGGTCAGGATCCGGCACCTTTTTCCTTCTTGTGTTCGCCGTCCTCCTTTGCTTGATGTTGGTGATGTGTCGTATGTCACCCACATACAGTCTCCGGTTTTGTGCTTCTGTGTACACACACTTTCTTTTGCCATGCTGAGGGCAGAGCAAAGTACTGTAATGCCCAGGTGCAGAGAAAGGCCAAATAATGCCCAGGCATGCACAGCACACGGACATTCTTTGCCTTTTCCCCATGTCTATACCTTATAGCACTTTGGCCTGCCCTCGGAAGAACAGAGAATAGTATGTGTATGCAGGATCGCAATGGAGGCCGGTGAGTGATTGATGTAGGATGCATCACCCACATGAAGGAGGACAGCAATCAGAAGAAGATAGGAAGCGCTGGACTGAGACCTGTGACACCCATTGGAACTAAACCGCCTCTGAAGTGAGTATTGTAATAGCAGTTTTCTTTGCATTAAACAGATTGGCCTGTGGTCTTGTATACAGCTTTCCAGAATGTTGTATGTAAGGTCTTACTGGTGGTGGCCGCAGCTTATATGCTTCCAAGCTTGAATGGGTGTTCCCCACACCCCCAGGCAATGATTAATAGCTTCTACCTATATACACACTTTCCATATATAGAATACGACCAGCTCTCAAGACTTGTTTGTGCTAAGTGATAAGTCCTAGAGTATTTAAATTGTATATTCAATATAAATGACCGCTCAAATGTGGCAGTAGTGAATTACATGTCACATGCAAATCTGTGACCCTCCAAATTGGCAGCATACACTCCTGTAAATATCACCTTAAAAAGACAAATCAAGAAGAAATTCTAGTAATAATTTCCAGGCAAGATGCCAACATTATTAATGGTTAGTTAATTCGTTGAAAGCAGCATAAAAATTAAACCACTATGGCTAGGGTCATACATAAGCCCTTGGTCCGTTTTTGGCTTCATTTTTGTCATTTTTTTTTTCTAAGTCCAAAAACTGACAGAAAAACAGATTGGATGTAATAAACACCCTGTCCGTTTTTTTCTGGACCTCAAAACATTGCTCTGTCCGTTTTTGAGCCAAAAACGTTGCTAGCAATGTTTTTGGCATCAGTTAAAAAACGCATGCGTTTTTTTTAACATGGGGCCCTATGGGAAACGCATGCGTTAACGCATGGCACATATAGGCATATGAAAAAATGACTAAGTCCAAAAACGTTCAGGGGTGCAGGAGGCTCAAAAAGCACCCAAAAAAAAATGGATTGGTCATGGAAATCACTTCCAAAAACGGACTTCTATGTGTCACCCCAGCCTATGACATTTTTTTTTTGTTACTTCCTCAAGATCCTTTTTTATTATGATGCTTAGATTCTTGTTGAGCAAAATGTTAAATATAAAAATATTTTGGTCAGCATGCTCTATTCAAGTGTCATTGTTTGACCATCATTTTTTGAGACTTTACCAAAATGCACAGATTTTTCTAAGTCCGAGATTTGTAATAAAAACAAGGTCTTATCTTTCTTTGGCTTTTTTTTATTCTTCTTTCTTCCCATAATTTAAGCACAAAACAATCTATAATTATTAACAGATTAGAAGACTGGACAGAGAAAACCAATTATAGGAAAACAATCAGGTTCCTCATGCCACCCAAACAGGTGGCATAAATCAGGAATAGGCTTCCAAATTACAGTCCTTTATGTTTTAGTTTTTTCATTTCAAAGGCATCCACCACATATTCAGCAAATATTGGTCACTTCAGTAAAACAATGTCAAGATATAGAATTTAAAATCACCTCCTTTTCTAATTCAAAAATAAAACATAAATAGACGAAATATTTAAGTCACACATTAAAGGGAACCTGTCACCTAATTTGAAGCCCCTACACTATCTCTAGCTGTACCTACAGCTTCCTAGCAGCTCCCTATCTCTCCCTTTCTTATGTAAAGTGACCCTATTAAACGTTTAAATTAAGTCTAAACTTACTGCAGTCCCCGTGTTTAGGGGACTGGGTAGGCGTGGCCACGCTTCCATCAGCACTCCTACATGTTGAAATGCACGCCCCGCTGGGCGGCATTATTCAGGGCCCTCTCTGCCCCCATGTCTTTGTAATCTCCGTGCGCCTCTGTAGTTCTATGCACCGGCCGGACGTCACTTCCGGCGCGGTGTATTATGGGGCGGGTCACGTGATCGGCCCTAGTGCATTATGGGGCCGATCACGTGACCGGCCCGGCTCCGCGCATGCGCACTGCGCTTACTGAAGCCGGGCCGGTCACGTGATCGGCCCCATAATGCACTAGGGCCGATCACGTGACCCGCCCCATAATGCACCGCGCCGGAAGTGACGTCCGGCGGGTGCATAGAACTACAGAGGCGCACGGAGATTACAAAGACATGGGGGCAGAGAGGGCCCTGAATAATGCCGCCCAGCGGGGCGTGCATTTCAACATGTAGGAGTGCTGATGGAAGCGTGGCCACGCCTA
Organism: Allobates femoralis; assembly: GCA_033576535.1. Taxonomy (NCBI): domain Eukaryota; kingdom Metazoa; phylum Chordata; class Amphibia; order Anura; family Aromobatidae; genus Allobates; species Allobates femoralis. The sequence continues at coordinate 418,020,275 of JARQOC010000002.1, forward strand.
CCCAGTCCCCTAACCACGGGGACTGCAGTAAGTTTAGACTTAATTTAAACATATTTAATAGGGTCACTTTACATAAGAAAGGGAGAGATAGGGAGCTGCTAGGAAGCTGTAGGGACAGCTAGAGATAGTGTAGGGGCTTCAAATTAGGTGACAGGTTCCCTTTAAAGGGATTGTTCACTTCCTGGACAACCCCTTCTCACTTTCCATGTGCACCCGCGTAAAAAATAAAAAAGCTTATACTCACCTCCGGTGCCAACTTGGTTCCAGCGATGTCAGAATTCTCGGGCCCACGCTTTCTGAAAAGTTGCAGTGCAGCCAATCAGCAAGCTTTACCGATGCAAGGTGGGGATGAAAGCAAGACAATCATATTTACCAGATACTGTAGTTTATTGTAGTTTCTCCTGCGTGACAATTTTATACCTCCTGGATCTGACTCCGCTACCTGATTATCCTTCTTGCCAGCTTGCGTTACTAAAAAGCAGCTGACCCTTTGCCCTTGCCCTGGGACCCCTGTGTAAGTCCAGATCCCGTTACAGGGCTTAAAGGGTGAAGGCTAGTGCAACCTCTGGATTCAGAGAAATTGAGTAGTTTGCGCCAATTGTGTTCGCGGTTGCCTTTTTGATGCCGCCAGGTGACTACGAACAGCCCTTATGTGAGAGATACCGGTAGTTTCCCTTAAACATTAGTTTTGGAAATCCATGTGAAAAAAATGCAATCCTTTTTAAAATTGCTTCTAGAATGTAATCCAGTTCACCATGAAAGGCATTGCAGAGATGCATACTTTAACCTTATTATTAGTACAACCAAGTTGTATACATGTTTTGTTAAAACAAATGTTTTTATTACTTGTAGGGTCCGTAGCAAGAAACTTCTTCACAAAATCAAAGCTTCCTATCCCAGAACTTTCACACATTTGGTAAGTATACAAGAACAAATAAGAAGGTGTGTTCCCATTTCTGTTTGACAGAATTCACACATACTATTTTATAGTCTGTTGCGACATCCAGTACACATTATTTTACCTTTTATATAAGACAGAAGATAACAGGATAGGCATTCATAGAGTAGGTCATCCAAGCAGTATGAAGCAAACACTGATCTCAGGGAGACCAGTCCAAGAAAACACTTCGGGCAGCCGGCTGTAGTGCTCAACACAGTGAATTCCTAGGCACATTGCCCCCTGGGCATTACAAATATGCAAATAGAGTCCGTGGAGCCTCGTTTAGGAGTCTCAACACAGGACTAGCCAGATATCCCTCCAGGGAAGGACCTAGCCATGGGGAGGCTCTTTGAGGAGACCACCATAACCACCATATTAAGTGGCCCTTTGAGTCAATATCTAGCTGTTTATGGGCTTAAAGATATGATAAGGGAATACCAAGGCCAGGTATCCATCCACAGACAGCTGTTTCGGGGTATTGCCCCTCATCAGTGTGGAGTAGGATTCTGGCTGGGTGGGAGCAATGCCTAGTAGACCAACAACACAAAGCAATCACTTCAAGCAGTATGTCCAGGCTCCATTTAGTTCCCGGATAAAGAACTTAAAGGGAATCTGTCACCAGTTTTTTGCTACCCTCTCTGAAAGAAGCGTGATGTTTAGGCAGAGACCTTGATTTTTACCATATGTCGCCTACTGGGCTGCTTGCTGTAATTTTGATTAAAGTACTAGTTTATCTGTTGCAGTTCTACCAGTTTTCTAAATGCCGAGCTGTATATAACTTCGCCCACACAATTGATTGGCAGCTTTATACTGTTCATATGCATAAGATGAAAACTAGTGTGGGCGAGATCATGTATTTATAGATTTACTTGTCTTCGATTGAATCAATCAGCAGTCCAGTAAGTAAAACATAGCTGGAATCAGGGATTCTTTCTCTACGTTATGCTACTCTCAGAATTGGTGGCAGTAACCTAGGGATATGTTCCTTATTATTAGTTTTTGGATTACAGAATCATGCATTTTTTATATACACATACTGAAACTTCTGCTTACACAAGTAGTCTGTTTCCAAAAAATGCAAGGGCCTGGATTAATCAGGTGTGATAGATCAACAGGATAACAGAACAGGACTAAAGGCTCCATTATACCTAGTGACATTCCAGCAATCCCGACAACGATACGACCTGGCAGGGATCACTGGAATGTTGCTAAGTGGTTGCTGGTGAGATGCCAGACAAGCAGATCTACTTTCTGATGTGGCGACCCCGACGATTGTTGGGATCTGTCACTGTCACAGATGTAGCATTGAGATCGTTGGTCGTTTTCCCTGTCGCACACACCGATGCTTGCTGCCCAGAGGGAGACAGACGATGAAAAAATGGTCCAGGCCATTTCGTAACGATCAGCGATCTCACAGCGGGGGGCCGATCACTGCTACGTGTCACACACAGCGATATCGCTGGCGAGGTCGCCGCAATGTCACAAAACCTGTGACGTTGCAACGATATCATAAGCGATATTGCTACGTGTAATGGTGCCTTAAGCATGGTGCCAGTAATGTGATCTCTACTCAATTTCACATTATCAAGTTATATGACTCTTGGCAATCAGTTAATACTGGCCAGATGTGCACATATAATATGCATGTTTTCATCTGCCAAATTTGTTAATAATTTTCTTCTGCTTATTTCTCTTTCAGGGACCTCAGTGATGTTGATTGTGATGGTGCTTTGACACTAGCAGAGTTTTTTGCAGCTTTTCATCTTATTGTTGCTAGGAAAAATGGATATGATTTACCTGATACACTTCCCAAAACTTTGCTATCTGAAATAGTTCAGCCAAGTGAGTGACCTTTTTTCCCCAAAAGTTGTTTTGGACCTTTCAATACATTAGTTTACTATCATGTACAGTGCAAAATTAAACATATACCTTAGATTTCCATTTTAGATCTTCATTTAAGGATATAAAGAAAAATACCCATGTTTACTTTTAAAGCGTGACCAACGTTTTAATTACCTTAATAGTACACATGGAAATAAGCAACCTTGTAACTTTTTGTTTAGGAGTTGGAAAGACAATAAAGTGCAAATAGGATGTTACCCACAATAAGGAGTAATCTCAAGTGATTCCTGTAGAGGCTCACCTTTGAGGGTTGTGACAGTCACAACCACTATATACACATTAAACAACTGCAGCAGACCCACATGGAATCAGCAGACAATGCAGAAGAAAGAAAAAGGTATATTACACGCCCTGCTGCCATGAAGAAATGATTAATCTGGATAATATGTAAAATTATTTATTTGTCAACACATTTCAAAGCCATCACGAGCTTCTACTTCAATTCTGATTTTTCCTGACGAATAAACTCATAGTGGCTTTGAAACGCGTTGACAAACAAATCACCATTCTTATTATCCAGATTAATCATTTCTTCACGGCAGTGCGGGTTATATACCCTTTTCTTTCTTGATTCACTGTAGACAGAATTTAGAATTTTGAGAATGAAAGATCAGTGCAGGAGGAAGAAAAAGCAGATTTGTCTGATAAGATATATTACGGTACAAAGATGCTTATTATAATTATTATTATTTATTATTACGTCATTTATTCCTTGGTGCTTTACATGTGAAAAGGGACATATACAGACAAGTACAATATTTATGAGCAATACAAGGTACACACAGGTAAATGTGGGGAGAGGACCCTGCCTGCAAGGGCTCACAGTCTACAAGGGATGGGTAATGAATACTGTAGGTGAGGGTAGAGCTAGTCGTGCAGCGGTTCAGTAGACTGAGGATCACTGCAGGTTGTAGGCTTGTCGGAAGAGGTGGATCTTCCGGTTCCTTTTGAAGGTCTCCATGGTGGGCGAGAGTCTGATGTGTTGGGGCAGAGAGTTCCAGAGAAATGGGGGAAGCACGGGAGAAATCTTATATGCGGTTGTGGGAAGAAGAGATAAGAGGGGAGTAGAGAAGGTCATCTTGAGAGAATTGCAGGCTACATTTAGGTGAATACTGAGAGACCATGTCACAGATATATGGAGGAGACAGATTGTTTTGGCTTTGTATGTCATGGCTAGGGATTTGAACTGGAGCATCTTGGCAGTGAGGAGACAGTGAAGGGCTTGGCAGAGAGGAGAGTCTGGGGAATAGCGGGGAGACAGGCAGCAGAGTTTAGGATAGATTGGAGGAGTGCTAGAGGGGAGGCCAGAGAGCAGGAGATTTGAGTAGTCGAGGCGGGAGATGATGAGGGCATGCACAAGTGTTTTTGCAGTTTCTTGGTCAAGGAATATACGGATCCGGAAAATGTTTTGATTTGGATGTGGCAGGACATGGCAAGGGCTTTGATATGTAGCTTGAAGGAGACGGCACAATGTGTACTATTTATTTAGGAAATACAAATTAAAACGATGATTACGCTTTTAAGAATTGTTATTTCTCCTTCGCCTCATTGGGGGACACAGACCGTGGGTGTTATGCTGCTGTCCACTAGGAGGCGACACTAGGCAGAATCTGCAAAAGAGTTAGTGGCTCCTCCTATGCAGTTATACACCCTGGAGCAGGAAGTGATTCCCCAGTTTTTGCTTAGTGTCTGAAAGGAGGCACACATTCTTACTCTCTCTCCATTATTTTTACTTTTTGAAGCTGCATTTTTTATTTTTGAAGGGACATGTCGACCACAGATACCTCCCCAGACCCCACAGTTGGAACTCTGGGTCGAGTTACTTTTGTCTGCTAAGGGCTATTCCTTTCTCGGCCCTCCACTGTTGGAGGTGCAGGGTTAAAGCGATTTCCAGACCTGCCGGTTCTGAGGCCCGCATTCCTCCCCAGTCCCCACAGATGGGGCTCTGGGTCGCAGTAATGCTCCATGTCCCCACCGCAAGCAGCAAGATAGAGGGAAACAAAAACCGGCAAAACCGACCCCCCCTCCTTCCTCAGCTCCTCACAGTTGGGGTGCTGGGTTACAGTTGAGAGACCCCCTGCACGTAACAAGTCGGTTACAGGAATGGGATCAACAGCCAAGTGACCTCTGAAGGTGGACGGCAGCATCCCTCCCTAATTCCCCCTTCGGGGCTCTTAGGTCGAGACGTCGCAAGGTATGGCGCGCAGCAGCAGCACACGGCTGCACTACAAATCGCTGCAGCACACCGCGAGGGGTCTAACCCTAAAACCAGCTCGGCTATGTAAGAGATCAATGCTGCAGCACATCTCAATGCTGCAGCACATCTCAATGCTGCAGCAGAAGAGCCAGCTTAACTGTGTGCTCACACAAGCCAAATGCTGCAGCACATCTCAATGCTGCAGCGCATCTCACATGCTGCAGCACATCTCACATGCTGCAGCACATCTCACATGCTGCAGCACATCTCACATGCTGCAGCACATCTCAAATGCTGCAGCACATCTTAGAAGAACCAGCAGGATAAGACTTCCAGCATTGCCCCTATAAAGGCCCTTACCTCTACAGGGGGCCCTCAATGTGGGAGCACAGTGACAGGCGGAATACCCACCGGAGCATCTAGCCTATCGTGGGTGCAGGCTCCGGTGAGGCCAGCACTGTATCTGGCCGGGCCACCGCCATTCCCAGGCCGCGGACGTCCGCGCCGGGCCTCCGCCGTTCCCGGGCCCGCGATTCACGCGAGGCCCCGGCTTCGGCCTAGCCACCCCATCAGAGGGCTTTCCCCGCCTCCCCGCCCGCCTCCGCCTGACGTCGGACCCGGCTCGGCGTCAGCACAGGAGGCGGGACAATGCTAAAAAGAGCGCCTTTTAACATTTCTGGCGCGTTCTTTCCAGCTCCGCCCCCCCTTCTCACCGCCGCCATTACAGTTTCTTAGCGCCGATGCCGCTGTATAGCAGCAGCAAGCAGCGCTTAAGTATGTGGGGGCACAGACTGGCCACAGGTTGACCAGCTTAAAAAGGCAGTGTTTTGCACATGTGGACACACGCTGCCAGGCGGACGGTGTGCTAAGCCATGCACTAACTGCAGAAGCCTGCAGACACTCGCCTAACACGCAGGCCTTGCACTTCAGGGGGCACAGTGCCAGATGGATGGACTGCCTGAACACACACTAAGGTGTCAGCAGCCTGTAGTCACCTTGCCACCGTGGCACAGTGACCGGTGGAGGGTCTGCTAAGGCACACATTGGTGTGCAGAAGCCTGCAGACACCTGACCGGTGAAGGGTCTGCTAAGGCACACACTAGTGTGCAGAAGCCTGCAGACACCTGACCGGTGGAGGGTCTGCTAAGGCGCACACTAGTGTGCAGAAGACTGCAGACACCTGACCGGTGGAGGGTCTGCTAGGGCACACACTAATGTGCAGAAGCCTGCAGACACCTGACCGGCGGAGGGTCTGCTAGGGCACACAATAATGTGCAGAAGCCTGCAGACACCTGCTTCCGCAAGGCTTGCACTTCAGGGTGCACAGTGCCAGGTGGAAGGTCTGCTAGAGCTCCCCTTCTGGCCACCACTGCGTAAGCATTTTTGCCCCTATCCTCCCAGAAGAAGGTGATAGGGATTTAGGGACCCTTCCTCAAGGAGAATAACCCTGCAGCCGCTATAGTCACAGGGACTCCCGGAGAATACAATCAGCACAGCTTCGCTATACAGCAAATGACGGACATCCAGCAGTGGCGTATCCTGCAGCAATTCGCTCAGGTTGTCCAACACTGGTTTCTCCTGCAGTAAAAATAAATGTCCCTGATTCCCGATGTCATGCACATCTCTGATCCCTGGAGCGGTACGGGCAAGTCTCTACCGCACGTGTTATAATCTTTTTCCTACCACCGCGCCAAATGCAGGTACCTGTTGGTACACCTATCAACCTTATGGCTCTACCCTGGGAGAGCTACGTTAAAGTAAGACACCGACATGTCTCTTCCCTCCTCCCCTCCGTCGTTACGGGAGCCCAGTTGATATTAAACGTCTGAAAAAAAAAAAAAAAAAAAAAAAAAAAAAAACCCTTCCAGGGCCCCCACACAGTTGGACAGTTGGCACTCCTAGGTTGTGGTGGACTTGCTACGCGTTTAATTGACAGGTCCCTTCTTCAGCCCCCCACTGTTGGAAAGCTGCAATTACCAGACAACTGTAAAGCGTCCCATGACTGTTCGCCAAGCCCCTCCAGACCCCACATCTGGAGTTCTGGTTGACGGTGATGACAGCCATGTCTCACTAGACACTGGCTAAAACACCGTGATCCGCAGGTGCACGGGTAATCATAGCATACTCCCTTCTCAGCTCTCCACTGTTGGTGCTCTGAGCTGCAGCCAAGATTGCTATATGCCATACTCCTTCCTCAACTCCCCACTGTTGGGGACTCAGCTTGCAGTTGCAACTGCACAAGGCCTAACCGGGATCCCTCCTCAGGCTATTAAAAAAAAAAAAAAAAAAAAAAAAAAAAAAAAAGACAAAACTCTGGGTCGCAGAACGCGGAGCACGGGCTCAGCTGCTAACCTCTTCACTGCACCTATATATAGGTTCTCGGGTTAAGATGACATGCGCAAACACACTGCACAGCCTGTTTAGAAGCAGGTCCTCGCAGACTACCTACCGCATGAACCCAATGGATGGTCTCTCCAATCAATCCCCTGCCTGACTCTAGCCCAAAACTCTCTTCCACGCAGTCAGTCCCTTCTTGACTCAGGAGTCAAAAGGGAATACAAAGGTTTTTTCCCAGCCTGAGGTTGGCCATATCTATACTGCATTCCAGCAGTCTCCCATATCTGGACGACTTATTCCTCAATTCAGGACTTTTAGGGACTGCGAATGCACTGTCACTTTCCCTGGGCTCATTAACAAGACTCAGTTGGCAGATTACCCTACACAAGTCTACCATATTTACAATATGAAGTCTCAGCCATAGGATAGTGGCAACAGTTCCATTGGCTTACCCACACCTCCGGCCTTCAATTACCCGTGCTCAGGCTTGGCACGAGAACAGGATGTGGTGCAATGTGCCCCATCACAATGCCCTTCAATATACGAAGATTCGGGCAGTAGTTATAACACTGAAATCATTCAGTCGCCATCTTGCAGTCGGACATTCAGGATAGAACAGACAACGACAGATCCAGGGCATGTGTCAACCACCAGGGTGTACCCGCACTTTCCAAGCGATGTCAAACGTTTCGCCACATCTTTCATCAGGTGGAATCCTTGGACACTGTACTTCAGCTGTTCTCGTACCACAGGTACACATAAGGAAAGTGGTTTTCCCTATCACGCCAAGAGATGGACTCAGGGAATCTGTCCCTTCCTCCAGATGTCCTCCGTCAAGGCTACCAGCGCAACAAACTACAGATGGGGACTTGACAGCATCACGCCTTCAAGCCAACGTTCCTTATTCCTGACCAGGTTCTAGGACCCGCAGTCAATACGACAGATACTCTAGTCCAAGACTGGACCTGTATCCGTCTCCTCTATACTCCTTCCCCACTACTAAGATAGGTTGGAATGTCAAACTAGAATGTCGGCGTCTCATCCCTGTGGTCACAGACTGGCCAAATGTGCTTGGACGTGAATTTCGTCCCATTCGTAACAGCAGTCTCAGGACGACTGAACGACAGTTCAGACCTGCTTTCTCACGGCCAGTTCTCCCTTGGAATTCTTTGAATCTGAATTAATGGTGTAGCCCTTGAGACCTGGAATTTAACCCAGGGGTTTTTTTCCAGGATATTGTAGCGACCATAGTTACAACAAGGAAACCAGCCTTATTGACGATATCTCATCACACATGGGTGATGGTTTTTCCTTTTCTTTTTCCTTGGGACACCTCCACAGGTCATTCTCCTTGACCCTACTTTATACCAAGAACTCTCTGTTTCTTTCAAATATGTCTTGCCACCAGATTTCTATTAATACCCTTCCTTCGAAGGATCTGCCATTTAAGGTCTCCAGACAACAGGACTACACCGTAAGACCTACACATCGTCATCACGGCCCTGCAAGACTCACCTTTTGAGCCTCTATAGGATATTATCCTTAGCGTTCTCTTCCAAACGACGGTAGTTTCGGGGAAAATGATTTTTCTCTGCAGAGCTATCAGTACTTACAGTGCTCTCATGCCAACCATCTTTTCTGGTCTTCCACCTGGACAAGATCGCTCTATGGCTGGTTCCATCCTTCTTCTAAGTCTGTATACTCCCAAGACATCTCTCTGTCATCGCTGCGTCCGACTCCAGTCGATCCTGTCGTGAAGGACCTACGTATACAGGACCTTGCCAGGGCCCTACACTTCTAGGTGTCCAGCACAGTGCCTTTCAAAGAGGCCGAATTCTCTTTCTTCCTTCTTCCACAGGACAGAAATAAGGGCACGTCAGTCTCTAAGGTTCCTCTAACCGGATGGATTCATCTAACCATCCAAGACGCTTATACCATCAGGACACTCAGCCTTTTCGCCAGTGTTCCGGCACATCCTGCTACGGCCGGGAGGGGACGACTCCTGGGCCGTTCAGCACCAGGCGTCAGCACAACCAGAGCGTAGGCAGCCAAATGGTCAGCCTACACATATACTTATGCCAATACAATACTTGCACTCAGTCCTCGGCAACCGCTGGTCTGATTAGACGCATCCTCCAGGCGACAGCAACCGCCTGTCGGTGCATAGTTCTTCACTGACCATGCTCAGCGTTACTGTTTCCATTGTTTTTTTCCCACCCAGGGACTGCTTTAGGACGTCCCACGGTCTGTGTCCCCCAATGAGGCGAAGGAGAAAAGGAGATTTTTGTGTACTCACCGTAAAATCCTTTTCTCTTAGCCTCTAATTGGGGGACACAGCACCCACCCTATTGCCCTTTGGGTTTTTTCTACAGTTCTCACGTAGCTTCTCAACTGTTACATGGTTAACATGTTTACATATGTTTGACTATGTCACTTTGTTAACTGTTCACTGTTTAAACTTGTGCCTGTTTAGTTCCAGGCCTTGTAGTACAGTGAGCCTGTTTAGTTACAGGTCTTGTTATACGATTATTACTTCATTAACTCTTCACTGTTCCACATGCGCCTGCTTAGTTACACGCCTTGTGGTACTAGTATTACTCTGCTAACCCTTAACTGTTTACACACGTGCCTGTTTGGTTTCAGGTCTTGTTACAATGTTATTACCTTGTTAACTATATTTGTTTACACAGGTTGCCTGCGTGGACTTCCTGTGTCACTGTTATTATCTGTTAGCTCTCCTACTGCTTTAGCACAAAACTGGGGAATCACTTCCTGCTCCAGGGTGTATAACTGCATAGGAGGAGCCACTAACTCTTTTGCAGATTCTGCCTAGTGTCGCCTCCTAGTGGACAGCAGCATAACACCCACGGTCTGTGTCCCCCAATTAGAGGCTAAGAGAAAAGGATTTTACGGTGAGTACACAAAAATCTCCTTTTTTTTTAATGTTTAGTATATATCATTACAGTTAACATACAAAACTTTGAAAAATGCTTACTTGCCTAAATATCAGTCAATTTTTTATCTCTCCCTATTTTTCTTGCACTAATTATTCACCCTCCAAATCTGTTTTCAACTCTGTTTTTAGTGAGTAATTAAATTACATCTGCTTCCTAGAAAAGGTAATGGAGAGGGGAAGGTGCTGAACAGAGAATGAGGCAGAGAAACACAAAGAAGCTGCTACAGCTTCTAGTGACTACAGCCTGCAAGGGGTGAAACTGCTAAAAATTGCAGAATGCAAGTCATATAATGGCCAGAGATAATGTTATTCGTCATGTGCACAAATGAGAACTTAGTGTGAAAAGTCACATGAAATGAAGGTTACATTTTAAACATTGGTACATCCCATAACTTCATTTATGTCAAATTTTGTTAAGTGGTATGAAACCATGAAATAATAACAATGAAAATATCATGTAGCCCTCACATAACCCCATTGAAGGAAAATTGAAAACTTATATCTCTGAACATTGCAACACAAAAACAAATAATTATTTTGTTATCTTTTTTTTATACACAAAAATAGTAAAACACAAAACTAGATATGTTCACCTTCTACAATAAGTGAAGAAATTTGCTGGGTAATTAAAAAATAAATGACCCACCCCAGGGCCATGGGGTACCTGGTCCCGGGCTGTAGTTTCACTGGAAATGTCACGGGCGGCCAGTGCCCGGGCCCGTGACCCTGGTGGTCGCTGAAAAAAGTGGTTAAATAAAATAAAATAAAAAGAGTACGTCACACCACCTACGGTTCCTGTAATGGTACTGGTGCTGCTTGCTGACCTCCGGGGTGACGTTGGGGCATTCAGATGGTTACACTCTCCGTAGGTGGAGTAGGATCCCCAGGGCAGTTGTAAAAGTTTATGTACAGTCTTTACACAGGGAGGCAGCTTACAACACAGCACAGTCACTTGTCTTCTTCACTGCAGCAAGGGTGCGTCTCATCAGGCGCAGGCAAATGAAGTACATGACACAGTCTTTATCTCTGAACAGGTTTACTGGCAGGTTTGTAGTGCAGGTAAACAGGTGATACAGCCTTACGGGTCGTGCTGGCCTGGGTGGTCACCAGGGAACTGGGATGACTCACTTAGGACCTTCGGTGGTGTGCCTGCTGTTCCTTTCATCTGTTCCTAACTGCACTCTCCCCCTCCTTAGCGCTCCCGCATGCAGAGCCCTCAGCTGGTTCCCACAGATGCTCTCTGGAAGGCTCCTCTTCTGGACCTACTGACCCTCTTCGGGATCTTTTGGGGTGTTCGCTGGTTGTCGGCCACGACTCCTCTTGGAAACTTGTGTCCCTCTGGTTTGGCGGCTAGGGAATAAACGCCCGCACCGCTCTCTGAGCCTGTTCTCCATTCCTGGACTCGGTCCCTCCTGCCGGTGGACTGACCGGCCCAGATTTGGGTGCACCTTCACACCCTAGGATCCCCCTTCTATCTGGGCCACCTCTCCTGAGGTGCCCTCCTCTGCCTCTCCTTACAGACTTTCTGACTCACTTTCTTCCCGCTCTTCCACAACTCTGCCCTGAAACTCCTCGCACCTGGACTGTTACTTCAGGGGAAATGGTGTATCAGTGTCCGCGCTGCTGAAATCCAAAGAAAACGATCCGGAAACCATATGTAGGTTGCATCAATCATCCATTTATTCCTTTTCCTACGCGTTTTGGCACTGTCCTAGTGCCTTCCTCAGGGATATCAGATATCAGATATCCCTGAGGAAGGCAGTAGGACAGTGCCGAAACGCGTAGGAAAAGGAATAAATGGATGATTGATGCAACCTACATATGGTTTCCGGATCGTTTTCTTTGGATTTCAGCAGCGCGGACACTGATACACCATTTCCCCTGAAGTAACTTCTGGATGGTTCCCACGTGCATGTGGAAGGTGAAAGTCCTGCAGCAGCTGCATTTAATGCTAAATGCTTTTACACCAGTTGTGGGTCTCACAACTGTGCTAGGTGAGTGAATTCATACCCACCACATACATTAGTGTCACTAGTGATAGGGCACTATTGCGCCTCTTGTTCCCCCCCTATTTTTTACTTTCGCACCTGGACTGGGTCTCCCTAGCAACAGGTTAACCCTATGGTCCCATGCTCTACAGTGTGTGGATGGGTGTTGTGAGAGTCTTTAGTTAGCATACCAGTTCCCTTAGTCACAGGGATACCACATACTCTTGTCTGGGTGTACTACCCCTCTGTGGTGTCCTGACCAGTGGGGTGCCACATAAACTTGGTATACTTGATGACTTCCTCACACTAGATTTAGGAGTTAAACATATAAGCTTTATTTAGGAATTCAAATAAAACAGATATAACAAAAAGTGTATGCATTAATTAATGGTGACGCACTTTGGGCATCACCTGTGACCTTTGCTGAAGCTAAGATAATTGTGTATACATTGGAATTAAATTGCATGTGACCCACCCAGGGGTCTGCGGTAACACGGTATCCGGGCGTTTTACTGTTATGGGGGGAAGTCTGCAGTGGCCTGCCTGGACCCGTACACTGGGGTCACTTGTTAAAAAAGGGGAAAAGTATGTGGAGAAACAATAAGAGTCTCGAGACGCCAACTGTGGTTTCTGGTGATGGCATCAGCGCTGCCTGGGGCCTTCGGGGATGATGGTCAGGCAGCTGGATGGTATAGCTCCCCACAGGCGGAGCTGGGTCCCCGGGGTTGTGATGAGATGAAGGCAGAATCAAGACACTGGATGCTTATGAACTCTGTACGGGTGTTTACTTGTAAAAGTGCATGGATCAGGTTCACAGTTACAGAGTTCTTTAGCGGGTAGCTGGCTGGGAAGTCACTGAGGAGAAAAAATTCTCTTTGAGGCTCCTGTAGTGTACCTTCTGCTGTCTTTCTCTCATCCCGCTGCTTTCACTTGTGCCTCCTCACTTCCTTGCTCTGCCCTGCACAGCCCACTTGACTACCAGGCCCATTGGGTGCTATGAGGTACTCTTCTTCTCATCTAAGGAGCTCAACCTGGTATGGTGTCCCTTGTGGGGCTGCACGTTCTGGACGGGGGGGTCAGGGCTGATAGTTAGGCCCTCGACCGGCTGGTGTTGACTGCTCAGGGATGAACTCGCCTGTACCATGACATGGAGCCAGTTTTCCATTGTGGACTAGGATTCCCCCAGACATGTCTGGTGGTCTGGCACTGGGTTTCCTCCTTCTTTCCTGGGCTGCCGTTCCTTCTAGGCGCCCTTCTTAGGAGACCCCTATAGGGCTCCCTCCTTGCTTCGCTCCTCAGACTAGACTAGATCAGTCTGTTAGTTCCCGCTCCTTCTACCCTAACACTCCTCCCACTGGGACTGGTTCCCTAGAGATGGGTTAACCAAAAGGTCCCCTATTTTAGGTGTATTGATGCTGAGAAGAGATCCTCAGGTCTCTTCACCTTCCCCAGTGACAGGAATACTGCACACTCTGATGTGGTTGCAGTACCCCTACTGTGGGGCACTGACCAGTGGGGCGCCACACATGACATTCCAATTCAAGTGGATAAAGTTATAAACAACAATTTTAGTAAATCATACCCAGAAATAGAATGACAAGTAAAAATACAGAAATGGAAAAAATATATTGTACAGTACTATAATATTTGATTGGTTAATAATGTACTTTCAAATCTTGTCACATGTTGGGACAATATGGAACCCAAGGGTTTATTTTGAATGTCCAAAAAATATCCCAAGCAAGGAGTTTGAGCGTCATGGTTGCACTGTATGTTATTTCCTTTAAAAAAAAGTAAACTGTTTAGACATGGACATGGTTAAGGACATTTTGTCCTCAAGGCTGCATGTATTTCAATGCATCTGACACGCTCCTGTCTGGAGAGTGGGCGGCTGTGCCGAGTGATGTGATGCGAGACTCGCTTGAGTTTCTTGCTTGTCTCTCGCAAGTGTGACTCCGGCCTAAGGCTCAGAACAGCAGTGTCTTGTAAGCAGTTAAGGCTGAAATTCTTCATTTCAGTCACACCTTAATGCTTTTTTTTAAACCCATTGTGGCGGAGTACAGAAAATAAATTAAGACATTTCTCACTTTTAAAAAATATTTCTAAGGCCCACTGTATATTTAGAATGTCCATGTTTTTAGAAAAATGGGATATGAAATAACAATTGAATTCTGTTCCTTTTTGGTCAAAGGATAAGATCTGTTGATTAATTCTGAGAACCTGCCTAGGCACCCAGCGTGCTGGCTGCTGACCGGTCCAGAAAATACCCATTTTGAGACACACCAGGAACAGGCACAGTAGACCTGAACTGAGTCCCTGGGATAAACAGACACCATATTTTTTACTAACTGTCCAAGGCCAGCTTACAGCCAGAACTAGGGGAATAGGATACAGTGTATAAAACTACAACTGCATTCACTGGGCACAGGGCTGGAACCCTTTGTGGCCATAAAAAAGACCAATATCTCTATATTATTACACTGATAACTATCCTCAAGGTCTAGGGGCTACAAAGACTCATATGTTGAAGCACAGCACAAGGAATATGGCACACCAACCAGGGTTATTCCATTATCAGCGACTCTGTGATCAAGTCCACTAGTTGACTAAAATGTCAACACCTGCTAAGTCGCTTACTCCACTACTGACTGTAGTACAATAAAATTCTCACTTTGAAGTAAAATGAACTTTATACTTGTGCTGTGATTCTATCATTAACTGTATATGGGATGCAAGGATCCGTTCACTAAGCACCGTCACATGCAAAAAAAGCTGAGTGCTAGCCATCCGATCCCATTTGATTAATCTGAGAAGCAGTTGTTGGACGAGCACCATAATTATCATAAATATAATGCATGCAAAATACTGGTCTTCTAAAGTTAATTTTGGGTGCTATTGACACAATATGAATTTACATTATCAGCCTGAAGAAGAGACCTGAGTCGTCTCGAAAGCTTGCTATGTTTACCATCTTTTCAGTTAGCCATTAAAAGGTATCAACCACTGAGGACTCTCAGATTGCAATATATTTTTCTATCTACTGGCTAACACGGTATAAATATTCTTTACCTTATGAAATTTACAGTAATATGATAAATGTACTAAACATAAATGAAAAATATCACACATTGACACCACCTATTTGTGTATAAATAAACCACGCAAACCCCGCAGTTGCCAGCTGAGGTTAACCTTTCCGAAGCTTAGGTTGATAATGTCCTCGGAAGCTGCTTGATTTCTGTATTTCACTGCCTGTCGTTAGGAATTCTGTCTCTAAAACAGAGAAGCCAAAATTGACTTTAGGCTGTGGAGGGCGTATCGCTCAGAAGCTGAAGCGTGCCCCTTTCTCCAACCTTGGTGATCTAACCACAGCAGCAAGGCCGTGGACATTCATTGTATTAGGACAGTGTCCAGCCCCTAAACTTAGTAATTTTTTAAGTCAGATAGGGGTTGAGCATTCTATGGAGATTAGCCTGCAGGTGATTGGAGGAGCATATTATGCAAGGTACGGAAAAGGAAATTCTTTCAGGATAGTATTGGCAAGGCTTCCATGGCCCCCACAATGAGTTGGAGTGTTTATAAGCAAAGACCCTGGATGGCAGAGTGGGGTAAATAAGGATATGGCTGCAGAGAAAGTGGATAAAACATGCAGATAGTGTGAGAACAAATTAGATTGCAGTGGTTTTCAACTTTACTAGAAACTTAGTTACCCTTTAAAGCAGGTTACCCAACTCCAGTCCTTCAGAGTCAACAGCACATCCTTTTCATGCCATGATATTCATTAACTTTTACGAGCATTTTTGGAAGTATTGATGTTCATAAAATATTTGTTTACATGAAATATTTGGTGAAAAGTATGATGGGATATGCCCCCCAAAAAATCTAAAATAGACCCACTAAAAGGGTGTAAATTCAATTAAAAAAATGGAATCGTTTGTCAGGCATTTTATGAAAAAAGATTATTGAAATAGCATTTTCCCTAAGAAAACAGCAGGATCTCTAGTGCCTACTGTTTGAAATGTCAATCCTTTAAATATCGACCTTTCAAAGAGCCTTTCCACGTGAGTTAGCATAAAAAAATCTGAAGAATATCCATTTGTATACAGTTGTTTCAGAGTTCTTGCCCCTCATTAATGTTTACCCCCTTAAAATAAAAAAGAATTCCAGAAAGTCCACTACATAAAAATATATAGTTTTATCAAAATTTAGCCATTATTCATTAAAGTAGTTGTACGAAACCTATCGAGTAAAAAGCTTCTATCTTACTTAGCTGGATCCTACAATCCCTTGGGTGTGTTCCTATCCAATACAAGAGATTGTTAATTTAGTTCTGAAAAGAGCTAATCCACACTAAAGGGCCCGTTTCATGCTTCAATGGTTGAACGATCCGATCAATGATCTGACTTGACCTAGATCCCTTGAACGTCGTTCAATGATCACTAGTGAAATGTCACGTACAGAAATCTTTAACAACGCAAGCAACGATTCGGCGACAAAGGCGAAACGATACTTGCGGTCGTTAATCACCTACGTACTTAACTTTTCAATAGGTGAGGTCGTTAACGACATCGTTTACGAGATCTTCACACACATTGATGCTGCAGCTTGGATAACGATCATCATTTAAATTTTAGGTCCGGTTCAAAAACTCACTAATGAGTGAGTATTAAAAACGTTTTTATGCACTTTCACAGGATGCTTTTAGGAGACAAAAGGAGTGTGAGATTAGTGATGGAATGCTGCAGGGACATGTTTTGCTAGTTTAGGAGGCGTTCTGGAGGTGACAGGATCCCTTTAAACATCACCAGGAATTATCTACTCCAAAAATGCCCTTGTAAACACCCCTATATTATAATTTCTCTTACTGAAATCTGTAGAAATATGGCTAGGTAGCCATAGACTGGCACAACATATTAATAGGAAATAGTGATCTAAATAAATATACTGAAAGTACCTGGACTGTCAGAGTGATAGTCCTGCGAAGCAGAAGCCCTGACATGCGTTTCATCCTTCTTCCTCGGGGGACGTTACAGTTTACAGGGTGCTGTAATGGTGACACAATCAGAATTCTTAGATATGGTATGTAGCAAATTTCTGAAAGATAACCCCATCAACACAACAGATTTCTGGGAACATTGGCTACATAGACATTAAGTTGCTTTCAGAAGAGTGGATGTGCTCTGACCAGGTCTCACATGCTCTGTAGGCCAAAGAGTGATAAACAACTGCTGATAAATCCTTCATTGTAAGTAAACAACAACACACAGCCTCATAAGTGACACATCGCTGAAGTCAATGTTTCATTGCCTTTCTCCTGCTTTCTTTAGATTGCATAGCATAAACCTGCTGACAGATTCCCTTTAACTGGGACATACATCTCTTATAACAGCCTTCATATGTCTCATCTCATGGAGGCCAATCATCTGGTTTGCCTGCCAACATGGCCTTTGCGATTTTAGCTCGATATGTGTACATAACGTATCTCAAAGTACTTTTCAAAATATCATCCAATCATAAAAACAATAACTGCAGGACTAATACAATAGCTAAAATACCATATTAACACAATACCTATAAGAAGGGCCACTGTGAGTAGGATAGTGAACACCTTGTCACACACTTCTGAAGTTACAGTACTTGACACAGCTCTTGTCTAGATGTGATGCTGTTTAAGTAAAGGAGCCACAGCTATTTACCTATGAGAATTGGTACTTGTTAATTGATCACACTTATGGCTTAATAATAATTTGCTATCACATCAATTTGTATTGAAGAAAAATCCAATATAAGACAGTATAAAGGGTTATTAAAAAAAACAACCTTTATACAAGATAAGAAATACAATAACTACATGTATTATTCATTTCACAGCACCTGTGAATCCTGGCACTGATGGTTTATATGAAGGATATCGTGGAACAAACTCAACGTGCTCAGCCAGGAAGGAGGTACGAAATTACTGATTCACAGAGAACTAGGTCTTCACACAATGTTATAAGACTGTAATACCCCCTCATCAAATTCCTAGTCCATACACTGAACAATAGCTGTTGAGTCCTAAATATCTCATAGGATTGTTGTATCATTCATTCGGGAGTAATGCATATTACCATAATACCAAAACACCATTAGAATGATCACATACAGTCATGGCCAAAAATGTTGAAATTGTTCCAGAAAATGAAGTATTTCTCCAAGAAACTATTGCAATTACCCATTTTGTCACACACGTTTGTTTTCTTAGTGTGTATTGGAACACCACAAAAAAACAGAATATAAAAGGTGAATTGGATATAATTTCACAAAAAACTCCAAAAATGGCCAGACAAAATTGTTGGCGCCCTCAACTTTAGATTTGGTTGCATACCCGGCGGAATCGATAACGGCAATTAGTCACTTCCTATAACCATCAACAAGCTTCTTACACCTCTTAACTGGAATTTTGGACCACTCTTCTTTTAAAAAATGTTCCAGGTCTCTCATATTTGCAGGGTGTCTTCTCTCAACAGCAATTTTATGATCTTTCCACTGGTGTTCAATGGGATTTACATTCAAATTCATTGCTGGAAACTTCAAATCTCTCCAAAACTTAATTTCCATCTATTTCTGAGTGCTTCTTGAAGTATGTTTGGTCCTTGTACTGCTTGAAGACCCATGACCTAGGGCGCAAACCCAGCTTTCTGACACTGGACAGTACAATGCATCCCCAAATCCTTTGGTAATCATCACATTTCATGATGCCTTTGCACACAATCAAGGCATCCCATGCCAGAGGCAGCACAACAGCTTCAAAACATTTTGGATCCCCCACCATATTTGTATGTGTTCTTTTATTTGTAGTATCAAGTAAAAAAGAAACCTGGGCACTAGAGGTATTTGTTACAGCTCAAACCAGCTTTTAACCAAGGGTGTTGCTCAAATTATGTCCATTTAGAAATGCAATCCATGGGTAGAAAAGAAAAACTGATGGCACTCACCCTGGTTATTGTTCACGTGTTAGACCAGCAGCTTCCTCAAAGTCATAATCACTTTCCTACAAGCTTTTAATATAACTAAGGGATTTGTGCCAGATCAGAACCCCAAACTACAGACGCTGCTTTTCGGGGTACCTGCCCCTCATCAGTGTAGTGTGTGGGATATTCTGATCTGGCAGAGTGAGTGGGCTAAGACAAGGTCTGGGAACTTGCTCTCAACCTTATGGAGAGAGCGAAGTAGGTGAGGAGATTGTAAGCCACTTCCCTCCTCTCAGATATATGCATATATGCAAATTTGCACTTCACTAAGGAAGTTGAGAAACTCCCGTGCCACATTTAAGCAGCTTCCTCAAAGTCATAATCGCTTTCCTACAAGCTTTTAATATAACTAAGGGATTTGTGCCAGATCAGAACCCCAAACTACAGACACTGTGTTTTGGGGTACCTGCCCCTCATCAGTGTAGTGTGTGGGATATTCTGATCTGGCAGAGTGAGTGGGCTAAGACAAGGTCTGGGAACTTGCTCTCAACCTACACTGATGAGGGGCAGGTGGCCCGAAACGCAGTGTCTGTAGTTTGGGGTTCTGATCTGGCACAAATCCCTTAGTTATATTAAAAGCTTGTAGGAAAGCGATTATGACTTTGAGGAAGCTGCTTAAATGTGGCACGGGAGTTTCTCAACTTCCTTAGTGAAGTGCAAATTTGCATATATGCATATATCTGAGAGGAGGGAAGTGGCTTACAATCTCCTCACCTACTTCGCTGTCTCCATAAGGTTGAGAGCAAGTTCCCAGACCTCTTCAGGACCATGAACTGTAAACTTTTTGATTATGTTGTGCACCATGGACAAAGAAAAATCAAAATCTCTGGAAATTATTGATATTTTTCATTAGTTTTAGTCCTCAAGTCCTCAGACAGTTCTCTTCACCTCATTCTGTTCTCCATGCTTAGTGTGGCACACTCAGACACACAATGCACAGATTTAGTGTGGTTTCAGGTGTGATTTTCATATTGCCCACACCTGTTACTTTCCACAGGTGAGTTGGAATGTGCATCACATGCTTGAAACAAAGTTGTTTCCTCACAATTTTGGAAAGGTGCTAAAATTTTATTCGGACCATTTTTGGAGTTTTATGCGACATAAAATAACATGTAATTTGCAAGAATTTTCTAGGAGAAATACCTAATTTTCTGGAACAATTTCAAGGGTGCCAAAATTTTTGGCCATGACTGTATATATTAAATGTTAATACTTGTAAATAAAATGGTTCACAATGGCAAGGAATAGTATGGTCCAAAACAGGCTAAATCAGTAATAGGCTATGAGATTAATGAAGGAATTCAAATCCAGTTTGATCACTTTGAAAACTTTTTAGTACAGTTCCTGTCCTGCTACATGATGAAACAAAGCTGTACACTGCAGTTCTAGGATCTATAGATCTCTTATAAATCGATAAAATCATACCTGCTCCTCTGCTCTGGCCCCCACCTTATGGAACCTAAATCTCTGCATGTCAGCTTCATCTAAGATGACAAAGCAGGAAGTGTCTCGGGGGCATGGATGCTGGGAGCTGCAGGATCATCCTACATTGTAGCCCCCTTATATTTCTGTATAGGGAGGTGGCGCGGCCGCCGGACACATGCTAACACATAAAATCCAGCCCCTGATATACCATTCTATGTGACAGGGGGGTCCAGGTTTCAAGTAGCAATCAAGTCACCAAGCAGATACAAATACATGCTGTGATTCTCTGCTGTATGATGATGCATAATGTGTACTGTTATTGTGAGGATACTAGCAGAGGCAAATTATTACATTGATTGATTCAGCTCTGCATGGTCTCCCCTTCCCCATGGGAACATGATATCTTGCTATCCCTCCATCTTTCAATGGATCATCATCATCACGGGAATGTAGACTGATCCTGCAGTTCCCAGCATCCATGCCCCTGACACACCTTGTCTCACCAGCACCATGAAGCTCTCATGCTGAAGATTCTGGGTTCCATGAGGTGAGGGCCACAGCAGAGATGATTTTATCGATGTATAAGAGATCTATAAATTCTAGAACTGCAGTGTAGAGCTCTGCTTCATCATGTAGCAGAGCAGGAACTGTACTAAAAGGTTTTCTCTCACTGGAGTTCTCCTTTAAATGTTTCCATATACATTAGATTTAAAGTGTCTGGACCCAATGATTTCCACAGAACCAACAGATCATCTGATATGTATAGAGATATCTGTTTCCTCCCCACTGATTATGTCGGGGAAGAGAATGGTCAGGCCATTGGAATTTTGATAGTCAATGCTTTTGTTTACAGAGTGCATAAACCGCTACCAGGGGAAACTGGCAGCAGTTTTCTCAGTTCTTCCCATTGAAAATACATAATAAATAATAATGCTTGGCTGTATATAGGGTTAGAGTGAAATAGTTGTCAGCTGAATAAACATTTGGCCAATAGCTATCTCATATAGTTGCTAGCTTTCCTGGTACACGGTCACTTTTTTTTAAATGCTGTTAAAATATACCTTTTTGGAAATATTTGACATATAGTATAGACTTACAAAGCACAGCGGTATTGTTACAACCCATTCAGTCTGGCCTTATGTAGTTTGTATTTGATTATGATTTATTTTTGCTTGTATTATCCACTAATATAATAAATATGTTTAAGTAATAACTCTGCCCTGCTTTTTGTGTTAGAAAACTTTGGATCATCCCTTGTGGCCTTGTTTGCATAGATTAAATCCTGAATTCTCACATCTAACATTCCCCCGGTGTCTGATTTTCTCTTCCAACCAGCTTGAGACGGTCTGTGAAGATCCTGCTAACTCAGAGCCCCTGATCCTCTTTGATGTGGAAACCAGTAACAACGAGCCAGTCAGTAATTATTGATGTTTTTATGTTGTTGGACTCCTACGGTATACATCAATGGTTATGACATGAATGCGTGACACATTTCAAAGCCCTCACTCAGCACAACCCTTGTTGAATTTAAAATCTTTCCATGTTAGATCTGCTTTTATGGATTGCATTGCTAGCAATCTACCTGTATATAGCTCATGAAGCCTCGTACAAGCCTAAATGTTCTCATTCCAATTTAATTACTCCGTGATGAAATTTGTTTTTGACTGCATCAGTGATTTTAGTTCAGAACTAAAATGGAAACTTTAGAATATATTTTTCCTAGTGGCTATATGTTGGTTACACACACTAATCAGCTATGTCTCTCCATTCACGGATCATTGAGTTAAAGCCTTTGGTTTTGACAATGAGGTTTTTGTAGTATAACTAGATTAGTATTTCAGGTTTAAAAGCATAAGAACATTGTGGTCTGTATAATTATGTGAAGCAAATGATAAAGATTTGTCTAAAATTTCTAAAAATGTATTCAGTTATGTGATAAAAAAAATTATACACACAAGAACACATGTCTTAATCACTGAATTCAGGTGGTTTTCCATGCAGTCCCATTTCCCCAGTTACAGTTAGGGCCAGAAATATTTGGACAGTGACACAAGTTTTGTAT
Organism: Allobates femoralis; assembly: GCA_033576535.1. Taxonomy (NCBI): domain Eukaryota; kingdom Metazoa; phylum Chordata; class Amphibia; order Anura; family Aromobatidae; genus Allobates; species Allobates femoralis. Next base: position 418,043,095 of record JARQOC010000002.1, read on the forward strand.
TTTAGCTGTTTACAAAAACATGTTCAGAAATACAATAATATATATAATATGGGCTGAAAGTGCACACTCCCAGCTGCAATATGAGAGTTTCCACATCCAAATCGGAGAAAGGGTTTAGGAATCATAGCTCTGTAATGCATAGCCTCCTCTTTTTCAAGGGACCGAAAGTAATTGGACAATGGACTCTAAGGGCTGCAATTAACTCTGAAGGCGTCTCCCTCGTTAACCTGGAATCAATGAAGTAGTTAAAAGGTCAGGGGTGGATTCCAGGTGTGTGGTTTTGCATTTGGAAGCTGTTGCTGTGACCAGACAACATGCGGTCAAAGGAACTCTCAATTGAGGTGAAGCAGAACATCCTGAGGCTGAAAAAAAAGAAAAAATCCATCAGAGAGATAGCAGACATGCTTGGAGTAGCAAAATCAACAGTTGGGTACATTCTGAGAAAAAAGGAATTGACTGGTGAGCTTGGGAACTCTAAAAGGCCTGGGCGGCCACGGATGACAACAGTGGTGGATGATCGCCGCATACTTTATTTGGTGAAGAAGAACCCGTTCACAACATCAACTGAAGTCCAGAACACTCTCAGTGAAGTAGGTGAATCTGTCTCTAAGTCAACAGTAAAGAGAAGACTCCATGACAGTAAATACAAAGGGTTCACATCTAGATGCAAACCATTCATCAATTCCAAAAATAGACAGGCCAGAGTTAAATTTGCTGAAAAACACCTCAAGAAGCCAGCTCAGTTCTGGAAAAGTATTCTATGGACAGATGAGACAAAGATCAACCTGTACCAGAATGATGGAGAGAAAAAAGTTTGAAGAAGAAAGGGAACGGCACATGATCCAAGGCACACCACATCCTCTGTAAAACATGGTGGAGGCAACGTGATGGCATGGGCATGCATGGCTTTCAATGGCACTGGGTCACTTGTGTTTATTGATGACATAACAGCAGACAAGAGTAGCCGGATGAATTCTGAAGTGTACCGGGATATACTTTCAGCCCAGATTCAGCCAAATGCTGCAAAGTTGATTGGACGGCGCTTCATAGTACAGATGGACAATGACCCCAAGCATACAGCCAAAGCTACCCAGGAGTTCATGAGTGCAAAAAAGTAGAACCTTCTGCAATGGCCAAGTCAATCACCAGATCTTAACCCAATTGAGCATGCATTTCACTTGCTCAAATCCAGACTTAAGACGGAAAGACCCACAAACAAGCAAGACCTGAAGTCTGCGGCTGTAAAGGCCTGGCAAAGCATTAAGAAGGAGGAAACCCAGCGTTTGGTGATGTCCATGGGTTCCAGACTTAGGCAGTGATTGCCTCCAAAGGATTCGCAACAAAATATTGAAAAATAAAATATTTTGTTTGGGTTATGTTTATTTGTCCAATTACTTTTGACCTCCTAAAATGTGGAGTGTTTGTAAAGAAATGTGTACAATTCCTACATTTTCTATCAGATATTTTTGTTCAACCCTTCAAATTAAACGTTACAATCTGCACTTGAATTCTGTTGTAGAGGTTTCATTTCAAATCCAATGTGGTGGCATGCAGAGCCCAACTCGCGAAAATTGTGTCACTGTCCAAATATTTCTGGCCCTAACTGTATATAAAAAAAACACCTACCCATGGAATCCACCTTTTTAAACGTATGAGAATAAATGGCTTGTTCTAAAGAGATCACTGCATTTGAGCATGGTACTGTAATAGAACGTCATTGTTTCAACTAGGCAGTTTATGAAATTTCTTCTCTCTTAAAAGGGTTGTCTGCTACTTGAACAAAACCTTCTAATTCCTCTTGTTTGGCCCCATTAAAAAAAGCTTATACTTACCTTCTATGCTGGTGTCGTTCCAGTGGTGCCGGCACTTGTGTTCCCTGAGCTCATGTGAGCCCATTCCCAATCACCATGACTTTGCTTTCCCTGTTTTTGGATGTATGATTATCAACAGAAAAATGCAGCTAACCCTGAACTTCATTTTGGATACTTGTATATGTTACTTATACAGTGGGTAAGAAAGTATTCAGACCCCTTTACATTTTTCACTCTTGTTTCATTGCAAACATTTGGTAAATTCAAAAAGGTCTTTTTTTCTTATTAATGTACACTCTGCACCCTAGCTTGACTTAAAAACCCTCAAAAATTAACAATATTTGCTAATTTATTAAAAAAGAAAAACTGAAATATCACATTGTCATATGTATTCAGACCCTTTGCTCAGTATTGAGTAGAAGCACCCTTTGTACAGCCGTGAGTCTTCTTGGGAATGATGCAACAAGTTTTTCACACATGGATTTCGGAATCCTCTGCCATTCTTCCTTGCACATACTCTCCAGTTCCGACAGGTTGGATGGTGAACGTTAGTGGACAGCCATTTTCAGGTCTCTCCAGAGATGCTCAATTGGGTTTAGGTCAGGGCTCTGGCTGGGCCAGTCAAAAACGCCACTCCTTTGTTATTTTAGCTGAGTGCATAGGGTCATTGTCTTGTTGAAAGGTGAACCTTCGGCCAAGTCTGAGGTCCAGAGCACTTTGGAAGAGGTTTTTTTTTATCGAGGATATCTCTGTATTTGGCCACATTCATTTTCCTGCAATTGCAACCAGTCGTCCTGTCCCTACAGCTGAAAAACACCCCATAGCATGATGCTGCCACCCCCTTGTTTCAGTGTTGGGATTGTATTGAGCAGGTGATGAACAGAGCCTGGTTTTCTCCACACATATCACTTAGAATTATCACCAAAAAGTTCTATCTTCGTCTCATCAGACCAGAGAATCTTATTTCTCATAGTCTAAATGTCCTTCATGTGTTTTCTATGCAAATTCTATGTGGGCTTTCATATGTCTTGCACTGAGGAGAGGCTTCTGTCGGACCACTCTGCCATAAAGACCCATCTGGTGAAGGGCTGCTGTGATAGTTGACTTTGTGGAATTTTCTCCCATCTCCCTACTGCATCTCTGGATCTCAGCCACAGTGATCTTGGGATTCTTCTTTACAGGGCTGCCAATAGGAATTTCGGGGCCCCGACTGCCAAAATTTTGGGGCCCCCTGAGACTCTACCCAGCCTCCACCCATGCTCTGCCTCCACCCATGCTCTGCGTCCACACAAACATACATTATATTTACAGTGAAAAAATTGGAACAGCACCAAAAATTACCTCAATTTATGTGCAAAGCTTTCCCAACTAGCCATCCAGATGGTTCCTTACAATAGAGTAAAAAAAGAAAAAACAGCACAAATAGAAAAAAGTGGACTTTATTGCCCAATGCGTGGCCATGTCATTGGGCAATAAAGGCCACCTTTTTCTATATTTTTGTGCTGTTTTTTAACTTTTTTTACACTTTTTATCTCTATTATATATTACATACACACACGACACTGCTGTGCGCTGAATACACAATAGCTCATACAATAGAGAATACACAATAGAGACAGCTGCTAGCTATATACACAATAAAGACTGCTGTTGGCCGTACACAATAGAGAATATACAATATAGATGGCTGCGGGCTGTATAGACAAGGGAGACAGCTGCGGGCCCAGCCGTATAGACAATGGAGACGGCTGCTGGCTATACACACAGTAGAAAATACACAATAGACACTTCTGCTGGCTGTACACAATAGAGAATACACAATAGAGACTGCTGCTGGCCGTATACACAATGGAGATGGCTGCAGGACAAATGCACAATGGAGATGGCTGCGGGACAAATGCACAATGGAGATGGATGCAGGACAAATGCACAATGGAGATGGCTATGGGACCTATGCACAATGGAGACTGCTGCGAGATGTATGCACATTAGAGACTGCTGTGGGTCGTATGCACATTAGTGACTCATGCGGGCTGTATACACATTGGAGACTGTGCAGGATGCATACACAGAGACTGCTTGCCATATGCAGAGACGTCCGGCTGTATATCTTGTATACACAGACAGTACTCTACTGTATATACAGGTCCACACTATATACATACAGTATACACATACACAAATACAGCATGTAATGTGGACCTGTACAGTAGAGTATAGTGCTGTATAAAGACGGACACACAGACAGAGACAAGAGAAAACAGACAGACAGAGACAGCCAGAGAGACAGAGAGAGAGAAAGACAGAGAGAGAGATAGACAGATAGACACAGTCAGAGAGACAGACAGATGAACATACTCACCACCAGCACCAGTAGTAGTGCCGGCAGCAGCAGCAGCTCCGTCCTGACTCCAGTCCCTTGCATCCTGCAGTTACTTCCCGTTTGCGGGCCGCACCGCAGCAGTGGTGATGGACAGGAGAGGGGCCCATGCAAGATGTGAGGGGGCGGAGCTTGGAGAATATTGGGGCCCAACCCCTCAAATCCCGCACGGGTTCAACAAAGCAGCGTAAGTGTGTGCCGGCCAGAGGGGGCAGGCCTCCTTGCTCCCTGCTCCTAATGGCCACACCCCTTATGTCACAGTCGGGCCCCCCTGCCCCTGATTCTATTGCCATGCCCCCTGCTTTTAGGCCTGGGGCCCCTGACTTCAAGCAGAGCTGTACCCCTCTAGTGATGTCCCTGCTTCTTTACCTCTCTCACCAAGGCTCTTCTCCCAAGATTGCTCAGTTTTGCTGGACGGCCAGGTCTAGGAAGACTTCTAGTGGTCCCAAACGTCTTCCATATAAGCATTATGGAGGCCACTGTACCTTAGGAACCACGAGTAATGCAGAAATTCTTTTGTAACCTTGGTCAGATCTCTGCCTTGCCACAATTCTGTCTCTGAGCTCCTTGGGCATTTCCTTTGACCTCATGATTCTCATTTGGTCTGACATGCATTGTGAGCTGTGAGGTCTTATATAGACTGGTGTGTGCCTTTCCAAATCAAGTCCTATCAGTTTAATTAAACACAACTGGACTCCAATGAAGGAGTAGAACCCTCTCAAGAAGGATCACAAGGAAATAGATAGCATAGTAACATAGTAACATAGTTTTTAAGGTTGAAGGAAGACTTTAAGTCCATCTAGTTCAACCCATAGCCTAACATGTTGATCCAGAGGAAGGCAAAAAAAAACCATGTGGCAACACTAGCTCCACATTGGGGGAAAAAATTCCTTCCTGACTCCAGATATGGCAATCAGACTAATTCCCTGGATCAACGCCCTATCAAAGGATCTAGTATTTATAACTGGTAATATTATAGTTTTCAAGAAAGGCATCTAGTCCCTTCTTAAATGTTAGTAGTGAGTCACTCATTACACCATCATGTGGCAGAGAGTTCCATAGTCTCACTGCTCTTACAGTAAAGAATCCGCGTCTGTGATTATAATTAAACCTTCTTTCCTCCAGATGTAGAGGATGCCCCCTTGTCCCCGTCTCAGGCCTACGAGTAAAGAGATCATTAGAAAGTTCTCTGTACTGTCCCCTCATATATTTATACATTATTATAAGATCACCCCTAAGCCTTCGTTTTTCCAAGCTAAATAACCCCAAGTTTAATAACTTGTCTTGGTATTGCAGACCCCTCAGTCCTCTAATGACTTTGGTCGCTCTTCTCTGGATCCGCTCTAGTTCAGCTATGTCTTTCTTATACACCGGAGACCAGAATTGTACACAGTATTTTAAGTGTGGTCGCACTAGTGACTTGTATAGAGGTACAATTATGTTCTCTTCATGAGCATCTATGCCTCTTTTAATGCATCCCATTATTTTATTTGCCTTTGCAGCAGCTGCCTGACACTGGCCACTAAATGTGAGTTTGTCATCTACCCATACACCCAGGTCTTTTTCAGTGACAGTTTTGCCCAATGTTTTACAATTAAGCACATAATTATGCATTTTGTTTCCTCTGCCCAAGTGCATGACTTTACATTTATCCCCATTAAAGCTCATTTGCCATTTATATAGCCCAAGCTTCTAGTTTACATAAATCCTTCTGTAATATAAAATTGTCTTCCTCTGTAATGATTACCCTGCAGAGTTTAGTGTCATCTGCAAATATTGAGATTCTACTCTGTATGCCCCCTACAAGGTCATTAATAACTATATTAAATATAAGCGGGCCCAACACTGACCCTGTGGTACCCCACTGTTAACTGTGACCCATTCTGAGTGTGTTCCACTAATGACCACCCTTTGTTTCCTATCGCTAAGCATGCGACTTAAATATGAGTGTCTGAGCAAAGGGTCTGAATACTTAAGACCATGTGATATTTCAGGTATTCTTTTTTAATAAATTTGCAAACATTTGTACATTTTTGTTTTTTTTCAGTCAAGATGGGGTGCAGAGTGTACATTTATGAGAAAAAAATGAACTTTTTTGAATTTACCAAATGGCTGCCATGAAACAAAGAGTGAAAAATGTAACGGGGTCTGAATACTTTCCGTACCCACTGCATATGTTCTAAGGCACAGAGAGAGAAGTTGGGGCTGATTGGGCATGGGGCTCGTGTGACACCATAACCTCAATGGAACCCCAGGGACATGAGCACCGGTCAGCACCACTGGAACATGAGATGAGTATAAGCTTTTTTTATTTTATTGAGTCTAAACATAGGAAATGAGAAGTGATTGTCCTAGTAGTGGAAATCCCTTTTAAATATCTCAGAATAACTTGTGAGTGGTATTATGGAAAAGTGGAAGTGTTTAGGAACTCTAGCCACTTAACCATGCAGTAACATACAATGTTAAGGGTCTCCAAGTGCTGAAGTGCATAGAATATAAATGGCTCCAATGCACCACCGAGTTCCAAACCGCCTTGGACATTAACAACAACAGCTGTGCCCCTGAAGCTGCGTGTGATTGGGTTCCATTAAAATGCACCTGTGTGCAAGCCTTACAGCATCATCAAGCACAATGACAAGTATCAGATGGAATGGTGGAGAGCACTGCAGTAATGTGTGCCGACAAATTTCACTTATCTGTCTATTCATCTGATCAATGATTTGAGTTTGGCAAAGGCCAGAAGAACATTACACAGTTGACTGAACTGTGCCAGCTATAAAATTTGGTGGAGCTGGGATAAAGCTTTGGTGTTGTTCTGAAGGAGTTGACCTAGGGCAGGGGTGGGCAACTTCAGGCCTCGAGGGCCGCACACAGTGCAGGTTTTCTGTATATCCTTAGCATTTGATAGTTGGTAATTTAATCTCCTGCACAGATGATGATTCCAACTGTCAAATGCTAAGGATATCCAGAGAACCTGGACTGTGTGCAGCCCTCGAGGCCTGGAGCTGCCTACCCCTGACTTAGGGAATTTAGTTCAAGTGGAACAAAATCTCAATGTTTTAGCATATTAAGACATTTTGCACAATTGTGTGCTTCCAACTTTATAGGTACAGTTTGGGGAGAGCCCTTTTCTCTTCCAGTATGACTATGTCACAGTGTACAAAGCAAAAGACATAGTTGGGTGAGATTGCTGGCTCATATAAAGCCCTCTCATCAACCTCATCAAACAACTTTGGGATAAAGAGAGCAGAGACTGCCAACCAAGTCCCAACTTCAGAGTGTGACCTTACAAAAGCTATTCTGGATGAATGGGCAAAAATTCTTAAGAGACACTCCAAAATCTTAAGGGAAACCTTCCTAGAAAAGTGGAAACAGATTTAGTTAAAATAAAAAGGGGGGACTTAAACCACATTACCACCTATGGGTATAGAATGGAATGTCTCTGTCTTAGTTGTGTTGGCCCTAGTAGTTTATGTGTTTATTACTTTAAATTTTCCAACTAGCAGGTTTCTGTTAGTAATGTAGTCATATTTTAACACGAAGCAGTCCAATGAAAAGTTGCGAGTGGGAAGAAAAAAAAACAAAACATCAAATTTAAGTATTGACTCAACTAAGAAATAGGCATATTTGTGAAAAGGTATTGTTGAGCAAATCAGCAATGGTTTTTTAACCCCTGTTGTCATAAAGAAGAGCTCCCAAGTGCAACAGTAAACAAAACATATAAAAATGATAAAAACATAAATGAATGTGTTACATTACATTACAATCTGGGTAGCCAAATCATTGGGCCTGAAACCAAACAAAAACCACAGACACATTTAAGGGAAAACATGCCGTACTTATGAAAATATTTTTTTATATCTCATATAAACCTTTTTAGAAGTAAATTTTTGATTATGGATTTTTATGGCGGCACAATTAGAATGTAATTTCTCAGTTTCTTCACAAAATAAGAAATATTTGTCAAATCTGCCATGTGTATATAATCACCCTAAATATCTGTCTCTGACTATATTATAATGTCAATATGTGCCAGTTTAGTATTTAAAGTGGATTTATATAATATAATACATACTTTTTTTCTTTAAACAATTAGAAGACCACCACAGAACTACCAACTAGTCAAAATGCATTAAAGAAATATTCAGTGAAGGAATCAGAAGGTATAGTATTTATTTGTTCCTGCAATTATTTCATTTTTTATTCATGGAGTAGTTTTGTTCAACTATTACCATTTTTATATTCTCAGCTACAGGCATCTATTGCATACTCTTATTCCTCGTAATAGCTCTCTACCATGCTTTTTGGTTAAAAAAAATAAGAATATGACAATAAAGGACAGAAAATTGTAGAACATAACTCCCTCTTTTATTTATTGGCCACTTCTTTCTAGGAGAAAGATGAGATAATGTGATCTATACTGTACTGTGTGTATTGGCTTCCTACCTTTTTATGGTTGCTATAATGTTATACTAAAAAGTATATGGTATATAAAAGTGGATCTCAGTAAATTAGAATATCATCAAAAAGAAAGATTTGTTTTAGTAATTCAATACATAAAGTGAAACCCATATATAGAGTCATTACAGATTGATTTAATGTGTTTATTTATGTCTCAGAAAATTAGGATAATTAACACAAAACACCTGCAAAGACTTAGTAAGCATTTAAAATGGTCCTTTAGTCTGATTCAGTAGGCTACACAATCATGGGGAAAACTGCTGACTTGACAGATGTCCAGAAGGCAGTCATTGACGCACTTCACAAGGAGGGTAAGCCACAAAAGGTCATTGCTAAAGAAGCTGGCTGTTCACACAGTGCTGTATCCAATCATATTAATGTAATGTTGAGTGGAAGGAAAAGGATTGGTAGAAAAAGTTGCAGAAATAACCAGGATAACTGCAGCCTTGAAAGGATTGTTAAAGAGGACCTGTCACCCCCCCCATGGATGTGAACCTAAGCCCAGCACTGAATGCAGCATGTCTGCTGCATTCAAGCATGGGGTCCTCCATGGCTCTGTGGGGCTGCTACCCCAATATATAGGCTTATAAAAACTTACAGTAATTTTCCATGGAGGCGGCCCTTGTGCTGCAGCCTGCGCCTCTGTACCACCCATGTCCTCGTGCCAGTCATGAAATCCTCACTCTGCGTGTCCCTGTGCTGGTGACGTATGGTGAGTTATTGCTTATTACCGCCCCGGCTGGCTGTCCCGCCTCCTGCTCGGACATCAGAGCCTTTCCCCGCCCTCCTTCATGTTATGCTATGGAGGAGGGCGGGGAAAGGCTCTGACGTCAGAGCAGGAGGTGGGACAGCCACCCGGGGCGGTGATAAGCAATACCTCGCATTGCTGCTTGCATCACCTGCACAGGGATGCGCAGAGTGAGGATTTCACGACTGGCATGAGGACATGGGCGGTACAGAGACGCAGGCTGCAGCCCAAGGGCCCCCTCCATGGAAAATTACTGTAAGTTTTTATAAGCCTATATATCGTGGTAGCAGCCCCACAGAGCCATGGGGAACTGCTTGGCTGAATGAAGCAGATATGCTGCATTCAGTGCTGGGCTTAGATTCACATTGTTGGGGGGGGGGAAGTGACAGGTCTTCTTTAAGAAGAGACCATTCAAAATTTTGAGGGAAATTCACAAGTAGTGGACTGCTGATGGAGTCAGTGCATCAAGAGCCACCACACAAACGTATCCAGGACATGGACTACAACTGTCACATTCCTTGTGTCAAGCCACTCATGACCAATAGACAATGCAAGAAGTGTCTTACCTGGGCCAAGGAGAAAAAGAGCTGCACTGTTGCTCAGTGGTCCAAGGTGTTGTTTTCTGATTAAAGTAAATTTTGTATTTCATTTGGAAATCAAGGTCCCAGAGTCTGGAGGAAGAGTGGAGAGGCCACAATCCAGGCTGCTTGAAGTCTAGTGTGAAGTTTCCTCCAATCATTGATGGTGAAGGGAGCAATGTCATCTGCTGGTGTAGGTCGACTGTCTTTTATCAAGACAAAAGTCAGTGCTGCCATCTATCAAGAAATGTTAGAGCACTTCATGCTTCCCTCTGCTGACAAGCTTTTTGGAGATGGAAATTTAATTTTCCAGCAGGACTTGGCACCTGTCCGCACAGCCAAAAAAAGTACCTATATCTGGTTTAATAGCAACAGTATCACTGTGCTCGATTGGCCAGAAAACTTGCCTTACATAAGCCCCACAGAAAATGTATGAAGTATTGTCAAGAGGAAGATGAGCGACATCACACCCAACAATGCAGATGAGCTGAAGGCTGCTATAAAAGCAACCTGGGCTTCCATAACACCTCAGCAATACCTCAGGCTGATCACTTCTATGCTACGCTGCATTGATGCAGTAATTGATGCAAAAGGAGCCCCGACCTAGTACTGATTGCATTTACTGTACATACTTTTCAATAGGCCAATATTTAAGAGTTAAAAATCATTTTTTAATTTGTTCTTATACTGTATAATCTAATTTCTAAGATAATGACTTTTGGTTTTCATTGGCTGTAAGCAATAATCATCAACATTTACAGAAATAAACACTTGAAATAGATCACTCTGTTTGTAATGACTATCTAATATATGCATTTCACTTTATGTAATGAATTACTGAAATAAATTATATTTTGATGATATTCTAAGTTATTGAGATGTTCTTGTATGCAGAAATGTACTTTCACTCAGATCATAGTATTTTTAATGGCAGAAAAAAATGAAGTTTTCTATAAACTATATGGTTCCAGCATGTACCAAGTTTAGAAATTCCAGCAGAATTAGACATGGAAGCCTTGTTAATGTACAGAATGTGACTATAAATGTGCTTATAGTACCAGATAGAATATTCTTAGAATAGTTTTCTGTGCATTAGACTGACAGCATATGTTTTATGCATGGATAAATACTATTTTACTGCTTTTGTTTAAATCCAGCTTTCAAAGAAAACTCAAAAATTCATCTTGGACCAACTGAGATAAAAAAGTTCCAGTCCTTCAAAACTGGTAATCTGAAATAAAAGTTATAAAGCTGTTATGTATGTTTTTACAGATATCTTAAGTTACAAGACATATACCTTTATGATTAGTGATGGGCGAACCTGAACTGAACCTAGTTTTTCGGGAACAGACCCCAAACACGAACTTCCCTGAGAAGTTCATGTTACTGTTTGGGTTTGGCTGGAGGGAGCTGTAAAAATAAGCAAAACAGTGATTAAACACCAGTGTCATACATGTACGTCCAGACCACTTATTAACTTCCTGACTATTCACTGCACTGGCTTCAACAGCTAATCACAGATGCAAACTCTCTGTGACAGCATCTGTAATTGGCTGTTGTGCCCCTCACCCTTTTGCCGGCATCAGTGATTGGTTGCAATGGGCAACGAACCTGCTGTCATAGGGTTGTAAAAATAAATATTTTTTTTTTAATTACGTAGGGCTTTGCCTTATTTTTAATTCTCAGTGCAGATAAAGTGGATAGATATGGCTGCCACCTCAAGCTGCCTGGCTTTACCTTGGCTGGCAATCAAAAATACAGGGGAGCTCATTATTTTTTAATCATTATAAATAAATAATTAAAAAAAAAATGTGTGGTCTTCTCCCTATTTTTGATTGCCAACCAAGGTAAAACCAGGCAGCTGGGGGCTTGAGTTACCTTGGCTGGCAAGCAAAAATATCGCAAGCCCACACATTTTTGATTGCAGCTCGAGGTGGCAGCCAGTAGCTGACCACTTTATCTGTGCTGAGTATCATAAATACTGGCAAAGTCCTATGTAAATTTTTAAAAAATTTTTGTTTCATTTTACAACGCTATGACGGCAGATTCATTGCTAATGCCAACCAATCACAGATGCTGGCACAATGGGTGAGGAGTACAACAGCCAATGACAGATGATGCCACAGAGAGTGGGCATCTGTGATTGGCTGTTGGAACCAGCGCTGTGAATAGTCAGGAAGTTAATGAGCTGCCCAGAAGTACAAGTGCATGGTCCCTGATAAGTATGACACTAATGTTTAATCAATGCTTTGCTTATTTTCACAGCCCCCCTAGCCACCATTTTATAACTTTAAAGTCCAGTTTCGGGTTTTTGGCTCAAGTTCAGGTCAAGTCTGGTCCTGGACCCGAACTTTAAAAAAAATCTGGTCGGATTTGCTAGAATCGGAATATTGGCGGGTTTGCCCATCTCTACTAATGATAACTGTCAGCCGGTTGTTCTTTTAACTGACAGCTATCTGTCCTGACTCCCACATACACATCGTAATGGCTGGGTGTTATATTGTCTACACGGAGACCTATCTCTCATGTAAACAAAAGTAATCAAGTCGTACCAATGTTATCTCCTATTTATAGATTAGGGAAAATGTATTAATCTTGTGCATCTCTTCTCCATTCATTCTATATTTGAACAGTCACAGTAAAGCTGTCCATTCACATTAGATACATGTTGGGTAAACAATGAGTTGGCCAATCATTTGTCCAACGGTCATCTCAATCATATTTTCCATACACAGGAGTACACATTCAGCTAAGCATTCCTGTGTTCTCCTTGAAAAAATTGCCAAATGACTCGTTGGCTGGTGGCTTATCTCTGGAGAACAATGTGATCAATGGTCCAAAATCGACATCTCCCCAACCATCAGTCAGCTAGTGTCCCTATACACATTAGACCATTGGCCAAAGCCTCAATATTGGTCGGTTTGTCTGATGTTAGTCTGTGTATGGGGGCTTTTCAACCTAGTAAAGCAAGGATCATGTAGTGTCTAGTACGTATACCGTTGATGTCTTCACTAGGACAGTTTTAATAAACCTCTTTACTCCTGAAATCTACTGCAGGATTTACTTGATAATCCCTTAATCTTATCCTTATCTTGCAAAGTAATTTTACAGTATTAATGGGATTTTATTAATCTGTTTTTGCTGAGGTTTTTGTAAATATTCCAACAAGAAACAGTTTTGGTTTTGTTATGTACATACTCCTCTCAAGAGTACATCCAACAACAAATTATTTCTAATATTCAGATTTCTAATTCGCAGATATGGCTTTCTATTATATAAAATAACTTGCAATAATTAGAATTAACATACAGTAGATATCTTTTATATGGAAATTAAACCTGAACATAAATGAAAGTCTAACTTAAAATATATTTTATTCAAATGTTATTTTTTTCAGCTGTTCATCAAGAACAATACACACATAAAACACGGCCAAGGTCTAGGTAAGAACAGCACAATCATGTTGCTTACCTATAGACGTTATTGACAATCTATGTACTGTATACCGTCAGGTCCATATATATTTGGACAGAGATAACATTTTTCTAATTTTTGTTCTATATATTACCACAACAGATTTTGAACAAAACAATTTAGATGCAGTTTATGTTCGGGCTTGCAGCTTTAATTCAGTGGGTTGAACAAAATGCATAAAAATGTGAGGAACTAAACATTTTTTAAACTCAATCCCTTCTTTTCAAAGGCTGTAAAGTAATTGGACAAATTAAATAATTATAAATAAAATTTTAATTACTAATACTTGATTGAAAACCCCTTTATTGGTAATACTACCAAGGCTCCACTCACGCTTCGGGTACATGGCCCAATGCTCCCCGCAGATATCCAAAGATAGGACCGGCACTCCAATTGTCCAAAAAGTAAGTAATATATTGTTTCAAGTAAAAATAAAAGATGGTGTAGGCAAAAAAGCCAATAACAGCATAACAAGGAACAAGGTGGAAAAATGGGAGGGGCAATATGTCTCTGTCTGATGTGGACTTTACTCATTGCCACAATGCCTCTATCATCCAGTATTTTTCCATTTTTTGAGGTCACCAGTGCTTTTTTTCTTTAGGATGTACCAAACTGTAGATGTTGCCACTCCTAATATTGTAGCAATTTCTTGATGGGTTTTTCTGTTTTCACATATGAAGGATGGCTTGTTTCTCTTGTCTAGAGCGCTCCTTTGACTGATGTTTTCTTTTCCTGCAAAATCTTCAAAATGCAAGCACCACACCTCAAATTAACTCCAGGCATTTATGTTCTTAATTGAGAATGAAATTATAAAGGAATTGCCCACACCCACCCATGAAACAGCCTTTGAGTCAATTGTCCAATTACTTTTGGTTCTTTAACCCCTTATGATGAAGGGCTATTAGTATGCCCATGTTTGTGGTCCCTTCCTCTGATGCGAGCTTACACACTGAGCTCACATCATCCCCCACACATCAGCTGATCTGACCAGTTGATATGTGTAGCTAACAGCACCAATCTGATCAGCGATCCAATCAGCCTGTTAACCCAATCACTGACTGCGTGATGTAAAGCACTGTGGCTGGGATTGCGCTGTTTCCTCGCTGTATCGGAGGTACTGTGATGTGATCATGGGACCTCAATGCTTCCCATGACAACCCAGGGTCCTGAAATGACCTGAATGCTGTCATGAATCACTTCCTGTAGATGCCCGGCAAGCACTGTATCCCAGAAAGTGATCATATCTCCTGTTCACGTCTGTGAACTGGAGAAGCGATCAGAGAGTGTATTGCTGAAGCCCTTAAAGGGCAGTGTAAAATAAGGAAAAAAACTAAAGAAAAAAGTTTTTAAAAAATATGAAAAAAACCCATAAAATTTCAGTTCACCCCCTTTTACCCGATTGAAAATAAATTGTTAAAAAAAATACACATTTTTAGTATTGCCGCGTTCAGAAATGCCCGATCTATCAAAATATAAAATCAATTAATCAATCTGTAAACTGCGTAATGGAGAAAAGTCAAAACTTTTTTTTGGTCACTGCAACATTGCAATAAATGCAATAACAGGTGATGAAAACAACGCATCAACCTAAAAATGGTATCATTAGAAACATCAGCTCAAGATGAAAAAAATAAGCATCATACAGCCCCAGATCTCAAAAAATGAAAATGCTACAGGACTCAGAAAATGACGCAAAAAGTGCAATTCTTTTTGTTCCTCAAACTGCTGAATTTTTTTTCACTACTTAGATAACAGAAAAAGTATACATGTTTGGTTTGAACTCATACCAACTGAGGCATCAGACTGACAGGTCAGTTTTACCATATAGTGAACATGGCAAATAGAAAAGCCAAGAAACAAATGTGTATTTGCACTCTTTTTGCAATTTCACTGATTTTTTTTTTACCATTTTCCTGCACACTTTATGGTACACTAAATGATTTCTTCTGAAAGTACAACTCGTCCTGCACGCAAAAAATAAGCCCTCATATGTCTACATTGACAGAAAAATAAAAAAGTTATGGCTCTTAGAAGAAGGGGAGAAAAAAACCAAAACAAATAATGGCCAGGTGTAAGGGGTTAAATAAATAATAAAAAAGTGTCGGCTTCGCCCTATATTTGATTGCCACCTAAGGTAAAAATCAGGCAGCTGGGGGTTGATATGCTCAGTGTGATGAGGCCCGTAGTTATTAGGGCCCCCCCAAACTACAGAACAGTAGTCCGCAGCCACCATAGAAATGAGTGCATTCTTTAGAAGCACCAATTCTTGACCCTTTATGCGTCTTTTTCGGATGCCCTGTGCAGTGGCATTGGGGTGATAGAAGTACAAGTACCGGTCCTCGGTAAGTATGATGCTGATGTTTAATCACTGTTTTACTTATTTTACGACTCAACTAGCCACTATTTTATAACTTTAAAGTCCAGGTTCAAGGTTTCGGCTCAAGTTCATGACAAGTCAGTTCCCAAACCTGGACTTTAATAAAAGCGTGGTCATATTCCCCTGAACATCAGAGGGTACGCCCATGTCTAACTAGAATGTCTCATTATTCAGTACATTTTTTTTTATCAAGCTTTATATTGGATTCATATAATAACAGCTTGTTCATTAATTGAATATATATACACCTAGTTCGGGTCACTAAATCCAGACATATACAGTGCCTTGAAAAAATATTCATACTCTGAACTTTTCAACATTTCTTCTACTGGAGAGCAGAAGGGTTCGACGTAAACTTTACAATGCCTATTCTCAGCTCCCCTGACATCATCTGTCAGTAGAAAGTTGGGAGACTCCCATACACATCTGATAGTCCGCCAATAAGTCAATATCAACCTTAAGGCAAGATGAGCAAACTCCAAATCGGTATACGGTAATATTGATGTATTTAATGATTCATGTTTCAGCTGAAACTTTAGTAGATGCAGAAAAATAAGTAGTCTAATTCTTTTTTATATTCTTGGTATAAGTCTAAAAAATGCACTAAATTGTTTTGTGGTCTTAGTGGTAATCATACTAATCTAGCTTTTACTAGTTCACTAATAGTTTTGTGATAGGAAGGGAAGTTGTGGTTTTGTGACATGGGGGATGCATATCCGATTATGTCAAAATAAACGTTTAGCAGAAAGAGTTGATCACTTGCAAACAAAACAAGATAAACTATGAATATTAATTCACAGTGACTGCTATGTTTCTTGCAGAATGTTTTTCCTTTAAGGTCAAATTGGCTTGTGTCTTATGATTTTTCATTGCGTTCCTCTAGATTAATTAAGGAAAACAAATTCTAAAATACAAATTTCAAATTCTAAAGTACACATTCTAATCATTAGTTGGGTTGTCAGGTGGCCATATGTATGTAAGATAGCAAGACAGCTGGTTACCCTCACTAATATTAGTGTTGTTTCAAGCAGAGGCATATCTAAATTATTCATGGGCCCAAGTGCCAAAATGTGGACTTGGGCCCTGACCATCTTGCTTATCAGATGTATGGGCCCATGTAGTCTTCTAGATCCCATAAAGAATAGAAAAAAACTACAGATATTATATAAAGTTCATTGAAAACATATCAAAAAGATAATTTTCTAAGTAATACTTCAAAATAGTAATATACAATTGCCGAATAGTAAATATCACCTTATCACTGCAGCAGAAGTACATTAAAAACACATGTGGTTTTCTCCTTCTCTAATAAAATTCTGTGAGCAATGCTGATGCATGGCTCTGTACAGCACAAATGATCATTTCCTGTGTATGCCAGCGCTTAGCCAGTGTTCACAGGAAGTGAGTCATGACAGTGACGGGAGCCATTATCTGATCCCTTACTGACATGACACTGAATTGGTACATTGTGTTCACGTCACGGGGCCGCAAATGGGCATAGGTAATGGCACGATCAACCGCTGTCACATGTTAGATCCTGCTGTTAGAGCTTGACAGCACAATCCAAAGGGTTAACAAGCCAGGGCGGATCTCCAATTCATCTGCGCCTGTTAGCTGCACATGTCGGCTGATCAAATCAGCTGACATGTGCGGGAAAAGATGTGGGCTCATCACGTGAGCCCACATCAAAAGGAGGGAGGGCTACCAAGGATGTACCTATATGACCTTGTAAAAATATAAAAGGGTGGGGGACAAGAGGTGCAATAGTGCCCTATCACTAGTGACACTGATGGTAATGGGGTGATGCCGAGAAGCCACTCACCTGGTGCAGTTGTGATCCCCACAACTGGTTTGAAGGCGTTTTGGAAATATTATTCCAAGCTGCTGCAGGACCTCCACCGACCACTGAACAGTGGTTTAATCCAGAAAGATGATGGGAGTGTAGGTGTGCCACGGTCCGCGCTGCTCCAGGGCTTAAAAAACTCACCAAAGAGACAGTCAGATTTCCATCCTTTATTCTCCTCCTCCTACGCGTTTCGGCGCCTAGCCTGGCACCTTCATATATAATATATAATATCCCTGATGAAGATGCCAGGCTAGGTGCCGAAAGCGTAGGAGGAGGAGAATAAAGGATGGAAATCTGACTGTCTCTTTGGTGAGTTTTTTAAGCCCTGGAGCAGCGCGGACCGTGGCACACCTACACTCCCATCATCTTTCTTATATGACCTTGGTCGTGAAGGCGATGTTTCCCCCCCAAAAAAAACACATATTTGACATTGCTGCTTTCAGAAGTGTCAGTTCCATCAAAATATTAAACAAAGTCATAATACTAGAATAAGGTTTTTTTTTGGTCAACAAAACATTGCAATAACATACAAAATATGGTGATCAAAACATTGTATTTCACCCCAAAATGGTATCAGTAAAAAAAAAAAAAAAAAATAGTATCAGTAAAAAAAATCAGCTCAGGGCACAAAAAAAAGCATACAGTTGCAGATTTCAAAATTTTTTTACAGGTCTCGGAAAATGGCGACAAAAGCACAAAACGTTTGTAAAATATCTAAAAAAATTTTCACTACTTAAACAAAAAAAAAAATATATATATATATTTTGATATTTGTGTACTCGTACGGATATGAGGAATCATGTTGCCATGTCAGGTTTACCATATATTGAACATGGTAAATAAAAACCCCAAAAACCATTGTGGAATTGCAGTATTTTTGCAATTTCCTGCACTTGGAATTTTTCTCTCATTTTCATGTACATTGTGGCAGAATGAATGGTATAACTTAAAAGTACAACTTGTCCCACAAAAAACATGCCCTCATACTGTATAAATGGCTGTATACAAAAGGTATGGCTCTTGGGGAAAAAGAGGAAAAAACAAAAATGATAAATGGAAAATTGGGTGAACGGTTAGGCTATGTGCACACTTGGAGGTTTAGCAGCGGTTTAGCAGCGGAAACCGCCGGTCGGTTTCCATGAGGTTTATGCAAATTTATGTTAATCCAAAAGCGGCTTTTGGGTTAACATATAAACCTATGGAAACCGACCCCCGGTGTGCACACACCGGCGGTTTCCACATGCTCATCCGTTGCTAACCCGCTGGGTTCCCAGCGGGTTAGCAAAGAATGAGCATGTTCTATAATCCGGCCGGTTCTGCAGCGGCTGCAAGCAGAATCATGTGCTGCTTCCAGCCGCTGCAGAATCGCCGGCGCTAACCCGCTGTGCACCGCCGCACACCCGCCCGTCTCCCGCAGCACGGACCCGACAGGAAGCTGGTGGACGGCTCCGGAGCTTCCTGTCGGGTCCCGCCCAGCCGCCGCCGCCACTAACCCGCCCCCGTGTGCACATACCCTTAAGGTACCATCACACGCGACAATATTGCTTGCAATTTCACTGGCAATTTGCTGGTTGCTGTGAAATCATGGACACATTGTTACATTTGTACACAGCAACAAAATAGAACAATGTGTCCATGATTTCACTGCAACCAGCAAATTGCCAGTGAAATTGCAAGCAATATTGCCGCGTGTGACGGTACCTTTAAAGTGGAAATATATCCAGAAATGGTCAACTTACTTAACATGTGATTGTTGGTCAATTTTAACTTGAAACCATATTCAACATGTAATTACCATCTGTAACATATGTGATCCAGCCAACCAGCATAAGGTGTTTTATGGTAAAACATCTGTATTACTGAAGTGCACTCAATAGCTCCTTTATATAGTACTGATCTACCTTTCTAACACCAGGTGAGAAAGGCTGTAGTTTTTTTTTCTGATGTGTATGCTGCGTACCATCGACATATTTTCTAGTAGCCTTTTAAATCAGCTTTCTCAAGATGCATATATCACACAAGACCTGCAAAAGAAGTATAGTGGGGCCAATTGGGGAACAAACAGGAGACCTCCTAATATCTATTTTAAGCCAGTAACCCTACCCAGACCTCTATGTGTCTACACAGAAATATTCTCCTAATGAAGTGTTCCCACACAGTACAGTACTCATTTCATGGCCCCACAGTATTAAAGGGAAACCTGTCAGGTCATTCTACCCATTTATCCTATCACTACCTGTCACTGCACCTTGTGAGCTTGTCCCTAACCATCCCTGTATGATGTAAAAAGGCCCTATAAAGATACAGAAAAATGACATTCTTAAATACAATCTCCAGTCAGAGACTTGAAAGACGTTCTCCGGGTATGTATTCTCCCCTCCTCACTCTGTCTCCGCACGCCCCTCTTGGCGTCCTCATTTCTGGCCGGAACGTCATATCCGGTTCGGTGCATTGTGGGGGCTAGTCACGTGGTACGGCCAGCTTCAATATGTGCACTGCGCATGCTGTGGAACCTGGCCATACCACATGACCAGCACATCACATGATCAGGAGAGGCGGGTTTTTTAAACAGGAGGAGAAGAAAAATGAGCCCCCAGCCTCTTTATACCTGTCCCTGCACCATGCTAATACATTTCTAGCCATCCCTTTGTGTGTCCAAAGTCATATTGTAAAGTTTATAAAAGTTGTCCGGTAAAGCCGGATATGACGCGATTTTCATCATATCGGCTTTAGTGCTCCTTTGATGACGAGCACAGGCTCCCTGCTCTCTAGCACACCCATAGGGGCGTGAATAATTAACAAGCAGGTGGCGGGGAGACGCAGAAAGGAACGCCTTTTGCGGCTTCTCAAATAATGAGAAACCGCAGATCATAAGGTATAAAAACAACTTTTATAAACTTTACAATATGGCTTTGCACACACAAAGGGATGGCTAGAAATGTATTAGCATGGTGCAGGGACAGGTATAAAGAGGCTGGGGGCTCATTTTTCGAGGTCAGGTTCCCTTTAAGGGGTCCACATTACTGAAGAAAGGCCTGGCAATTAATTTCAGTATTATGCCAAGACAACATGATAGAGAGTACAACTAAAGGAATTCAATACAGTGCTGGAAGATTCACCCCAGGTCATAAGGCATGCAATAAGCTACTGGGGAAGAGCCGATGGGTGACCTCAGTATGATGAAGTCACAAGACGCATCAAGGTTAAAGCCGCAAGGAGCAGTTGGGTCTTTATCACAGTGTGGGTATCTGTGGTAAACATACAAGAGATAACAATAAGTACATTGTTGTTACAACACAACAAGAACAAAAATAGAACAAAACAAAATACCTTAGGCTCCATAAATAAATATGATAGCACCTGTTTCACAAGGGGTCATTGTCTGACATTGCCACATAGGTACATAGCGCTTTTATTATTACCTGATATAATGTAATATGAAGTACTTTAGTAGAATGGGTAGCAGTCTCTAGCTCGTATACGCGTGAGCTTTTTTGTTTAAGCATAACTGTATATGTCTTTATAGGTGTATGATGTTCAATATACCGTTTGCATGTAACATTGTACTGTTTATGATCACTACATGTACATTGTACAACTGTGGTATTTAGTTTTGTTCTATTTTTGTTCTTGTTGTGTTGTAACAACAATGTACTTATTGTTATCTCTTGTATGTGTACCACACTGTGATAAACACCCAATGGGTCGAAACGTTTTGTGGGCGATTTTCTTTGTGAGCAATAAACTGTGCTAAAAGATGATTCTCAAGTCTCAATGGATATTTTTGTATGGTGTGCCAGAATATCTATTACTAGATGGGTGCCCGATGCACAATGCATCGGGATTCTAGCAGAGCGAGTCTCTGACTCGCAATGGCCGCTTCGCGGCCAATGCTTCGCGCTGCTAAGGCGACTCGCCATGCCCGCTGCGCGGGCATAGCGAGTCGCCTTAGAGCGACTCGCAATGGCCGCTTCGCGGCCAATGCTTCGACTCGCCATGCCGCTGCGCGGGCATAGCGACTCGCCGGCTCGCAATGGCCGCTGCGCGGCCAATGCTTCGTTCGTATCCACATGACGACAAAGGGGCACTCGCAGCATTCGCAATTATATAATAGATATATATTATTGATTTATTATCTACTTCTGAGCACCCCGCCAGTTGAGCCACACTTCATTCCTGTATATTGTCTGTGATTTATTTGAGACTGGGTCGGAAGTTCACCTTCTAACAAGACAATGACCCAAAGCATTCTGATAAAGTAACACTCTAGGGGTTTATTGGGAAATGTGTAACGGTATTGGAGTGCCTAGTCAAAATTCACACCTTAATCCAATTGAGAATCTGTGGACCGACTTGAAGATAACTGTTTATTAGAGGAAACCATCTTACTTGAAGGAGCTGGAGCAGTTTTGCCTTGAAGAATGGGCAAAAATTCCAGTGGCAAGATGAGAAAAGCTCATAGAGATTTATCCAAAGCGTCTTGCAGCTGTAATTGCCACAAAATGAGGCTCTACAAGGTACTGACTTTAGGGGATGAATAGTTATGCTCACTGAAGATTTCAGTTACCTTTTTCTATTTGCTGTTTGCTTCATAGTAAAAATAAAACCAAATGTTCACAATTGTAGCCATGTTCTCACCATGAACTATTGAAAACCGTAAAAAAAAATGTGAAATTCCAAGTTCTGAGGTAGCAAAACGTGAAAAATGACAATGGAGGGTGAATACCTTTGTAAGGCACTGTACCTGTTCAGTGGGGCACACAGGTTATTACTGAATCAGTGTGCAGTCCGTTGTACAATGATAATATCGCCAATAACTTGTTTGCAGGTATATTCCAGTACCTGGACACAGCCGTTTGTAACCAGAATGAAATTCTTAACATCGTCGACATTTCTTCCAGGAACGAGCACACAAAATGCTTTTGGTACAATGTGATTTATCTTTTTATTCCATGACGAGGAAGCTTTATTGTGTTATAATATCTGAGGATGTAAACTCTTGTCATTCACTCCTAGTAGAAATAATATGGTTTCTTCAAAATAATCTGATTTGAGTAATTACTAAAAGACTAAAAATCTTCCTATGGTGTTGAGTGGTGCCATCGTGTCAGATAAGCACCCCCTGCCCTCAATCACCTGGCATCTCAAGGGAACTATGATTAATCTCTTCTCCAGCTAAATTCTGTGGATGAGATTAAGCATCAGAAGCTCATGTGAGGAGATTACTTGGTGTTCGGGCTGCACATTTTGCCTTATGCTCACGCTATTACCATTATTATATAGAAGTAAGAAAATGGTATCACATGGAGCGCTTTCCCTGGAGCATTTTCTGATCTGTATCAGGCAAGTTCTGTCCATACACTACTGGGACCTATAGACAGAGAAGCCCTCAGTTTAGTGAATTACACTATCTGATCAGGGCTCTCTATCTAGCCTTTTCCATGACTGCACTGTGTAGGTGAAATTGTTGCAAGGGTTCAGTTCTATCATTTATCCTATTTTCTGCTTGTCTTTAAATACTAAGCTTTATATGCTGAAATCACGGAGAACAGACCCATCACGTGATCTGATCAGTCGTCTTTATGAGGCATTACTAATATTTGTCAGTAGTAATATAAGGGAAATGTAAAGAGGATCACCACTGAACAATTCTTACTTGTAACTGTCCGATTAACATGTACAAGCATTCCTAGGAGCACTCATTTCCCTTCAATGCAGTGTAAACACATTGCTAATGTTTTGACTTGCTTAAAAATCATAGTTGTCGACAGCGTATTGCCCTGTAAACTAGACATGTAGTGACAAGAGGAATGCCAGCGTATATGCATACATATTACATAATCTATTACAGATTGATTTAGGCATATCTAAAGTGCAGTTGGTTTATTTAAACAATCTAATAGGTGACCACCAATCGGCAGACAAGTCGATCGGAGGTTCGGAGGTCAGTTAGCAACACCAATGGACAGGTGTAAACCCGACTTTGGAATGGCTATTTGATCTTAAACTATAACTGCTTGGACCCCATGGATTAGCTGTAATCTGTAGGTAAATGTGACAATAGGTGTTCAATTTCATTGTAGTGCACCATAGGGCAAATGAAGTATTACATTGTGTCTAGTCAAACAAATAGATTGCCTGTGTAAAGCAGGACTGAACACATCCTCCAGAGCTAGATACATTTTTTATAATCACTCTCCACCATGACCAACAGAAGACGATCCTGAACAGGGAACCTCCTGTACTAACTATTCTTTATTAATAGAGTATTTCAAGATGAATTTTCTTAACTAGACAACCCTTTAAGTCTGTTGGATATGCTAATAAGTACAGGGTGGGTCATTTATAAGGATGTGCCTAAATAAAATGGGAATGGTTGGTAATATCAATTTCCTGTTTGTGGCACATTAGTATATGGGAGGGGGAAAACTTTTCCAGATGGGTGGTGACCATGACGGCCATTTTGAAGACAGCCATTTTGAATCCAACTTCATTTTTTTCAATGGAAAAAGGTCATGTGACACATCAAACTTATTGAGAATTTCATAAGAAAAGCAATGGTGTGCTTGGTTTTAACCTAACTTTCTTTCATTAGTTATTTACAAATTATGACCAC
The DNA here is from genome assembly GCA_033576535.1 of Allobates femoralis. Lineage (NCBI taxonomy): Eukaryota > Metazoa > Chordata > Amphibia > Anura > Aromobatidae > Allobates > Allobates femoralis. The sequence continues at coordinate 418,067,386 of JARQOC010000002.1, forward strand.
TTATAAAATGTGTTCAAAGTGCTGCCCATTGTGTTGGATTGTCAATGCAACCCTCTTCTCCTACTCTTGACACACTGATAGCAACACCGCAGAAGAAATGCTAGCACTGGCTTCCAGTATCCATTGTTTCAGATGCTGCACATCTCGTATCTTCACAGCATAGACAATTGCCTTCAGATGAGTGATGAGAAAAACTTTTTTGTGAATGGTGCAGTTAAGAAACTACTGCTATTGGTCTGACAAAAAATTGATGGTATGGTGTGATATATAGGGTACAAGATAGTGGGGCCATTCTTCATCAATGGAAACCTCAATGCCACTGTATATGTGAATCATATAGCAATTTCAGATATCCAGTGGCATTGAGGTTTCCATTAATGAAGAATGGCTCCACTATCTTTGTACCCCATATACCACTCCATACCATCAATTTTTCTGTTCCAGTAGTCTTGGAGGCATCTATCCACTGTGGGTTAGTGCCAGACCAATAGCGGTGCTTTTGTTTCTTAACTTCACCATTCACAAAAAAGTTTGCCTCATCAGTCATCTGAAGGCAATTGTCTATGCTGTGAAGATACGAGATGTACCATTAAAATGTACCATTAAACCACTAGAGTGGTGGTTATTGGAAATGGGCCTCTATACACCTATGTACTGTAGATATTGCATTAAAAAACAGATGTTTGCAGCTTGAATAGTCATTTATCTATCAAGCATATCTTCTGGCATTGTCCCAAATTAAAAACCTTCTGGTTGGAGGTCCAATCATTGATAAATCTTGTCTTAAATATTAATATCACTCTCAATATGAACTTAGCCCTGCTTTTGTTGGGATTACAGAACATTCCTGTAGACTGAAGAGATTTTTGGTTTTACATATTTTGCTATTAGCAAAAAATGTAACAGCTTATCTTTGGAAGACAAAGACCTTGTGTAGAATTTTTAATGGATAAACTTTCCCTACATAACACATTTGAGCATTTATTTGCTCTTAGAACTTCTATTCAGAAAAAATATGTGGAGAAATGGTCTTTATGGTATGCCATATATGCTTCTTCTTTGTCATTGGACATGGATAGTCATTCGTAGCATTCTCAGTATATTGAATGTAATCTGGATGAGTTCCTTCATTTAAATGACAACTATGATATTTAGTTGGTTCAAGCTATTGTTCTTGTTTGCCATGTTATTGTATATAGTTTGTATATTATTCCTTTCTTTACCTTTGTCTTTGTCTTCCCAACTTTCCCGGTTGTTTCAGTTATAGCACATAAGTATGTTTTCTTGCATTTCTGTCAAATTGTTAAAAATTTACCGCTTATTTATGACACTGTATTTGTGTATATTTTCTGCAAAATAAATACAATTAAACAGAATAGTTATTTAACACATTAACAATGTATAGAGGGTATTTCTGATGCATTTAATGTTAGCTTCATTGAAAAAATGTGCTTTTCTTTCAAAAATAAGGAGATTTCTAAATGACCTCAAACTTTTGAACGGTAGTGTACATTAAAACCAAGCACACCATTGTTGTTCTTATGAAATTCTCAACAAGGTTGATGTGTCACATGATTCTCTTCCGATTGAAAATAAATAAAGTTGGATCCAAAATGGCTGACTTCAAAATGGCCACTATGGTCACCACCCATCTGGAAACATTTCCCCCCTCCCATAAACTAATTTGCCACAAACAGGAAGTTGATATCACCAACCATTCCCATTTTTTATTTAGGTGTATCCATATGAATGACCCACCCTGTATATTCAGCAACTATTACATGTGAAGTGATCTTTTATTTCTGCTGACTACACGTGGGCAAAACCTTAAGTTTGGGTTCGGCAAATCCGGCTGTGCTTTAAAAAAATATAAGTTTATGGGGACCTTAACTTTAGTGCTAGAAAATGGTGGTAGTAAGGGCTAGGGGGCTGCAAAAGGAAGCAAAATGGGGATTAAAAGCAGGACAAGTATACTTATCAGTCTCCATGCTGTGGTCACACTTCTTCCGGGTCTGCTCATTAAGCCTCATGTATATTCACTTGTTCCCCAGTCCACCCTCTGTAGGTCTCCTGCAGTATTTGCGGCGGCTGTGGTGTAATTCTACTGAAGATTCATCAGAGAAATCCACCTTCTGCCACTTTTCCAGAGTCCATCTGTTTAGCAGGCTGTAAGACTTTGCAAATGCCACACAGTTTTTTATCTGCCTTTTGTTTAGTGCTGGCTTCTGAGCACTGATTCTACCATGGAGGCCATTTTGAGACAGAATCCTACAACTGAGGTGACCAGGCCTGTTAAAGCTCTACTGCAGTGGAAGAGGGGCTTTCTTTGGATTTTCTAATCAACAAACATTCCTCCTGAGCAGTTGTCTTGCGGGGTCTGCCAGACCTGGGCTTGTCAAACACATCTCCAGTCTCTTCAAATCTTTTTTTAATTCTTTGTACTTGATGTTGAGAAAGGTGCCAGCCCACCTCTGCAGTGGATCTGGTCTTCAGCCTCTTGATAATCAAGGTTTTGGTTGCAGGGTGGATTTTTGGCATGTTGTCAGAGCTCAAGTTGCAGTTCAAGTGAAGGTCTGGGGTGCTGGGTTTCTTTTTATACACACCCACTAATTAACCAATCGTTTACTGAGCACAGGTGAAGATGTAAACTAGGATTGGGTGCATTATATGACTAGGCGACAAAACTTTTTTCTTGCCAAAATCTAACCATTCTGTGTTCATTAAATGATCAATATTTTAGCGTTGATGCCAATTTGTTTTCTTAACCTAAACCACATTTCGGAGGGTTTCAGCTTTCACAAGAGTAATTTATAAAACCAATGGATGAATTTAAGGTCAAGTTATAATCTTTTTTTTTTAAGTTTTATTTACATAACATGGATAGGTGGCATAACTTCTGTCAGGGACTGTATACTATGGATTTTATTAGACCTATTCCCAAATAGACAACCTAAAAACCCCACCAATAGAACCACATCCACCCTCCCCCAAATTCAGAAGGTATGGAGTGGTGGGTAAAAACAATCCAGACTTTTAATTATAAATGCTGTTCAATTTAATTAAGATATATTAATTTACAAGTTTACAAAAATGTATACACCCAAGTGACAAGCAGAAAACTAGTTGTGGAGAACCACAATAGAACAGTCAGAAACAAAGACCAATGTGGACCCTAAAAGGATGCATCCAATCAAAATATTTTCACAGTACAGAAAGTACAGGGGATATCAATACCAATATAATATATTATTTATGTATTCAGGAGGGCAAACATTAATTATTTATGTAATCACTGTCTAGACTTATACCCTGTTCTTTTTCCTCTTATGCACACCTGTGCCTATCTCCATAAGGCTATTCCAAGTCTCTATCACCCCCTGTTAATCTCAAAGCAATACCCACCTCTATCTGATAATTAATTACTGTGCAATCCCCCCATCATTTTCAGGGGATACAAACAACCTTCCAGTTCTATAACCGCATCCCTAATACATGGAAGCTGATCTAACTCCTATTAGAGTGCCAAGGCACATAGGTAATAGCATGTACCTTGAGAAATAGTATGGTCAATAGATAGGAGGGGAAGCCACCCTCTAGATCCACCAGCACCCTCAACACTTTCACCACACTGGTTTCTTCAGGAGCCGTCCCTATTTCCAAATAGTCTCAATAGTACCAGTGGTTGGACCACATCTGTCAGACATTCATGGCACATTCTGTTGATATGCAACAAATGTCTAAGATGGGATAATTTTTTATGTTGAAACGAATGGAGCTCCACATTTGCCTTGTGTATTGCAAATGTTGAAATTACATACAGTAAATCAATTTTTTTTATTAAAATCAATATGATCTAAAGTTGGTATCTCTTTTCCCACCATCATGGCACAATGTGACCACCACAGGATAATATACATTAAAGAGAACCTGTCACCCCCTTTGGGCATTTTAAACTGTTAACACCAGCTTACACATAATGTAAATGGGGTTCTAGCAACCCCTTGTGTGCCCAGACGTGCCCCTCATACCTGAGAAAATAACTTTTATTCTGTCCAGTGCTGGCCTCCTATTGAGTACAGGAGGCTGCTATTTAGTCCAGGTGGATTATGTCCTTGCCGCTCCCCTGGCTGCAAAACCCACCCTGCATTTTTCAAAATTGCCGCCCCTATCTGTGATCGGCACTTGAGTAACAGCCGAACTAGCGCCTGCGTAGTGGAGCGGGTGTCCGTGCTCCATTGAAGATAGTGCCGACATCTCGCGAGATTTGTGAAGTCTCGCAAGATTTGTGAAGTCTCCAAGACATTGGCACTATCTTCAAGGAGCATGGTCACCCGCTCCACTGCACAGGCGCGAGAGTGCAGCTGTCACTCAAGTGCCGTCACAGATGGGGGCAGCAATTTTAAAAAATGCAGGGGGGATTTTGCAGCCAGGGGGCGGTGAGGACATAATCCACCAGGACCATATATCAGCCTCCCGGAGTAAATAGAAGGTGCTGGACAGAATAAAAGTTATTTTCTCTGGTATAAGGGGCACATCTGGGCATATAGAAGGGTTACAAGAACCCCATTTACATTATGTACAAGCCGGTGGGCACAGTTTAAAATACCCAAAGGGGGTGACACGTTCCCTTTAATATTATAAATATATCATATTTGGAAGGGAGCCCTTAATGTATTTGCATATGGGTTCATTCCAGCTCTAACCATTAAAGCTAATAAATTTCCAATTATTCTTCAGGTCCTACTCTAGTACTTCTATTGAAGAAACCATGAAGAAAGTTGAAGAGCCTCCAACTCCACCGCCAAGACCCCAAAAAACACATTCAGAGCTTCTTCCTTGGACCTGAGTAGAATCATACAGCATCACTCTCCAGGTTTGTATACATATCTCCCCGTAGTACTTTTCCCTCTATGTAAATATAATTAGCATTATTGTTTGTGCTGTCCATGTAAGGTAAATATGTACAAATGCAGTATGTATATAAAAGTTTAAATATATGTGAAAAACCTTGATGCTTGAAATAGTCATAAGATAAGGGAAGAACTCTAGTTGAGCAGACTAATTTGGATTGAGGGTATTCAGAAGGTGAGGTTTGTGCACACTGTGTGCAGTACTAACTGAGGAGATGGTATTAAAGGGTTTGCCTGCTATTTGGACAACACCTTCTCCTTCCTCCTGATTGGCCCCCTTTTAAGATAACAAAAACTTATACTCACCTCTCGTACCAGCGCCATTTCAGTGGTGACAGTGCTTGCGTGTTCTCGGGGTTAGTGTATGGTTGTGACATCACACAAGCCCTGCACCTAATCACCACCGGCTTCTCTCTCCCTGCCTTCAGACATATAAATAATCAGCAGAAAGTGAGACCTCTGGCTGACCACTCACTTCCTGTTGATTATTGATATGTACGATGGTGGGCAGAAGAAGCCGAGGGTGATTGGGCATGAGGTTTGCAAAGTGATGTCATAACCTCACATGAATCCCAGAAATGCGAACATTGGAACTATACCTGCACAGGAGGTGAGTATATTTTTTTTTAATGGGGCCAAACATGAGGAACAATATAGGTTGTGCTAATAGCGGACAACTCCTTAAAAGTAAAAACCCATAAAATTAGAGAAAAGTTGGTTGAATCCACCAATGACCCTGATTCTCCCTTGCCAGATGATGTAGTTGACAGAAGAATCAGGCTGTAGAAATTATCTTGGCTGATCCTTTTGTTTTAGGGGATGCCTGAGAAATAACTTTGGAAGAAAACTTTCTTGTGCGTTCTATATTAAAGGTTTTGGCAGATTAGTGGATTTTTGTGTTTAAAGGACTGATGGGTTGGGGAATTGCATATGATCTCTGATGAAGAATTCTACAGAAAAGGAGAGGAACAGGAGAAGCACTGGAGGTGAGGGAATGAAGAAGGAAAAAGATCATCATTTGTTAAGTTATTGAAGAGGCACATGTTGTAAAAGGCTTTGTATGTTAGATATATAAAATTGTATTTGCTATGATGGATTTACAGAGGAGAGAGGCACCAGTGGAACAGGAAACTAGGGGATAGTTAGGAGCTAGTCAGTTTGACATGCCAATTGAGTACGCGTACAAAAAAAGCCTTTAGCCCTTTTTGTTTTGTGTTTTTTTTGTATAATAGTTTTTATAATATCGTAAATCTCAAAGCAGAGGTGCCATGCTTTAGGAGGAGTGCACCATTGCAAGAATTGAATTCTTTGCTTTTTCAGATTAAACTGTGATTATAGAACACTGCAGTGTTAAATGTAAAAAGACACATGAATTCTCATATCCGGCAGCCAGACAAGATTAGACTGTAATTTACTCTGTAGAAATCTGTAGTTAGCTGTAATTCACCTTCAATTAACATAATTACAAAGGGTTGTGTAGAAAGAGAGATCTGCATTATTCTGTATGTATATGCTGAAATTAAAAAAAGGAATTTGCCACAGGGACTGTACACCATTATAGTAGTGCTATGAATTGTGTGGGCTTTTGATTCTTTCACCTGCCTCTATATATCGTGTAAAAACGTATTAGTTTGGTAAATATAACTAGAGCATCTGCATTTCAAACGATGAATATTTCAGTGCCGACTTCCCTTGGGGTTTAATGTGTATATGCTGCAAGAGCGTCAAAGTCTCTTGCATTTTTTAAATATTAGGTGAGGATAGCTTTTGTTTTCTTTAGTCTTTTCATTGTGCATTTGTTAGTTCTAAAGGATTCAAAGATTCCACAGAAAAAAAGATAATTCTGAAGTTTAGGATTTTTCTTTCAAACCTAAGGTTTCCTTTTAGCGTCCAACTTGCATTTTAAGGGCTTAACAAAAAACGAACATTTAGGGTGAGACCATAATAACCAGTATATGGTAAACAAAACAGCCACCATAATGGCCATTGGTCTACTACTGGTGGCACTGGGCAGAACTTCGACCATGCACCTAGCCATAACACGTGGGCATATCCTTATACATTTGATTCTCATCTGACGTCATTCACAATAATTGTTGGGTGCTTACTTAAAATCAATTTTATATTTTATATGGGCTGATATAAGCTGAATGGCAGGGTGGGGAACCTCAGGCCCCAGGGCTGCATGTGACCCTCGATTACCTTTTCTGCAGCCCTCGGGCAGATTCCCCGGGACCACAGTATTTGGGTTGGCAGACATGTTTTGCCGACACCTGCCTATTAAATACAGTTCTCCAGTTATCTCTATGCCCCACTCTCAGCCTCTCCAGTGACATATATGTCCCAGCCTCTCCTGTGATGTCTATGGCCCTAGCAAACCTGGAAAAACTGTTGTAAATCAACAAGACCAATATCACCTAACATCACAGCCACGCCAAAGAGAAGACGCTTCAGCCACCACAGTAGGGATGAGTTGATAGTTTAACCAAATGTAGCAGATTAATTTTCAAGTTGATTTTGTGCGGCCCCGAAGGATGGTAGAAATTTCCAAATGGTGCCCAGCAGAAAAAGGTTCCCCACCCCTGCTGTATGGCAACCAGACAGTCATTAATGTGATCTCAATACAGTTTGCATAATGTCAGAAGATATTTAACAGTGTACACAGGGGAATAGAGTGTTGAAAATTATATTTTTGGACTGCTTGAGAGATGTGATCAGCTTATGAACAAGCTTTTTGTTAGGTGAATACTACCATGCTTACATGGCTTAATGATTGGAGACTATTATTGATCAAATATAAAAGGGCTAAATCATGACATAAATTAAAAATTTCATTGATTTCATCTTACCCTTGCAGTTCATATGACACCTCCCTCAGATAATTATTTTCTCTGGTTTACTTAGCTCCTCGAGCTGGATGGATACCTCCTCCACCCGCACTACCTCCAAGACCATGTGTGTCACTGGTAGTATCACAGGTAATATTTGCAATAAATACAACTAAGACAAAGGTAAATACTATGGGTATGAAGCATCAAGGCTTTGAACACTCGCATAATGTTGGCACAACTAGAGGCTGCGCTAAAATTATGCGACTCTGGATGTTCTCATAATATTTTCACCCAGCTACAACAATGTGGGTGGGGCTGGAGCATGGTGGCTACTGCTCATCAAATTCATAACGAGCAGCAGCATTTGCTATGCCACAAATTTACTCTAGCAGAGACTGGGATAGGAATAGTGGTGTAGTGCATACAGAGGTGCACACCACTTTTCCGAGCTATGCCACTTCATGAATCAGGAGTGTATAAGTCCATCACATCTCCACATCAAGATCGACATGAAAAAACGCCAGTTTCCCCTGTGTTAATTTCATTTATATTAGTTAAAGTAATTATGTCCATTGTTAAAATGAGCCTTAATTGATATGTTCATTGTTTTAAACTATTTTTTTTACCACTAATAATCCTGCAAATTAATTCGATCATATCTTGTATCTTTTCCTTTTATTCTGAATAAATGTATAGACACATACGTATGTACAATAGCAATAATGCTTACAGTTTTATATCAGTGAACCTTGACTATTTCTAATATATAAAAAAAATTGTTATTTAATATATTTTTGGTGCATAGCCAATACCAGGGAACTTAATGGCTTGTGTGCTGCTATACAAGTTCTGTTTAGTGCTATAATGTATGTAGCTTTCCCCTCCTGCAACCAATACATACAGTACCAAAGAAAGTATGCCACATTTTTTTATATTGGAATTGTCCAGAAACAATTGATCAGATTTATGTGAAATCTTAGCTCATGTGAATACATACAGTACTGTTACTGTATATTACAAAATATGGGTATATGTTAGTAGACTTAGGCTAGAGTCACACTTAAAAGGCACAATGCGGTAACCGCATCCATTACCGGATGCGGTTTTACCGTGTGCCTTCATACTATCTTCTGATAGTAAAATTGCAACCCTCATTCCGCATCTGGATGCATTAACGCATCCGGTTTTGGTACGTGGGTTTTTGAAAATTTTAAAAACCGCATCCGGATCTGGTCCCATAGGCGCCCATGTTACAAAAACCGCATTCAGTTTTGCAACCACTCCGAAAAATGCAGCCTGCATGATTTTTCCTGCAGGCTGCAAAACGGGATACGGTAACCTGATTGCCAATAGCGAAATCCGGTTTTTCTATTGAAGCCTATGGGCTACGGATCCAGGATGCGGTTTTGAGCATTTTTAATGCTGAAAACCGGATCCGGATGGAAAAAAATACCGCAGGTGTGACCCTAGCCTAATATTGATATTTTCTAAACTTGTGCGCAGTCTAGATGGCCTGGCACTTATTTACGCTAGTACATTGTAAAAACTCTCAGAACAGTAGAAACATTTTACTCCTCCCAAGAGAAGAAGCTATTTTGTACCTGTGCCTAAGGGTGCTTTCACATTGTGTTCTACCACGTGTTAAGTTGTCCCGTCGGGGCTTACATCTGAAGACCCTGCAAAACGGGATTCACCTCTGACGAAACCACTGAACTTGTGCTAGATCGCAATGTGAAAGCACGCTAACACCTAACAGTAATTATTTTATGTGTTTTGACAGCTTTCTTATCCCAACTCTAACACCGATCAAAAGATACAAATTCAACAGCCAACTTTTGCAGACTTCAAGTCACATGAAAAGGTATGGAAATAAATTGCGGGCCTTAGTTTAAATATTCCTGCTTTATTCTTATTCCACATCTCCAAAATTCTACTAAGTTTTGCAATATCTGTTAGAAGTATCTCTGAAGGCCCAGTTACACACACAGATAATTGTGCAGAGATTGTTCCAGATCTCTGGTTGCAGTGAAATCATGGACACATTGTTCCATTTGTTCACTGACACAAAATGGAGCAATGTGTCCATGATTTAACTGCAACCGGAGATCTGTGAACAATCTCTGCACAATTATCTGTGTGTGTAACTGGGCCTTAACTTGTATTTATCATGGTATTTGGTGCATATGTTTTAGGATACCTTTACACGCCACTTATGCGGCGATAAATATTGTCGGCAATATGTCGCCTAGGAACCATCGCCACCAAATTGCCTCTCAATTGCGGCGTCTATTTCGGGAATTTGGTGGCGATATGTCGCCTCGCTCCGGTCGCCTGATAACTGAGCACTGCTCTGAAATCAGGCGACGGGAGCGAGGCGACATATTGTCGCCAAATTCCCGAAATAGACGCCGCAATTAGAGGCAATTTGGTGGCGATGGTTCCTGGGCGACATATCACCGACAATATTTATCGCCGACGTTGCGGCGTATAAAGGTGCCCTTAGGGAACATGTAACCTAGAGAAGGAACATGGCACTATTAATATTTATATAAAGTATCCTAAGAATGCTAATCTAAATTTTAAAGGTGGTAACACACATTAGATAACTGTGGTTAGCTGACAGCTCTCTTTCAACCTCATTTTAAACATGCAAACTGAGTTCTGCCAAGCATACATTTATTCATTATAATAATAATTTTTATGTATATAGCGTCAACATATTCCACAGCGCTTTACAATACAGTGGGTCGTATACAAACGGTCATAGGTAACAATAAAAAATATACCATACAGTAAGTAATTAAAGTAGAGAATCAATGTAGAAAATGCAATACACTAGGCAGAGAATCAATGTAAAAAGTACAATAATTAAAGCAGAGAAACAATGTAAAATATACAGTACAGTAATTAAAGCAAAAATAAAGGTACCCTGCTCAAAAGAGCTTGCAATCTACAACGAGATGGGTTAGCAAAGTACAGGGGCTTATTACAATGATGGTCCGGGCATCTTGAGGAAGTGGGGGGATAGAAATGATTGGTCACCAGACAATCTGTGTAGAGCTTTTGAGTTTGGTGCAGTTTGAAGAAGAGCTATGACCAGAGAGATAGTGAATGTGCTATATACAGTACAAGGGACTTCTATTTGGGAGCATGATAGGCAGCTTTAAAAATATGTATTTTTAGGGAGCATCTGAAGCTATGTGAGTTGTGGATAGTCCTAATTTCTTGGGGTAGAGCATTCCAGAGAATTGGTGCAGCTCAAGCGAAGTCTTGAAGTCGGGCGTGGGAGGTTCGGATTAGTGCAGATGTTAGTCGAAGGTCATTTGTAGAACTTGGAGAACGGGTGGGGTGATAGACAGAGATGAGCGAGGAGATGTAGGGAGGTACTGCACTGTGATGAGCTTTGTGGGTGAAGAACAAGCAATTTGAATTGGATCCTGTAGTGTATGGGCAGCCAGTGCAATGACTGGCACAGAGCATCTGAGTAGTGATTGGCCAGATAGGTGATCCAGGCTGCTGCACTAAGAAAGGACTGGAGAGGGGAAAGTCTAGAGAGGGGGAGGCTGATTAATAGAGAATTGCAGTAGTCAAGGCGGAGAATGGATTAGGGCCACGGTGAGGGTTTTTGTTTTTCCATGGTGAGAAAAGGGTGGACTGTAGAGAGGTTCTTCAGGTGCAAGCGACAAGAGCGGATGAGAGATTTTATATAGGAGGTGAAGGAGAGATCGGTTTTAAACATAACACCCAGACAGGAAGCCTGCTGCTTAGGCGTCATCGTGGTGCCGCACAGTGAGAGACAGGTGTCATACTTAGAGAGGTTGGTGGAGGGCGGGAGCAAAAGAAGTTCAGTTTTAGAAAGTTTGAGTTTCAAATAGAGAGTAGACATGATGTTGAAAGTCAATGGTGTTCTTTAATACCGCAGGGGTAAGGTCAGGGGCTGAAGTGTATTATTGTGTGTCATCAGCATAGAGACCATCTCTATGCTGATGACACACAATAATACACTGGAAGCCAAATCTGCTGATGGTGTGTCCAATTGGGGCCATGTAGAGAGATTGGTCAAATATGAAGAATGAGTTGGAGTAAATGTGGGGAAGAACGGTAGTAGTAGCGCTTGGAGGCCGGTACCTGATTTTCTGGCAGATGTTTATTTTCTCCATAAAGTAAGAAGCCAGATCATCAGCCCAGAGGTCAGTGATGGGGGCATGCACTTTAGGACTGAGGAGAGAGTGAAAGGTGTCAAAGAGTTTTTTTGATTATTGGATAGTGAGGAGATCAGGGTGGTAAAGTAGGTTTGTTTGGCAAGGTGAAGGCCAGAGTTGTAGGTTTTCAATATGAATTTGTAATGGATAAAGTTTTCTTGGGAGCAAGTTTTCCTCCATCGGTGTTCAGCACTCCTAGAGCATCGCTGGAGGAATCGTGTTTGTGATGTGAGCCAAGGCTGTTTTATTCTATGTTAGGAGGTTCTTCCTTATGGGAAGATAAGTGTATGCCACTGCCAGATATCTCAAGAATCAACAAAGATTGAGTATTTTTAAAAGAGTTGTCCACTAATGGACATCCCCTTATTACAGGGATTCTGTCAACCCCAAAACTTAAATTGAACCATTTATACCTTTATGTAGACTTAGCCCCCATTATACTAAGTCTTCAAGTGTAGATTTAGCTTTTTTCATTCTACATAAAATCTGTATTATTAGATATATGAATGAGAGGACCTCAGTTCATCAGTGACGTGACCAATAGTACACAATTCCACAACTTAATTACAGTGCCTGTGATTTTAATCTTTCCTATTGTTGATTGACATGGTTCGTGCATGTTGGCTGCATTCTATTGTGCAATCCTATGTGCAGCGAGTGGCTGCTGCAGACAGAAGTTGGAGATTCAAATATCAGTGTATACAGGATTCAATTCTTAAAGCACTCCATAGTAATCGCTGTTGATCAACATAAGAGAAGGGCAGAGGATTATAATTGAGGGGATGGAATGATATGCTCAGCTCTTGTCCATATCAATAGTGCACAGGGGACCAGCTAGAACTTCCTCCGGTGCTATGTACCTGTAATATCTTTTACAGGTCATCACTCAGGAAGTTTAGACCGTTGCCGGACATGTCTGGTTAAAAGTCCAGAGGCCTCTCATAAAGGGGGGGGTACTGTCACGTATTGACTGCAGTCCTGGAATTCTGATGCAGTTTAAACCAGAGTTTCTTTTCCTTTGACTCAGTCTGGGTTGATATTGAAGCTGCAGTTGCTGAATGTGTGGTGGACGGCTCTGCAGGTGGGGAGTGAGTCATAGCTCAGGTGGAGGTGAGGAGTGTGTCGCAGCTTTCCGCTCTCCACATCCTCAGCCATAAATATTTCTGATTGCCTCTACTAGATGTCGCTGATTGAGTTAATTTGTCATCTAAGACCCGTGTTGTGAAAACATGCTGCCAGAGCAGCTGCTATTCTCTTAACTTGGAGAGGTGTCCTTTTCCTGGGCCGTGGGTGGAGGTAGGGGCTCTTAGCTGAGGGCAGGTTTATCAGTTGAGGGATAGGGTGGGGGCTTGAACCTCTTCACCTTCAGGAGATAGGGCTAGTAAGTGATCCCATGTCCAGGGCTAGACTAGCCTCCCAATCACCCTGGCCCATTATTCCTTCCTGCTCAATTCCCCTCGTCCAGACATGCGTGACTTAATCAGCAACCCACTATAAACCCCAAAGCCGCTATGGCTTCAATACGAGCTTTTGCACACCTCGGTGGAGGAATTGTTTCAGGAGGTTTCTAGCTTGTGTTAACAGGTAGTGCGTCAGCTCAGGAAGGTGTTGGGTATTTGGCTGCGGCTCATGCCCTGAATGTACCAGAACCCAAAATATCCCTCCCTGACTGATTTTCGGGAGGGAGAGATAAATTTATTGTTTCCAGGGAGACTTGTAAGTTATACTTTAGGCTCCGCCTTCATTCTTCAGGGAGTGAAGAACAGTATGTGGGGATTATACTCTCCTTTCTTAAGGGGGATCCCCAGGTTTGGGCCTTCTCTCTGTTGACTGATTCTCGGTGGACAAGTTTTTGCGGCTCTGGCCCTGGTGTATGGTGACCCTCATGGCATCCCCTTTGCTGAGTCAAAACTAAGTAAGCTAAAGCAGGGATCGCAGCCACCCGGTGAGTATTGCTCTATGTTCAGGCAGTGGACCCTGACACTCAGTAGAATGACCCTGCTCTCAGGAGTCAGTTCTCTCTGGGTTTGTCAGATCGGCTACAAGACACCATGACTCAGTATGCTGCTCCGGTGTTGCTGATGGCTGCTATGGCTCTTGCTATTACGTTGGACAGACGCCTGAGAGAGAGACCTGAACCAACACTGTCCCTGCTGTCCATCACTGCTGTGGATGTTACATGTGTGGGTTCCGATGTACCTAAGCAGTTGGAGAATGTGATTTCTCACACTAGCCCATCTGCAGTTCCATCAGTTTGGGAGGTCTTGTTTCTTCTGCGGTCAAGCTGATCACTTTTTTAGGGTCTGTCCATACCGTGTTAAACCCGTTTCTCAGCCACCGACATCCCATAAGAATGTGCACCTGTGTACTAATGTCTCTGCTGTGTTGGTCAGGCCTGCTCCTATGTCTCCAACAGAGGTGATTAAACACCTACCAAAGAATAGGAGTAAAAGCCAGCCTCAGATTGATGCTGGACTCAGGTGTTATCCTGAGAAGTGTGTTAAGGGGTGGGCGGTGACTCCGACTAAGCTGTCTGGAAGAAAGTCTCCTGTGAAGAGACAGGGAGAAGTCTATGCTGTTTGCCCCCTAAGAATTGATCCTGTGTCTGTGACCGTGTGAATGGCAATAAACGTTCAGGTCCAGACCTGAGTGTGGATGATTATGTGTGATTATGTGTGTGTGCTGTCAAAACACGTAAGGTGGAAGTGTGTGGCTGGAGCTCCTAATACGGGAGTTATTGGTCTATTTAGGATATCGGTCATTTGTAACCCTGTGTTGTTCCAGCTAGAACTTCCTCCTGTGCTATGTACCTGTAATATCTTTTACAGGTCATCACTCAGGAAGTTTAGACCGTTGCCGGACATGTCTGGTTAAAAGTCCAGAGGCCTCTCATAAAGGGGGGGGGGGGGGGGGGACTGTCACATATTGACTGCAGTCCTGGAAATCTGATGCAGTTTAAACCAGAGTTTTTTTTTCCTTTGACTCAGTCTGGGTTGAAATTGAAGCTGCAGTTGCTAAATGTGTGGTGGGCAGCTCTGCAGGTGGGGAGTGAGTCATAGCTCTGCTGGAGGTGAGGGGTGTGTCTGAGCTTTCCGCTCGCCACCCCCTCAGCCTTAAATAGTTCTGCTTCCTTATACTTGATGTCACTGATTGAGTTTATTTCTCATCTAAGACCTGTGCTGTGCAGACATGCTGCCAGAGCAGCTGCTATTCCCTTAACTTGGAGAGATGTCCTTTTCTTGGGCCGTGGGTGGAGGTAGGAGCTCTAAGCTGAAGGCAGGTTGAGAAATTGAAGGATAGGCTGGTGGCCTGAACCTCCTCACCTTCAGAGGTAACTTTAGGAACAAAGCTAGTCAGGTACCCCACATTCAGTGCCAGATTAGCCTTCCTATCACCCTTGCCCGTTATCCCTTCATGCTCTTTTCTCCTCGTCCGCTACACTTGTGACTGGACCCCTCATTTACACAACCAAAAAAACTGTTATATATATATACTGTAAGGTTTTCAGTCTTTTTTGCTATATCTGTTGTTATGTTTGCATTTAGTGTATTTTGTCGGCCATCTTGTTTCCTGTCATGTGCATTGACTTTTGCCCTCAACCAATATGGAGTTCTCAGCTTGTCGTCGGCCATCTTGTTTCCTGTCCTGTGCATTGACTTTTGCCCTCAAACAAGATGGAGTCCTCAGCTTTGATGTCCCTGCCCTGTTCCTTGCCAATTGCCCTTTTAATCAGTTTCAGATGATTTACCTGTGCTCCTGAATCAGGTCTGAAACCAGTTTGTGTCTTGCTCTCTGAAGCCTGGATTCACTCTGCCTGGAATCATTTATGGACACAGAAGCTTCCTATTTGCCAGCAACATCTGACAGGAAAGTAATAGACTGAATGACTTGTACTATGCTTTAATGCTCTGATGTCCTTGGTTGTTTGCCTTCTGCAACTTGCATTTACTTTATCCTGCTGATGCACTAACTTGTATGAAGCAATACAAGAGCTGCTTAAGAAGCGTATGTCTCATGTGTCTCATTATACCCATGCATTAGACTCTATATAGACTGTATCATATATGACAGATTCAGGAGCCATAATAGAGTCTGCTGGGTCTGGGACAGTGCTGCATCTGCTGCCACCTGCATAGAGATTTCTGGATCTTTGTCATTGGGGAGCCGCTGCAGACCGTGGATCCGAGATATCGATATATGTGATGATAGTGGTTGTGGCTTCTCACAACCTTTCCAGGTGAGCACATTCCCTTCTTTTAAGGCAGGAGTGTTACCACAGGTAAACACTATTGTGCTCCTTTTCTTCCTTTCCAGCCTCTGCCGTACAGCTTCTGGGAATATGGAGGACCCCGTTAAACATCTGTGCGAAGTAACGGATTCAATCCTTGCTGACCTACAGGCATTGAAGGCCAGCTTTGCAAGCCTGCGGGATCGCGGTGATCATAATCTGCAGGTGTTCGGACAAACCACACAGGACTTAGGAACCCGGATTGAGGTTCTGGAGGGACGAGTCCACACCCCAACTTCAACCCGGGTATTGGAATCCCCAAGCTACCACCATTCCGCTTTGGCGGTGAACGGGAAAAATTCAGGGGATTCGTTAATCAATGCAAACTGTTCTTTGCGGCTCATGCGCCACAGTTCCTTACTGAGCGATCTAAAGTATTGACAATAATTATGCTGCTCTCCAACAAAGCTCTCACATGGGCAAACCCCCTAATTGAGACTGACGATGACTGTCTAAATAATCTTGATGCTTTCATTTCAGCTATGGGGCAGGTATTCGATGATCCAAACCGCGGTGCTACAGCGGAATCAGCCATGTTAACTTTAAGCCAAGGTAAGCGCTCGGTAGCGGAGTATGCTTTGGAGTTCCGGAGATGGGCCCTCGACACCACTTGGGATAGCTCCGCTAAAAAGTCGGTTTTCCGGAAAGGATTATCCTCTGTGATTAAGGACGAACTCGCTCGTGCCGACCCACCTACAGCATTAGGAGATTTTATCAACTACTGTATTCGGATCGATGCTCGGCTTACTGAACGCAGACAGGAGAGATGGTCGGAGATAAAGCGCACTAATCATTTATTTCCTCCCTCTCCAGCTAAGGAGTCCTTGAGCAGGATTATACGAGAACCTGAACCTGAGCCTATGCAGGTGGACTCTTTACAGAGACGGGTCAGTGATGCACGTAAGGAACATCGAGTAAAGGAAAATCTGTGTTTCTATTGCGGTAAGTCAGGACATTTCATTATAAACTGCCCCAGTCGTTCTCGTAAGACAACTGCAGCCATCATACACTGCGAGTGTGTGAGAGGGGTTCTGTCAGGTCCGAACCACAGACCCCAGAGAGAGTAGAGGATACAGACATTGATTACTCAGACTTGAACTCTGTTATCTCTGAGCCCGATGTACGCATCACTGCAGCAGTCTTTCAGGTTTTTTCAGCGGTTTCCCAGCTGAGTTGTAAGCACAACAATTCTCATTGCTTTATTCCCCTCAAGCTCAGGGTTCACTCTGTCTGGGTATCTACCTCCGCTATGATTGATTCAGGGGCAAGCGGCAATTTTATGGACATCTCCTTCGCCGAGAAACTTGGTGTACGTTCAGTAAAGAAGGCTACTCCTGTACAGATGGAGACCGTGGATGGCTCACTGTTAAACTCTGGACCAGTGGATCAGGAGACGGAGCCCTTAAAGGTCCTCATGGGTAATGACCATCAAGAGAGTCTGTCATTTATGCTCATCTCTTCTCCTCATTTCCCTATTATTCTAGGACTGCCGTGGCTGCAGGCTCAGAATCCTACGATTAACTGGGAAACTAAAGAACTGCACTTTCCGGAGAAACAGATAAGTCCAGAAGCTTCAGTCTGCTCCATTCCTAAAGGACCAACATCAGTCTCTGAGCTACCAGCAATATACCGTGAGTATGCTGACGTGTGTGACAAAAGGAACGCAGACCTGCTACCCCCTCACCGTCCATATGACTGTCCGATAGACCTGTTACCAGGTGCAGGAATACCGTTTTGGCAAGATTTACTCTATGGCAGGGCCTGAGCTAAAGGCTCTAAAAGACTATATAGACGAACATCTAGCCAAGGGCTTGATACGCCCCTCTTCATCTCCTGCTGGTGCACCAATCTTCTTTGTGAAGAAGAAAGATGGATCTCTTAGGCCCTGTATAGACTATCGGGAGCTCAATAAAATCACGATCAGAAACCGTTACCCACTACCGTTGATCCCTGAATTATTGGAGAGAGTACGGCATGCAAAACTCTTTACAAAGTTGGATCTCCGTGGGGCCTATAACTTGGTCCGCATTAGACCTGGGGATGAATGGAAGACAGCTTTCAGGTCCCGCTACGGACACTTTGAATACCTAGTAATGCCGTTCGGTTTATGTAATGCTCCAGCAACTTTCCAACATTTGGTGAATGACGTTTTTAGGGACCTCCTGGATACATTCATTGTCATTTATTTGGATGATATTTTGATTTTTTCTAATTCCACAGAGGAGCATCACAGACATGTGAAGATGGTCTTAGAATGCCTACGACAAAACCATCTGTATATCAAACTGGAAAAGTGCGAATTCCATCGGACGGAGATCCAATTTCTGGGGTATGTAATGTCATCACGAGGAATTAGTATGGATGAGAGTAAGATCCAAGCCATTAAAGACTGGCCAGTCCCCAAGAACGTGAAGGAGGTCCAGCGCTTTATAGGGTTTGCTAATTTCTACAGGCGTTTTATCAGGAACTTTTCTGAGGTAGTGTTCCCATTACGCGGCTTACCCGCAAGAATTCTGCTTTTACCTGGACCCCCCAGGCTCAAGAAGCATTTTCCCATTTGAAAGAGAAATTCACCACGGCACCTATTCTGGTGCATCCTAACCCTGAACTTGCCTTCATAATAGAGGTGGATGCCTCAGACAGTGCCATCGGAGCTATCCTCTCCCAGAGGACAGGTGAGAAAGAAGTCTTACATCCCTGTGCTTTCTTTTCCCGGCGGTTGTCTCCTGCAGAACGGAACTATGACGTGGTAATAGAGAATTGTTGGCCATCATCGCAGCCTTCAAGGAATGGAGACACCACCTTCAGGGAGCTGCACAGCAGATAATCGTGTTGACTGACCACCGCAATCTTGAGTTTATCAGATCGGCTAAGTGCTTGACTCCTCGCCAGGCTCGTTGGAGTCTTTTCTTAAACCAATTCAGTTTTGTTATCTCATATAGGCCAGGATCGCGTAATGGAAAGGCCGATGCGTTGTCTAGACTCCACTCAACTGAGACCATTCCACTCACGTCTCGTAAGACTGTTATCTCTGATTCCAGGTTCCTGGGAGTGATTCATAATCAAGACTTGCTTAACGACATCAAGGAAGCATACCATACGGATCCCTGGCTGGCACAACCGTCTTGTGAAGTAAGTCTTGTATATAAGAACGGTGTGTGGATTCAGGGGCAACGCCTGTATATTCCTGAAGCAGTCAGGGTGAGAGTACTGCAACTCGTCCACGATTCTAAGTTAGCGGGGCATAGAGGAGTTCTGAAGACTCAAGAATTCCTGTCTCGCTTCTTTTGGTGGCCCACATACAGAAGAGACGTTCTAGGTTACGTCACTTCTTGCGAAGTCTGTGCCAGATGCAAGACTCCACGATCTTCGCCTATGGGTCTATTACAACCCCTACCCGTTCCATCCCGTCCATGGGGATCCATATCTATGGACTTCATTGTGGAGTTGCCAACCTCTCAAGGGAAGAACACAGTTCTGGTGGTGGTGGATCGGTTAACAAAGGCAGCCCATTTTATTCCGTGTGTGGGTCTGCCCACTGCGAAACACACATCGGACTTAATCATTCAAAACGTGTTTCGCCTGCATGGCGTACCGGATGAGGTTGTATCTGATCGAGGGGTGCAATTCACTTCAAAGTTTTGGCAGCATTTCTGTGCTGTGTTGGACATCAAAGTTAACCTGTCTTCTGCCTTTCATCCACAGACGAATGGACAAACCGAGCGGACTGATCAGACCCTAGAACAGTATCTCCGCTGTTTTATCTGCCACCTACAAGATGACTGGGTGGATTTGCTCCCACTGGCTGAATTCTCTTATAACAACTCACAGAGCGCTTCCACCAAGCAGTCACCCTTTTATGCCAATTTGGGTTATCATCCTAACATCCTTCCTCGACTTCCCATAGATACACCTCTCCCAGCTGTGGCCGACAGAATCACCTCTCTACAACAGAATCTTGATCTGCTTAAAGAAAATCTGGAATCCGCTCAGGACAGGTATAAAAAAGCAGCAGATAGGTTTCGTAAACCTGCACCAACCTTCAAGGTAGGAGATTTGGTCTGGCTGTCTACTAAGAACCTCAAATTGAGAATACCATCGTCCAAATTGGGTCATAAGTACGTTGGGCCCTATAAGATTAATAAGCTCGTCAGTAACGTTGCCTGTCGCCTTCAACTTCCAAGATCTATGAGGATTCACCCCGTGTTTCACGTTTCTCTACTAAAGGCTGTGACTCCCAATTCATTCCCTGGTCGTTCTTCTTCCCCTCCTGCTCCGGTACTCGTCGATGGCCAGGAGGAGTTTGTCGTGGAAAGGATCCTGGACTCCAGGTTGCGTAGAAACGGGGTGCAATACCTGGTAAAGTGGCAGGGCTATTCTTCAGAGGACAACTCGTGGGAGCCGGCGTCCAATCTCCATGCTCCTCGGTTACTCCGCCAGTTCCATCGGAGGTACCCGGGAAAGCCTGGCCTGGGGCCATCCAGAGGCTGTCCCTAAGGGGGGAGTAATGTAAGGTTTTCAGTCTTTTTTGCTATATCTGTTGTTATGTTTGCATTTAGTGTATTTTGTCGGCCATCTTGTTTCCTGTCATGTGCATTGACTTTTGCCCTCAACCAATATGGAGTTCTCAGCTTGTCGTCGGCCATCTTGTTTCCTGTCCTGTGCATTGACTTTTGCCCTCAAACAAGATGGAGTCCTCAGCTTTGATGTCCCTGCCCTGTTCCTTGCCAATTGCCCTTTTAATCAGTTTCAGATGATTTACCTATGCTCCTGAATCAGGTCTGAAACCAGTTTGTGTCTTGCTCTCTGAAGCCTGGATTCACTCTGCCTGGAATCATTTATGGACACAGAAGCTTCCTATTTGCCAGCAACATCTGACAGGAAAGTAATAGACTGAATGACTTGTACTATGCTTTAATGCTCTGATGTCCTTGGTTGTTTGCCTTCTGCAACTTGCATTTACTTTATCCTGCTGATGCACTAACTTGTATGAAGCAATACAAGAGCTGCTTAAGAAGCGTATGTCTCATGTGTCTCATTATACCCATGCATTAGACTCTATATAGACTGTATCATATATGACATATACACATATATATATATATGATCTGGATTGATTTTCATAGTGGCTAAGGTGTCTGCTATTGAGTGTATAAATGTTTTGACTTTTGTAGTTAACAGACACCCTTTAATAGCCTGAGTACAGCATAAAGTAAACAAAAATATCTGAATTTATTGTCTGAATTTATTTCCAATTTCAGTGGTGAGTCTCCTACCAGTCACTTGACACAGTGTCAGGTTACTCCAGCCTTCATTATTCCATCAGAATTGAAGAACAGTATTTAATTCAATTCTGACAGAATAGTGAAAACTTAATGTCAACCAAAGGCTGTTGATAGCATGCAGCAGGTATGTAACATTGTTTATATTAGATAACTGGTCATGGATACCGTGCTGAAATTGGATTAATGGTGAAAATCCTGGAGGTACTTCTAGAGGATTTTCTATTGTATGCTGCAGGCTTGGGCTATTAAAAAAAAACACTAGTGTAAACATTTTAAGTAGTGTAGCTGTATTAAAATACTTACTGATCACCATCTTCCTTAGATTCCAGCACTGCTCTGGTCTTTGCTCAGATATATACCATTGTGCTACTTTCAGCTGTGTATCTATAATAGAAAATAGTGAAAAACAACTACTCCCATAGACAAATACATGAATACCAGAGCAACAAACGGGTTTAAAGTGATGCTAGTAAATGTAGTATAAGGTAAATCAAAGGTGACACACAGAATCCCCCAACTAGTAGAAGGTATTTGCAAAAAATGTATTAGGATGGCTTCAGTGATTAACAAAGTAAAAATAGTACATACATCTAAACGTTTTATCGATGGACCAGTAGTAAGGTGGACAGGAGGACAGAACAAAGTCCCCAGAGGTAAAGGACCATGCTATAGAAGTGTCAAAAAGGAGACTACATAAAAAATAAACTAGAGGCCGTTTAGATGATTAAATATATCCAAATGCTATCATAGGGATACCAAAGTGTCCCAGATTATGCAAAGTGCAAGTCTAGTAGAGGATAGAAGATAGTCAAAAAACACAAACCACAGCCAGTCGTCTCCACTGCAACAGGAGTGTGGAATAAAAGAGTAAATATAGCAGTGTAAAGACGAATGATCACATCCATAAATAGCATTAGATGAACCTTAAAGACTCACCCATAGATGTACAACTGTGCTGACCAGTACCACGGGTACCACCCCTGCATATGTTTCGTAGGTGTACTTCTTCAGGGAAGAAGCATACCTACGAAATATATGTAGGGGTGGTCACCGTGGTGTATTAAATTATAATTTCTTTGCAAATGCCTTATACTAGTTTGGGGATTTCGTGTGTGAGCTTTGATTTACCTTATAGTACATTTACTAACATTACTTTAAACCCATTTGTTGCTCTGGTATTCATGTTTCAGCAATGTAAGGTTATTGAGCCTCAGAACAAGACTCCATAGACTTCCACTGTAAAAACAACTTCAGGACCACACATAAACACAAGTGTGACCTAAATTGTCTGATTTGTGGTCTCAGAAGAGGCTTGGAGTATATTACATACAGTTGTGGCCAAAAGTATTGACACCCCTGCAATTCTGTCAGATAATACTCAGTTTCTTCCTGAAAATTATTGCAATCACAAATTCTTTGGTATTATTATCTTCATTTAATTTGTCTTCAATGAAAAAACACAAAGAGAATGAAGCAAAAAGCAAAACATTGATCATTTCACACAAAGCTCCAAAAATGGGCCAGACAAAAGTATTGGCACCCTCAGCCTAATACTTGGTTGTACAACCTTTAGCCAAAATAACTGCGATCAACCGCTTCCGGTAACCATCCTAATGACCCCCGCACAATGCCGCCAGCACACCCCCGCCAGCACACCCCGCCAGCCATAGACCCTCGCACAATGCCGGCCCGCACACCCCCGCCAGCACACCCCCGCCAGCCATAGACCCCCGCACAATGCCGCCCGCACACCCCCGCCAGCACACCCCCGCCAGCCATAGACCCCCGCACAATGCCGCCCGCACACCCCCGCCAGCACACCCCGCCAGCACACCCCCGCCAGCCATAGACCCCCGCACACCCCCGCACAATGCCGCACGCACACCCCCACACAATGTCGCCCGCACACCCCCGCCCGCACACCCCCGCCAGCCATAGACCCCGTACACCCCCGCACAATGCCGCCCGCACACCCCCACACAATGCCGCCTGCACCCCCCCGCACAATGCCGCCTGCACACCCCCGCCAGCACACCCCGCCAGCCATAGATCCCCCCCAGCCATAGATCCCCCCCCAGCCCATAGATCCCCCCTCACCAATAGATCCCCCCCTCACCAATAGATCCCCCCCTCACCAATAGATCCCCCCTCACCCATAGATCCCCCCCTCAGCCATAGATCCCCCCCCAGCCATAGATCCCCCCACCTCTCCTGCTGATCCGACACACTCCCGCACCTCTTCCTGCTCCGATCATCTTCACTACAAGGCTAAAGGACCTTTGGTGATGTCAGAGTCATGTGATCATTCACATGACTCAGACATCACTTCAGTCCCTCTATTCATTGATCTGAGCTCGGAAGAAGGGTAAGAAGCCACAGAGGGGGCAGGGCGACTAAAGACAGTGCAGGGGCACATAGAGCCCAGGGGAAACAGGGGGGGGGGGAACCCATTCTGCCCCTCTATATTCTACCCCTGCTCTGCTTCATTCTATTCTCCCTCACTCCACTCTGCCCCCACTCCATTCTGCCCCCCCACCGTATACTGTGCTAACCACTGACCCACCGTATACTCTGCTAACCACTGACCTCCCACATACTGTGCTAACCACTGAGCCACCATACAGTGCTGACCACTGAGCCACCATACAGTGCTAACCACTGAGCCACCATATACAGTGCTAACCACTGATCCACCATACAGTGCTAACTACTGAGCCACCATATACTCTGCTAATCACTGAGCCACCATATACTCTGCTAATCACTGAGCCACCATATACACTGCTAACCACTGATCCACCATACACTGCTAACCACTGAGCCACCGTACAGTGCTAAACCACTGAGCCACCATATACTTTGCTAATCACTGAGCCACCATATACAGTGCTAAACACTGACCCACCATACAGTGCTAACCACTGACCACCATATACTGTGCTAACACTGACCACCATTCAGTGCTAACACTGATCCACCATATACAGTGCTAACCACTGAGCCACCATACAGTGCTAACCACTGAGCCACCATACTGTGCTAACCACTGAGCCACCATACAGGCTAACCACTGAGCCACCATACAGGGCTAACCACTGACCACCATACAATGCTAACCACTGACCCACCATATACAGTGCTAACCACTGAGCCACCTATACAGTGCTAACCACTGAGCCACCATATACAGTGCTAACCACTGAGCCACATATACAGTGCTAACCACTGAGCCACCATACAGTGCTAACCACTGAGCCACCATATACAGTCTAACCACTGAGCCACCATATACAGTGCTAACCACTGAGCCACCAATACAGTGCTAACCACTGAGCCACCTATACAGTGCTAACCACTGAGCCACCATACAGTGCTGACCACAGAGCCACCATATACAGTCTAACCACTGAGCCACCATATACAGTGCTAACCACTGAGCCACCATACATACAGTGTCTAACCACTGAGCCACCATATACAGTGCTAACCACTGAGCCACCATACAATGCTAACCACTGAGCCACCATATACAGTGCTAACCACTGAGCCACCATATACAGTGCTAACCACTGAGCCACACTATACAGTGCTAACACACTGAGCCACCATATACAGTGCTACAACCACTGAGCCACCATATACAGTGCTAACCACTGAGCCACCAATACAGTGCTAACCACTGAGCCACCATATACAGTGCTAACCACTGAGCCCCATACAGTGCTAACCACTGAGCCACCATATACAGTCTAACCACTGAGCCACCATATACAGTGCTAACCACTGAGCCACCATCATACAGTGCTAACCACTGAGCCACCGTATACAGTGCTAACCACTGAGCCACCATATACAGTGCTAGACCACTGAGCCACCATATACAGTCTAACCACTGAGCCACCATATACAGTGCTAACCACTGAGCCACCTAATACAGTGCTAACCACTGAGCCACCGTATACAGTGCTAACCACTGAGCCACCATACAATGCTAACCACTGAGCCACCATATACAGTGCTAACCACTGAGCCACCTATACAGTGCTAACCACTGAGCCACCATTACAGTGCTAACCACTGAGCCACCATATACAGTGCTAACCACTGAGCCACCATATACAGTGCTAACCACTGAGCCACCATATACAGTGCTAACCACTGAGCCACCATATACAGTGCTAACCACTGAGCCACCATATACAGTGCTAACCACTGATCCACCGATACAGTCTAACCACTGAGCCACCTACATTGCTAACCACTGAGCCACCATATACAGTGCTAACCACTGAGCCACCATATACAGTGCTAACCACTGAGCCACCATACAGTGCTAACCACTGAGCCACCATATACAGTGCTAACCACTGAGCCACCATATACAGTGCTAACCACTGAGCCACCATATACAGTGCTAACCACTGAGCCCCCAT
This sequence comes from Allobates femoralis, assembly GCA_033576535.1. Taxonomy (NCBI): domain Eukaryota; kingdom Metazoa; phylum Chordata; class Amphibia; order Anura; family Aromobatidae; genus Allobates; species Allobates femoralis. The sequence continues at coordinate 418,093,335 of JARQOC010000002.1, forward strand.
ACAGTGCTAACCACTGAGCCACCATATACAGTACTAACCACTGAGCCACCATATACAGTGCTAACCACTGAGCCACCATACATACAGTGCTAACCACTGAGCCACCGTATACAGTGCTAACCACTGAGCCACCATATACAGTGCTGACCACAGAGCCACCATATACAGTACTAACCACTGAGCCACCATATACAGTGCTAACCACTGAGCCACCATACATACAGTGCTACACCACTGAGCCACATATACAGTGCTAACCACTGAGCCACCATACAATGCTAACCACTGAGCCACCATATACAGTGCTAACCACTGAGCCACCATATACAGTGCTAACCACTGAGCCACCATATACAGTGCTAACCACTGAGCCACCATATACAGTGCTAACCACTGAGCCACCATATACAGTGCTAACCACTGAGCCACCATATACAGTGCTAACCACTGAGCCACCATATACAGTGCTAACCACTGAGCCACCTATAGTGCTAACCACTGAGCCACCATATACAGTGCTAACCACTGAGCCACCATATACAGTGCTAACCACTGAGCCACCATATACAGTGCTAACCACTGAGCCACCGTACAGTGCTAACCACTGAGCCACCTATACAGTGCTAACCACTGAGCCACCATATACAGTGCTAAACCACTGAGCCACCTATACAGTGCTAACCACTGAGCCACCATATACAGTGCTAACACTGAGCCACCGTATACAGTGCTAACCACTGATCCACCAGTTACTACCACGTGGCTAACCACTGAGTCCACCATATACAGTGCTAACACGAGCCACTATACATGCTAACCACTGATACCACCTACGTGCTAATCACTGAGCCACCATATACTTGCTAATCACTGAGCCACCATATACAGTGCTAACCACTGATCCACCATACATGCTAACCACTGAGCCACCTATACAGTGCTAACCACTGGCACCATATACTGCTAACACGAGCCACCATATACTCTCTACGACCCTAACACTCTAACCTGATCACATACAGCTAAACTGACACCTACAGTGCTAACCACGACTCATATCAGTGCTAAACACTGAGCCACCATATACTCTAAACTGACCACCATACAGTGCTAACCACTGACTCACCATATACAGTGCTAACCACTGACCCACCATTCAGTGCTAACCACTGATCCACCATACAGTGCTAACCACTAACCCACCATACAGTGCTAACCACTGATCCACCATACAGTGCTAACCACTGCGCCACCATATACAGTGCTAACCACTGAGCCACCATATACAGTGCTAACCACTGAGCCACCATATACAGTGCTAACCACTGAGCCACCATATACTGTGCTAACCACTGAGCCACCATACATACAGTGCTAACCACTGAGCCACCGTATACAGTGCTAACCACTGAGCCACCATACAGTGCTGACCACAGAGCCACCATATACAGTACTAACCACTGAGCCACCATATACAGTGCTAACCACTGAGCCACCATACATACAGTGCTCACCACTGAGCCACCGTATACAGTGCTAACCACTGAGCCACCATACAATGCTAACCACACTGAGCCACCATATACAGTGCTAACCACTGAGCCACCATATACAGTGCTAACCACTGAGCCACCATACAGTGCTAACCACTGAGCCACCATATACAGTGCTAACCACTGAGCCACCATATACAGTGATAACCACTGAGCCACCGTATTGTGCTAACCACTGAGCCACCGTATACAGTGCTAACCACTGATCCACCATACAGTCCTAACCACTGAGCCACCGTACAGTGCTAACCACTGAGCCACCGTATACAGTGCTAACCACTGATCCACCGTATACAGTGCTAACCACTGAGTCACCATATACAGTGCTAACCACTGAGTCACCATATACAGTGCTAACCACTGAGCCACCATATACTCTGCTAATCACTGAGCCACCATATACTCTGCTAATCACTGAGCCACCATATACTTTGCTAATCACTGAGCCACCATATACAGTACTAAACACTGACCCACCATACAGTGCTAACCACTGACTCACCATATACAGTGCTAACCACTGACCCACCATTCAGTGCTAACCACTGATCCACCATACAGTGCTAACCACTAACCCACCATACAGTGCTAACCACTGATCCACCATACAGTGCTAACCACTAACCCACCATACAGTGCTAACCACTGATCCACCATACAGTGCTAACCACTGCGCCACCATATACAGTGCTAACCACTGAGCCACCATATACTGTGCTAACCACTGAGCCACCGTACAGTGCTAACCACTGAGCCACCATATGCTCTGCTAACCACTGAGCCACCATATACAGTGCTAACCACTGAGCCACCATATACAGTGCTAACCACTGAGCCACCATATACAGTGCTAATCACTGAGCCACCGTATACAGTGCTAACCACTGAGCCGCCATATACTGTGCTGACCACTGATCCACCATATACTCTGCTAATCACTGAGTCACCATATGCTGTGCTAACCACTGAGCCACCATATACAGTGCTAACCACTGAGCCACCATATACAGTGCTAACCACTGAGCCACCATATACTGTGCTAACCACTGAGCCACCGTACAGTGCTAACCACTGAGCCACCATGTACAGTGCTAACCACTGAGCCACCATATACAGTGCTAACCACTGAGCCACCATATACTGTGCTAATCACTGAGCCACCATATACTGTGCTAACCACTGACCCACCATATACTGTGCTGACCACTGATCCACCATATACTCTGCTAATCACTGAGTCACCATATGCTGTGCTAACCACTGAGCCACCATATACAGTGCTAACCACTGAGCCACCGTTCAGTGCTAACCACTGAGCCACCATATACAGTGCTAACCACTGAGCCACCATATACAGTGCTAACCACTGAGCCACCATATACAGTGCTAACCACTGAGCCACCATATACAGTGCTAACCACTGAGCCACCATATACAGTGCTAACCACTGAGCAACTATATTCAGTGCTAAGCACTGAGCCACTGTATACACTGCTAACCACTGAGCCACTGTATACACTGCTAACCACTGAGCCACCGTATACACTGCTAACCACTCAGCCACCTTATACACTGCTAACAATTCAGCCACCGTATACAGTGCTAACCACTGAGACACCGTATACAATGCTAACCACTAAGCCACCATATACAGTGCTAACCACTGAGCCACCATATACACCATATAAATCCCGCAACAACAGTGTACTTTCTGGAGAGAGGACTGTACTATTCAGCGGCTATTTCTACACCACCTCTTCTTTTCACCCCGCTCCTGATGCAATAGCATCGTGCCTATTTCGCACTCGCCGTCCTCAACCAATCGGATGGCCGTCCTGTGTTTACCACAGAGCGCCCAATCCGCTCCTTTTCCTCAGGTCACATGTGTGACCTCTGGGGAGGGACTGATCCCTCTCTACAGCCCCCACCCCGCCCCAGACGACAATGGCGTGTGACTGGGGCAGCCATCAGCCCCAGCACGCAGCCACGTCCTGCCGCGGAGCGGTGATGTCGCCGCTCCTGCCCCATCTCTCCTCATCCCTCCAGCCTCCCGCCACATCATACTCTGCTATCTACAGAGCCGCCTCTATACTCTGCTACCCACGGAGCCGCCTGTATACTCTGCTACCCACAGAGCCACCTCTATACTCTGCTACCCACAGAGCCGCCTGTATACTCTGCTACCCACAGAGCCGCCTGTATACTCTGCTAACCACAGAGCCGCCTGTATACTCTGCTACCCACAGAGCCGCCTCTATACTCTGCTACCCACAGAGCCGCCTCTATACTCTGCTACCCACAGAGCCGCCTCTATACTCTGCTACCCACAGAGCCGCCTCTATACTCTGCTACCCACAGAGCCGCCTCTATACTCTGCTACCCACAGAGCCGCCTCTATACTCTGCTACCCACAGAGCCGCCTGTATACTCTGCTACCCACAGACCCTTCTGTATACTCTGCTACCCACAGAGCCGCCTGTATACTCTGCTACCCACAGAGCCGCCTGTATACTCTGCTACCCACAGAGCCGCCTGTATACTCTGCTACCCTCAGAGCCGCCTGTATACTCTGCTACCCTCAGAGCCGCCTGTATACTCTGCTACCCACAGAGCCGCCTGTATACTCTGCTACCCACAGAGCCGCCTGTATACTCTGCTACCCACAGAGCCGCCTGTATACTCTGCTACCCACAGAGCCGCCTGTATACTCTGCTACCCACAGAGCCGCCTGTATAATCTGCTACCCACAGACCCTTCTGTATAATCTGCTACCCACAGACCCTTCTGTATACTCTGCTACCCACAGAGCCGCCTGTATACTCCGCTACCCACAGAGCCGCCTGTATACTCTGCTACCCACAGAGCCGCCTGTATACTCTGCTACCCACAGAGCTGCCTGTATAATCTCCTACCCACAGAGCCGCCTGTATAATCTCCTACCCACAGAGCTGCCTGTTTACTGCTACCCACAGAGCCGCCTGTATAATCTGCTACCCTCAGACCCTTCTGTATAATCTGCTACCCACAGACCCTTCTGTATACTCTGCTACCCACAGAGCCGCCTGTATAATCTGCTACCCACAGAGCAGCCTGTATACTCTGCTACCCACAGAGCCGCCTGTATACTCTGCTACCCACAGAGCCGCCTGTATACTCTGCTACCCACAGAGCCGCCTGTATACTCTGCTACCCACAGAGCCGCCTGTATAATCTCCTACCCACAGAGCCGCCTGTATAATCTCCTACCCACAGAGCCGCCTGTTTACTGCTACCCACAGAGCCGCCTGTATAATCTACTACCCACAATGCCGCCTGTATACTCTGCTACCCAGAGAGCTGCCTGTATAATCTACTACCCACAGAGCCGCCTGTATACTCTGCTACCCACAGAGCTGCCTGTATACTCTGCTACCCACAGAGCTGCCTGTATAATCTCCTACCCACAGACCCGCCTCTATACTCTGCTACCCACAGAGCCGCCTCTATACTCTGCTACCCACTGACCCGCCTGTATACACACAATTCATTTCACTGCGCTCCCGATGCAATTGCATCGGGCCTTTTTACTAGTTTAAATATAAAATAAAGTAACATAAAGTAACATATAACTATTAATGACTATGCATATTATATGATCTTTAAAATAGTAATTAGTTTTGTCAATTTTTCTTAATATGAATGAATATCAACAAATTAGCAAAATATTCCACTAGGTGGCACTTTAAGAACATCCTAAACATATAAGTATAGTCAAGATTTATTTATAAAGCTTATCGAACCAAGCAACCTCTGTTTATTCATGCTCACTCCTACTCTCTGCACTTAATGTAGATAAGGTAGGGGTCAAAGCAGAAATGATATGTGTAGATAATGCTGCTTTTTATGAGTATAAGGGTGCATAAATAAACTCAGGTTGCATTTTTGAAATTGTTCCAGAAAATAAAGTATTTCTCCTAAATTCCACTTACACGTTTTGTCATACACATGTTTATTTCCTCTGTGTGCATTCAGGGATTTCAGAACAGCCTTTATTCCTATGTGTTTCGTGTGGCACTTCACACTTCCTCAGGGAAAAGCTGAGGAATGATCTAGAATTCAAACCCAGCTTTCTGACACTGGGCATTATGATGTGACCCAAACTCCTTTGGTAATCTTCAGAATTTGTGATGTCTTGCACACAGTCAAGGCACCCAGTGCCAGATGCAACTAAATAACCCAAAACATCTTTGCACCTCCACTGTATTTGACTGTAGGTATTATGTTCTTTCCATTTTATCAAATACAAAGTAGAGGGTGCCAACAAAGGCTATGTTCACACACAATTTGCGTTTTTTTTAGCACTCCTAAAAGCACTTGCGTTTTTTTAAGAGTGCCAAAAAATGTGCCCTGTGTGTGTGTAAGCTCCAAAAACGTTTTTGGACTTAGTCATTTTTTTCATCAAACACCCAAATAACAAAAAACGCATGGCATAAAAATTTGTGTTTTTGATGAAGAAATTTTTTTTTCCGTTTTCCTGCCGACCAAGGGGGGGGCCATCATAAATTTTTTTTTTTGTATTTTCTTACTTATACAGGGGGGGATTTGCAATTGAAAAAAATTCATTTTTGATTACTCCTTTTACAAAAACGCAACCGTTAACACAGGTGTCTGCATGTGCCATGCGTTTCCGTTTGCGTTTGCCTGCGTTTCCCATAGGGGCCCATGTTAAAACACACCAGCGTTTTCTGGGGTGTGGGAAAAAAAACGCAAGTGGTCCTGAAAAACGCATGTACACTCATATGTGCCCTGCGTTAACGCACCTGCGTTTTTTTTAACACCCCAAAAACGCAGGGATGGGCAAAAAAAACGCATGTGTGTGAACATGGGATCCCTGATGAAGGTGCCAGGCTAGGCGCCGAAACGCGTAGGAGGAAGAAAATAAAGCTTGGAAATTTGCTCAAGGAAAATTTGACTCTTTGGTGAGTTTTTGCATTTGGAGCAGGGTGGACCGTGGCACACCTGCATTCCCATCTTCTTTTCTAGCCTAACTAGAGGGCAGCATTAGAAAGCTGTGTATATGTAACCTAACTAGAGGGCATCATTAGAAAGTTGCGTATCTGTAACCTAACTAGAGGGCATCATTACAAAGCTGTGTATCTGTATCCTAACTAGAGGGCAGCATTAGAAAGCTGTGTATATGTAACCTAACTAGAGGGCATCATTAGAAAGCTGTGTATCTGTAACGTAACTAGAGGGCATCATTAGAAAGCTGTGTATCTGTAACCTAACTAGAGGGCATCATTAGAAAGCTGTGTATCCTTAACCTAACTAGAGGGCATCATTAGAAAGTTGTGTATATGTAACCTAACTAGAGAGCAGCATTAGAAAGCTGTGTATCTGTAACCTAACTAGAGGGCAGCATTAGAAAGCTGTGTATCTGTAACCTAACTAGAGGGCAGCATTAGAGAGCTGTGTATATGTAACCTAACTAGAGAGCAGCATTAGAAAGCTGTGTATATGTTACTTAACTAGAGGGTAGGATTAGAAAGCTGTGTATATGTAACCTAACTAGAGGGCAGCATTAGAAAGCTGTGTATCTGTAACCTAACTAGAGGGCAGCATTAGAAAGCTGTGTATTCTTAACATAACTAGAGGGCAGCATTAGAGAGCTGTGTATATGTAACCTAACTAGAGGGCAGCATTAGAAAGCTGTGTATATGTTACTTAACTAGAGGGTAGGATTAGAAAGCTGTGTATCTGTAACCTTACTAGAGGGCAGCATTAGAAAGCTGTGTATATGTAACCTAACTAGAGGGCAGCATTGGAAAGCTGTGTATATGTAACCTAACTAGAGGGCATCATTAGAAAGTTGTGTACATGTAACCTAACTAGAGAGCAGCATTAGAAAGCTGTGTATCTGTATCCTAACTAGAGGGCATCATTAGAAAGCTGTGTATCTGTAACCTGACTAGAGGGCAGCATTAGAAAGCTGTGTATCTGTATCCTAACTAGAGGGCAGCATTAGAAAGCTGTGTATCTGTAACCTGACTAGAGGGCAGCATTAGAAAGCTGTGTATATGTTACTTAACTAGAGGGTAGGATTAGAAAGCTGTGTATATGTAACCTAACCAGAGGGCAGCATTAGAAAGCTGTGTATCTGTAACCTAACTAGAGGGCAGCATTAGAAAGCTGTGTATATGTAACCTAACTAGAGGGCAGCATTGGAAAGCTGTGTATATGTAACCTAACTAGAGGGCATCATTAGAAAGTTGTGCACATGTAACCTAACTAGAGAGCAGCATTAGAAAGCTGTGTATCTGTAACCTAACTAGAGGGCAGCATTGGAAAGCTGTGTATTCTTAACCTAACTAGAGGGCAGCATTAGAGAGCTGTGTATATGTAACCTAACGAGGGCAGCATTAGAAAGCTGTGTATATGTTACTTAACTAGAGGGTAGGATTAGAAAGCTGTGTATATGTAACCTAACCAGAGGGCAGCATTAGAAAGCTGTGTATCTGTAACCTAACTAGAGGGCTGCATTGGAAAGCTGTGTATATGTAACCTAACTACAGAGCAGCATTAGAAAGCTGTGTATCTTTATCCTAACTAGAGAGGTACCTTTACACGCCGCTACTACAACAGGATGGATACAACCCGCTACTTCACGTGCACGAGCACGCCCAAACGGTTACAAACGGGAAACGCACCACCTTTACACGCCGCCACAAGGTGCGCTACGCTACGTTACATCTACAGCTAGATACATCGCTGGGTGTCTCAAGTAGCCATCTGTAGCTTACCTTACCTCATTTACACACTGCTACAACAAGCTAATATGTGCGAACCTGGTGCAGCAGGGACAGCACATAGGCGTGCCACAATTGTGGAGTACGAGACGTCCGTACGCTGATAGGACAAAGCAAGAACATCATGATTGGGCAGGCATCGCAGGAGGCTGATTAATACATGACGCTCGAGCAATTATGTAGTGTGACTGGTCAGCTCCTTAAATATGCCGCCCTATGCAGCGACTACCAATCGTAATGCAGGAGCTTCCTTTAATGATCGCTGATGGGGCGCGGTAACCCGGAGCCTGTGTCACGCCCCAGCTACATAGCATGGTGTAGAAACAACCCTTCTGTTCCCTCTTTACACGCCGATACAGCTCGCTACAATCGGCTTTGTAGCCACCTGTTTCAGAGCAGTGCTCGGAAACAGATGTATCTGTTGCCAGCTGCCTCCTACCGTCTTCACACGCCGCTACTACGGGCTATATTGACGACGCAAGCTACAATCGTAGCCTGTAGCGGGTTGTATCCATCCTGTTGTAGCGGCGTGTAAAGGTACCTGAGGGCAGCATTAGAAAGCTGTGTATATGTAATCTAACTAGAGGGCATCATTAGAAGTTGTGTATCTGTAACCTAACTAGAGGGCATCATTAGAAAGCTGTGTATCTGTATCCTAACTAGAGGGCAGCATTGGAAAGCTGTGTATATGTAACCTAACTAGAGGGCATCATTAGAAAGCTGTGTATCAGTAACCTAACTAGAGGGCATCATTAGAAAGCTGTGTATCTGTAACCTAACTAGAGGGCATCATTAGAAAGTTCTGTATATGTAACCTAACTAGAGGGCATCATTAGAAAGCTGTGTATCTGTAACCTAACTAGAGGGCAGCATTAGAAAGATGTGTATCTGTAACCTAACTAGAGGGCAGCATTAGAAAGCTGTGTATATGTAACCTAACTAGAAGGCAGCATTAGAAAGTTGTGTATATGTAACCTAACTAGAGGGCAGCATTAGAAAGCTGTGTATCTGTAACCTAACTAGAGGGCATCATAAGAAAGTTGTGTATATGTAACCTAACTAGAGGGCAGCATTAGAAAGCTGTGTATCTGTAACCTAACTAGAAAATATAAATGGGGTGGGGGACAAGAGGCACAATAGTGCCCCATCACTAGTGACACTGTAGAGAAGGGTGGTATTGTGGAACCACTCACCTGGTGCAGTTGTATTCCCCACAACTGGTTTGTAAGAGTGAAGCAATCAAGAGCTGCTGCAGGACCTCCACCTACCACTGACCAGTGGTGAAATCCAGAAAAGAAGATGGGAATGCAGGTGTGCCACGGTCCGCGCTGCTCCAAATGCAAAAACTCACCAAAGAGTCAAATTTTCCTTGAGCAAATTTCCAAGCTTTATTTTCTTCCTCCTACGCGTTTCGGCGCCTAGCCTGGCACCTTCATCAGGGATCCCTGATGAAGGTGCCAGGCTAGGCGCCGAAACGCGTAGGAGGAAGAAAATAAAGCTTGGAAATTTGCTCAAGGAAAATTTGACTCTTTGGTGAGTTTTTGCATTTGGAGCAGCGCGGACCGTGGCACACCTGCATTCCCATCTTCTTTTCTAGCCTAACTAGAAAGCATCATTAGAAAGCTGTGTATCTGTAACCTAACTAGAGGGCAGCATTAGAAAGCTGTGTATATGTAACCTAACTAGAGGGCATCATTAGAAAGCTGTGTATATGTAACCTAACTAGAGGGCAGCATTGGAAAGCTGTGTATACGTAACCTAATTAGAGGGCATCATTAGAAAGTTGTGTATATGTAACCTAACTAGAGGGCAGCATTAGAAAGCTGTGTATATGTAACCTAACTAGAGGGCAGCATTAGAAAGCAGTGTATATGTAACCTAACTAGAGGGCAGCATTAGAAAGCTGTGTACATGTAACCTAACTGGAGAGCATCATTAGAAAGTTGTGTATCTGTAACCTAACTAGAGGGCAGCATTAGAAAGCTGTGTATCTGTAACCTAACTAGAGGGCATCATTAGAAAGCTGTGTATCTGTAACCTAACTAGAGGGCAGCATTAGAAAGCTGTGTATTCTTAACCTAACTAGAGGGCATAATTAGAAAGTTGTGTATATGTAACCTAACTAGAGAGCAGCATTAGAAAGCTGTGTATCTGTATCCTAACTAGAGGGCAGCATTAGAAAGCTGTGTATATGTAACCTAACTAGAGGGCATCATTAGAAAGTTGTGTACCTGTAACCTAACTAGAGGGCAGCATTAGAAAGCTGTGTATATGTAACCTTACTAGAGGGCAGCATCGGAAAGCTGTGTATATGTAACCTAACTAGAGGGCATCATTAGAAAGTTGTGTATATGTAACCTAACTAGAGGGCAGCATTAGAAAGCTGTGTATATGTAACCTAACTAGAGGGCATCATTAGAAAGCTGTGTATCTGTAACCTAACTAGAGGGCAGCATTAGAGAGCTGTGTATATGTAACCTAACTAGAGAGCAGCATTAGAAAGCTGTGTATATGTTACTTAACTAGAGGGTAGGATTAGAAAGCTGTGTATATGTAACCTAACTAGAGGGCAGCATTAGAAAGCTGTGTATATGTAACCTAACTAGAGGGCAGCATTAGAAAGCGGTGTATATGTAACCTAACTAGAGAGCAGCATTAGAAAGCTGTGTATATGTAACCTAACTAGAGGGCAGCATTAGAAAGCTGTGTATATGTAACCTAACTAGAGGGCATCATTAGAAAGTTGTGTATATGTAACCTAACTAGAGGGCAGCATTAGAAAGCTGAGTATCTGTAACCTAACTAGAGGGCAGCATAAGAAAGCTGTGTATATGTAACCTAACTAGAGGGCATCATTAGAAAGTTGTGTACCTGTAACCTAACTAGAGGGCAGCATTAGAAAGCTGTGTATATGTAACCTAAGTAGAGGGCAGCATTAGAAAGCTGTGTATATGTAACCTAACTAGAGGGCATCATTAGAAAGTTGTGTATATGTAACCTAACTAGAGGGCAGCATTAGAAAGCTTTGTATCTGTAACCTAACTAGAGAGCAGCATTAGAAAGCTGTGTATATGTTACTTAACTAGAGGGTAGCATTAGAAAGCGGTGTATCTGTAACCTAACTAGAGGGCAGCATTAGAAAGCTGTGTATATGTTACTTAACTAGAGGGTAGCATTAGAAAGCGGTGTATATGTAACCTAACTAGGGGGCAGCATTAGAAAGTTGTGTATCTGTAACCTAACTAGAGGGCATCATTAGAAAGCGGTGTATCTGTAACCTAACTAGAGGGCATCATTAGAAAGCGGTGTATCTGTAACCTAACTAGAGGGCAGCATTAGAAAGCTGTGTATATGTTACTTAACTAGAGGGCAGCATTAGAAAGCTGTGTATCTGCAACCTAACTAGAGGACATCATTAGAAGCTTTTCATTACTGCACCTGTACAGATAGAATTACTGTTAGATAGACACCAAAAAAGTAGTAGGGATGATAGTGGTTGGGATTTGGAAAGGTAGGAAACTGTTCTTGGCTGTCAGTTCGCAGAGACCAACTGTTTTTACTATTGGAAGGAGTCATTGAGAGGGCACACCAAAATGTTTCACTCTTTAGGGTATGTGCGCATGACATCTTTTTCAAGTGAATTCTGCTCTGAAAGCTATCTAAAAAACTAAAGGTATGCTCAAAAAAATGAACATATCAATATTTATGTAAAGTCGACTTGTTCATATGATCAGTCTTCTTTCCAAAGAAGGCACTCTTTTTGAGTGTTTTGCCAGTGTTTTTGATGGAAAACCACTACAAAAATTCTGGCAAAAATGCATAAAAAACCCAATGGTTAAAAATAGTGAAAAAGAGATCAATAAACATCAAAGAAAACTGGAAAATGATGCTTCAGGAAAAAATGCTATTATTTATTGAAGCCTCATCCTTTTGGAAAACTTGATATGTACACTTGACTGAAACAGTTGTGATTAGTGATGAGCGAGTACTAAAATGCTCGGGTGCTCGAAGCTCGGGCCGAGCATCCCGAGATACTCGTGTACTCGGCCCGAGTAACGAGCCCAATGTTATCCTATGGGAGACACGAGTAATTTTATGAAATGACTGCCGGCAGCATGGAAAAACCCTAAAAATGTCACAAAAGTCTCAGAAGAGTGCTGAAATGACATGGCAACACCATAGGGAAGACCCCTGGAAGCATTTCTCACTCAAAAGTCACAGCTGTGAACAATCTTGTCCGAGTTTCACGCCAATTTTACGGAGTCTCCAGAAAACCTTCCAAAATGACACCAAAATGAATATTTAGGGTGGAAATGTTAAGGGCACATACCCAATAGTGAGATACAGCTGTTGTATGTCAAATTTTGTGATTACATGAAAGATTTTACGTGAAAACATTGTGCGACACTCCGATGACCCTGACAAGAGACGTACATGAAGCCCTGTCTAGAAATAAAGTGCCCATTTTGAGGAACTGGGTCTATTGTAGTATCTTCCTTTGCCAGGGCAGTCCAAAATTGGGAGGTTCACCAATGCCCCTGGATACAGACATGCAGGATGGCCTGTAAACAAGAACTGGGTGTATTGTAGTATAGCCCTTTGGCCAGGGCAGCCAAAAATTGGGAGGTTCAACAATGACCCATGCATACAGACATGTAGTAGGGCCTGTAACCCTCAAGTGGGTGTATTGTAGTATAGCCCTTTGGCCAGGGCAGCCAAAAAATGGAAGGTTCAACAATGAGCCATGCATACAGACATGTAGTAGGGCCTGTAACCCTCAAGTGGGTGTATTTTAGTATAGCCCTTTGGTCAGGCCAGCCAAAAATTGGGAGGCTCTTCTTTGTCCCTGGATAGAGACGTGCAGGAGGGCCTGTAAAGAAGAACTGGGTGTATTGTAGTATAGGCCTTTGGCCAGGACAACCAAAAATTGGGAGGTTCAACAATGACCCATGCATACAGACATGTAGTAGGGCCTGTAACCCTCAAGTGGGTGTATTGTAGTGTAGCCCTTTGGCCAGGGCAGCCAAAAATTGGAAGGTTCAACAATGAGCCATGCATACAGACATGTAGTAGGGCCTGTAACCCTCAAGTGGGTGTATTTTAGTATAGCCCTCTGGCCAGGGCAGCCAAAAATTGGGAGGCTCCACATTGTCCCTGGATAGAGACGTGCAGGAGGGCCTGTAAAGAAGAACTGGGTGTATTGTAGTATAGGCCTTTGGCCAGGGCAGCCAAAAATTGGGAGGCTCCTCATTGTCCCTGGATAGAGACGTGCAGGAGGGCCTGTAAAGAAGAACTGGGTGCATTGTAGTATAGGCCTTTGGCCAGGGCAGCCAAAAATTGGGAGGTTCAACAATGACCCATGCATACAGACATGTAGTAGGGCCTGTAACCCTGAAGTGGGTGTATTGTAGTATAGCCCTTTGGTCAGGGCAGCCAAAAATTGGGAGGCTCCTCTTTGTCCCTGGATAGAGACGTGCAGGAGGGCCTGTAACCCTCAAGTGGGTGTATTGTAGTATAGCCCTTTGGCCAGGGCAGCCAAAAATTGGGAGGTTCAACAATGACCCATGCATACAGACATGTAGTAGGGCCTGTAACCCTCAAGTGGTTGTATTTTAGTATACCCCTCTGGCCAGGGCAGCCAAAAATTGGGAGGCTGCTCATTGTCCCTGGATAGAGACGTGCAGGAGGGCCTGTAAAGAAGAACTGGGTGCATTGTAGTATAGGCCTTTGGCCAGGGCAGCCAAAAATTGGGAGGTTCAACAATGACCCATGCATACAGACATGTAGTAGGGCCTGTAACCCTGAAGTGGGTGTATTGTAGTATAGCCCTTTGGTCAGGGCAGCCAAAAATTGGGAGGCTCCTCTTTGTCCCTGGATAGAGACGTGCAGGAGGGCCTGTAACCCTCAAGTGGGTGTATTGTAGTATAGCCCTTTGGCCAGGGCAGCCAAAAATTGGGAGGTTCAACAATGACCCATGCATACAGACATGTAGTAGGGCCTGTAACCCTCAAGTGGGTGTATTGTAGTATAGCCCTTTGGCCAGGGCAGCCAAAAATTGGGAGGCTCCTCTTTGTCCCTGGATAGAGATGTGCAGGAGGGCCTGTAACCCTCAAGTGGGTGTATTGTAGTATAGCCCTTTGGCCAGGGCAGCCAAAAATTGGGAGGCTCCACATTGTCCCTGGATAGAGACGTGCAGGAGGGCCTGTAAAGAAGAACTGGGTGTATTGTAGTATAGGCCTTTGGCCAGGGCAGCTAAAAATTGGGAGGCTCCTCATTCTCCCTGGATAGAGACGTGCAGGAGGGCCTGTAAAGAAGAACTGGGTGTATTGTAGTATAGGCCTTTGGCCAGGGCAGCCAAAAATTGGGAGGTTGAACAATGACCCATGCATACAGACATGTAGTAGGGCCTGTAACCCTGAAGTGGGTGTATTGTAGTATAGCCCTTTGGTCAGGGCAGCCAAAAATTGGGAGGCTCCTCTTTGTCCCTGGATAGAGACGTGCAGGAGGGCCTGTAACCCTCAAGTGGATGTATTGTAGTATAGCCCTTTTGCCAGGGCAGCCAAAAATTGGGAGGTTCAACAATGACCCATGCATACAGACATGTAGTAGGGCCTGTAACCCTCAAGTGGGTGTATTTTAGTATAGCCCTCTGGCCAGGGCAGCCAAAAATTGGGAGGCTCCTCATTGTCCCTGGATAGAGACGTGCAGGAGGGCCTGTAAAGAAGAACTGGGTGTATTGTAGTATAGGCCTTTGGCCAGGGCAGCCAAAAATTGGGAGGTTCAACAATGACCCATGCATACAGACATGTAGTAGGGCCTGTAACCCTCAAGTGGGTGTATTGTAGTATAGCCCTTTGGCCAGGGCAGCCAAAAATTGGAAGGTTCAACAATGAGCCATGCATACAGACATGTAGTAGGGCCTGTAACCCTCAAGTGAGTGTATTTTAGTATAGCCCTCTGGCCAGGGCAGCCAAAAATTGGGAGGCTCCTCATTGTCCCTCGATAGAGACGTGCAGGAGGGCCTGTAACCCTCAAGTGGGTGTATTGTAGTATAGCCCTCTGGCCAGGGCAGCCAAAAATTGGAAGGTTCAACAATGAGCCATGCATACAGACATGTAGTAGGGCCTGTAACCCTCAAGTGGGTGTATTGTAGTATAGCCCTTTGGTCAGGGCAGCCAAAAATTGGGAGGTTCAACAATGACCCATGCATACAGACATGTAGTAGGGCCTGTAACCCTGAAGTGGGTGTATTGTAGTATAGCCCTTTGGTCAGGGCAGCCAGAAATTGGGAGGCTCCTCTTTGTCCCTGGATAGAGACGTGCAGGAGTGCCTAAAAACATTTTTCCCATTGAAAAGGAGCGGGTCTCCTGTCGTTGTAATGCCCATTCTAACAGAATGGGCGAAAAAATTTACCACTGCGGGTATACCTCAAACAAGAGCCTAACTATTCTAACGGTCATCATGGTGTCACATGAGGAGAAGGAGGAGCAGTCCAGCGATTAGCCAAAGTCCGGAAGTGTGTACCCATGGGTGAGTGGAGGTACATGTCAAATTAAAATAACAAAATTTTAATTCAGTTGTCATTTGCTGGTGGTGTGGTGAAGTCCAACCCTTGTTCATCTTGATCAGAGTCAGCCTGTCCGCATTTTCAGTTGACAGGCGGGTGCGTTTATCAGTGATGATTCCACCTGCAGCACTGAAAACACGCTCTGATAAAACGCTAGCGGCAGGGCAGGCCAGGACTTCCAAGGCGTAGAGAGCCAATTCATGCCACGTGTCGAACTTGGAGAACCAATAATTGAAAGGCACCGAGGAATCTCGCAGTACAGTTGTTCGATCTGCAAGATACTCCTTCAGCATCTGCCCAAACTTAGCATTTCTGGTGGCACTACCCCGCACCTCAGGGGCTGTGGTACGTGAGGGGCTGAGAAAACTGTCCCACATCGTAAAGACAGTTCCCCTGCCTCTGGCGGATTGGACTTGTGCCCCTCTCGGCCGTACGCCTTGGTTGTCCACCGAATCCTGACCTATGCCGCTAGCGTTTTGTGAGGGGAATGATTTGACAACTTCCGTGACTATGGCCCTGTGGAACTGCTGCATTTTGGCTGACCTCTCCGCCTCAGGAATGAGAGACATAAAGTTCTCCTTGTAGCGTGGGTCTAAGAGTGTTGCCAACCAGTATTGATTGTCGGCCAAGATGTTCTGAACGCGAGGGTCACGAGACAGGCAGCTTACCATAAAGTCAGCCATGTGCGCCAGACTCTTAACAGCCATCACTTCAGTATCCAGACCAACACGATGACTGAACATGCTGTCCTCCTCCTCCTCCTCCTCCTCCTCATCTCCCCTGTCCTCTGGCCAGCCACGCTGAATCGAGGGTATGACTGGTGTGCATGTCATATCCCCAATTTGGCCTGAGAGTTGCTCCATGTCTTCATCCTCCTCCTCCTCCTCGTCATAGTCCTCCACTACACGTTGTGATGACATGAGGCTGGGCTGTGTGTTTTCACCCACACCCACTACAGTTTCTTGCTCTAAGTCATCGCGCTCGGCCTGCAATGCATCCTCTTTGATTTTCAGCAGAGACCGTTTTAGAAGGCAGAGTAGTGGTATGGTGACGCTAATAATGGCATCATCGCCGCTCACCATCTTGGTGGAGTCCTCAAAGTTTTGGAGGACGGTGCATAGGTCCGACATCCATCTCCACTCCTCAGGTGTTATGTGTGGAGTTTGACCCATTTCCCGACGGCTTAGGTGATGCAGGTAGTCCACAACTGCCCTCTTCTGCTCACATATCCTGACCAACATGTGCAGAGTTGAATTCCAACGCGTGGGGACATCACACACCAGTCTGTGGGCCGGAAGACGCAAACGGCGCTGAAAGCTGGCAAGGCCGGCTGAAGCAGCAGGTGACTTGCGAAAATGTGCAGACAGACGCCGAACTTTTACCAGCAGGTCAGACACCTCCGGGTATGACTTCACAAACCTCTGAACCACCAGGTTGAGCACATGGGCCACGCATGGAACATGCGTCAGCTGCCCTCGCCTCAAAGCTGCCACCAGGTTCTGGCCATTGTCACACACGACCTTTCCTGGCTTTAGGTTCAGAGGTGTGAGCCAGTGATCTGCCTGCTGTTTCAGAGCTGTCCACACCTCTTCTGCATTGTGGGGTTTGTCACCTATGCAGACTAGCTTCAGCACAGCCTGTTGCCGCTTTGCAGAGGCAGTGCTGCAGTGCTTCCAGCTTGGGACTGGTGTGGAGGGTACAGTGGATGAGGATGCGCAGGAGGAGGAGGCTGAAGAGCATGACATTCCGGAGCTGTAGAGTGTCGGTGAAACCCTGACAGAGGTAGGGCCAGCTATCCTTGGTGTGGGAAGGACGTGTTCCGTCCCTCGCTCAGACTGGGTCCCAGCCTCCACAATATTAATCCAGTGTGCCGTCAAGGAGATGTAGCGGCCTTGCCCACAAGCACTTGTCCACGTGTCTGTGGTTAGGTGGACTTTGGCTGAAACAGCATTGTTCAGGGCACGTGTGATGCTGTTGGACACGTGGTTATGCAATGCGGGGACGGCACATCTGGAGAAATAGTGTCGGCTGGGGACCGAGTAACGTGGGACAGCAGCCGCCATCAGGTCGCGGAATGCGTCCGTCTCCACCAGCCGGAAAGGCAACATTTCTAGCACTATGAGTCGCGAAATGTGATCATTCAGGACTGTGGCATGTGGGGCATTGGCAGCGTATTTGCGCCTGCGTTCAAATGTTTGCTGAATGGATAATTGAACGCTGCGCTGGGACAAGGACATGCTTGATGGTGGTGTAATTTGTGCGTGGGCAACTTCAGGTGCAGGGCCGGAGGCTTGTTCGCGGCCAGCATGGACAGGGGATTGGCTCGCATGCACAACAGGCGAAGACGTAGCAGTGACATCAGCACGCACCGCTCCTCGACTCTGTGGTACTTCCCACAAAGTTGGGTGCTTGGCTGACATGTGCCTGATCATGCTGGTGGTGGTCAGGCTGCTAGTTTTCGTACCCCTGCTGATAGTGGCATGGCAGGTGTGGCAAATGGCCTTTTTAGAGTCTTCTGGAGCCAACTTAAAAAACTCCCAGACTCGGGAAGACCGAACATTTGCACAGGCACCTTGAGTCGTGTTGTTGTTTCGGGGAACGGTTGCCTGCCTTCTGCCTGCGGACGCAACCCTGCTTCGTACTGCCTGTTGGGATGCTACACCTCCCTCCCCCTGTGCACTGCTGTCCTCGCTCTGCATATCCTCCTGCCATGTTGGGTCAGCTACTGGATCATCCACCACGTCGTCTTCCTCTTCCGCACCCTGATCCTCCTCCTGACTTCCTGGCAATTGTGTCTCATCATCGTCCACCCCTTGTTGAGACACTTTGACAACGTTCCGTTCGTCATAACGTGGCTGCTCAAATATTTGGGCATCTGTACATACCATCTCCTCATGACCCACTTCAAGAGGAGGTGGCGACAGGCCAGATTCTGCGAATGGATACGTGAACAGCTCTTCCGAGTGTCCTAGTGTGGGATCAGTAATGTCCCTGGACGTGTACTCGGCCAGGTGGTAGGAAGGAGGATCAGGTTGGGAAATGCGCGGTGCAGTATCACGGCTACTGACAATTGACCGTGTGGAAGACAGGGTGTTTGTGGAGGTGCCCATCTGACTTGAAGCATTATCCGCTATCCAAGTAACAAGCTGTTGACACTGGTCTTGGTTCAACAGTGGTGTACTGCTGCGGGCCCCAAGAATTTGGGACAGGACGTGCGAGCGAGGAGATGTGGCCCTTTGTTGTTGCGAAATTAGTGCTTGCACATGACCTCGGCCTCTGCCTGCACCACCATCACGTCCACTTCCTTGTTCCTTGCCAACGCCCTTGCCAACGCCTTTGCGCATTTTGCCTGTATAGAGCGACAACTGTCTGGTGACTGTTGAGGTCACAGGAGATTAGGATTTTAGTTCCCTAACCTGTATAAAGGTATGACGTACAACAGTGTGGTGACTGTTGAGATGACAAGAGTTAGGATTTTAGTTCCCTAACCTGTATAAAGGTATGACGTACAACAGTGTGGTGACTGTTGAGATGACAAGAGTTAGGATTTTAGTTCCCTAACCTGTATAAAGGTATGACGTACAACAGTGTGGTGACTGTTGAGATGACAAGAGTTAGGATTTTAGTTCCCTAACCTGTATAAAGGTATGACGTACAACAGTGTGTGACTGTTGAGATCATAAGAGTTAGGATTTTAGTTCCCTAACCTGTATAAAGGTATGACGTACAACAGTGTGGTGACTGTTGAGATGACAAGAGTTAGGATTTTAGTTCCCTAACCTGTATAAAGGTATGACGTACAACAGTGTGGTGACTGTTGAGATCACAAGAGTTAGGATTTTAGTTCCCTAACCTGTATAAAGATATGACGTACAACAGTGTGGTGACTGTTGAGATCATAAGAGTTAGGATTTTAGTTCCCTAACCTGTATAAAGGTATGACGTACACCAGTGTGGTGACTGTTGAGATGACAAGAGTTAGGATTTTAGTTCCCTAACCTGTATAAAGGTAGTACGTACACCTGTCTGGTGACTTTAATGGTTTCAGGAGAGTATTTTAGTCCCTAACCTGTATTAAGGTAGTACGTACACCTGTCTGGTGACTGTAATGGTTTCAGGAGAGTATTTTAGTCCCTAACCTGTATTAAGGTAGTACGTACACCTGTCTGGTGACTTTAATGGTTTCAGGAGAGGATTTTAGTCCCTAACCTGTATTAAGGTAGTACGTACACCTGTCTGGTGACTTTAATGGTTTCAGGAGAGGATTTTAGTCCCTAACCTGTATTAAGGTAGTACGTACACCTGTCTGGTGACTTTAATGGTTTCAGGAGAGGATTTTAGTCCCTAACCTGTATTAAGGTAGTACGTACACCTGTCTGGTGACTGTAATGGTTTCAGGAGAGGATTTTAGTCCCTAACCTGTATTAAGGTAGTACGTACACCTGTCTGGTGACTGTAATGGTTTCAGGAGACGATTTTAGTCCCTAACCTGTATTAAGGTAGTACGTACACCTGTCTGGTGACTGTAATGGTTTCAGGAGAGGATTTTAGTCCCTAACCTGTATTAAGGTAGTACGTACACCTGTCTGGTGACTGTAATGGTTTCAGGAGACGATTTTAGTCCCTAACCTGTATTAAGGTAGTACGTACACCTGTCTGGTGACTGTAATGGTTTCAGGAGACGATTTTAGTCCCTAACCTGTATTAAGGTAGTACGTACACCTGTCTGGTGACTGTAATGGTTTCAGGAGAGGATTTTAGTCCCTAACCTGTATTAAGGTAGTACGTACACCTGTCTGGTGACTGTAATGGTTTCAGGAGAGGATTTTAGTCCCTAACCTGTATTAAGGTAGTACGTACACCTGTCTGGTGACTGTAATGGTTTCAGGAGACGATTTTAGTCCCTAACCTGTATTAAGGTAGTACGTACACCTGTCTGGTGACTGTAATGGTTTCAGGAGAGGATTTTCGTCCCTAACCTGTATTAAGGTAGTAAGTACAAGAGCGTGGTGACTCTAATGGTCACAGAAAAGCTTGGATTCCAATCTGTATCACCCTGCCTATATCCTCCTAGATTAGTCCTGAGAAGGACTGTTCTGGTCACTGGAAAGCTTGGACTCTGATCTGGATCACCCTGCCTATATCCTCCTAGATTAGTCCTGAGAAGGACTGTTGTGGTCAGCAGCAGCAGTTTGCAGCCCTGCTCCGGATCTACCTGTATGGGCCGCAAATCTGTCCCTAATCAGCAGCAGACACTCTCCCTACACTCACTGTCTGGAAGTCTGTGTGCCGAGCACAGCGAGCCGGGAGTTATAAAGGCTCGGTCACGCTGTGCAGGGCGGTCAATCACTGCTATGCCACAACTAACAGGGCTGTGGCATTGCAGTGGTCTGCCAGCCAATCCCTGCACATGGGCTGGCTCTCAAAAGAGCGCCAACATGCAGAGATGACGACCACGAGCACAGCACGAGTATCGCGAGATTACTCGGTGCTCGGCGAGTCGCCCAAGTACAGTGATACTCGTGCGAGTACCGAGTAGTGGCGAGCATGCTCGCTCATCACTAGTTGTGATGTGTATATACCAGTAATGAGCAAGCACCTAGGCGCAAAAGTGCTTGTTACTTGAATCGACTAGGTTCAACTCTTGGACGGTCTCAATTCAAGTAACGAGTATAATGGAAGTCTATAAGAAACTTGAGCATTTTTCTAGCAGACCCCCAAGGAGGGTTGAGGGGCCCCAAAAATTGCTGAAATGGATGAAAACAGCACTCATGTGGCATGGGAACAGCACAAGGAAAATGCATGGATGCTTCCCCGGCTCCCAAGTTTCTGCTGGGAAGAAACAAGCTAAATTATAAAGAAAAGCATGAGTCTTATTTTTGTTTCCAACTATGAATTTTTATTGAACATTTTTCCAAAATATAATAACTTTTACACTATATTGTGGTAAATGTATTCCTACGTTATACTATAACCACTGCAAGAACTACTCTAAGATAATCTATATTGAATAAATAGTTAAAAACAACCAATGTGGCTTTGTGACATGTGCATAACACAGACCCTTAACTCACACAGCTACACAGCATACAATGTTTACATGATCCCAAAGGATCTCCCTAATAACCTAGGGACGAATATGGTGGTCTGACCTAGCGTCAAATTCGGTCAAGCGTCAACGGTCAGTTATTGTCAACCTAGTATCCTTATCAAAGCTGATTATAGGAAGAACCCTTGAAATCTAGACCATATAATATCTCAAAGTACAATTTTGCAACCTGACGCGTTTCACCAGCAGTTCTGCCAGCTCATCAGGGGTACACAATTTACATAATATTATACATGGTTTTTGGCAACCACACACAGGTGGTTGGTACAGTAAATATTGGTCCTCATTTACTGGTATATTATCACTGAAGTATCAGATGTTCATCTGTTAGTCCGATCCACCAAAGAGGCAAGATGGTATGGACATAAAGGACTGTATAACTGACACAGCAGTTGTTACAAAAATATTTTTGATAGTGGAGTCCCAAGCCAATTGAGTGTTGAAATTATCTCAACCCACCCAGTGACTGAGAGTACTTAAAAACGTGTCAAATTACATTCAGAACATCATCCAGCTATAGTGGTGACTAAAAGATATACAAAAGACATCACCCGGGTTAATATTCCATTCAAACCCTGATGTAACATACCTCTCACAGGCAGATAGCTTGAATAAAACCTCCCACAGATTTATTCAAAACTTGTTTTGTAGTGCCTATCAAAAATACTCTTATTTGTATAGGTCTCCATAACTGCCTCACTCATTGCTTGTTATTTACACTTTCACATATATATGATTTTACACACCTCCATCAGACTGCAGTAATGCAATCCTGTATTCACTAGAGGTGGTTACTACCCATGAACATCTCACATGAATTAAAGGCGTCAATGATATTGGATCTACTGTCCACTACTCAGAGAGCAAGATCCCTTACTGGATTGATCTAAAAAGAATAGGCAGTGCGGATATCATTAAAATTAAATGTGCATAATAATACACCACTATTGTTAATCATAAGATATAGACTGTAAAAAGCACCTACCATAGTAAGGTCCTTGTTTAAGTGTCACCTCTCCTAATCCATGAGGGGTGCCAGGTACCTAAATATTGGAGGTTGCAAAATTGTACTTTGAAATATTATATGGTCTAGATTTCAAGGGTACTTCCTATAATCAGCTTTGATAAGGATACTAGGTTGACGATAACTGACCGTTGACGCTTGACAGAATTTGACGCTAGGTCAGACCACCATATTCGTACATCGGTTGTTTTTAACTATTTATTAAATAAAGATTATCTTAGAATAGTCCTTGTAGTGGTTATATTACAAAATATAATAACACCACAGGTTCGTACATTGACTTAATATAACGCCATCAATAATGAGTCTTATTTTTGATAACTGTCTAAGGTAAAGCAGGCAAAAATAGAGGTGACCTCATGCTGGTTTTTAAAATTATTTATATATAGCTAATTAAAAAGGAAATGTGTGGTGTCCCTCATTTTTGAAAAAAAACAGCCAAAGTTAAAGCAGACAGTATTGGCACATTACATTAGATGTGAAACTAATGGTGCTTTCCTCTAGCTCTTCCCAATTGCACTGGTGTGTTGGTAATTGGGTTAATGATTATGGAGTTGATGCCAGCTGTATATTGTCAGTTAGCATCAAGCACTGGTCTTAGTAAAGGAGAGGGGTCTATCAGACACCCCCATTACTAACCCAATAAGTGTAAAGTTACAAAAACATACACGCATGGGAAAAAATCGTTTATTTGAATAAAGACTCCCCCGCACTGATGTCAGCTGTGTTACATCAACTGACATCAAGCCTAGGGGGTAGTAATGGAGAGTGTTCTATTAGACATCCCCATTACTAACTTAGTAAGTCTAAAGTTAAAAAAACACACAGAGGAACAAAAAGTTTATTTGAAAATAGACTCCCCCACATTTTCCCTCATTCACTAATTTGTTGGCGTCAATAGCAGTAAAGTACATAGGTGCCAGATACTGAATACCACTCCCATCACAGCTGCAGGCTCAACACTGAACCAGCAGCTCTGATTATCCTTGTTGTTGTACCCTGTGTCTGTGAATAGCTTACTTTGCAGCTATTCACAGTCGCCGGAGTTGCAGTTGTGAATTGTGAATTACATTGGAGCTTTGTGGATTTTTTTTTTGTTTTTTAATAAATTTGAACAAGGGAAAATGTGTGGTAGTGTATTTTACAATAAACTTTTTTTTTCTGCGTGTTTTTTTAACTTAACACTTTTTGTGGTGTTAGTAATAGGGGTGTCTGATAGACATTACTCCCACTGTACATAACACAGCTGACATCAGCCCCCAAAAATATTACCCCGGTTGTCACTTCACCAAGGCAATTGGGAAGAGTCGGCAAAGTGCCAGAATTGGCGTGTATAATGTGATGCCCCAATTCTGAGTCACACTGGGAAGGGTCAAATACCTATGGACCTTCCCAGCTTGATATTTCCAATCTACAGCTGTCTGCTTTACCTTGACTGGTGATCAAAAATAGGGGGGAGCCCACACAGTTTTATTTATTAAGTTAAACCAGACTAACCAGTGTTTTTGCCTGATTTAATCTAATAAATAATAATAAAAAAATTACATTGGATACCCCCATATATGTGATCACTAGCCAAAGTAAAGCAAGCAGATACAGTACTAAAGAGTGTTTTTAGCTTAGTTTAATGTAATAAAGTAATAATTTAGAAAGAAATGGCATAGGGTCCCCTCTTTTTTGATAACCAGCAAAGGTAAAGCAGGCTACTGCAGGCTGGTATTCCAAGGCTGGGAAGACCCATGGTTATTTGGCCCTTACCAACCTGAAAAAAGCAGCGGGCAGCTGCCTCAGATTTGGTGCATCCATTAGTTGCGCCAATTCTGGCACTTTTTCTTGGCTCTTTCCAATTGCCCTGTTGGAGGAGCAATCAGAATAAAACATTGGGGGGCTGATGTCAGCTGTGAGTCAGCTGGCATGAAGCCCAGGGGTTAGTAATAGTGAGGTCACTATCATACGCCCCCATTACTATCCCACTAAATGCTAAGTTAAAAAAACATATAAACGGGAAAAAATTGTTTATTTGAATAAAGATTCCCCCACACTTTGAAATTCACCAATCTATTTTTCTGATCATATGTGATCCACTGTGTGGTGGTCCCATGACTTTCCCTGAATTTGTGCCCCAACCATTTAGAAAATGAGGCTCTATAAGTCACTCCCGGTCAGTGCCAGACCTTGAATTTCTCATGCCCAGTGACATCACTGAGTTACTGACATCACTCCACATGAGAAACTCTGAGTCTGGTGCTGGAGTTTCTCACTTGTGGTGGTACTTACATCACCGCTCATGAGAATCTTGTGAGAAATTTCGGGTCTGGTGCTGACTGTGAGTGACCTCTGGAGTCACTTCTGGTCAGCACCAGACCCAGAGTTTCTCATGTGCAGTGACAGTAGTGGGTGGACCCTGCACTGTCGTTTTTAACTATTTATTACATTAAAGAAGGCTAAAAGCATCCTTTAGTACCAGATGAAAGGAACTAAAGGGTGCAAGTGTAAAACCCTGCCTATATGCCTGTTCTAATTTAAACTTCCCCTCATACATCAACTCTCACTGAACTGCAGTCTACCAAGTATCCTACTGCCAGGTTTCATGTAAGATCTGATGATGTGATGTGACCAGGCAATCACTGATATGCCAGTAACCAACATGAGTACATTATCACTGTGATTGGCACACAATCCCCACGTGTTTAGTGGCTTAAAAAAACAGCTGCTAAACATGTGTGGTGGTGACTTGAGCTTTCACTTGCACAGCTGCGATACTTGGCCGAGTAACGAGCGTGCCCGAGAACCACGGTGCTCGATCAAGTAACTATGAGTGCCAAGCATACTCATCCCTAGCAAATACCCTTAAAAGTGATATCAGAGCTCTGTAAGTTTCTAAAAATATCAACTTCAGGTTTTCAGACTCCCATTAGTTAATTCACATGTGTAGGCAGACATTGTAAACCTTGAGTAGACAAAAACCATTTAACAACACTACAAACAATATTTATAATTTGTTTTATTGTTTACTGTGTAAATATAGATCAAGGGTATTTTGATTGAGTCCCCCACCCTTACTTATTACTGAGTTACGAAGCATTAGATCAGGGGTGGGGAACCTTTTTCTGCCAAGCGCCATTTGGAAATCTCTACCGTCCTTCAGGGGCTGCACAAAATTATCAACTTGAAATTTACCTGGCTATATTTGGTTGAACAATCAACTGAGACCTTCTGTGATGGCTGGAGCTGCTTCTCTTTGGTGTGGCTGTGATGTTAGGTGATATTGATCATGTTGCTTCTCAACTGCTTTTCCAGATTGTTAGGGCCATAGACATCAAAGGAGAGGCTGGGAGCATATAGGTCACTGGGGAGGCTGAGGCTGGGGCATAGAGATCACTGGGAGGCTGACGCTGGGGCATAGAGATCACTGGGGAACTGGATTTAAAGGGCAGGCAGTCAGCAAAACATGGCTTCCTGCCCTAGCACTGCAGTCCCCAGGAACCTGCCTGAGGGCCACAGAAAAGTCATCGAGGCCTAGGGCCTGAGGTTCCCCAACCCTGCATTAGAATATCTAATGCGGCCACATACTACTTTCTACACGTGGTATACAAGGAACCTATTAGATCTTTTTGTAGGTATATTGTTAATACAAAATAGTGCAGTAGCTTTGAAAATCCAAAAACATTTTGGTATTTGGTTTTTCACCTAACACCATATATGTGGTTAGCTTATCTGTTTCCCTTATATTTGTTTTTGATCTTCAAGAAAGCTCACCTTCCAGTCATTCTAATAGAGTAAATTCTATCTATTCTACAGAATGAACGAGGAGTAGAGATTGAATTGCAGACTAATAAAATATTGCCACAGACAGAGGAAAGCAGTCCGCCAAAAAGGTAAATCAGATGTTCTTACTGTCGAGATGTTATCCATCACTCACAAGTTTATCTACAGCTTCCTTTACACTTTATATGTTCCACAGCTTCCAATTCAAAGCAGGAGATGGGTACCCATAGTTATCCATGTGCAGATGTCTAAAGGTACCGTCACACACAGCAATATTGCATGCAATTTCACTGCAATTGCTGGTTGCAGTGAAATCATGGACACATTGTTCTATTTTGTTGCTGTGTACAATGTAACAATGTGTCCATGATTTCACTGCAACCAGCAAATTGCCAGTGAAATTGCAAGCAATATTGCTGTGTGTGTGTCAGTACCTTTAGATTTACTTAGAAAAATTCTGAAACTCCATTATTCTTTATGCAAGCTAAAGTTACTGTCAGATTACAAAATATTTATTGAACTAAATGTGCCAGAATTCTTTAATGACTGGAACCATGTTTAATATGTGTTTTAGATAATTTAAGGTACCTTTACACGCCGCAACCGCGGCTGGGAATCCTGACGGCGATGTGTCGCCCTGGAACAATCGTCGTCAAATTGCCTCCCAGTTGTGGCGTGTAATTGGGGAATTTCGCAGCGATAAATCGCCTCTCGCCTGATTCCTGAGCACTGCTCTGAAATCAGGCGACAGGCGAGAGGCGATTTATCGCCGCGAAATTCCCCAATTACACGCCACAACTGGGAGGCAATTTGACGACGATTGTTCCAGGGCGACATATCGCCGTCAGGATTCCCAGCCGCGAAACTTGTGTGACTTTTGGCATTTGTCACATCAGTTTGAAGTAGCTGTGATAAAATAGGGGAGGAGCTGCAATGGGCGTGACTGCACATTTGTACTCCATAATGCTACTCCAGTCAACGACTGGAAGATGCACCCAATTTATGCGGCGTGCACCTCTTTATGAAATCAAATCATCACATTCCAGCAAGCCCATCATTAAGATTGCCAATTTTCAGTTGTTACCCATTTTCTGAGTAAATATATTTCTAAAGGTGCTATGGATCTGAATTTCTCACCAGATGTCAGTAACAACCCATCCACTCCACACAGGAAAATAAATCAAACTATAGATGTCCATAAAATTAGTTGATATAGTGTATATGTAATGAAAAAATGTGTATGTGTTATACTGTAAGATAAATACATTATATATTTCACATACAGTAAGTGTGAGTGTGTTATAGTGTAATTTTAATAAATTATATATTTCACATGAGTGTGTGGGTGTTATATTTTAAGATAAAGATATTATAGTATTTCACTTGAATTACACTGTGTACAGAATTATTAGGTAAGTTGTATTTTAGAGGATTATTTTTTATTATCTTGATCAACAACTATGTTCTCAATCAACCCAAAAGACTCATAAATATCAAAGCTTAATATTTTTGGAACTTGGAGTGTTTTTTTTTTAGATTTGGCTATCTTAGGAGGATATCTGTTTGTGCAGGTAACTATTACTGTGCAGAATTATTAGGCAACTTAATAAAAACTAAATATATTCCCATCTTACTTGTTTATTTTCATCAGGTAAACTAATATAACTGCACAAAATTTAGGAAAAAAACATTTCTGACATGCAAAAACAAAATCCAAAAATTAGTGACCAATATAGCCACCTTTTTTATGATGACACTCAACAGCCTTCCATCCATAGATTCTGTCAGTTGCTTGATCTGTTTACGATCAACATTGCGTGCAGCAGCCACCACAGCCTCCCAGACACTGTTCCGAGAGGTGTACTGTTTTCCCTCCCTGTAGATCTCACATTTTAGGAGGGACCACAGGTTCTCTATGGTGTTCAGATCAGGTGAACAAGGGGGCCATGTCATTATTTGTTCTTCTTTTAGACCTTTACTGGCCAGCCATGCTGTGGAGTAGTTGGATGCATGTGAAGGAGCATTGTCCTGCATGAAAATCATGTTTTTCTTAAACGATACTGACTTCTTCCTGTACCACTGCTTGAAGAAGTTGCCTTCCAGAAACTGGTAGTAGGTCCGGGAGTTGAGCTTCACTCCATCCTCAACCCGAAAAGGTCCCACAAGTTCATCTTTGATGATACCAGCCCATACCAGTACCCTACCTCCACCTTGCTGGCATCTGAGTCGAAGTTTTGTTGAATTAGGAAAAGGGAAAAGGAAGGCAGCTCCCCAGACAAATTATTCCTAGGATTCCAGACACTGGATCAATGGCATGGCAACCATCCTTAGTAATCCAAAACAAATGAGGTGGATCCAGCGTGCATTCTGCTTGCTTAATGTGTTTATTGACACATAAATAAAAACATCACAACCCCGTGCGGTCCCGCGTTTCGGGGTCCTCCCCTTAGTCGTTAGCACAGTGAAAAAACATAAGACATTCTTTATATGTTATACAAAGACCACTACACAGATGTGAACAATTACAATTAAAACCAGGCACATTTTAACCTTTCCAATCTTTAAAGATTATTTGTTATGGATCTGAGTCGGAGTGGAGCTCTCTGCCCTTTACTAATCCAGCTTCTGGCCCATCCATCTGGCCCATCAAGAGTCACTCTTATTTCATCAGTCTATAAAACCTTTGAAAAATCAGTCTTAAGATATTTCTTGGCCCAGTCTTGACGTTTTATCTTATGTTTCTTGTTCAAAGGTGGTCGTTTTTCAGCCTTCCTTACCTTGACCATGTCCCTGAGTATAGCACACCTTGTGCTTTTTGATACTCCAGTAACGTTGCAGCTTCACACTTGATTTTTCTCAATTCATGAGCAGTTAGTTTGCTTCTTTTTGCCCAACAGCTTCTTGCGACCCTGTTTGCTATTTACCATGAAACACTTGAATGTTTGGTGATCACGCTTCAAAAGTTTGGCAATTTCTAGACTGCTGCATCCCTCTGCAAGACATCTCACAATTTTGGACTTTTCAGAGCCCGTCAAATCTCTCTCTGACCCATTTTGCCTAAGGAAAGGCATTTGCCTAATAATAAGCACACCTTATATAGAGTGTTGATGTCATTACATCACAACCCTCCTCATTACAGAGATGCACATCATCTGATTTACTTAAGCGGTAGTTGTCTCTCAAGCCTATACAGCTTGGAGTAGGACAACATGTATAAAAAGTATCATGTGATCAAAATACTCATTTGCCTAAAAATTCTGCACACAGTGTATAAGATTATTTTCCCTGGTGGCATGGTGCCTCAGTGGTTAGCACTGCAGCCTTGCAGCGCTGGGGTCCTGGGTACATGTCCCACCAAGGACAACATCTGCAAGGAGTTTGTATGTTCTCCCCATGTTTGTGTGGCTTTCCTCCGGGCACTCCCGATTTCCTCCCACACTTGAAAGACATTTAAATGAATATATCTTATTATTATAATAGACAGCACTATGTATAATTTACCATTTTCTATATTTTCATAGTTTAGGGCAGGCTTTAGTGCAAACTCTTTGGTCGGCTGACGCAAAGCTAGTGGAATTACCTCACAAGTCCACACCATAGTTTCTTACATATGAGTGCCAGCCAGACTACTTCACTAGTTACTAACCAAAGAACCTCAGCAGCAACTGCAGTGCCCCTAAAATGATCATCTCCAATACATGCTTCACTTCTAGCCATAGTACTAGCCACAGTTACTGACAGTGCCCCTAAAATGCATCCCGTACTGACGTCTACATAGTACTCCTCAGTCATGACATGCCTAAAATGATCACTCAGTACCCATCTTCTAGCCATAGTACTAGCCACAGTCACTGACAGTGCCCCTAAAATGTTAATCTCCAGTACACCATGACTTCTAGCCATAGTACTAGCTCAGTCACTGACAGTGCCCTAAATGTACATCTCCAGTACAACCATTACTTTAGCTACAGTACTGCCACAGTCACTGGTGTTGACATTCACAGGAAGGTAGCCATAGTCCACTCACATGTAACATCTTTTCTAGTCCAATTGTAATCTCTCAGTATTTGATGATTTGCATGTTTTGGTTGGTGCATTGAGGGGTTCTGGTGATCTTTATGATGGTAATAGTTACTGTACATTATTGCTGGTTCTATGGCATTGAAGCAGCACTTTGATATAATAGTACAATTTTGGAACTAAGATGCAGGAACATTTTTCAAATTTTTTTTATTGATTCTATATAAATATACCCTGTTCCTACTTATTTAGATAAAGAGTTCAATGAAAAGAACAGATTTCTATATGTAGATTCAAAGGGGTCATGGTTATTTGATATATTGTCCTTAGGGATGCTTTCCATGACATTGATCACTCTGTTCATAATGAAGCATATGACAGAGGTGTTCTCATTTGGCCTGAGAAAATCATACTCATTGGTCACACTATTGAATTTCACAAATAATTCAGATTCTCCAAATATCTTTCTGCAGGTCTTGAATTACCAGAAGCCATTTCTTATAGTTTATTTTTTTAACATATTAATGAATAGGACGTTCTTAATATTTAATCATGTATTATAAATGTTTTTGTAAATGTCTTAAGTACTTATTATTCTTATCGAGATTTTAAGAGCCAGTAAAAATAACTTATGATAGTAAAGAAAGACACTCAATTTATAAAAGGTAACTTCTCAATCTCATTTTTACACCTTGTTGAACAGAA
The DNA here is from genome assembly GCA_033576535.1 of Allobates femoralis. Classification (NCBI taxonomy): domain Eukaryota; kingdom Metazoa; phylum Chordata; class Amphibia; order Anura; family Aromobatidae; genus Allobates; species Allobates femoralis. The sequence goes on from JARQOC010000002.1 coordinate 418,124,866, forward strand.
CATACTATAGGTTCACCTTGCGTTTTGGTTCCACGACCTTAGTAATCTACTCTATTGCATCTGGTTGAAAAAATAGACACTGAATGAAACAAGCCTAGTCCGAACTTACAGACTCTAGGAATCCACTGCATTTTGGTCAGTGGCTTCCCTGGACTGAAAAAAAAACCCAGACTGAATTATGGATGTGGAGCTGAAATGTAACTATGTGAACTAAGCCTTAAGGTACCTTTACACGCCGCTACACAAGGTTGGAAACAACCGGGTGTCTCACGTGCACGAGCACGTTCGAACGGTTGCAAACGGTACCCGATACCGCCTTTACACGCCGCTACAAGGTGCTCTACAGAAGGTTTAATCTATCTCTGGATGCACCGCCGGGTGCCACAAGTTACCTTCTGTAGAGCACCGTCCCTCATTTACACGCCGCTACAGAAGGTAATATGGGATGACCTGAGGCAGCAGGGACAACACATAGGCGTGCCAGAGTTGTGGATTATGAGACGCTCGTACGATGATTGGACAATGCAATAACATCATGATTGGCCAGCCTGCACAGGAAGGCTGGCTAATACATGATGCTATTGCAATTGTGTAGTGTGACTGGTCAGCTCCTTAAATATGCTGCCTTACGCAGCGACAACCAATCGTAACGCAGGAGCTTCCACCAATGATCGCTGATGGGGCGCGGTATCCCGGAGGCTGTGTCACGCCCCAGGGATGTAACTAGGTGTTGAAAAAACCTTCCTGTTCCTCCTTTAGACGCCGCTACCATCGGGTTGAAACCAACCTGTTTTAGAGCACTGCTCTGAAACAGGTGCCGAAAGTGACGGGTGGCAACAAGCTAGTTTACACACCGCTACCTCGGGTTGATTTGACGGTGCAAGATACATTTGTCTCCCACACCCGGTTGTTTCCAACCTTCTGTAGCGGCGTGTAAAGGTACCATTACATATAAGTCACAGAAATGGAGTGTTTGTTAAAGCTATAGTTAAAAGTGTGATTTTTTTTTTTTAACTATGGTATTTTAGACAACGGAAGACCAGAAAAATTGTCACAATGACTGTCAGTCAGTACAAAAATGTAAATGAAACATTTTCTGAAATGCATGTAATAAAAAAAGATAATTGAAATAGTTATAAAACCTAATTCTATCTTTCCTACAGGAGATCCTACTGAACCACCCACCCACCAAGCCATTAAGAAGAAAATTCCACCCTGAAAGCCAAGTGCTGGAAAATCACGACTTGTCCTCAGCATCAAGTGTGACTTCATCTGCTGCATCCTTAAAGTCTCATCCCGCTGTTCAAAAGTATGTTATGTAGTCTGCAGATAGTTATAAATAGCAGTGGTTTATTTCTCTAGCTTATATTTTGTTAAAATATTGACCTCCAGTAATCCATAAATAACTGGCTTCATAATAATTTCCCTACTAGTGTCTCCATTTAGTCTACAGAGTTACCAAATGTAAATACTGGGCATTTGCACCTAAAATTGACTAGAAATACCTTGTGTTTGCAAAAATAGAATATGGTGATATATGGTTGTTACATGAACATTTACAGTGAACATTGTTATATAACCACCCCATATTACACTAAAAGTAATGTAATACACAAGGCCCCCCAATAAATCAACATACATATGGTAAAAGAGGATTGAGAAACTAGAAATAATAATGCTCTTAGCTTTCTCAAAGAGAAGGTCCTTTGTCAAGATTTCAGTGTATTTGTATCTAATTTAAGAGTTAAAGAGGACCTGTCACCCCCCCCTGGTGCTATGCTAACTGAATACAGCACTGAATGCAGCATGTCTGCTGCTTTCAGGGACGGGGTCCCTCATGTCTCTGGTCCCCCTGTAAGGTGTTAAAAAGACTTTATAAAGTGTAGAGATAAGAAGTCCGGAGGGATTTACTCAGTAATGACTTCTCATTGCTCCCTGATGTCTTCCCTGCCTCCAGCCCTCTCTGTACCACTTCCAGCCCTCTGTTGTTCAGCCTCCTGTATGTGTCATCGCTGAGGGCTGGAGGTGGTACTGGAGGTGGGGAGGAAACCAGCAACAGTGGTAACTCATTACTGAGTAAGTCCCTCCGGACTTGTTATCTGTACACTTTTCTAAACTCTTTTTAACAACTTACAGGGGAACTAGAAACATGGGGGACCCCTTCCCTGAATGCAGCAGGCACGTTGCATTCAGTTAGCATAGCACCAGAGGGGTGACAGGTCCTTTTAAGGCCAAATTCAAATGAACATCTATTTTATTATTATTTATTATTATTAGGTATTTATATAGCGCTATTAGGATACATAGCGCTGTACAAGTTAGGGGGTAGACAAAGACAAGTGGTCGAAAAACGACGACAAATCGACAAAACAATCGTACGGGTACAGTGGGGCCAGGGATCCTGTCCACGAGGGCTCACAGTCTAGAGGGGTGGGGAGGGAGACAGTAGGAGGGGGAGAGAGGTGAGGTGGTGCAGTGGATTGGGACTCAGTGTGTGTTGTAGGCTTGTAGTAAGAGGTGGGTCTTCAGGTTTTTCTTGAAGGTTCCCAGGGTAGGGGAGTGTCTGATGTGGTGGGGGAGGGAGTTCCAGAGTCTTCTGGAAGCGCGAGAGAAGTCTTGTGTGCGGTTGTGGGAGGTGGAAATGCGGGGGGTTGAGAGAAGGAGTTCCTGAGAGGAGCGCAAGTTGCGCGAGGGGAGGTAGCAGGAGACTAGGTCGGAGATGTAGGGAGGGGACAGGTTGTGTATGGCCTTGTAAGTCAGGGTTAGGGTTTTGAAGAGAGATCGCTGGGGGATGGGGAGCCAGTGGAGGGCTCGGCGGAGGGGGGAGGCGGGCGAGTAACGGGGAGATAGGCGGATGAGTCGGGCAGCAGAGTTGAGGATGGTGCGGAGAGGTGCGAGGGAGGGGGCAGGGAGGCCGGTGAACAGGAGGTTTCAGTAGTCCAGGCGGGAGATGACGAGGGCATGGACAAGTATCTTGGCTGTGTTGTGGTCAAGGAAGGAGCGGATGCGGGCAATGTTTTTTAATTAGAGTCGGCAGGAGGTGGCGAGGGCTTGGATGTGGGGCTTGAAGGAGAGGGAGGAGTCGAGGATTACCCCGAGGCACTTGGTGTGGGGGAGGGGTGAGAGTGTGCAGTCGTTGACAGTGATAGATAGGTCAGGGAGCGGGGCGGGGTTGATCGGGGGAAAGACGATGAATTCGGTCTTGTCCATGTTGAGTTTTAGGAAGCGGGTAGAGAAGAAGGATGCAATGGCGGATAGGCATGGAGGGATTTTGGATAAAAGGGAGGAGATATCAGGGCCAGACAGATAGAGTTGGGTATCGTCAGCGTAGAGGTGGTATTGGAGTCCATGTGACACGATGAGATTGCCTAGGCCGAGGGTGTAGATGGAGAAGAGTAGTGGTCCCAGGACCGAGCCTTGGGGAACACCTACAGAGAGGGGGTGGGGTGAGGAGGAGGTGTGAGAGTGGGTGACGCTGAAGGTCCTGTCCGTCAGGTAGGAGGAGATCCAGGAGAGGGCAAGGTCAGTAATGCCAAGAGACTCAAGAATTTGGAGTAAGAGGGAGTGGTCAACAGTGTCAAAGGCGGCAGAGAGGTCGAGGAGGATGAGGACGGAGTAGTGTCATTTGCTCTTGGCGATCAGAAGGTCGTTTGTGACTTTGGTTAGGGCTGTTTCTGTGGAGTGGTGAGGTCGGAAGCCGGATTGTAGGCGATCGAAGAGAGCACAGGAAGAGAGGTGGGAGGACAGTTCGGAGTAGACGTGTTGTTCAAGAAGTTTAGAGGCAAACGGGAGGAGAGATATGGGGCGATAGTTGGAGACTGTTGTGGGGTCAAGGGAAGGTTTTTTTAGGATGGGCGTGATTAGGGCATGTTTGAAGGGTGAGGGGAATGTGCCGGATTTGAGTGAAATGTTGAAGAGGTGTGTTAGAGCAGGGATGAGGACTGAGGTGAGGTTCGGGATGAGGTGGGAGGGGAGCGGATCGAGGGGACAGGTGGTGAGGTGTGATTGTGCTAGAAGGGAGGAGAGGTGGTCCTCTGTCACGGGGGTGAAACTGCGTTTTGGTGAGGGGGGTGGGCTGGAGGTGGGATGGGGCGAGGGGAGTGTGGGTCGAAGTCTGTCTGAGTTTGTCAATTTTGTCTTTGAAGAAGGTGGCGAAGTCGTCGGCAGAGATGAGGGGTGAGGGAGGGGGTGCAGGGGGACGAAGTAAAGAGTTGAAGGTTTTGAAGAGTTGTTTGGGGTTGTGAGACAGAGCAGTAATTAGGGAGGAGAAGTAGGCTTGTTTTGCAGAGTCAAGGGCAGTCTTGAAGGTATTGAGGGAACTCTTGTATAGGGCGAAGTGCTCTGCGGAGTGGGATTTCTTCCATTTCCGCTCGGCTGCCCTAGTTGTCCGTCTGAGTTTTTTGGTGAGGGTCATGAGCCAGGGTTGTCGTTGTACTTGTGTTGTGTTAAGTGTGAGGGGAGCGGCCTTGTCGAGGGCTGTGGTGAGAGTGGAGTTGTAAAGGGAGGCGGCAGAGTCAGCGTCTTGGGAAGAGGCCAAGTCTGAGAGGGGGAGGAGGGATTCTGAGAGTGAGTGGAAGTCTAGGAGCCTAAGATTTCTGCGGGGGTGGGGAGTGTCCGGAGAGGGGGTAGCGCGGTAGGGGGGGAGAGGGATGAGAATGTCAGTAGGTTGTGGTCGGAGTGGGTGATGGTTGAGTGTGTGAGGTCGGTGAGGGAGCAGAGACGGGTGAAGACTAGGTCAAGTGTGTGGCCGCCAGTGTGTGTGGCGGAGGAGATCCATTGGGAGAGGCCGAGGGAGGAGGTGAGGGATAGGAGTCTGGAGGCAGCGGCTTTGGGGGTGTCGATGGGGATATTGAAGTCACCCATGATGATGGTGGGGATGTCGGAGGAGAGGAGGTGGAGGAGCCAGGTTGTGAAGTGGTCAAAGAAGGTAGAGGGGGATCCAGGGGGACGGTAGACAATGGCCAGTTGGAGGTTGCAGGGGGAGTAGATGTGAACAGCATGTGCCTCGAAGGAGGGGAGGGGGGTGGTGTAAGTGGGGAGAAGGAACAGTCATTGGCCAGAAGTAGGCCAACGCCTCCGCCGCGGGTGTTGGTGGGGCGGGGAGTATGGGAGAGCGTGAATCCGCCGTAGGAGAGGGCAGCCGGGAGGATGTGTCAGAGGGGGTAAGCCAGGTCTCTGTGAGGGCGAGGAAGGAGAGTTTTCAGTCTACTTGCTGTTTACTCAGCATACAAAAAAGTGTTAGCCTATCAGTAGGGGAGAATGGAGACCCAAAGACCGCCCATCTCAGTCTACTCTGTGGACTGGAGCCCTCATTATCATAGGAATATGTACACTACCATTTAAAAGTTTATGGACACCCAGACAGTTTTGTGTTTTTCATGAAAACTCATAGGCTAGGGTCACACTTGGGAGCCTGCATCCAGTAACTGGTTGCATTACTGGATCCAGTTTTTCCCCTTGTCTGTTTGGAGGCATTTTTACCGGATCAGGTACCTGATGATACCTATATGTACCATCAGGTACTGGATCAGGTTCCCATAGGGTCCCATGTTAAAAACTGATCAGGTTTTGCTAAAAGGCCAAAAAATGTTGCAGACCCTGTTAAAACCTGACTTCTCAAAAACTGGATCCAGTAGACAGATTGCACTTTGGCAAAAAAATTGTTAACATTGGAGTCTATGGGTCAGGTACCTGATCAGATTTTCAGGATGTAAAAATGGATCCAGTAACTGGATTGCAAACGCAAGTGTGACCCTAGCCATACTTTTATTTATCAAATGAGATTAAAATGAATAGAAACATAGTCCAGACATTGACAGAGTTAGAAATAATGATTTTTTTTGAAATAATAATTTTTTCCTTCAAACTTTCCTTTCGTCAAAGAATGCTCCCTTTGCAGAAATTACAGCATTGCAGACCTTTGTCATTCTAGCTGTTAATTTGCGGAAGTAATCTTGAGAAATTTCACCCCATGCATCTTGAAGCCCCTCCCACAAGTTGAATTGGCTTGATGGCCACTTTTTGCGTACCATACGGCCAATCTGCTCCCACAAAATCTCAATGGGGTTGAGATCTGATGACTGCGCTGGCACTTCATTACAGATAGAATACCAGCTGCCTGCTTCTTCCCTAAATAGGTCATGCATAATTTGGAGGTGTGCTTTGGTCATGTCCTGTTGTGATATATTGCCTCCAATCAAGCGCTGTCCACAGGGTATGGCATGGCATTGCAAAATGGAGTAATAGCCTTCCTTATTCAAAATCCCTTTTATCTGTACAAATCTCCCACTTTACTAGCACCAAACCAACCCCAGACCATCACATTACCTCCACCATGCTTGACAGATGGTGTCAGGCACTCTTCCAGCATCTTTTCAGTTGGTCTGCGTCTCACAAATGTTCTTCTGTGTGATCCAAACACCTCAAACTTTGATTCGTCTGTCCAAAAAACTTTTTTCCAATCTTCCTCTGTCCAATGTCTGTGTTCTTTTGCCCATATTAATCTTTTCCTTTTATTAGCCTGTCTCAGATATGGCTTTTTCTTTGCCACTCTGCCCTGAAGACCAGCATCCCAGTGTCGCCTCTTCACTGTAACGTTGACACTGGCGTTTTGCGAGTACTATTTAATGAAGCTGCCAGTTGAGGAGCTGTGAGGCGTCGATTTCTTAAACTAGAGACTCTAATGTACTTGTCTTGTTGCTCAGTTGTGCCTCCCACTTCTCTTTCTACTCTGGTTAGAGCCTGTTTGTGCTCTCCTCTGAAGGGAGTAGTACACACTGTTGTAGGAAATCTTCAGTTTCTTGGCAACTTCTTGCATGGAATAGCCTTCATTTCTAAGAACAAGAATAGACTGTCAAGTTTCACATGAAAGTTCTCTTTCTATGGCCATTTTGAGAGTTTCATAGAACAAACAAATGTAATGCTCCAGATTCTCAACTAGGAAGGTCAATTTTATAGCTTCTGTAATCACAAACTGTTTTCAGCTGTGCTAACATACTTGTACAAGGGTTTTCTAGGGTTTTCTAAACATCCATTACCTTCTTACATAGATAGCAAACAAAATGTACATTAAACCACTAGAGTGGTGGTTGTTGGAAATGGGCCTTTATATACCTATGTAGATATTGCTTTAAAAATCAAAATTTGCAGCTAGAGTAGTCATTTACCACATTAAAATGTATAGAGTGTATTTCTGATTAATTTAATGTTAGCTTCATTGATAAAAAAAATGCTTTTCAATAAAAAATAATGACATTTCTAAATTATCCCACATTTTGAATAGTAGTGTAAGTTATTAAATCATTTTTCTAAAGCTTTATATTGCAGTTTTAGCTCAGAGAGGGATAGTTAGGGATGCGCTAGTAAGGTGCAGGACAGGTAGTGGTAGGATAGGTGGGTAAAACGAGCTGACAGGTTTCCTTTAACTTATCATCTTTCTATAGAACAGGGCTGTATTTAGAAATAATGTTCTTAACGTCATTAAATTGCAAGCTGTAGGGGTTATTAAACATGACTACATTATTATTCTAGGTGTTTCTAATTTTATCACTTTTATGGTACCTTTACACGCCGCTACTGGATGGTGGCAACAACCGGGTACTTCACGTGCACGAGCACTCACAAACGGTTGCAAACGGTAATCGCACCACCTTTACACGCCGCAACAAGGTGCGCTACAGTAGATTACATCTATCTCTAGATACACCGCCGGATGTCTCAAGTTACCTTCTGCCGAGCACCTTACCTCATTTACACACCGCTACAACAAGCTAATATGGGCGGACCTGGTGCAGCAGGGACAACACATAGACGTGCCACAATTGTGGATTACGAGACGTCCGTACGCTGATAGGACAAAGCAATAACATCATGATTGGCCAGGCAGCACAGGAGGCTGACTAATACATGACGCTCGAGCAATTGTGTAGTGTGACTGGTCAGCTCCTTAAATATGCCGCCCTATGCAGCAACAACCAATCGTAATGCAGGAGCTTCCTCCAATGATCGCTGAAGGGGGGTGGTTTCCCGGAGGCTGTGTCACGCCCCAGGTACATACCAGGTACATAGCCTGGTGTAGAAACAACCCTTCTGTTCCTTGTTTACACGCCGATACAGGTCGCTACAATCGCCTGGGTAGCCACCTGTTTTAGGGCAGTGCTCGGAAACAGGTGCCGCTACTGGTGGGTGGCTACAACCGTCTTCACACGCTGCTACCACAGGTTGAATTGGTGGTGCAAGATACATTTCTCTCATGTACCCGGTTGTTGCCACCATCCAGTAGCGGCGTGTAAAGGTACCTTTAGATTGCAATGCCTAATTCCTGGTGACATCTACTGTTTCTCTGAATGACTTATCAATATTTCTTTTTTATACCCCCTATTTTGCTATCTCTCTGTTATAATTTTTTTTTTCTCTGATAAATGTTATATCATCAGAGCAATACCAGAGCTGCTGGTATTGGCAGCATGGCAGCTCTCTTCACATAATGTAGTGTTGCCACTAACAGGTTTACAGTAGGTATTCTCTGTTCCCTTCAAGTGTTAAATCCAGAAAATCAATTTTTTTTGTCAGGACCTGAGAATGTAAATTTGATATTAATATCATTATCATTTGGATAGGCTATAAAATGGGGTACAGTCACCATGTCACTCGACCAGATAATCAACATCCACATCATGCAATTGTGGAAAGGAATGGAATCTGAAATACAACCCCTGGCAAAAATTATAGAATCACCAGGCTTGGAGGATGTTCATTCAGTTGTTTAATGTTGTAGAAAAAAAGATCACAGACATGGCACAAAACTAAAGTTATTTCAAATGGCAACTTTATGGCTTTAAGAAACACTAAAAGAAATCAAGATAAAAATTGTGGTAGTCAGTAAGGGTACCTTCTTTCAGACCAATCAGTGGGAAAAAATTATGGAACCACTCAATTCTGAGGAAAAAATTATGGAATTACCCTGTAAATTTTAATTCCAAAAACTAACACCTGCATCAAATTAGATCTGCTTGTTAGTCTGCATCTGAAAAGGAGTGATCACACCTTGGAGAGCTTTTGCACCAAGTGGACTGACATGAATCATGGCTCCAAAATGAGAGCAGTCAATTGAAACAAAGTAGAGGATTATCAAACTCTTAAAAGAGGGTAAATCAACACGCAATGTTGTAAAAGATGTTGGTTGTTCACAGTTAGCTGTGCCTAAAATCTGGTCAAAATACAAACAACATGGGAAGGTTGTTAAAGGGAAACATACTGGTAGACCAGGGAAGACATCAAAGCGTCAAGACCAGAAAATTAAAGCAATATGTCTCCAAAACAGGGAATGTACAACAAAACAAATGAGGAACGAATGGGAGGAAACTGGAGTCAATGTCTGTGACCGAACTGTAAGAAACCACCTAAAGGAAATGGTATTTACATACAGAAAAGCTAAACATAAGCCATCATTAACACCTAAACAGAAAAAAACAAGCTAACAATGGGCTAAGGAAAAGCAATTGTGGACTGTGGATAACTGGATAAAAGTCATAGTCAGTGATGAATCGCAAATCTGCATTGGGCAAGGTGATGATGCTGGAACTTTTGTTTGGTGCCGTTTCAATGAAGGTACCTTTACACGTGGCAACTTTTCTAGGAATTTCACTGGCAATTTCCTGGTTGCAGTGAAATCATGGAGACATTGTTCCATTTGTACACAGCAACAAGATAGAACAATGTGTCCATGATTTCACTGCAACCAGTAAGTTGCCAGTGAAATTCCTAGAAGAGTTGCCGCGTGTAAAGGTACCCTGAGATTTATAAAGATGACTGCCTGAAGAGAACATGCAAATTTCCACAGTCATTGATGATATGGGGCTGCATGTCAGGTAAAGGCACTGGGGAGATGGCTGTCATTACATCTTCAATAAATGCTTAAGTTTACATTGATATTTTGGACAATTTTCTTATCCCATCAATTGAAAGGATGTTTGGGGATGATGAAATCATTTTTCAAGATGATAATGCACCCTGCTATAGAGGAAAAACTGTGAAAACATTCCTTAATGGTGGGTTTACACACACCAATTTATCTGTTCAATCTCTGAACCAATCTCTGGTTGCAGTGAAATCATGGATACATTGCTCCATTTTGTGGCTGTGTACAACATGGAGCAATGTATCCATGATTTCACTGCAACCAGAGATTGGTTCAGAGATTGAACAGATAAATTGGTGTGTGTAAACCCACCATAAGAGAAGACACATAAGGTAAATGTCATGGCCTGCAAATAGTCCAGATCTCAAACCAATTGAAAATCTTTGGTGGAATTGAAGAAAATGATGGTCCATGACAATGTTCCAACCTGCAAAGCTGATCTGGCAACAGCAATCAGAGAAAGTTGGAGCTAGATTGATGAAGAGTACTGATTGTCACTCATTAAGTCCATGCCTCAGAGACTGCAAGCTGCTATTAAAGCCAGAGGTGGTGCAACAAAATACTAGTGATGTATTGGAGTGTTCTTTTGTGTGTTTGTGTGTCATGATTTCATAATTTTTTCCTCAATATTGAGTGATTCCATAATTTTTTCCCTCCGCTTGGTCTGAAAAATATTACCCTTACTGACTACCACATTTTTTATCTTGATTTCTTTTAGTGTTTCTTAAAGTTGCCATTTGAAATGACTTGACTTTTGTGCCATGTCTGTGATCTGCTTTTTTTCTACAACATTAAACAACTGAATGAACATCCTCCGAGCCAGGTGATTCCATAATTTTTACCAGGGGTTGTAGTAAAAAATTTGTCCCACCAAGAAACATAAGAATGCTAAAGATGGGGAAGAACTGTGAGCACATCGGTGCTACCTTGATCTGAAATGAAACTCAGAATTAAACAAAAAAAATTTTTTTTAGAAGGCAATTAATAGCTTTAAAGAACATAGTAACATAGCATTTAAGGTTGAAGGAAGACCTTAAGTCCATCTAGTTCAACCTATAGCCTAACATGTTGATCTAGAGGAAGGCAAAAAAAACCCATGTGTCAACACTAATCTCCACATTGGGGGAAAAAATTCCTTCCTAACTCCACATGCGGCAATCAGACTAGTTCCCTGGATCAACGCCCTATCAAAGAATCTAGTATATACGGTATAACCGGTAATATTATATTTTTCAAGAAAGGCATCCAGGCCACTCTTAAATGTTAGTAGTGACTCACTCATTACAACAGCATGTGGCAGAGAGTTCCACATTCTCACTGCTCTTACAGTAAAGAATCCGCATCTGTGATTATGATTAAACCTTCTTTCCTCCAGAAGTAGAGGATGTGCCCTTGTCCCGTCTCAGGCCTAAGAGTAAAAAGATCATTAAAAAGGTCTCTATACTGTCCCCTCATATATTTATACATTATTATAAGATCACCCCATAGCCTTTGTTTTTCCAAACTAAATAAACCCAAGTTTAATAACCTGTCTTGGTATTGCAGACCCCTCAGTCCTCTAATAACCTTGGTCGCTCTTCTCTGGACCCGCTCTAGTTCAGCTATGTCTTTCTTATACACCAGAGACCAGAATTGTACACAGTATTTTAAGTGTGGTCGCACTAGTGACTTATATAGAGGTAAAATTATGTTCTCCTCATGAGCATCTATTCCTCTTTTAATACATCCCATTATATTATTTGCCTTTGCAGCAGCTGCCTGACACTGGCCACTAAATGTGAGTTTGTCATCTACCCATACACCCAGGTCTTTTTCAGTGGTAGTTTTGCCAGTGTTTTACAATTAAGCCCATAATTATACATTTTATTTCCTCTTCCAAGTGCATGACCTTACATTTATCCCCATTAAAGCGCATTTGCCATTTAGCAGCCCAAGCTTCTAGTTTACATAAATCCTCCTGTAATATAAAAAAAGAAGCAATAAACTAAAAGGGAAAGAAAGGAGCAATAAGGTCTTATCAACGATATACAAGTGATTTAGAAATGAGCAATGCTCACCTTGCGGGTTGTGTAGGCACAACGCCAATATAAGCCAAACTGCCGCAGGAAACCCGGTGAACAATAATGTTGTATGGACAACAGCTTGTTATCTCCGGATGAAGTGCGCAGTCTGTGCATGAAACGCGTTGAGAATAAAGACATTGCTGGATAATACAACCGATCAGGATCCTTTTTCCTGAACAGCACGGATTTTACCCTTTCTTTGTTGCTGATTATAAAAAAAAGAAGAAGGTAAGAGAAGGTGCCACAATTTTTTTTGTATTTATTATAATCAATTATTTCTAATACAAAATAAAACACATTAACTTTTTTTTATTATTTTTTTGCAGCCACTGGGGGCTGCCATTTTACTTTGCAAGAATGTAAGAGTCACTTACACACTCTGCAATTACAGCAGCCCTGGGCATAGAGGATAGTGATTGGCCGCCAACCCTATTCTTTGCATTGGGCAGCATCCTGCTGTGAGCTGGGCACATCCCATAGGCTGTTCAGATCACATCATAGGGAAGAAATCAACACTATCTTTGTGGAGCCCTATGAGCTACACTTTCCTCCTGTACCCACACAGCTCAGCGCAAGCTGAGTAGTGACAGGTGAAGACCAATGGACAACTGGGAGAAAGGGGCAGTGCAAGGTTCGGGTTGAGGTGAATATCTCCAGTGAGCAGATCACCACCAGCCTGCAGCGAAGAAGTGTGATCATCACACACTGTGATCTGAATATGGATGGATTGGATGAATGGATGGATGGATGAATTGATGGATGAGAGTTAGGGAGGATGGATGGATGGGACGGAGGGATGAATGGGAGGGAGGGATGGATGGGAGGTATGGATGGATGGATGCACAAGGGGAAAATCTCACAGGGAGAGAAAAGCACATGGGGGAAAGAGACCGTGCACAGGTGGGAGAGAGACAGCACACGGGGGGAGAAGAGCGCAAGTGAGGAGAGAGACCATGCATTTTTTCTTGTGTTTTTTTTTTTCAATAAATTAGTGAAAGAGGGAAAGTTTAGAAGACAACGGACCCCATAAGTTGTTACGCAATTTCTCCCAAACATGGTAATGGCCTAGATGTAGCACATGAGAAGGAAGAAGAAGGTATTTGCTTTTTGGAGCACAGATTTTGCTAGAATAGATTGTGGGTGACATTTGCGGAGTCCCTAAGGTGCCAGAACAGTAGAAAACCACACAAAATTACTCCATTGTATAAATTCAGTGAATTCATATCTACAGCTGCAATGACTTTATTGTAACATCCACACCATGCTTTTTTTCTGGAAGATTGCAAACATGCCAGCCTAGAGCCCATACATTGTGCCCAACTTGTGCTTCTGGCAACATGAATCGAATTATTAAGTATGCTCTCCCCACTACAATAATGGCAGACATGTGGCTACTTACTGTGGTTTAAGTATGAGGGGCTCAGAAAGATGGGGGCATTTGAATTTTGGAGAGCAGATTACACTGAATTTTATTTGAGGTGGTGGGAACCTTGCCGCTTTTCCAGAACCTTTTTCTCTTAGTAATTTCAGAGACTCTTATATTTCCAGTGACAAATGATGGATCTGAGTGGGGGGCTGGTTTTGTGCAGGATAAGTTATTTTTTTTTTTTTGCATACTATTTTTTGATCGCTTTCAATATAAGGCTGGGATCACATTTTTGTGTTCTACGCTGAGTACTTACATTGAGGTTTCCATGTAAATCTAAAAAAAATGCAAGTTAGTCGAAACCACTCATTGAGACAGATAGAGACACTTTCGACTCTGGTTAGTGTCTGTCCAGGTGGTTGTCATCTTTCATAGATGTGCACAGATTTGTGGTCGTCCACTTTTAAGACTCCTAAAGTGATGGGACAATGGCAATACAGAGACCAGACAGAGCCCTCAGGTCATCTGTGTACAAATCTGTCTCATTACTGTTATTATAGTCAGTGGTTCCATTTGTTTTTTTTTTCTAATTCACAGTTCTTGGGATTTATACGGAAAACCCCAATGCAAGAGTTCAGCGCACAGGATAAATGTGAACCGAGTCTTATTCTAATTTTTGGGCGGTGGAATGAACAAATAGACAACTACCATTCGGTATTGGTGATAACACAGATTTATTCTTTGTGTTGGTGCGAATACAAGCGATATTAGATTTATATAGTTTTCTTTATGTTTTCCTGCTATCATACAGTAAAAATTATTTTTATAATAAATACTTTTTTCATTGCTCTGAGGACTGTAACTTTTTAGTTTTTTTTTGGAAAACAGGGTTGTATAGAAGCTTATCTTTTTGAGTGACGACTTGGAGATTTATTTGGTACTATTTTCAATCGCTTTTTATTAACGCTTATACTCTTGCCTAATTGAAGGTTATGCCCCCAATTCATTAAGACTGGCATTTTGTACTACAATCTGAATTTTGAAATAAGATGTAGGAATAAGATGTAGGAATAAGATGCACCAAATTTATTAAGAGGCTAATTATTATTATTTATTTATATAGCGCCATTAGGTTCCATGGCGCTTTACATGAGGATAAGGGAGACAAGATAAGTACACTAAATCTAGGCGATCAGGACATACAGGTACAGAGGGACAGGGACCCTGTCCATGAGGGCTCACAGTCTAATGAGATTTAATTAATTTGATACATCTTAGCACTGATGTGAGCCTCCAGTGCCAACAATGTAATTCTACTTGGGGACTGGAGTAACAACTCTGGCATCTGGCAAAGGATACTCTGCAATTTTTAGGGCTGGAATTGCCCTAGTTGTGCCTACTTTAGTGGAGCTGTCCAAAACTGACATGAAAGCACTAAAAGTAATTTGAAGAATACAAGTATTCTGGTGTGAATACCTTGGTAAAAGAAGGGTCTATGTCTTCATATAGGGCATTTGTATCTTTTTGTTGGGGATTCAAAAGGAAGCCCCTGACAGAGTCAGGAATGGGGGCTTAGTTACTGTCTGAACCCAGTCTTCAGCTCTAGTACTCCCTTTCTTAGGCTGGAAGCACACTATTCTACTTCCATGCGAGTCTCTCAGACAAGACTCAGATGTAACCCTGAACGGCCTCTCCCTCTCTGGATGGGAGTGTGATGCTGCACAAAAACACAAACCGCTGACACTCCCGTTCAGAGAGGGAGAGGCCTTTCAGAGTCACTGATCAGAGTCTCGTCTGAGAGACTCGAATGTAAGTTATATTTAGAGCTAAAAAGGAAAGAGAGTGCAATAGGGTCTTATTTCAATGAGGATTGCAAAGTGTAAATGATCACTGCTCACCTAGACAGGTTGTGTAGCACACAACCGGCATACACGTGAAATGGCTGCTGCAGAGTCCACACAATACACAATGACAGAGAACCGTGGTACACGAGGCAGATATAGGACTGTGTTCAGCGGACCCGCGCTGCTGACAGCAGAGACGGCCAAAACAGTTGCTTATAGCATGTGGCTTTTTATTACACACAGTGTGTGCTCCCAGAGGAAGGGTCGGGTCTGACTCCGAAACGCGTCGAATATAATAAAAAGCCACATGCTATAAGCAACTCTTTTGGCCGTCCCTGCTGTCAGCAGCGCAGGTCTGGTGAACACATTCCTATATCTGCCTCACATGTGTCGAGCCCCAGGCCCTGGGATAATCGAGTATCAGGCTCGGAGGGGTTTTTACGGGGATGTCACGAGTGGCTGCGCCTGAGCCCGTGGCCTGGGTGACACTTCAATATGGGAGTTATATACAGGGGATTAGAGTTATTGTCACATGAAACCACCTGTAGTACCTGGTGAGGCATCACCAGCGCCGCCACAGTCCTCCGAAGGTCGATGGTACTGCTGCAAGGATGGTAAAGCTCCCTACAGGTGGAGCTGGTCCTCCGTGGCAGCGTTCCTGTAAGCAAACAGGTTGAATTCTGCAGCACAAAGACACGGAGGCAAATTCACTCTCCCAGATACTTTACTGTAAACAGTCATCAGCATACAAGTCCACAGTTCAGCAACAGTTGTTAAAGAAGCAGGTAGCTCTACGGGTGGCTGCAAGTGGATGCCAGGTGGTATGGTGGTACCCGTGGTATGCCTTAGTTGACAAAGCCGTGTTCCTTTCTTCCCCGCCTAGGATGAGTCTATACCCAATGGCTCCTTAAAGGTAGACTTGGGGTTCCCCTCCCTCGCGGTGAGGAAGCAGGCAGACCGCTCCGTCTGGCAGGGTGCCGCAGCCGGTGAACAGACCGCTGCAGCCGATTGACGACTTCAGAGGTGGACTCTGGCCATTTCCTTGGGTCCGAGTTTCCATGGTGACCTGGGGAATTCCCTGGAGTATGGTTGCTCCACGCTGGGGTTCCTCCTTTCTCTCTAGGGCCCAGACTCACGGGTCAGGCACCCTCTCTCAGGATCCCCGCCTAGGATCCTCTCTCATCTTCCCTCCGGATCAGCGTAGAGCTGCCCGGGTTAACCTTCCGCCTGCTCCACACTTGACTTGACTCCTCTCCAACTCCCTTCTCCTCACTCTCTCTTTTCTCTACTCCCCCTCGAGGTGAATATATCTCCCTCCCAGGAGTAACCTACCACTACTACTCTAATGTGGGAGTGCAGGAATGGGTCCCACCCACCAGCCTAGCATCCACCTGCAGCTGGGGAAAATTACACTACTTTTACGAGTGCAATACCCCACTGTGACGCCTGACCATGTGGGGTGCCACACATGTAAGTAGGATAGTGTGTTTCCACCCTTAAGGACAGAGCATTGTTGTTTTACACCTATACTTGTACAAATGTTACCTGTTACCACAACAATGTTCATCTGTATACGGCAACTCATACTCAGGTCAAAAAGAACCATATACAAATGCCAACAGACAAATTTTTATTTACAATGTCAACTAGTGTGTAAAGTCAAAGGTTTCTTGTGAAGAAAAAATAGAACTTACACTGTGTTCCAAATTATTATGCAAATTGGTTTTAAGTGTCATAGGCTTTGATTTTTTTTTTTATTTTAATGAAACCATTGATGGTATTGTGTCTCAGGTTCTTGGATCATTGAAATCATCTCAGATATCTGTGATAATTAGTTTGGCAGGTGAGCCCAATAAAAGGAAAACTGGGTGTTCCACAATATTACACAAGCCACAGTTTTCAAGTAACATGGGAAAGAAAAAGGATGTCTCTGCTGCCGAAAAGCAGCAAATAGTGCAATGCCTTGGACAAGGGATGAAAAATATTTGATATTGCCCGAAAACTTAAGCGTGATGATCATATTGTGAAGAGATTTGTGGCTGATTCTGAGCACAGATGTGTTCATGCAGATAAAGGCAGAATGAGGAAGGTTTCTGCCAGGCAAGTTCATCAGATTAAGAAAGCAGCTTATAAAAAGGCCTTACAAACTAACAAACAGATATTTGAAGCTGCTGGTGCCTCTGGAGTCCCTCGAACCTCAAGGTGTGGGATCCTTGAAAGGCTTGCTGTGTGGTAACATAAACCTACTTTTCGGCCACCCCTAATTTTCAAACAGTCTTGTTTACTGATGAGTGCCAAGCAACCCGGATGGTCCAGATGAATAGAGTAGTGTATGGTTGGTGGATGCCACCATGTCCCAACAAGGCTGTGACGTCAGCAAGGAGGTGGAGGAGTCATGTTTTGGGCTGGAATCATTGGGAAACAGCTGGTAGGCCCCTTTAAGATTCCTGAAGGTGTGAAAATGACCTCTGCAACGTATATAGAGTTTCCAACTGAGAACTTTCTTCCATGGTACAAAAAGTAAAAACGTGCCTTTAGGAGCAAAATCATCCTCATGCATGTCAATGCACCATCTCATGCTACAAACAATACCTCTGTGCCATTGGCTGTTATGGGCATAAAAGGAGATAAACTCATGGTGTGGCAACCATCTTCCCCTGACCTCAACCCTATAAGAACCTTAGGAGTATAATCAAGCAAACGATCTATGAGGGTGGGAGGCAGTTCACATCAAAACAGCAGCTCTGGGAGGTATTCTGACATCATGGAAAGAAATACAAGCAGAAACTCTCCAAAAACTCACAAGTTCATTGGATGCAAGAATTGTGAAGGTGATATCAAAGAAGGGTTCTATGTTAACATGTAACTTGGCCTGTTAGGATGTTTTGGAGTTAAATAGCTTTGTATTTCAGTGACTGTGACCTCCTAATGCTGCAAATTCAACAAATAAGCATTTTCAGTTCTTTCAAACATATCAAATGTTTAGAAACTCTGCTGTGTCTAATAATTTGGAACAGTGCATTTAGAGGTTTTTTTTTAATTTTGAAGATTATACTGTTATCATTGGGAGGTTTCTTCAATAAAATTGATGTACACTCTAACGGGTGATGACTTTTATTACATGACTGTCATTTGCTCCGACCATTTAGGAAAATCAGAAAAAAAAAAATTTGCATAATAATTTGGAACACAGTGTATAGGTTCTTTGTGATGTCAGGAGTGATCTTCTGAAATAAGCTGGTGTGTTGAAATTCATTTGGAGCATGAAGGGTACAAAATATGGGAAAATTGTATAAAATTTTTAATGCACCTTTGGTATCATAAATGTGATATAGTATCATGTGATCATAATTAACAGGTGATCCAATTGTCATTGCCTGTGGCAGAGGCGTATTGTATATTGCGTATGAAATAAGCGCTAGACAAATATTCTGTAAATATTGCGATCTGTGCAGACTATCAGATAATACTGCCAGAAGGAATTCCGTCTGTCACTGGCACCAGATAAAAAATTGTTGTATATGATTAATTCACTTGTTTACACATCTCAGAGATGATATTAACACTCAAATGACTACAGTATACTTGGTGTTTGTTACTTAATTGGGCAGCACCATGGTTCAATCATTAACTTTGTTGCCTTGTGCATTGGGGTCCTGCATTGTGCATGGATGGTATATTGTCCTCTTGCATATTTTGTCCAAAAACATACTCATTGGTAAAAGAGGCATCCCATAAAAACTGCTAGTCACTGCTTCTAACACAGCTGTCTTTTTCCCTGATATGGGGGGCAGTGATAGAAGCAGTGTGAGTTATACCAGGGCAGACCCCTGATGAAGGGGCAAAGAGTCGGCAGCTACTCAAGATGTGGTACTTTTTTAATTACCCTAATGAACCAGGATGTCATCAGGATATAGCGGTGACAGTAGCTGTAGGAAGTGAACGCAGTGTCTGCCCCCTAATGATGAAAACGAGAAAAGTTGTTGGCCCTCCCTAACATGCAATGTAAACAGGTGCATAACTGAACATAAAATATTATAACAGACAGTTGCAGTCTGTAATGCTAATACATGCAAACCAAGAATATAAGGATATAGAACTGCATTATAGCTAAGGAAAACATGAAACAAATTGAGACACTTAGCATATAAAATTGGCCATTTCTATATCCGCCCAGTAGCCATGTCGATGTGTGTCTCTTTACTGGGTACTTATACTAAGTCAGTGTCTCTATCTTGGTTTAAAAAAAAACCTCTATTTGTATGGGTGTATAAGAACCTCATAATAAATAAAATCACCATTGATCGCCATTGGCCATTAGCCTTTGGTGATTTTATCTAGTAGAAGGTTCCTACTTGCCCATACAAAAGGTTTTTTTAAATCCAGAGAGAGTCTTTGGCTTAGCATAGGCACCCAGTAAAGAGACACGCCTCGACTTGGCTGCTGGGCAGATATAGAAATGGCCAATTTTATATGCTAATTGTCTCAATTTTTTTCTTATTTTTCCTAAGCTATAATGCAGTTCTATATTCTTATAGTCTTGATTTGCATGTCTTAGCATTACAAACTGCAACTGTCTGTTTGTTGCCCCCTAATGATGTCATGTTTCAGGAGGGGGCGATAGACATTGCAAAGAAATGAGTGCAGCTCCAACCTCCTGTACCATCCTGTTTACAACATTTACATTAACAGGGAGCAAAGTAAGAAAACATATAGGCAATAGCCAGATAAGGAGAGGTTTAGGGAATCTACTATATAATCATCTAATTTGATTAGACGTCTAATTCGATAAAGCAATCCCTACCAGGTCGTATTGTTGTCGGGATCGCTGGAGCGTCGCCAAGTGTGATGGTACCTTACTGATCGCTCATTGAATTATTCTTAAATCTTCATAAACTACATATATATTCTAGAATACCCGATGCGTTAGAATCGGGCCACCATCTAGTATAATAATAAACCCACTCACAAAAGTGGTTAGAGCTTAAAGATTGGATTCTCTAAATGCATTATAGGTATCAGACCACCCATATATAAAGATTTACCCAACTAATAAGCACTTGCAGGTAACTGGCAACTAGTTTATAGTGCAAATGTATCATAAAACGAAGGTTCCTAGCAACTCTTGTTCATGATAATCTGGCAGTGTAAATACACCTTTAATCCAACAGACTTTACCAAATTGTTTGTCAAGCCCTTTATTAGTCTTTATAAAACTTTTTATGAAGTCCTTGATAAATAACAAGCTGTGATTAAATTGTCTTTTTCAGTGTAAGCCGTTTTACAAAGTAAATTATAATTTATCTACTTGCTATCAACACTGACTGAAATCTAGTATAGTGGCATATTATTTGGGGTACACATGGATTTATAACTGATGCCTATGTTAAAACATGCTTTCCTATTTTTGTAGCTCTGATAAAAATACATCAACTCATGTAATCCAAATGGTTCTTTTAACCGTTTTCTATTTCCTTGCAGATCTGCTACTCAGCAATCTGAATCTGCAGGCAGCGGTAGATGTGCTGACCAGCACTTTCAGTTAGATAGAGCTGTAAGAGCACACCATCATCATCTGCTTGCAACCTAGTTTAATCCAGTGAACAAAAAGCCTGATTACTGCAGATTATCCCTGTTCTAGGAAACGGACATAGTTTTTATCCCTTAGACTATTGCAGCCATTAGCCGAAGTGTGAGATGCTCCATTGAATAAGTGCAAAGCATATTTCCAATGAATAGATGTTGCATCATAGGCAGGCTGTGTTACCCAGTGTGCTGACTGCGACATAGCCTAGTGATTAAAACCATTAAAAAGCCTTGCAAATAAATCCAGCTCGCTCAGCAATCACGGAGCTGTTCTTAAATTAATCAAGGCGTGCGATGCTTACTGGGGTTAGAAATCATACCTGAGCATTGAATTAAGGTGTGAAGAATGATTGTTCTTGGTTCTGTAAAATGTATTTGTTTGGCAATGATCTCATATTGACTGAATGCCACTAACTGTAACGTACCGAATTTATTACTAGGTTTAATAATAAAAAAGTCTCACTTTATACAGACAAGCAATTACTATCTTGATGAAATGTAATGCAGACACATGGAAAGCTCAGGACTGGGGGAGGTACTGATTTTATCCACCAC
Organism: Allobates femoralis; assembly: GCA_033576535.1. NCBI lineage: Eukaryota > Metazoa > Chordata > Amphibia > Anura > Aromobatidae > Allobates > Allobates femoralis. The sequence continues at coordinate 418,146,199 of JARQOC010000002.1, forward strand.
ATGAAGGCTATGGCATAACATTTGGCATTGCTCTATGGGGCTGTGGTGCATGTATTGTCAGCTAATTATTTCCATATGCCATGTGGGTGTGTGGTCCTCTGGATTTATCTGTGGACTAGTCTCTATGTGCTTATCCTTATTTTTTTTTTTAGGCAGCCTTCCAAGCAGAAGAAAGCTATCCAGACAGCCATCCGTAAGAACAAGGAAGCCAATGCAGTGCTGGCCAGACTGAATAGTGAACTTCAGCAGCAACTCAAAGTAAGGAACGGACCTAAAACTGATTTTAATGGTAAAAAGTAGATATCAAGACTTTATAATTTTACCATTTACTAGCAAAAATATAAATTAAATCATTTAGGGCCAGATTAATCATATAAAAATCTAAATAATTTTAGTTTTTCCTGTCCATCTTTCCAAGAACCATACATTTTTTATTATTCTGTAGTTACATGAGGGCTTGTTTTTTCAGGATGATCAGTAGCTTTGAATGACACCATTCATTTTTTTATATAGTGTAGTGAAAAACAGGAAAAAAAAAACAAGGGAAGAGAATTGTTGAATAAAAAAATGCAATGAAATACAATGCATTGCATTGTTTTCTTGGTTTAGTTTTTACACCATTCACTGTGTAGTAAATATGACCTTGGAACATGAATCTACAGGACAGCAGTATTACAACGAGACCAAATTTGTTCAACTTTTTATGTTTTACTTTGAAAGAAAATTAGAGAAAAAAAAACCGCTGGGACTGTAGGAAGGATAGACGTTTTTTTGCATCACATGTTGTTATATTTATTTATGCCATTTTGTGGTACATACAATGTTTCGGTAGCTTTTCATTGCACTTCAATTCTGGCGTTTTATTTTTTTTCTTCCATTATGGTTATTACTGTATAGTATAACTATTTGTGCACTTTATTAGTTAAACATCAGTACAAAGAAATCAAGATCAAGCCCTTTTTTTACATTTTGCTATTTACGGTAGGGAAAGTGTGGAATTGTTTTAACTTTTCATACTTTTGAGGCTTTTTAAAATATTTTTTTATATCTTTTAAGGCTCCATCACACCTGGCGACGGGGCTGGAGATGTCAGTGGCGACTGGCGGTGCGCACACGTTTTTGGTGCCCACCAGCGTCACCATCCCCAATTTACATGGGGTGACATCTCCAGCACATGCGCGGTGAGCTGTCAGGCGGCATCGCCGCTGGGGTGTCTGAAAACCCCAGTGGCGATGCAGGACAATAAGGGCCTATGGCTCCCATCGCCTGACAGGTCACCGGCAGCCGGTTACATGGGGCGATGTGTGCAGTGCTCTGAAGCCAGGCGACTACCCGGTGGCACCGACATCGGCCCTTTACATGAGGCGATGTAGGGGCGATGTCGCCACTGATAGGCCACGCCCCTACGTCACCTATGTAATTGGTGGCGATGTCGCCCCGTGTGACAGGGCCTTTACATTTAGTCTTCTATATTTGAGCCTTCACTTAATTGCATAATGCAATACACTGCAATACCAAAGTATTGCAATGTATTGTGAAACCGATGAGCTCTTATGAAACTCAGTTACAGGCTAGGATTCACTAGAGATATTGCATGGAAGAAATGTGGGACTTCACAATGCCCCCAGCTGTCATGGCAACTGATCAGAAGTGAGGGCTACCATTATGAAGCCTGTAAGTGTAGGCCCGAAGAAAAAAATCTGTCTCATGTCCGATTTCGATGCAAGTGTTGGATCAAAATTACTAACATAAGTCTTCGGCTTTGTGGAAAACATGAGATCGCACTTGGATGATATTGGATAATGTCTGATTTTAACAAACTGACATAATGGAGAAGGTTGAGAAACTTTTTTTTTCTGCCTACCTCTGAGAAAAACAGATCGCACTATGATCAACCTCTGATCAGAGTCTGGTCAGCATAATTGGAGCTTTTTTCTCATATGTCGAGAAAACCGTCTTGTGCACCTACCCTAACAGCGTCTTAAAATAGTTCAGAATGGATGACATCAGGTCTTTATTAGTATAGCGTGCAAAGACATATCTGTACATTGAAGGAGTTAGAAATAAATTTGTGAATTACCGTCTTTCTTTTTGTACATCGTAGGAAGTCCATCAGGAGAGGATTGCCTTGGAAACCCAACTGGAGCAACTACGTCCTCTTACAGTGTTATGACCTTTGGCCTTCTTGAAAATGTAGTAGAAATACAAGGATATTCTACTGTGCACGGATCTTGTAGCTTTTTTTGTCAATTTTGGTTTTGCAATGACGGTGGAAGAAGATATGGTGTTTTCCAATTTCATGATTTTTAAAAGCAAATAAAGACAATAAGTATATTTTGATGCCAAACATCCCAACTGATGTTCTACAACTCCTTTTAATCTTGATTTATACCAGTGCACATGGACCAAGGAGCCTGAGATTATAAAAGTCGATGAATATATAATAAAACAACAAAGTTCCAATGAAGTGCATCCATTCTAATACCTAGAGTGTGGGGAAATTGTTGAATGTAAAGATGAGCATTATATTAAAATGTAACTTTTGGATAACACTGTTTTTTTTTTTTTATTTTAGAATTTAAAGAAATTGGGCAACATTTATCATTGTGATTATATCCAATAACTTTGCGCAATTTGTTATACTCTCAAGTGAAAAAATTTTAGAATTCAAAGAAATTGAGGAGCATTTACCTTTGTGATTACGCCTCAGAATTTTGGCATTTTGTTATATTCCTTGTCATAAATGCGCTCACCCAATTAATGAATGCTTACTCAATGTTTTATGCCATTTCATAAGCTGTTATTTTTATGCAAAATATTAAAAATGATAAGAAAAGCAAGCATAAAACTAAAGTACGGATTTATGAATATATTTCTGCATAAAATATCCATATTCCAGACTGGTCAAAACTATCCTTAAAAAAGGCCAGGAACATAGTATATTTATGCTGCAACTATAGATGAGCGCATACATTTGAGTGGAATTGAATTCCACTTGAATTTTACAAAAATATTCATTTGCCAAATTTATGGTAATTTTGGTAACGTGTGGATTCAGTGACATGGCAGCTGCTGCCCAGTATTTTACTAAGTTGTAAAATTCCATCAAAGTGTTAAAAACAAAAAACCTTATATTCACCTCCCAGCCCTCCTGCTTCTCATCGCCACCTATCCAATCTTTGGTGTGTCTTTGGATCACCATCAGCCATGCTGAAACACCCAGGCTTCTACATTGCCAGGTGAATGGGTGGAACCCTCCCAGTGCAGAAAACCCAGAAGCCACAGTATAGCAAGCGAGAACTAAGAATTTTAGCATGGTTTAAAAGGAACCTGTCACCCCGTCGGGCATTTTAAACTGTGCCCACCAGCTTATACATTATGTAAATGGGGTTCTAGTAAACCCTCTATGTGCCCGACTGGCCCCACATATGTCAGAAAATAACTTTTATAGTGTCCAGCACTGGCCTCCTATTGAAACCAGGAGGTGCTATTTAGTCCTGATGGATGATGTGCTCGCCGCCCTCCGGGCTGCAAAACCTGCCCTGTGCTTTTTAAAATCCCCCCTCCTCTGGCCGGAGCTTAAGTGGTGACAGCCGCACTCACGCCGATGCAGTGGAGCAAGTGTACGCGCTGCATTTAACAGTGCCGATGTCTTGTGAGACTTTGCAAATCTCTCGAGACGTCAGCACTGACAGGCATACCTGCGCAGTGGAGCGAGTGTTCATGCATAGTGCTGACGTCTTGCGAGATTTGTGAAGTCTTGCGAGACATCAGCACTGCTCAATGCAGCATGGATACCTGCTCCACTGCATCGGCGCGAGTCTGGCTGTCACTCAATCGCCGGCCAGAGGAGGGGGGGAATTTTAAAAAGTGCAGGGTGGGTTTTGCAGCCCGGATGGGTTGTGAGCACAACATCCTTCAGGACTAAATGGCAGCTCCCGGTGTCAATAGGAGGCCACAATAAAAGTTATTTTCTGAGATATGTGAAGCACGTCTGGGCACATAGAGGGGATACAAGAACCCCATTTACATAATGTGTAAGCTGGTAGGCACAGTTTAAAATGGCCAAAGGGGGTGACAGGTTCCCTTTAAGGCAATCTGAAGACGCTAAGACCAGACTGGTGGCTGTGAGTAGCAAAGGAGCCAAAGAGGTGAGTATAAGATTTTTTTTTACATGCTACACTTATTATGCCATGGGGTCTTTTCAAAAGGATTTTGCCAGGGAAAACTATGCTAATAGCCGAATTTGAATTTTGCTTGATCTGCTCACCTTAAATGGGAACTGGAGTTTCAACAAACTTTGCATACTTCAATAGTACAGGAGCATATTAGAAACTTTGTAATACATTTTATATAAGGATTCTTCTTTTTTCTTCATTAAGAGCAACTTTTTCCCCCTGTATCAAAGCCCCCACCACTTTGCCTCCTGAAATTATATTCCACGCTGCAAAAAACATCTCAAATCCATCTTGGACTCTCGGATATGGTATGATATACACACCCTACTATACTTTATGTAGAGGGGAAAAGGAGTGAGGAGCAGAGTGACAATACAGGCATAAGGAGATCTAGAAAGATTTTACTGAGTCTTTTAACAAATCTTTTACCTCATTCCAGAGCTGATTCACATTCAGACAGCTCAGTGCTGTTGTACTAAACCATAAGGGTATGTGCCCACATAGTGGTTTAACGTCGGTTTAGCAGCGAAAACCGCCGGCGGTTTAGCATAGGTTTTATTTAAATTTATGTAAATCCTAAGCAGCGTTAGGACTTACAAGTAACCCTATGTAATTTAGAAAACGCTGTGCACACCTAGTGGGTTTATGTGAGCGGATGTGCCAGAGGTTGAGCGGTTTCCTAGCGGTTTAGGAGCATACAACATGTCAATTCTTCTCAGCGGTTTTTGATCGTTTTCATGAACAAAATCCTCCATAGAAAACCGCCGGAAAAAACGACTGAAAAACGCTGTGCACACACTGAAAAAACCGCTGGGAAACTGCTGGGAAACCGCTGGGAAACAGCTGGAGACTTCAGAGCTCAGGAGTCTAGGCTCCTGCAAATTTCCACCGGTTTACTGACGGTTTGAACGTCACTAAACCACTATGTGGGCACATACACTAAAGAGCAGGAATCTCTTTCTGTATTGTGCTGTGTATTGGAGAGATCAAAGCATCTAGTTTCCACCCACTAGATCATAATCAAATCCAAGTGAAGAGATAGTGCATGCAGAAGGTAAAACTGGTAACATTGCAAGATATAAGTCATATAATGGCCAGAAATGTGTTATTCCCTGTGCACATACACAGAATAGTTTTTGCAGACATTGGCCTTCTGGACTTTTCTTACATTTGAGAATATACAAAATATGCTTAAAAAGCTGCACTAGAGTAATTTGTGCCAAAGTTATTATTAGCATGCTAACATTTGACAACTACAGATAGGTACAGATTCAAGATTCAGTTATATATTCAAAATGGGCTTAATCCTTTCACAACCTAGGACATCCTGGTATGTCCTTGGACTTGTCCCTGTCTTTGATGCAGGCTCACGCTGTGCCCTCATCTTTTCCTGTACATGTTGGCTGATCTGATCTCAGATCCACCTGCTGCTTTTAAATAGTTAATGCTGTGTCATTCCACTCTCCCAAAAGCATTCCGGTAACGTGATCGCATTGTGCTGATGAGTTGCCATGACCGCTGGGGGCAGCTGATAACCCCCTTGTCTGTCAAGTTGAACTTTATTTGATTGCTGGCTGTGCGACAACATTCATAGGAGATCAGCATTTCTGCTGTACAGAAAAGGGCTAAAAGTACTGATGCACTACTCTGTACAGCACAAGTGATTGGATAATCGCAGCTTCAAGTCACCTAAGAGGACCACTATAAACAGTACAAAAGTGAAAAAGGCATAATGAGAAAAAATTAACTCCCCAGAATTACGGTTATTTTGGCCTCCACAGCATTGCAATAAAAGGAGATGAAAACAGGTTTTACCCAAAACCAGTATCGTAAAAAACACCAGCTCAGGGCAAAAAAAATAAGCCAAAAGGTCTGGAGCTGATTCCAGGTATGGCCATTGCATATGGGAGGTGTGGCTATGAAGCCACAGCGTGTGATCAAAAGAGCTCTCAATGGAAGAGAATAAAACGATGTTTGGGTGAGCGCTTGGATATGAAGACAGCTACACTTCAACAAGTATTTTACCTGTAAGTTTATTGTTCAAATCACACTAGGTCCTCTCCCACGTCATGAAAGGGGCGGGACTAAATCACGACGAGCCCCGCCCCCTTTCATGACGTGATTTAGCCCCGCCCCTTTCATGACGCGGCCAGACTCTTAGAAAGTGAGAGGGGAGGGGGGAGAGGAGGCTGACAGGCACGAACACTGCACGTGGACAAAGCTAGGTAACACCCATCCGTCTCAATTTATTAAACTTCATAAAGCTATATCTTAGCTTCTACTAAACAGTTTTTTTAGCAAAAACGATTGCCCCAAATGTGTGTGCTGGGTGTAGGGACACATATTAACAGTCCGGGGGGGTCATTTGGGGTGGTTGGTTCCCTTTAAAGGAACAATTATTTGTGATCCCATACTGTAATGTTTGTATATTCTATTTCGTCCTTCCTTGCCCAGGATCAAACAAATGCTCTGTGCACGGTCAGAAACAAAAATGAAACTGTACATAGTTGGAGCACATTTATAAGATTATCTCAGCACAGGAACATTTTTTTAAATCACATCCAAGTGTGGAAATTATTATTATTATTACAAGATCTATTGTTTAAAATGAACTTTTAAATTAACCTTTGTTTGTGGGAAAACCCCTTTAATGAGAGCAAGGTACAGACCATTGATCAGCCATAAAAATAGAAAGGCCGGATTAAAGTTTGCCTACGTCTAAAGGGGCCAGCAAATTTCTGGAAAAGCGTTCTATGGACAATGAAACTAAGATCGACCTGTATCAGAATGAAGGGAAGTAGAAAGTGTGGAGGAGGCTTGGAATGGCTCATGATCCAAAGCAGACCACATCCTCTGCAAAACATGGTGGAGGCAGTGTAATGGCCAGTCATACATAGCTTCAAATGGCACTGAGTCACTAGTGTTTATTGATGATATGACTGAATATAGAAGCAGATGGATGAATTTTGGAGTGTATAGTATTAAAATGCCTGCTGAAATTCAACCAAATGCAGCAAGGTTGATTGGACGGCGCTTCACTGTACAGATGGACAATCACCCAAGCGCTCTCCTGCATTTAACTAGTGATGGAAGCTGTAGCATCACACAAGCACTGAGCTCCTAGCAGTCACAACATTACAATCTGTATGTACGAGGGTGGTTTACTATCGCATGTTTCTCCCCTGAATACACGAACTGCATTATTTTGTAGCAGTGTGAACAGTTATGCATCTATGGATATAATGTGATGTTTCTGTGTATAGGATGTTGTGTGTCATATGAGCCTATAGAGGCACACTCTCCCCCACTACCCAGACGATGTGGCATGATCAGACCGTGCCCCTGTATGGTCATGTTGATTGCTCTCAGTGGGACAAACAAGATCATAATCTTGTAGTTGTGATACCTTTTAATGGCTAACAAAAATAAAATAAGTGATGTTACAAGGCGAGCTTTCGAGACTTCTCATGTCTCTTCATCAGGCATAGTATGACAAAATATTGAAAGAAACTCAAAATATATACATGAACAACTAGAGCAGATGCAAGGTATAATGAATGGACATTTAACTAAATAAACAAAGCAAAGCCTGGAGAGGATCATCAATTAGCCAGGCTTAGTGATGTCAAAGTTTTATGACTCTAATTTATATGAAAATCTGGTGTCTTAAGACTTCAGTGTACAACATTCTTCAGATGTTATAATGAGCCATAAATCCGTCAGATAGGTTAAGCCCTTTTCTGCATGTAATTGAAATTTCTAATGAATTTGGATTCACAGACCCTTCGATCTTTCTGTGATTTGAAATTACCTCTCAAAACTGCAACTTTCATATTTTCAATGTTATGTCCTTGGCTACAAAAATGTTTGGCTCCTGGTAAATTGATTTTGTTGTCTGTAATTGTGTGATGATTAGGGATGAGCGAGTATAATCGCAAGTATTCGGTACTCGACGACTAATGCGGTATCTGCTGTACTCGAAACATAGCGAGTATTTCACTACTCACCTCGCAATATTTGGATCTCCTGCCCAGCATTAGCCAATCACAGTAATGCCACAGCCTTCTTGGTTGTGGCATTACTATGATTGGTTGGTCGTCCAGCGTCATACATGAGTCATAGCCTATGACTCATAGGCTCTATATATGCCCTGCTGCCGCAATTTTCTGCACATTGCATGCAGAACACAGTTAGTGTAGACAGAGTGTGAGCAGCTGCTATGGAGAGTTATGCTTGTGCAAATCGTCCAGAAATCCTCTATAAAACCCAAAAGCTCTTGTAAGGCTGGGGTCACACATAGAAATCCGTTTTTGGAAGTGATTTCCATGACCAATCCATTTTTTTTTTGGGTGCTTTTTGAGCCTCCTGCACCTCTGAACGTTTTTGGACTTAGTCATTTTTTCATTTTTTTTCATTAAAAACGCATATGCGTTAACGCATGCGTTAACACAGGTGCCTATATGTGCCATGCGTTAACGCATGCGTTTCCCATAGGGCCCCATGTTAACAAAACGCATGCGTTCTTTAACTGATGCCAAAAACGTTGCTAGCAACGTTTTTGGCTCAAAAACAGACAGAACAATGTTTTGAGGTCCAGAAAAAAATGGACAGGGTGTTTATTACATCCAATCCATTTTTCTATCAGTTTTTGGACTTAGAAAAAAAAATGCTAAAAATGAAGCCAAAAACGGACAAAGGGCTTATGTGTGACCCTAGCCTAAGAGCTACCAGTATTTTAGTACTAGGTGACTGTAGTGCATGGAGACAGACAGGAGTGTTACAGTACACATAGTACAGTCAGCAATATTTCAGCTCTTCTCAGAGCTGAAAGTATAAGGTCAGGAAGTAGTGACAGTTTTCCCAGGTATTTTTGGGGTCACATTTACCCCGGCAGGCCAATTTTTGTGCCGTTGCAGTGCTCTGTTTGCACCAAATAGCACGCACGGTACTGCACAACTTACACGCAGCCAGCACAGCTGTTTTGTGTGGTGACTGGTGTAATAATATCGCCTTAAACCTCAGGACAATTTTTTTGGTACCGTTGCGGTGCTATGTGTAAAACACAAAGCAGTACTAGGCTGTAGTTCTACCTTCCACAAAGCAATGCTCCTTATTCCCCAATATCTGCATCTGAATATCTGCTGTATGTCAGAAACACTCTATAAATTCCTAAAAAGGCTGTTGTGAAGGGACAGGGACGCGGACATGGACATGGGCATGGGGTTGTCAGTGGTGCCCGACAAGGCACAGAGTCTGAGAGAGAGAACAAGGTTCATGCATCTATGTTCCTGGCAAAATTTCCCAGTCTGGAATGTAAACAGGTCTGGAAGCCAGAAGAGCAAGAGCAGATACTCTCTTGGATGGCTGATAAGGCCTCCACGAAATTTTCTAGCAGCACCCAATCCACAGCCACACAGTCTCCTAGCATAGTTTTTGCAGTCCCCAATGTGCAGGCATAGCCATAGTGTCTCCAAAAATTCACCCAAGGGGCTGTACCATGGTTGATTAAGCAAGCAGGCCTCAAGGGCCAAAAAATTAAGAAGCTACGACTACTAGCACAGTAGTTGCAGTGCCCAATGTCCAGGCATAGCCATAGTGTCTCCAAAAAGTAGCCCAAAGGGTTGTATTATGGTTGATGAAGGAAGGAGGGCCTCATCACAAGTGCCTCCAATGGGAAATATTAATTAACGGAACATTGTTTTTTAGCTTATTGACCATGAGGTACATATAGCAGAAGCAGGAGTTGAAAACGTGTCAGAAGAAGAAAAGGCGTTTGTATGGGAAGGGATGGACATGATCACCAGTTGCCTAAAATAACATTTTGGGTGACTTTAGGTTGGGATGATGTCATCAGGAGGGCTTAAATACGCTTGCAAAATCCAGTCATTGTTAAATTTTATCAGAGTCAGACTGTCTGCATTCTCTGTAGTCACCTGTGTGCGTGTATCTGTGATGATTGCCCCAGTGGCACTGAAAACACGCTTTGACATCACATTAGCAGCAGGGCAGGCCAGCACCTCCAAGGCATACGAGGAGAAGTCTGGCCAACTATGCAGCTTGGATAACCAGTAATTAAACGAAACATAAGCGTCAGGAAGGACGCAGGTATGGTCACTTGGATAGTCGTTTACCATCTTGTGCAATTTCTCCCTCCTTGACATTGTTACCTGTCCAGCTAGCCCTTGCTGATGAGCCAGTTTATTGACAATGGCCCTGTTTACAGAAATTTTACCATCACCTGTTTTGGACCTGCTGGGCGTGTCTCTCCCCATAATGCATGCTAGCAGCGGTGTGTGAGGGTGATGTTGCCATCAAATGATTGACTATTGCCCTCTTGAAGGATTCAATTGTGAAACCCCTTGATGAATGCAATAGTAGCGAAAAACATTTGTCCTTGTACTGTGGGTATAGAAAGGTGGCCAACCAGTATAGGTTGCTGTTGAAAATGTGGATCACGCAAGGGTTTTGGCACAGACAGCTAGATATGAAGTGTGCCATGTGTGCCAAGCTGCAAAGACACAAATGTTCTGTGACCCCAGAAGGAGGAACAATACCCATGCTCTCCTCACACTAACTCTCCTCCTCCACCTCCTCCTCTCCAGCCCACCCATGCTGGACAAACATGAAACTAGGGTTGAGAGTCCCCTCTTTAGCATGAGGGGTTCCTTCAGAACCACTGAAAAAAACGTCCTCTCCATCATCTTCCTCATCATCTTTATCCCCCAATCTTGCCTGATGAGATTGGATGGGCTGGGTAGGATCTCCCATTGTGTACTCTTGCTTCATACCCAGCTGCTGGGCAATCAAAGATTCCATTTTTAGATTATGCAACGATTCTTTCAGCAGACATAGCATATTAGGGATGGTTACGCTAATAATAGCCTGATCCCAAGCTTGGTGCACTACTCAAAGTTATCAAGCACCTCACAAATGTCTCCCCTCCTGTATCTATAAGACTTGACTGTCCATATATACTGTATTTGTCCTTATTCTCCCCTCTTCATATGTAAAGCGCTATGGAATCTAATGGCGCTAATATAAATAAATAATAAATAATAATAATAATAATAAATGTCAGCGATCCACACCCATTCGACAGTTGTTATATGTCTTGGCTGAGTCTCAGTCTGATGGGCATGTTTAAGCTGGTATTCAGCAAGTACCCTCTGCTGCTCACTTATCCTTGCCAACATATTATATGTTGAATTCCACCGTCTTGGCAGGTCGCAAATAAGTCGGTGGTTTGGCAAATTAAATTGCTTTTGAAGCGCTGCAAGACTGGCAACAGCGGTTGAGGAATGGCGGAAATGGCCACAAATATGGCGCACCTTCTCAAGTAGTTATGGCAAGTCAGGGTATGTTATTATAAATTTCTGCACCACTAGGTTCAGCAAGTGAGGCATGCATGGCACGGGTACCTGAATCCCGAGCTTTAAAGCCACCACCAGGTTACACCTATTATCACAGACTACCAGACCTGGTTGGTGTTGCAGTGGGTAGAGCCACTGATTGGTCTGTTGTTTTATTCCTTGCCACAGCTCTGCTGCAGTATGTGGTGCTTCACCTAAGCAGATGAGCTTCAGCATAGCGTGTTGCTGCTTTGCCAATGCGCTCCTGCACAGCTCCAAATTTGGGAGTGATGTGGAGGGTAATTCAGCATAGGAAGACGAGGCGGAGGAGGAAGTGGGGAGACAGGATGTATATGATGAGGAGGAAACCCTGACTGAGGAAGAGGGGAGACAGGATGTATATGATGAGGAGGAAACCCTGACTGAGGTTGGGCCCCGCTATTCGTGGCGTGGGTAGGATATGGGTATATCCTCTTGTGAGTTGTGAGTTTAGACCCTCCCTTGCTATGCTACAGGCAGCCTCCCAATTTAAGAAACATCATGGTCTGAAGTTCGATGCCCTGAGATACACCATGAGAAACTTATCCACGCAATATGAAGAGCTGCAAGACCTGTGCTCACATAGAGACCAGAAACAGGATTCAGATCCCCAACTCTCAACAGGATTATAAGATTCCTGGGACATTCACATGCTCCTCTTCCAGCGTTGTGTATTTAACTATGTGCACTATATGTCCTGTGGGGACTTTTTATGGTGGGGAGACTGGACAATGGCTAAGAGTAAGGATGAAGTCTCATCGTCACACAATTATAGACCAAAAAATCCATTTGCCAGTAGCCAAACATTTTTATAGTCAAGCACATAACATTGAAAATATGAAAGTTGCAATTTGAGAGGTAATTTCAAATCACAAAAACATCGAAGGGTCTGTGAATCCAAATTCATTAGAACTTTCGATTGTATCCAGAAAAGGGCTAAACCTATCTGATGGATTTATGGCTCATTATAACATCTAAACAATGTTGTTTAAAGACACTGAAGTCTTAAGACACCAGGTTTTCATATAAATTAGAGTCATAAAAACTTTGACATCACTAAGCCTGGCTGATGATCCTCTCCAGGCTTTGTTTTGTTTCTTTAGTTAAATTTCCATTCATTATACCTTGTATCTGCTCTAGTTGTACATGTATATATTTTGAGTTTCTTTCAATATTTTGTCATACCATGCCTGATGAAGGGACCTGAGATGTCTCAAAAGCTCGCTTTGTAACATCACTTTTATTATTTTGGTTAGCCAATAAAAGGTATCACAACTACAATATTATTATATAGTTTCTCCCACTGAGAGCAATCAACATTTTCTCAACTGGCTAACACGGTACCAAAACGTTTTCTTCTAACCTGTATGGTGAGGCACATGGCCATTAGACAATATGTAGCAAGAACACATTTAGACCTCATGCCCATGCTGAATTTTTTGCCGTGTTTTTTGATGCACCAAAATCTGCATGTCAATACTGAAGCCAGCAAACTTTATGAGAGTTCAGGAGTTCTGTGTCCACATTGCATATTTTTTCTTGCATATTTGGTACAAAAAAATCTGCAGCATATCAATTAATGCATTTTTTGCAGCGTTTTTCTCCCTAGACCCCATTATAATCTTGAAAATACGCTGCAGAAATGCATAGGTGTTCACACAGTGTGCTTTTGGTGCGTAAATGGTGTGTTATTCCAAAAACTACAAGCATACGTAAATGTGCTGAAATAATTTCTGCCCACCAGAATACTCTCTATCTCTATGCTTTTCTCGCCAGGCTGGCAATTTCATTAAATAAAAACAAAAATGCACCATAATTATATGCATCATTTACGCATGCAAAAATGCACTGAAAACGCAGCAAAAAAATTAAAAAATCAAAAATGCATGACATCGTTTCTGGTGTTTTTCTGAATGCAGTTGCAGTTTTGATGCAGAAATTTTCTGCACCAAATCTGCAGCATGGGCACATAATCTTATAAGGGTATTTCAACACAGGAACATTGAAAGTGTAACCGCCGTTTAAATTTTTATTTAATTATAACAGAGCAGGTGATTTTAATAAACTGACTAATATACTTCATTAGAAAATTCTGGTTGCAAACCATTCATAAACCTTCTACAAAGTGTCCCAACTGTACTGTGTGTGAAGCAGACATATTTTTATTATCACTTAAATCCATCTTTAGTGAATACAGACATGTAACAATGTATCACATTAGACTGAACTCACAGCACAGTTGCTAAGAAACAGAGTTCAGGATCAAGTTAAACTAGTTTAACCTTTAAGATCTGTTACAATCTCTGTTAACCCTTGTCATCTGGCTCCACACAGCTCAAGACCTCTCTTGTCCCTTTCTCTACTTTCACATCACATTGCACTAATCCCTATGAGCTACTGGCTACACCCACAGAGCCATAAAATGCTGTTTTTAAAATAGCATAGAAAAATTAGAGAAAATAAGTTATATGGTAGAAAAAAACATAATCTTAGCTGCTATGACCCATGTCCCATGACCGCTATGTGATTTTTTTTTTTGGGGGGGGGGAAGGAAACCTTTATTATTGCAGAGGGTCAGCAGTGAGCGAGGCTATCTATTCTACACTATGTGATAGCAATTCAATAAAAATAGCATATGGCCATTGTATGCTTCACATACATGGTCTTATAGGTCTATTTACACTCATGAAACACCATACTTTGGATATTGCTTTTTGAAAATGTGCAATTTTATTTCATTTCATTTCATACAGAATACAGATTTTTGGCATATGCACATTGTATCATTAATATTGAACTTGTCCTTGAATTGCTGCCCACTAGTCCTATTCAACATTTCAGATGAATTGGTGAGCTGAATGAACTATTTTGTTTCCTTATTTCTCCTCCAAATATGTCAGACTTCAATATTCACTCCACCCAACTGCAAGCACAGGTGTTACATGTGGCATGGGGAATGGGATTTGTAATGTAAGTCAGGTGCCTTCTGCAGCCCACCCCATGGAGGGGTTATTGAGGAGCTAGGCAATATTATAGTGCAAACAATAATATCCTGTAAGCGACGGTGTCCTGGCACTGGAAGAGGTGGGCCCTTAGGCAAAGCAAAGAGGCGTGCCCATAGAGCCTGGTGCTATCTTGACAGTGCAGTACAATGAAGCTACACTGTGCTACACTTTGCTACCGTGTACCTACAGAACGCAGTCAGTGATATTATTGATGGATCCACCACAAGATATGCATGGTCTGGAGGATGTCATCTATCTCACCACCTTAGTGGCAGAGGGTGCTTCAGCACCAGAACTGGAGCAGCCTGCACAGGACACATATGTTACCTGGAGCTCCACTGTCCATGATGAGGATCAGGAGGGTAAGGAGGATTAGGTTTAGGAAGCGGAGGAGGTATTAGAGGCAGAAGGCCCTGTTTACCAGCCTTGTGTAGCACCCCCGCCAGAGAATGCCATGGGAGGACCCCTACCCCCTCCAAGCAACTATCTGATATGGCATGAACCTCCCCGGCTTGTCTCCTTTCTTGAAGAGATTTGGCTCTCGAATACCATCACCCAAGAATGGTTGTGTGGGCCTAAGGCCAATGATTTTGATGACCAATGTACCTGAGGCATGATGGTGGCAATCATCCAGCAGAGGGGGTTTGGCTTCGTAGCCTAAGAATGTACTGCTCTTCGGTGCTATATCAACCGTTCCTCCATACTGTGTGACCATCTTTCCAAAAGACTCCACACACTCTATGTTGGAGAGGAGGTCACCTTCATGGAGGTGTTAGGCAGCAAGGGGTGGATCGTGGTCAGGGTAAGTCGGTTTGCCACCACTGAGTTTGAAAACTAACAGCAGTAGGCCAACCTGGAGAGAATGTTGCATCAGATGGGGGCTAGGCCTCTCTCGGTTAGCCAGCCAGCTGAACCCACACCCACAGGGGCCATCAATCCTGAAGGGCCTGTCGGTGTTGCCTAAGTTGCTCCTGTTTCTCCTAGAGGGGGTGGTCGTCCACTAATTCCTTCATCCTCTTCTCCCGCAGTGGCCATTATGGGGTGTGCTTGTGGGCAGGTAGTGGCAGAGAATGCCCCTGGAAGAGTAGCCCTTGTGACTCCCTAAGACCATCTGCCAGCGGAGTACCATGAGCAAGGGCAACCTCTATCTCAGACAGTGAAGAGAAAGCTGCTGGATAGGTTTTAATCCAATTAAAGAGGATTTACCTCAAAAAGGTATATTGTTGGGTCGCTGACCCGTTCCTCAGTTGGAATTTTGTCCAGAGAAGGACTTTTTCAATTGTTTTTTAATTCTTTGAAGAGCGACGCCTGTTTTTTGTTAATTTTATTTTTTCCCTGCCCAAGTTTAGTGTTGGTTACGCTTCACACTGCTGGATTAGCGGGACTACAGCCTTTAGGCTACAACTCAGCACATTGTTATCTACATTTTCAGGCCGCCATTTTGGGGTTTCCTGGGAATGACAGGAAACAGTATTTAGTCCCGTGTATCGACAGTTTTTGAGTCTTTTAGGCTGAGTATTACAATCTGGAACGCGCACAATACCCGTAGTTCACGGGTTGGATCAATCCTGTTCATGGACGCCAAAAGCTGACCCACCCCAAGGCCGTGGGGACTCAGTACCCGGGCAGTTACTGTAAGGGGATGTCACTGGCATCCTGCCCGGGGCTGTGGCACTGGTGGTCGCTAAAAAGTTTGCGGAATAAAAATAAAAGTAAAAAGAAAAGAAAAAGAGTAAAGTCTCGTGACGTCACCTGCGGTACCTGGTGATGGCACCAGCGCTGCTGGCAGACCTCTGGGGATGATGTGTACACAGCCAGATATTGTCAATCCCCACAGGCAGAGCGGGGTCCCCAGGGCAGGGTCTCGTAACATTTGCTGTTCTGCACCTTAATAGAAATGAAACACTGGAGACTTGCTGGCTCTGTATGGGTGTTTACCGGTAACTTGTCGCTGCAGTTCTCAGGTATACAGTCACACAGATTCGGGTAGCTGGCCGGGTAGTCAACGAAGGATGCAATGTCTCCCTAAGGCTCTCTTGGATGTTCCTTCCACTTTACTTTCAGTCCCTCTGTGTCTTTCCTTGCGCTCTCCTATCTCTCCGTGCGCTGTCCTGCACAAACCCTCTTCCTACCAGACCCGTTGGGTGTAATGAGGATACCCTTCTCTCTTTAAAGAGATCCTGTCACCTCCAGAACACCTCCTAAGCTAGCAAAACATGTCCCTGCAGCATCCCATCACTAATCTCACACTCCTTTTGTCTCCTAAAAGCATCCTGTGAAAGTGCATAAAAACATTTTAATACTTAATCATTAGTGATTATAATTAGCAGGGGCTATATTCTTTAGTCACCAGGGTGGGCTGTTGTGCAGGCTCCAGGTTCCACCCTCTCTCTGTCTGTGTGCTTTGCTTGTGCAGACTTTACCCTCCCCCCTCTCTATCACTCACAGAATGCAAATCATTAGTCCTGCCTTCAGCTGCACATCACAGCAGCACAGAGAGAGAGAGGGAGGATCCTGGAGCTGCAAAACAACATGCCCTGGTGACTAAAGAATATAGCACCTGCTAATTATAATCACTAATGAGTAAGTATTAAAACGTTTTTATGCACTTTCACAGGATGCTTTTAGGAGACAAAAGAAGTGTGAGATTAGTGATAGGATGCTGCAGGGACATGTTTTGCTAGCTTATGAGGTGTTTTGGAGGTCACAGGATCCCTTTAAGGGGCTCAACCGGTTTGGAGCTCCTGGTGGGTCTGTGCTTTGTGGACAAGGTTGGTTTCACAGACCTGTGACCCACTGGTGTTGGCGGCTCAGGGTTGGACTTGCCTGTACCGTGCTCGGAGCTGGTTCCCCGGTTCGGGACTAGGATCCCCCCCAGACCGGATAATAAAACGATCTGGTGCTGGATGTTAACCGACACCCTCGGGCTCCCCCCTTCTGTCTGGGCTGGCACCCTCACTGCGACTTCCCTCTAGGACTTGCTCCCACCTCTCTCTTTTACCCCTTTTTCCACTACGCTTAAACTCCTCCCACCAGGACCGGTTTACCCTGGTAACGGTTTGGACAATTGGTCCCCTCGTTCTAGGTGTAGTGATGCTGGGATGAGAGCTTCAGTTTCACATTAGATCCTCCAATAACTGGGGCACCACACACACTGGCTTGGGTGCAGTACCCCTACTGTGGCGCACTGACCAGTGGGGCGCCACACTTGGTATGTAACCGCACAGGAGGAGAGGAAGACACTACAGTCAGGAAGAGAAAGGAGGCAAGTCAGGCTGTGCTTCAGACAAATACACAGAGCAGAGGAGGCCTTATACCCACTGTGCAACCAGTCCACCCGTCAGTACCCTGGATCGTTTTACCTGCTTAAAATCAGTAAAAGGTAAAAGAGACTTTCCTGCGTGTGTGTATCCTTGCTTTCCACTCCAAGTATCCTCCATAGACTGTTCCAACTCTCCCTATACAATCTCAGCTCCACTACAACCTGTCCCTTTCCACTACGCTGCCCCGGAGGTCCAGTCCTGCCTACGGAGGACTACACCATCTCAGCCGCAATACCACCTCCGGCGGACTGTGGCAGCACTGGTGCTACTCACCAGAAACTGCAGGTGGCGTCACGACAACAAATTGTAAATAGTCCCTTGTAAATACCCCCGTTTAAAGAGAATAGTCCCCCGGGACACGGCCGCCATTCCCCGTGACACAGTTAACCCCTTCTGCCGCCTGATACCCGAGTACCCCACACCCTGGGATGACACAGTTCCACATGTGGATTGCTCACGTCCCATGCCTCTGGGACCCCCTTTTCATCCCGGAGCCACTTGGGTGATGTTCTACTGTAGGGTTCGGCCTTAGGACGAGCTCCCACTTGCTCTAGTCCTCTGGACACTTCTCAGGTGTATATTCTCTAGCTACCCTCCAGCTCGACCTTGGTGTTCAATGGCTTCCTCAGCTGTTCTACCACCTCTCCTCAGCTGGTCACTCTTTCTGTTAACTGTCTTTCTTCTCACTGTCAAGACTCCTACCTTCAAGATGTTTCTTGCTCTTTTTATACCCCCTTGTCACGTGTCCCTCATCATCTACAGTTGTGGCCAAAAGTATTGACACCCCGGCAATTCTGTCAGATAATACTCAGTTTCTTCCTGAAAATGATTGCAATCACAAATTCTTTGGTATTAGTATCTTCATTTAATTTGTCTTCAATGAAAAAACACAAAAAGAATTGTCCTAAAGCCAAATTGGATATAATGTCACACCAAACATAAAAAAGGGGGTGGACAAAAGTATTGGCACTGTTAGAAAAATCATGCAATGCTTCTCTAATTTGTGTAATTAACAGCACCTGTAACTTACCTGTGGCACCTAACAGGTGTTGGCAATAACTAAATCACACTTGCAGCCAGTTGACATGGATTAAAGTTGACTCAACCTCTGTCCTGTGTCCTTGTGTGTATCACATTGAGCATGGAGAAAAGAAAGAAGACCAAAGAACTGTCTGAGGACTTGAGAAACCAAATTGTGAGGAAGCATGAGCAATCTCAAGGCTACAAGTTCATCTTCAAAGACCTGAATGTTCCTGTGTCTACCGTGCGCAGTGTCATCAAGAAGTTTAAAGCCCATGGCACAGTGGCTAACCTCCCTAGATGTGGACGGAAAAGAAAAATTGATGAGAGATTTCAACACAAGATTGTGCGGATGGTAGATAAAGAACCTCGACTAACATCCAAACAAGTTCAAGCTGCCCTGCAGTCCGAGGGTTCAACAGTGTCAACCCGTACTATCCGTCAGCGTCTGAATGAAAAGGGACTGTATGGTAGGATACCCAGGAAGACCTCACTTCTTACCACGAGACATAAAAAAGCCAGGCTGGAGTTTGCCAAAACTTACCTGAGAAAGCCTAACGTTTTGGAAGAATGTTCTCTGGTCAGATGAGACAAAAGTAGAGCTTTTTGGGCAAAGGCATCAACATAGAGTTTACAGGAGAAAAAAAGAGGCATTCAAAGAAAAGAACACGGTCCCTACAGTCAAACATGGTGGAGGTTCCCTGAAGTTTTGGGGTTGCTTTGTTGCCTCTGGCACTGGACTGCTTGACCGTGTGCATGGCATTATGAAGTCTGAAGACTACCCACAAATTTTGCAGCATAATGTAGGGCCCAGTGTGAGAAAGCTGGGTCCCCCTCAGAGGTCATGGGTCTTCCAGCAGGACAATGACCCAAAACACACTTCAAAAAGCACTAGAAAATGGTTTGAGAGAAAGCACTGGAGACTTCTAATGTGGCCAGCAATGAGACCAGACCTGAATCCCATAGAACACCTGTGAAGAGGTCTAAAAATGGCAGTTTGGAGAAGGCACCCTTCAAATATCAGGGACCTGGAGCAGTTTTCCAAAGAAGAATGGTCTAAAATTCCAGCAGAGCATTGTAAGAAACTCATTGATGGTTATCGGAAGTGGTTGATCGCAGTTATTTTGGCTAAAGGTTTTGCAACCAAGTATTAGGCTGAGGGTGCCAATACTTTTGTCTGGCCCATTTTTGGAGTTTTGTGTGAAATGATCAATATTTTGCTTTTTGCTTCATTCTCTTTTGTGTTTTTTCATTTAAGACAAATTAAATGAAGATAATAATACCAAAGAATTTGTGATTGCAATCATTTTCAGAAGAAACAGTATTATCTGACAGAATTTCAGGGGTGTCAATACTTTTGGCCACAACTGTACGTATGTTCTTTCTGACCTTTCTCTTCCCAAGTGCTCCCTCTAACTATCTCCCTTCACCACCCAACCCCACTACAATCGTTCCTACTGTGATCTGGGGGTCCCGGTACCGGTCTGTACTCTCCTTACCAGTGAGTGGAATACTACACCTTATCAGGGATGCAGTACCTCTGTGGCGACTGGACCCTTAGGGGCGTCACATATGGTCACATCAAATGCCAAGACTCACCAATGCAAGTGTATGAGAGCGAGAAAAAAAAAACAGACAGCACATGGACCATTTGTATGCTGTCTGTTTTTTATATATTAATTTTATACATACCGTATTTTTCGCTTTGTGAGACGCACTTTTGGTCCCCCAACTTTTGGGGGAACGTGGGGGATGCGTCTTACAAAGCGAAAGTAAAAGTTGTGCTTTGGGGGGGGGGGAAAGGCGGCTCAGGAGCGGTGTCCGGGGGCTGGATGGGGCCAGGAGCGGGCTCCAGCTGCGGGCTCTGGTCACGTGGGGCCGCTCATTATCTCCTGTAATATGCACTGCATCCCGCTGTCAATCACCAGCGGGAGCAGCCCATATTACAGGAGCCGGGTCCGCAGCTGCAGCCTGTCTGTATAGTCAGTGATTTCCACGCTTGCATTGCGTGGAAAGCACTGACTATACCATGGATGTAATACTCACCTAGCTTCACCGCTGGCTGCTGACCGCGATATCCCCGCTGTCGGTGCTCTACCAGCATCCGGGTGCTGTGAGCATCGCTGCGAGTGACGTCATCACCGTGCGCCGCTCTCAGGACCTGGATGCTGTCACAGCACAGATAGTGTGGATATTGCGGTCAGCAGGCAGCGGTGAAGCTAGGTGAGCATCACCACAAAGGTGGGGGCCAAAAGGGGGCTGCAGCTGCAATGGGGACTGCTGTGCCTCCAATGGGGGCTACAATGCCTGCAAAGGGGCTTTTGTGCCTTCAATGGGGGGCTACTGTGTTTGCAAATGGGGCTACTGTGTTTGCAAAGGGGGCTACTGTGCCTGCAAAGGGGGGGCTACTGTGCCTGCAATGGGGGGCTACTGTGCCTGCAATGGGGGCTACTGTGCCTGCAATGGGGGGCTACTGTGTCTGCAAGGGGGGCTACTGTGCCTGCATTAGGGCTACTCTGCCTGCAATGGGGGGCTACTGTGCCTGCAATGGGGGCTACTGTGCCTGCAATGGGGGCTACTGTGCCTGCATTAGGGCTACTGTACCTGCAATGGGGGGCTACTGTGCCTGCAATGGGGGGCTACTGTGCCAGCATGGGGGATATATATACCAGTATTGACATATATATGATTTGTAAGATGGACACTGGCATTATAAGATGGACCCCATTTAACATTAAAAAAAATTTTTCTCTTTTCCTTCACCAAATTTGGGGGTGCGTCTTATAATCAGGTGTGTCTTATAAATCGAAAAATACGGTATATATAATATCATTCTATAGCGTAAGACACTAAATGGTCCTTTAAATGACTGTAGAATAATAGTTGCTGATTAAAAAAAACATGTCATACAGATGACATATGGATTCTAGGCAAGAAAAAAAATTGCGCACTTTCATTGCACTCTCATGACATGTGGAAAACCAAACTGATTTCACTACTCCAATTTGATGAAAATCTTTTTTTTTAACACAAGTGGGAGCGAGCCCTAACTTATTTTATCTGAAGAAAATATTTGTCTGACAGCCTGATCTCTCCATAGATCACATTGGAAACAATGAGACCCGCAGGCTGTTATACACACAATAATTTATGGAGTACATTTCCAAGATGAGAATAGCTTTTTTTAACTAATTTTATTATGAATTGCATACCCTAAAATGGCAAGGTAAAATTTAGCTGTCTATGCTGATTTAGTCTATTAAACAGATATTTGGTACATATGTTTAGAAATACATTGCAGCCTCCTAATTACCGTATATACTCGCGTATAAGCCGAGTTTTTCAGCCCAAAAATTGGGCTGAAAAGTCCCCCCCTCGGCTTATACGCGAGTCATACGGCCCCCCTCAAAGTTTGGCGCCCCCACCTCAGTTTCTGGGCCCCCCCGCATGCAGCGCTGCACATATACATTACGTGTCTAGCAGCTGTTACCCTCCGGTGGCAGATCGCGGCTCCCGGCTCCGGGCTCCATCTTCCTCTCTGTCTTCCTGGTTGTCATGTGACCGGCGCGATGACGTCATCGCGCCGGTCACA
This sequence comes from Allobates femoralis, assembly GCA_033576535.1. NCBI lineage: Eukaryota > Metazoa > Chordata > Amphibia > Anura > Aromobatidae > Allobates > Allobates femoralis. The sequence goes on from JARQOC010000002.1 coordinate 418,168,705, forward strand.
AAGCAGGAAGACAGCGAGGAAGATGGAGCCCGGAGCCGGGAGCCGCGATCTGCCACCGGAGGGTAACAGCTGCTAGACACGTAATGTATATGTGCAGCACTGCATGCGGGGGGGCCCAGAAACTGAGGTGGGGGCGCCAAATTATGAGGGGGGCCCTGCTGGGGCCCTGTATACTACCACTGGGCTATATACTACCACTGGGGCTATATACTACCACTGGGGCTGTATATATACTATCACTGGGGCTATATACTACCACTGGGGCTGTATACTACTACTGGGGCTATATACTACCACTGGGGCTATATACTACCACTGGGGCTATATACTACCACTGGGGCTGTATATATACTACCACTGGGGCTATATACTACCACTGGGGCTGTATACTACTACTGGGGCTATATACTACCATTGGGGCTATATACTACCACTGGGGCTGTATGTATACTACCACTGGGGCTATATACTACCACTGGGGCTATATACTACCACTGGGGCTGTATACTACTACTGGGGCTATATACTACCATTGGGGCTATATACTACCACTGGGGCTGTATGTATACTACCACTGGGGCTATATACTACCACTGGGGCTGTATACTACTACTGGGGCTATATACTACCACTGGGGCTATATACTACCACTGGGGCTGTATGTATACTACCACTGGGGCTATATACTACCACTGGGGCTGTATACTACCACTGGGGCTATATACTACCACTGGGGCTGTATACTACCACTGGGGCTGTATATATACTACCACTGGGGCTATATACTACCACTGGGGCTGTATACTACTACTGGGGCTATATACTACCACTGGGGCTATATACTACCACTGGGGCTATATACTACCACTGGGGCTGTATATATACTACCACACTGGGGCTATATACTACCACTGGGGCTGTATATACTACTGGGGCTGCGTGTATACTACCACTGGGGCTGCTGCTGTATACTACCACTGGGGCTGCTGCTGTATACTACCACTGGGGCTGCTGTATATACCTCTGGGGCTGCTGTATACTACCACTGGGGCTGCTGCTGTATATACCACTGGGGCTGCTGCTGTAACACTGCTGGGGCCTGTATATACCACTGGGGAGGCTGCTGTATACCACACTGCTGGGGCTGTATACCTGTGCTGGGGTCCACCCTCGGCTTATACACGAGTCAATAAATTTTCCCAGGTTTTGGGGGCAAAAGTAGGGGGGTCGGCTTATACACGAGTATATACGGTAGTTATAGAAAGAAATCTGTGTTTTTTTTATTTTTTTATGTTAAAAAAATGTACCACCTTTATGAATTAAGGAATATACAAGCAGCACAATAACAATCAGTAGACCATATAATAGTGATAATCAAGCCAGTAACACGATAAAATGCAGAAAAAGGTTGCACAGGACTTCTTTGTATAAAGAATATATGGGGTAGAAACACTATAATAATATTTTTCTTGGGGCCCTTATATATTTCTAATAAAAACAAACTCCTTCTAAAACATATCTTTTATTAGGTATATATTAATAACAGTTATACACACAAAGATGCAAATAATTTATCTAAAATATTCCAGAAAATTATGAATGAAGAAAAAGAAGAGAACTTTTCACCCTACACAGCTCTCTTTCTGGCTGTGAAGGTTAGTACCCTATGTCATTGCGATACGACGCCCCCAATCACCAATGGCTACCTCAATATGACCCTTTTCTATACTAAACTAGCCCAGCAATATTCTATCAAGGGATACATTCAAATACAAAAGCAAAAATAGATTAGTGTACCACCATCACCAGGGAATTTTAAACATGACTAAAGGCCCAGTTACACACACGGATAAATATGGAGAGATTGTTCGCAGATCTCTGGTTGCAGTGAAATCATGGACACATTGTGCCATTTGTACACGGCCACAAAATGGGACAATGTGTCCATGATTTCACTGCAACCACAGATCTGCGAACAATCTCTGCACAATTATCTGTGTGTGTAATTAGGCCTTAACTTAAGGTAGATTTAGTAGAGGACCAGACGGTCCGGATCTAAGGGAACACAAATAAGAAAATGTCAATAGTATGCATAATACTAATTAAACCAGATCTTATGAAGCTCACATGAAATAAATTTACATGCACTAACCACTTTTGTAAGATACATTAGTCCAGTGGCGGACCTTGGGCCCTGGTGCAGCAGCTGCTGGTGAGGAGCGGGGGATAGCGGTGCTAGTGAACGTCGGTGAGGAGTGGGGGGAAGAGGTGCTAGTTGAACGTCGGTGGGGGGGTGCTGGTCAACGTCGTTGTGGGGGGCGGCTGTGGGTGTGCATTTGGCAGTCGACGAGGAGCGGGGGGGTTTGCTGTGGGTCAGTTACCCTCCTCTCCTCTGACACAGGGTCACGGGGGTCGGCTGGGGGCCCCCCTGCAGGCTTGAGGAGCCCCCTAGCCGGTTGGGAGCCCTGGTGCAGCTGAACCAGCTGCACCACGGTAGGTCCGCCCCTGCATGTGTCAGACCTCAAGCTTCAATGAGGCATCAATATCCTTAAAGGGAACCAACCACCTCAGATGACGACTATAAGCAGTTAATACATGTCCCTGCACCCTACCTACACCGTTCCAGCTATGTTTTTGCTAAGAATATTGATAAATGCAAACCGAAATATACACTTTGTAAACTTACATTCCTGCGTACTTGAGGGCGTCTCCCTCGGGCTCTCGTACTAGAGGGCTGTGCTCGTCATGCCTGCTCTCCCCCTCCCTTATGCACGCCCCCTCTCAGCCTGCTATAGTGATGTGAGGCTGATTGCGTCATAAAGGGGCGGGGCTAAATCGCGGCATCCAGGTAGCCCCGCCCCTTTATGACGCAATCAGCCTCACACAGTATAGCAGGCTGAGAGGGGGCGTGCATAAGGGAGGGGGAGAGCAGGCATGACGAGCACAGCCCTCTAGTACGAGAGCCCGAGGGAGACGCCCTCAAGTACGCAGGAATGTAAGTTTACAAAGTGTATATTTCGGTTTGCATTTATCAATATTCTTAGCAAAAACATAGCTGGAATGGTGTAGGTAGGGTGCAGGGACATGTATTAACTGCTTATAGTCGTCATCTGAGGTGGTTGGTTCCCTTTAAGGTGTCAATATTAGTAATATCATTGAGATAAATCAACAAAATTGGAAACCTATGCAAAGAGAATGCTCAAGTTGAGTCTTAAAGGGGTTGTCTAGGCTTTTGCTATAATTCATGTGTGTATCTAGGCTGCAAAATGTTGACAGTTTGTAATATACACCTAATTTTGCAGGGTTACCTAGATATCTTTATATTGCATCTGTAGGAGACATCCAGGAAGAGAATGTGCTTAGGAACTGGTTGTTTACACCCACTCTCCTATAAACCCTCACCACACAGCAGCAAGCCCTTCCCAGTGTCAGTATGCCCGCCCCCTCCCATTTCCAACATGCATTTCCCACCCTCCCCTGTCTCAATATGCCTGCACTTCCCAGTCTCAGTACGTCCAGCCACTCCTGTCTCTGTATTCCCACCCCCTCCAGTCTCCACATTATGCATGACCATTCCATACCATGCTCATCTTCCTCTGTGCTGATGTGATATGATGAGCGCTGAGGCTTGTGAGGGGGCTGGGCTGTGAGATCAAAGGGGGTGAGGCCTCACAGGCATCAGCGCTCATTGTATCACATCAGCGCCGCCACAGGGGAAGTTCAGCGTGCTCACACACAGCACAGTCATCCAGGGGTTCATCAGGACGTCCAATAATAGGAACAAAAACAAGTAGCAAGTAGTAGATGACCATGGCACTTCTGTTGCAAAGATGCCCAAGTAGTTGTCACAATAACCCAAATGTACTTGTAGAGGGACCACTATATGTGGGCGGCTGGGACAAAAGAACATCCAAAGGGGGACAAGATTTTTTTTTTGGGTTGGAGATGGTGAATTCTGGGAAGTCTTAATGAATAGTTGAGCTATACCAACTTTTTTTAAATAATATTTTCACAAGGGCAACAGGAGAAAGTGGACAGTACAATAGGTTGTGCAATTTCTCCTGAGTACACTAACACTCCATATATGGTGGAAAACTACTGTTTAGGTGTATAGCAGGGCTCGGAAGAGAAGGAGTGCAGATTTGGCAGGTATAGTGTACTGTAGGCGCTATGTCACATTTGAAGAGCCGCTATGGTGCTAAAACAGCAGACACCACCTCCATGTGACCAAAATTTGGAAAGCATACCTCTTGAGAAATACGTCTAGGGATGTGGTGAGCATTTTAAACCACAGATGACTCACATAACTGGGCTGCAGAAATGAATTAAAAAAATCATTTTTTGCAATAAAATGTTTTAGTCCCAAGCTTTTAATTTTCAAAAGTTCTATTAGGAAATTGACCACATAATTTGTTATGCTGTACTGAGCTCATCAATATCTTATATGTGGTTGGAAATTACTTTTTAGGCACAATGCAAAACCCAGAAGGGAATTAGTGGCAAATTGAAATGCGTATTTTGCTGAAATAGTCATGTCACATTGGCAGAGCCCCTGAGGTGCCAGAACAGTGACCTCATTTTTTAAACTGCACCCATCAGTGAATAAATCTATTGATGCAGTGAGAATATTGAAACCACAGATATTTCATAGAGTTTTATAGCATTTTGTGGTGAAGAAAAAATAATTGATTTTTTATCATGACAATACAGTTTTAGCCAAAAAATATATATTTTCACAAGGGAAAATGTCTGAAAAAGACTCCATAAGTTAACAACACCACTTCTGTTTTTTTCATCCACTCCAGAAAGGCCAGAAGGGCAGTAAAGCCCCATTGAGAAAGGCCGTCATGACATGGTTTAGAGCGGGAGTGTAGGGAATAGGTAATGGGAATTGTGGGCAGTCTGCTAGGGGTTAACGAAGCAAAAGGGATTTAGTAGGTGGAATTAAGGGGAGTGAGCAGAGGGGGGCATTTTTTAAATACAGGGGAGGAGTGCTGGGGGGTGGAGGTTTATAAGGAACCTATAAAAGGGGTCACCCTTTTGGGGTTTCAGCCATTTTGGGGCACATAAAACCACAGTGTGACACTCTCACATCTTCTGCATCTGTGGTGCATGATGGATGCAGTAGAAGACATACTGAGGGATTTGAGAGATGCAGCCGGATTTCGTGGGACAAAATGGCTGCAGGAATCTGTGAGGAGCCTTCTGAGGGGGTGGGAGGGGTGGCAGAGCTAGCTGCCCATACGTTCATGCCAACCATGGAGGACTAGGTCTCTAGTGCGCTTCAGTCTTGATGCCCCACCGGGGTCCGGCAACGCGCAAGGAGCCCCTCACAGGATGCTCCAGGCAAGGACACGAGCCAGCCTGACGCCTCCCACCGTTTGCGGCCTGGGAGGAATCCTGTAATGTGGTGTGGCCGGCAACAAGGGGAAGAGTCAACCTGTGATACCAATGGAAACCCATGATGGAGCGGTGAGCACTGCGCAGGGTCTGCGTGCAGCAGAGGGATCACAGAGATGTGCTGGAAGAGAGCTGCAGGAGCAGCCCAGCACCGAGCAGGAGAATCGGGTGAACTCCAGAACCCAAAGGGGGTCGCAGTCAGCTTGTGGGGCGGAGCAGGTGGCAGTCAGCTAAGCCAGCCTGAAAAAGTGAAGGGGAAACTGTGCTCACATCGAGTCCCCCCCGGTGAGGTGGGGTTCTGCTAAAATCAGCAGAAGTCTGGATCACCAAGAAGTGGGGACCTATCTGGACCGTCCGCTGCTGGGGTCACAGCTAGGTAACTTTTTCTTTCAGCTCTCACCTACGGGGATCTGTTGGGTGTAATGTGGGGTGTGGGTATTTTATTGCAGCGTTTGCATCATCTAGTAGTAATGTTAGATGCGAGGGGAAGTCAGGGTGTGGGGTTCCCCATGGCAGTGTGATCAAGGCCCGCTGGGGAACCGGAGGTTGTCAGTGCCAGAGTTTCTGGCACAGGGCTTGCAGCGGGATCTTCATATCATACAGTACCCATTCAAGGTCGGGATTTAGGTACGAGTCCAGCAAGTACGATCGTTGGGACTAACATTGATTCAGGTACATCGATTATGGGGGCCAAGCCCTCGAAGACTATGGAGTTTAGTACGATGACCTTGAGTGCATCGGATGATGGGATAGTGGGTCTGGCGTTATCACCCAAACCGAAAGACAAGGAGTCCAAGGACACGGTCAAGTTAGATGATGCTGCAAAGGGCGAGGTATACATTTGTTTTGAAGGGCCGGTGGGATCCCATTTGAAACAGGAGGTAAGGAAAAAATTTGGAAGAATGAATACATGGATATAATTTCCCACTTACTGTTGCAAAATTTTAATCTGGATAGGGCTATGAAGGATGAGTCCAAAAAGGAGAATGAAGAGAAGAGGAGTTATTGTTTTATTTCCCATATTTTTTCCAATTTGCTGCAGGCATTTGCCATATTGGCAAGTGTGATAGGTGAAAAGACGCCTGAGAATTGCTTGGTTTATGGGGGTCTAGCCCGGTTGCATTATGACGAACAATTTCGTCATAGGCTGGATTGAAGGCTGTTCGTTGGGATCATAAGGATATTTCCTTATGGTTAAAGGTGACGGCCCTGGCAAGAATGTAACAGGGGAGCCAGCCAGTCCATTCCAGGGAGCGCTGGGAGTTTGGGTCCGGCGGGATTCTCAGTGGTGAGGAAACGAGGCCTGTGTTTCCTATTCAACGAGGGTGGATGTAAGTTCGGTTCAAAGTGCAAATTTAAGCACAAGTGTACTGTTTGTGGGGGGACTCACGAGGTGGCAAAATATTTCAGAAGCCCTAGAGGCAGGGGAGGTGAGGGTGTTGAAAAAAGGAATGACGCTGGTGCGAGATCTAGAGATGGCTCCCTTTCTAAGTATGTACCCAGACAAGGAGGCAGCCGAGTTACTGAAAAAGGTTTTACTGAAGGTTTTAGGATTCCGCCCGTTGATAAAATAGTTAAATGTTCAACAAAAAATTTGCGTTCAGCTTTGCAGTTTCCCAAGGTTGTTACCAAAAAATTACAAAGTGAGGTGTTTTTGGCAGGCCCTTTTCCAAGCCCACCACTTGTTAATCTTAATTAATCACCATTAGGATTGGTACCAAAAAAATATCAGGGAAAATTTAGGTTGATACATCATTTATCTTTCCCTTAAAGCTCTTTTGTGAATGATGGTATAGACCCCGAATTGTGTTTGGTGGTGTCATTTAGTACTGCAATTGATCAGATGCAACAGTACAGAAAAGGGGCATTGCTAACAAAAACAGACATAGAGTTGGCTTTTAGACTCCTGCTGGTTCATCCAGAGAGTATGCATCTGTTGGGCTGTTTCTGGAAGGATGTTTTTTTTGTGGATCGTTTCCTCCCTATGGGGTGCTCTTTGTTGTGCGCCTATTTTGAGGTATTCAGCACTTTTCTGAAATGGGTAGTGAGGGACATATTTGGCTTAAAATCCATCATTGACTATCTAGATGATTTTTTTGTGTATTGGTGCAGCCAGTTCGGAGGTGTTCACTTTTATTGCAAACGATGGAGAGTGTAGCCAATAGATTTGGTATACCATTGGCAAAGGATGAGGCGGAAGGGCCAGTCATGGTGCTCAGTTTTCTAGACATTGTCATAGATACCGACACTTTAGAATGTAGGCTGCCGGTGGACAAAATGGAAAACCTCAAGTTCGAGGTGGATAGGATAAAAGGTATGTGGAAAGTTACATTGAGAGACTTGCAATCATTGATGGGCACGCTGAATTTTGCTTGTTGTATTGTGCCCATGGGGAGAGTGTTCTGTCAAAGGTTAGCCATGGCATTGGCAGGTGTTACGGTGGTGCATCACTTTGTTCGGTATAAAAAGGAATTGAGATATGATTTGCAAATATGGGAATAGTGTTTGGGTACCTACAAGATCTCTGTTGATGCAGCCCTTGGTGGATGCGAGTGAGTTGGGTTTGCATACTGTTGCATTGGGCCAAATCGGTTTTAGTGTTTATTGTCAGGGGCGATGGATTTTTGATATTCGGCCAAAAGAAATGGCAGGAGCAGGGTTTGATCAGTAACTTGACAGTACTCAAACTTTTCTCCATTGTGGTTGCTTTGGTGACCTGGGGGAAAGGTTCAGGAATAAAAAACTAAAATTGCATTGCGATAATTCAGGTGTAGTCTCTGCAATCAATTCTCTATCAACCTCCTCTCCTCCATTGGTTAAGGTTTTACAACATTTGGTTTTGGTTGTATTATAGTTAAATGCTTGGATAGTGGCAGAATTTGTTCCCGGCTCTAAAAACACGATCTCTGATTCTATTTCTCGTTCACAGTGAGAGTGGTTTCAGAGATTGGCACCAGGGTCAGAGATTACACGACTGCGATGTCTGGAGGAATTGTGAGAGCTGTCATTCGAGCATCAAAGGATCTAACTGAGGCGTCATTATCAGCGGGGTCGTGGTCAGCTTACGCCCGAGCTTGGAAACTTTGGGAGGAATGGCTATTGGCACTGGGTGAAGTGATGTGTGAGGAAGGACTGTTGTTGGCCTTGGTAGGAAGGGTGGTCAGGTCAGTGTCCAAAGTCAATAAATGTTTGGCCGGCTTGGCCTTTGGTTTCTAATTAAGGGGATGGGAGGACAAGACTAAGTCCTTTTTGGTACTGCAGGCCTTAAAGGGTTGGAGAAAGAGTTGAAAGGTGGAGGACAAAAGACACCTGGTTTCATATAAATTGCTTTTGATGTTGAGTGAACAAGTCAAGCGGGCGTGCAAGTCTTATCGAGAGGTTCCTTTGTTTAAACTTACTTTTTTGTTGGCGTTTTTCGCAGCTCTGAGGTTGGGTGATGTGGTTTGCCGGATGATGTTTACAAAATGAGCTTTATTGGCGGAAGAGGTGGATAGGTACAAGGACAGAATCGAGGTGCTAATCGATTTTCAAAAACTCATCAATTTGCAAAGGGTTGCAGTGTCATCATTTATAGGGTTACTGGCTCTCGGATGTGCCTGGTACGGTGTTTAAAGGAATTCGAGCAATAAATGGGCAAACTGGATGCACCGTTGTTGGTTCATGAGGATGACTCCTTATCGCGATACCAGTTTACTTCAGTCTTCAAACAGTGTTTGGAATTGGGTGGCGTACCTGTGAATTACTATACCGGACATTTGTTTCTGATTGGGGCGGCTATGGAAGCTGCAAGGGGAGAGTGTTAACGGCAGGCCTGGAAACGGAGGCCCATAGCAACCCATTGCTTACCTTAGTAGCAGCCGCACACAGAGCGGCAGGAGGTGGGCTTTTCCTCAGTGCACAGGAAATGCTACCTGCAATGTATTTCTGGGTGCTGATGAAAAGCGGCCATCATGCAGCTCTGTGTGCAGCTGTAATTAAGGTACACAATGGGTTTCAATGGGCCTCCGTTTCCAGGCAGCGCTTTGCCGTTAACGCTGTCCGGTTTCAGCGCTGGCTGGAAATGTGGGTCCATAACTCTAGCCTTACGCCTCATTGACACATCAGTATTTTTGATAAGTATTTCATAGATATTTACATAACAAAACCAGGAGTGTCTTCAAATCAGGTAGGTGACAATCTTTTAATTATAGTGTATTTCTCTAACTTCTACTCCTGGGTTTGACATAAAAACACTGATGCAAAAATACTGTAAATGAGGCCTCCCAGTGTAGGAACCTCTGGCTTAGTATTATTTTCTGCTGTTTATATGCAGTTGCTGTATGAAGAGTTGCCAAAAAAATACCCAAATCAATGCAGTCTCCTTGGCACACTTTGAAGGTACTATTTTCTGAAAGGAATCACCCAAACTACCCCATAGATCAAAAATATGATTGCAGGAATTTTCGGGAACATGGTTCTCATATAGCACATTGTGCAAAGTAGTAGAAGATGACATGTTCTTAAAGACTCAGTTAAAAAGATAAACCTATCTACTTTGCTGGCAGGTATTATGTGCATGAGAGTACAATACAAAGTGCTGGGACTATTCTAAAGGATGAATGCGTATAATGTGGCAAACATACAGGTGTTGTGTTCATTTAACACAGACAGACCTCAAGTGCAATGTGATATTGGTGGCATTTGTTCCGGGAACAGTGTAGAAACTGCGGCCATGCTCTATGCTTGTCTAAGGTGTGCTGGAGTCAATGATGCTTGTATCCTGCTGACTGTACAAAGCTGGCATTGTTTATGATCAATTTAATCCTTTCTGCATTTCAGCAGAGCCACATGATCTCACCTGTGCCTCTTTCACTAGAACATCCACCCTTTGTTTCGCCTGGCATTTATGCGATCCTTACTAGATAAATATGATAATGGTTTAACTGTTTTTCTGCCTTAAATTGTATGGTGAACTAATGTACGCCGTTAACAGATTTTCGTTAATTTAACAGTTACAGCTACCCCTGCCTTATTACGGTATGTTGTCATGTCTCTCATGCATATTAAAAAGCAACACAGTCAAAACTTTGTCATACAAATTAAAGTCATTAATTGTAAATAACTAGTATATACAATCAAATTGTAGAAGATTGATCAAACAAAATGCAACAGAATTTTGGAGCAATTTGCAGCAAAAAAAAAAAAAAATCTTTCATGACCATCACCTCAACTATTATTTGTTTTAAACACTTTCTTTGTCTTTCCCGATCAGGCGGCTTCGCTGAAAAGGAGCATTGTTTAGTTGAAAGGGGTGTGGCCTAACTTTAAACATGGGTCTTCTAAAAGAGAATTTTGGCATAAAGTAAGGGTGCCTTCACACTGCGGTAAGATCCGGTCCGGGGCTGTCAGGAGTGACAGCCCCGGACTGGATTTTGGTCCCATAGTATCCTATGGGGCCGGATGGAGCCGGATGGCAGCTATCCATCTCGCCGGAAGAATCCGGGAGAAGTGGGATTTTTCTCCCGGTTACAAAAACGTTGCTTGCAACGTTTTTGTGTCCGGGGAGAACAGTCTCCCCATAATTGGTGTCTCCCACATTCCACCGGATTCCCCCGGATCTTCCTGGATTCCCCCAGATCCTTCCGGGGCAATCCGGCACCCTTGACATAGGTCTATGGCGGATGCCGATCCGGAGATCCGGGAACCGGACACCTGTGGCTGTACGCCGCTGTTATAATTCAGGACCGCAGCTAGCTCCCTGCGAGCCGTAGACCTGAATCATCAGCAGCGGCAGCTGCGACAGGCTGCACACCGACCGGAGGGCATATTAGCCCACAGTTTTTTGTGTGCTGATCCAGTCCGGGGTTGTCAGGTTCACCCATGACAGCCCTGGACCGGACCTGACTGCAGTTGAAGGCACCCTGAGCCAATAATCAGGGCATAATTATTGTGTTCGCAGGTACAAGTGTCAGTCCACCCTAGCTCCTGCTTCACATGGATGTGCGTTCCCAAGGATACATAGAGGACAATAGGGGTACATTATAATATATGGACCAATATGGGGGGTATTATAATATTTGGAGGACTATGGTTATGGGAGGGGGATCATATATACCAGGTTGGTGGACATATATACCAGGATAAGGGTCATATTCCAGGAGGAATATATACAGCAGAATGGAGACTATACTGTATATGGCAAATGGGCCCAGCAGGCATAGCCATATGGAGGATATCAATACAAATTGAAGGAGTCAATTTGTATGTCTTTATAGGATTTAGAACGCCACATGGAGCTCATACAACTAACCAACATGGGCAAGGGGAGCAGCAATATGTGCACAGGAGCCAAGTCCACATTTCGCACCTGGGCCCAACAGACTCTAATTATGCCACTGGTAGACAGTTTAAAGATATGCCAGCTTTGAGAAAAAAAAACAGCAGCAGGAGGAGGAGTAATCAAGATTGGTGTCTTGTTCACCAGTCTTGATCCAAAGTGCATGGGAGTATGGATCTAAAAATGAATTTTGCACATTTTTAGCTGCTATGAGTTAGTGTCAGATAATGTACACCTGTGAAATAAACAGGAGTTAATTTCTCTTGCTATTTTAGCTATGCCGAACCAAGCCCTCACCCATTAAGCTCAGTCTATTTTTCAAAAAAGTTGGTGTAAATTGAGCACAGTTTAAAAGTAAAAAAAAGTTAGTGAAATTGCATGTTGCATAAAAATGTTTTTGTTTTAAGCTACAGTTTTTTTAACATAAAATGCCTAATGGATCAGCCCCTACGTTTGCAGTAAGAATCAGACCGTATTGATAAATATGCCTTCTTGTGTTATCTATCTTGTACTAGTCATGTACTGTTCGAAGATAAAAGGTGCAGAAACACCTCAGATACAACAACTGACATCTGTATCCTCCAGCCTCCTTATATACATGAAATGCTCGGCTTCTCAGGCGAACCACATGAGGATCCTTAAACACATTGAACCAGCAATCAGACATGAGCGAACGTTCCTCGAACATGTTCACTGATTTCAAATTCGGCGAGAATATTATAGATTTGGTTTGTACCACTATACAAAAAAAAAGGCAAATGTTGCTTTGTTCGAGAAAAAGTTTGAAATTTTAAGATGGCCCTAAAACTTTCCCTGATTCTTTGAGGCCAAAACACTTGCAGAACACCAGCTGGTTTGAAACAACACCTAACCTTGCAGTAAGGAGTATTCCCAGCCATTGGGTCTACTGTTTTCTTTCAACCTTTTGAATTTAATGGAGGTTTAAAATAATTTTTTTAAGCTTCCTTGAGTTTGCAGGTGTTGGGACACCTGCAGGATGTTCATTTTTGGAACAGCACCAGATGTTCCATTGCCAGTGCCAGTTGTGAAGTCCAGGAACCTTACAATATCCTTTAAACATCCGTATAAGAGAGCTTTGTATTTTTTTTATAATTTTGTTATTTTATTTCTTATTATTATTTATTTTTTGTAATTATTATTATTTTTTTAGAGAGCAAACTCTATTATTGCAGAGGGTCAGCAGTGTTCGAGACCACCTCTTCTACACTTATCTGCTAGCAATTCAGATAAAAATAGCATATGTCCATTATATGCTTAATATAAATGGTCTTATAGGTCTTTTTACAGTCATGAAACACCATACTATGTATATTGCTTCTTCAATATGTGCAATCCTTTTTTCTCATTTCCTTACTGTTTAGAATAGTTTTTTGTCATGTGAACAAGTGTGTTATATGTATCATTAATCTTGGGCCTATTTGTACTTTGCTGCCCACAAGCCTTATTCAATATTTCAGATTAATTGGTGGTAAGCGGAAAATAAACTATTTTCTATTTCTTGTTTGTTCGCCAAATATGTCAGGATTCAATAATCACTCCTTCCAAACCGTGGGGATTGGGATTTGTAAATCAGGTGTCTTCTGCAGCCCAACCCGTGGAGAGGTAAATGAGTGCTAGGCAACAAGCTTCCACAAACAATAATATCCTGTAAGAGATTGGGTCCTGGAGCTGGAAGAGGCGAGCCCATTGGCAAAGGAAAGACACTTCACTGCGGATGCCAGCGCCATCTTGGCAATGTTGTACAACGCAGCTACACTGCACTACCGAGTGCCTGCACTCCACAGTTTGGAGATGGGATGGATTCACCACATGACATGCCTGCTCTGGAGGATGTGATCTTTCTCAACATACCAGGAGCTGAGGGTGCTTACCAGAACCAGAGAAGCCCGAAGAGGTTACTTCATCTACATATGTGAGCTGGAGTGCACCACTAGCATTGGACCTGATATACAGCGAGGTCAGAATCCAATGCTATTTCCCCATCCCTGAACAAAAGGTCCCACCGGAACGCAGCTCAGAGTCAGGAGATCAGCTGTTTCTTATGCCAGGCGGGACCAGCACAGGTCAGAGTCAGGATCTTGCAGCCTGCCTGGCCTTCTTACACCTACAGCCTGTGCTGCAGATGAACGATAAGCAAATCAAGGATGAGGTATTAGTGGCAGAAGCCCCTGTTTCCCTGCCTTGTGTAGCACCTCTGCCAGGGGCCTCTGACTGAGAGAATGCCATTTGGGGACCCCTACCCCCTCCCAGCAACTGGCCTAACAGACCTAAACCACCCAAGCCCATCTCATTTCTGGAAGAAATTAAGCTCTCTGATGCCATCGCCCAAGAGTGGTTGCAGGGGCCTAAGGCTAATGCCTTTGATGAGCAATGCAACCAGGGGCGGGTGGTAACATTTTTCCAGAATAGGGAGTTTGGGATCCTAGCCAAAGACTGGACTGGTGACAGGTGCTACATGAACCATTCCACCCTGCTGCATGTGTGGAGCCCACTGGGACAGGGTACTCGGTACCGGATCGGGGTATCACGGGGGTTATCACGGCGGTCTTGGTCCGGACTGTGTCCCGAGCCCACGAGTGAAAGGGGTTATTTACAGGGATTGTCGTGGCACCACCCACAGGTTGTGGTCAATGGGGGACCACCGCTACTGCTTGCTTCTGCCAGGAGGATGGATGGGGCTGCAGCCGAATGGATGAGCCCGCCGTGGGTCGGGCTGCTCCTGACAGGGTGTAAAACAGTTTAACATGCAGGAAATCACACACTAGAGTCACTGGCAGGGTTCTCTGGGTTTTACTGGCAGTTCTTCCACAGTACAGTTCACAAGTTGTTCCGCAATTTAACTCCAACTTTCACCATTTAGTTGACCCTACTGCAGCCAGGTTCCTGCCTTGAGACCCTTCACTTTCTTTCTACCATTTAGGCTTTACTACACTTCTCTTCTCCCCGTGTGCTGTATGGTAGGCTACCCGGATCTTTGTTTGGCTTCCCCCTGAGTGTGGGTAGCAAGCCTGGGTCCTCTATGTCGCTGTACCTCCTGCACGTGTGTTAGGAGATCAGACTTGGAATCTGAGCTCCCTGTCGTTGTGTCTGTGATCCGGCATGTAGCTACGGTCACCTCAGAGCCGACTCTCTGGTCCCAGCCTAGCCTTCAGTGTCCCTATGTTGCAGGGGATCACCAGGCTCTTTCCTACCCGTGTGACTGCGGTGTACATCAGGGGATCCCTCCTGTCAGTTGTCCTCTGTCACCGCTGCCGGTTCCCTTGGACCCAGCTGTACTAATCCGGTCTTTCCCCTTCTCTTTGTTTACGGGCTGTGGAGCGGGCTTTCTCTCCAGGGGCTTAGACCTCGCAGGATTCTGCGCCTCCAGGGAGCCTGAAACCTTCAGGGAAGTCTCTTCCTGCTCACTCTGCTGTTCTCTCTCTTTACTGCTTGGCACCCTCTGGCCTACTCCGTCTTTACTGTTCAGCACCCATTGGCCTACTACTGTTACTTCCTGGTGTTCACCTTATGCACCCGATTCATCACCTTGACTACGTCCCACCCACTTGTGACTGGCCCTACCACCCCTTGCCCGCCTAGAGTCCCGGGCTCCGGGTTGGGTCTTGTGTCTGTGGGTGTGTTATGAAGGTGTTTGTAGAAAGCTGTCCCTATCTCCTGGCTGCAGTTCTTACCTGTGGCCACCCTGGTTGTAGGGGCACCACACATGAGCATCTACCTTCACGGATCCGCATTCTTTATGTTGGGGAGGTGGTCATCTTCTTGAAGGATTGTGGTAGGCGTAAGTCAGGTCACCACTGCAGATAAATTGCAAGACTGGCAGCCAACATGGAGAGGATGCTGCATCGGCTGGAAACCAGGGCTGATCTTGTTAGGCAGCCATCTGCAGAGAAACCCACAGGGGCCAGAGATCCTGAAGTCTATAAAAAGAAAAAAGGAGGAGGCAAAGAGGTGCAAATGGGTCTTATAGTTTTACGGATAAGGTAGTACCGTCATAAGTGTATTTGCTCACCTGATCCAGTTGTGTTTCCCCACAACTGGTAAATTTACTCAGACAGCTGCTGCTGGATCTGCACTCCCACGCAACAGTGGTGATGTATCCAAGAAAAAGACCAGAGAGAGATCGTGCTTTACTCATCCGCGCTGCCGTCCCACCATACCTGAATAAATACCAGGGAAGCCAAGAGTATGTAAGCTGCTTCTTTATTCCATCCAACACATTTCAGTACAGACCTTGTACCTTCCTCTGGAATAAAGAAGCAGCTTACATACTTTTGGCTTCCTTTTCTCTCCAGGGGCTTAGACCTCGCAGGATTCTGCGCCTCCAGGGTGCCCGAAACCTTCAGGGAAGTCTCTTCCTGCTCACTCTGCTGTTCTCTCTCTTTACTGCTCGGCACCCTATGAGCTACTCCATTTTTACTGTTCAGCACCCATTGGCCTACTACTGTTACTTCCTGGTGTTCCCCTTATGTACCCGGTCCGTCACTTTGATTACGTCCCACCCACTTGTGACTGGCACTACCACCCCTTGCCCGCTTAGAGTCCCGGGCTCCGGGTTGGGTCTTGTGTCTGTGGGTGTGTTGTGAAGATGTTTGTAGAAAACTGTCTCTATGTCCTGGCTGCAGTTCTTACCTGTGGCCACCCTCGTCGCAGGGGCGCCACACATGAACATCTATCTTCACGGATCCACATTCTTTATGTTGGGGAGGTGGTCACCTTCATGAAGGATTTTGGTAGTCGTAAGTCAGGTCCCCACCGCAGATAAATTGCAAGACTGGCAGCCAACATGGAGAGGATGCTGCATCGGCTGGAAACCAGGGCTAATCTTGTTAGGCAGCCATCTGCAGAGAAACCCACAGGGGCCAGAGATCCTGAAGTCTATACAAAGAAAAAAGGGGAGACAAAGAGGCGCAAATGGGTCTTATAGTTTTACGGATAAGGTAGTACCGTCATAGGTATATTTGCTCACCTGATCCAGTTGTGTTTCCCCACAACTGGTAAATTTGCTCAGACAGCTGCTGCTGGATCTGCACTCCCACGCAACAGTGGTGATGTATCCAAGAAAAAGACCAGAGAGAGATCGTGCTTTACTCATCCGCGCTGCCGTCCCACCGTACCTGAATAAATGCCAGTGAAGCCAAGAGTATGTAAGCTGCTTCTTTATTCCAACCAACGTGTTTCAGTACAGACCTTGTACCTTCCTCTGAAATAAAGAAGCAACTTACATACTCTTAGCTTCCCTGGCATTTATTCAGGTACGGTGGGACGGCAGCGCGGATCACTAAAGCACGATCTCTCTCTGGTCTTTTTCTTAGAGATCCTGAAGGACCTGTCGGGATTATCCAAGTTGCTCTCGTGTCTCCTAGAAAGGGTGGTCGTCCCCTAATTCCTCCATCCTCTTCTCCAGTGGTGGCCATGATTGTGTGTGCTGGGGGCAGCTGGTGGAGTAGAATGCCTCTGGTGGAGTAGCCCCTGTGACCCCCGAGACCGTCCAATGTGGAGTACCATGAGGAATTGCAACCTCTATCACAGGCAGCAATCAGAGAGCTGCCAGAAAGTTTTTACTTCAATTAAAAGTGGACTTCCCTAAAAAAAGCATGTTGTTGGGTTGCTGACTCGTCCTTGAGTAGCCCTGTTGGCCAGATAAAGACTGTTTTTAATTCTCAGAAAAGTGAGGCCTGTTTTTTTTGCTAATTTTATTTTTCACCTTCCCAAGTTTAGCACTGGTTGCACTTTTCCCTGCTGGATTATTGGGTCTGCACCCTTCAGGCTACACCTCAAAGACTTTAATGGACTTTATCTTTAATGGACTGTGCTCTTAATGAACTGTGCCCCATTATCTTGATGGCCTGTACCTCATGTTAACAGAGTCTGCTAAACTCTGTGGGACATACTTATTAATAAACTGTGTATATTTGTATGTATGGCATTGTTTACACTCACCTGCGTTTTTGGCACTCTCTGCGTTTTTCTGCAGTTTTCAAAAACGCAGGGTGCTATTGAGTGTAGCTGTGTTTTTCAGCTCCACTTGCGTTTTTTTCCCCCAGTCCAAAAAACGCTGCATGCAGCGTTTTTTGGGTGCTGGGAAAAAACGCAGGGGTGTTTTTTTAACATGGGGCCCTATGGGAAATTCATGCGTTAACACAGGACACCTATAGGCACCTGCGTTAACGCATGCGTTAATGCTAGCGTTTTTAAAAGGCTCATTGAGGCACCCTGCGTTAACGCTAGCGTTTTTGCCTGCGTTTTTGGCCAAAAAATGACTAAGTCCAAAAAAGTGTCCAATCCTTTCAGACACACAAGGGATACTTTTTGGCACTTTTAGAAAAACGCAGGTGTTTTTTTTTCTGCTAAAAAAAACGCAAATTGAGTGTGAACAATGCCTATCTTGTAGACTTATTATAGGGCTTGTTCACACATACCTGCGTTTTTGGCACTTTCTGCGTTTTTTTTTGCAGTTTTTAAAAAATGCACATGCGTTAACGCAAGGTGCACTTAAGTGTAGCTGCGTTTTTTAGCTACACCTGCGTTTTTTTTCCCCATTCCAAAAAACACTGCATGCAACGTTTTTTGGGTGCTGTAAAAAACACAGGAGTTGTTTCCAAAAACGCATGCTTTTTTTAACATGGGGTCCTATGGGAAACGCATGCGTTAACGCATGGCACATATAGTCACCTGCGTTAACGCATGCGTTTCCGCATATGCGTTTTTAATGAAAAAATGACAAAATTCAAAAACTTCAGAAAAACGTTCAGAACCGCAGGGGACACTATTTGGCACACTTAGGGCCACTTTACACACACCAACTTATCTGTCCAACTTCTGACCAACTACCTGGTTGCAGTGAAATCATGGACACATTGCTCCATTTTGTGGCTGTGTACAAATGGAACAATGTGTCCATGATTTCACTGTAACCAGTAAGTTGGTCAGAGGTTGGACAGATAAGTTGGTGTGTGTAAAGCGGCCCTTAGACTATGTTCACACAGGGCATTTTTATGGCGTTTTTGTGAAGCATTTTTGGTATAGTTTAGTGTAAATTTATTTAAATCTAAAGCTGCGTTTTTTATTTTATGTAAAAGCAATGTGAAACAGCAAACTCTGTCCACATACATTAGTGTACATTGTTGTAGTAAAAGGCCAGGGTTACACATGGCATCCGTTTTTGCCTTGCATCCGTTTTTGGGATCATTTTTGCCATTTTTTTTTCTAAGTCCAAAAACACATATGCGATAATGGATGGTGCACTTAAGTGTCACTGCGTTTTTCAAAAACGCATGCATTTTTGTTCAGCGTCCCATTTTGGGTGCAGTAAAAAAACGCATGAGTTTTTTTAACATGGGGCCTATGGGAAACGCATGGTACATATAGGCACAATGCGTTAACGCATATGCGTTTTTTGGTAAAAAAATGACGAAATCCAAAAAACGGCCAGGAGCTCAGGAGACACTATTGGCACCCTAAATTTAACGGATCCGTTTTTCTAAAGCCACAAAAAAGCGGATTGGTATGTGTGACCCCAGCCTAACGTAGGCCCCTTTCGCATCTAATGCAGGGCTGCGTTTTGCTGCATCTGAGTTTCTATGCTTTTTTACCCCCATTAATTTGAATGGAAAACGCATTGAAAACGCATGCAAAAACGCATGTGCATTTGCTAAAATGCAAAATACGTGCGTTTTTGCAAATGCTGCCAAAAACGTGGGCTGCAACATTTTGGGCTGTGTTTGCAAAAACACATGTGTTTTGCATTTTTGCAAACGCACATACATATTTGCATGCGTTTTCCATTAAAATCAATGGGGGAAAAACACATGTGTTTTGATACGTTTTTAGCAATAAAAACGCATAGAAACGCAAATAAAACAAAACACAGCCTTGCATTAGATGTGAAAGGGGTCTGTCTAAGTTAGGCTGGGGTCTAAAGTCTAAGGGCCACTTTACACACACCAACTTATCTGTCCAACTTCTGACCAACTTACTGGTTGCAGTGAAATCATGGACACATTGTTCCATTTGTACACAGCCACAAAATGGAGCAATGTGTCCATGATTTCACTGCAACCAGTAAGTTGGTCAGAAGTTGGACAGATAAGTTGGTGTGCGTAAAGTGGCCATAAAGCTTTTTGACTTCATTCCTTGTGTGGACTGTTTCTGCAGACCTAGGCTAGGGTCACACTTGCCATGCGTTTTTTAAGGTGTATTTTGGCAGCCTGTGTTTTTACATGCGTTTTTGCTGTTAGGTGTGGGGGACCCTTGAAACACATGCAAAAACGCATGTAAAAACGCATGCAAAAACGCATGTATCATTTAGTGCCATTTAAAAACATATGCGTTTCCCATAGGGCCCTGCGTTTTTCAAAGAATACTGCATAATGCAGTATTTTTTGGTGCTGAGCCAAAAACGCACCCAAAAACGCATGGTCCATTTAGATATGCGTTTTTGCTATTGGGGCATGCGTTTTTTGCATGGGGGCCTATGGGTGCGTTTTTGCATGCGTTTTCAGAAAAACGCAGGTCTCCAAAAACGCTAGTAAAATCTGCAAGTGTGACCCTAGCTTAAGGCTAGGGTCACACATGGCATGAGTTTTTTTATTGCCTTAAAAATAAGCATGCGTTTCTGCATGCTTTTTTCCATTTCTGCATGAGTGTTTTAAGGTGTTTGATGACACCCTGCATTTTCGCAAGTGTTTTTAAATCAGAACCAAAAAAAAGTGCATGCACCATTTCTTGGTGCTGTTTTAAAAACGCATGCGTTTTTTAGAAAACGCATGCGTTTTTTTTAACATGGGCCCCTATGGGATACGCATGCATTTTTGCATGGTACTAAATGGTACTAATAATGTACCATGCGTTTTTTTTTGTAACATGGGCCCCTTTGGAAAACGCATGTGTTTTTGGATGGTACTAAATGGTACTAATGTACCATGCGTTTTGCATGCGTTTTTGAAGGCAGCTCCTCACGTAAGTGCAAAAACACATGGCAAAAACGCATGGCACTATTGGCATGCGTTTTTGCTATTGGGGCATGCGTTTATGCTATTAGGGCATACGTTTTTTGCATGGGGGCCTATGGGTGCGTTTTTACATGCGTTTTTAAAAATGCAGGTCTCCAAAAATGCATGTAAAATCTGCAAGTGTGACCCTAGCCTAAGAGGTGTTTTGATACTGCCATACACATGCTGGCAAAAAATACACACTCATGTAGAACAGGGCTGGCCAAGTGCAGACCTCAAGGGCTGCAAGCAGTGCAGGTGATGAAATTACAACCTGTCCAATGCTAAGGAAATACTCAAAACTTGAACTATTTGCAGCCCTTGAGGACTGTAGTTGGCTACCCCTGCCCTAGAAGTCTTTGTGGAGGTAGCCAGGAGGCAAGAGAAATCCTTGAGTCCTTTTTTCACAACTGCGGCTCTCCCTAGACCCTCTTAGGCCCTGTGCCCACGGTGCATTTTTTGTAAACAAATTTTGAGAATCTGCATCAAAATCTGCATGGCTATCCAGAGGCCAGTGACCCGCTCAGGGGTCTTTGGGAACTCGGTATCCGGGCATTTACTGTAAGGGGATGTCACTGATGGCCTGCCTGGACCCGTAACCCTGCTGCAGACCTCCGTGGATGATGGACTGGCAACTTGGGTAGTATAGCTCCCCATAGGCGGAGGGGGGTCCCCAGGGCAGTGATGGGATAATGGGGATTTGTACAGGGAGGCGGTTAGGCAGCTGGCCCGCTACTACAGTCTCTAGGCCGGACAGGTTCAGGGATGGACAAACGGACTCACACACTGGGAACCGTTTCTGTTCCTTTATTGGTGTTATGGCACGCACTGTCCAGGGTACACTCCAGGTGGTCGGGAAGGCACTTATGGATTTCCACAGTGAGGATTGAATAAGGCCTCCTTGTCTCTTTTCTCTCAGTGAAGTCCCCTCACCTGTGTAGAATTAGGCCTGACCTCCTCTGTGTGTCCTCTCTCACCCGTGTCATAGTGTCGAGAACCTTTGTGTGGGCTACCGCTATAACTTCTCCTGTGGTCCCTGGCTCCCCTGTTGGTTGCGTTTCGGGTGTCCGGGAGACCGAAGTCTACTCGGTGAACCGGTGTTTTCTCCTGGGCTTGATGCTCTCCTGCAGTCTCAGACTCCGGCGTCCGGGTTGCTTCCTGAGGTGAGCCGGTATGGCTCCTCTAATCCCAGGCTGCTCCTTTACTTTTCTTCCTCATGCCTTGCCTTCAACCTCACTCTCAGGCCCTCACACTGGCAAGGCTAGTCTACTGGCTAGGGCCTAGCACGGCTCCGACACACCAGGACGTCTTCAGAGTACTACTCCATACTGCACGGACTAACTAACTCCTTCCCCAGCACGGGTATTTATAGGGGATCTTGCTTAAAGGCAGCAAGTGGAGCTCCCCCTACAGGTCTGGGGTGGAAGGTCTTGTATGTGTAGGGGTACCTACTGTGGAAATCCTTCATGCTTCAGGTGGTTCTGTGGCTACCTGTAATGACAAAGCGCCACATTCCCCCCTAGTTAACATCAGTACTCCTGGACTGAGAAACATTTTTCAAAACATCCAACAATAAAATGTATAATACAGAGTTTAAAAATCAAAAATACACAAAAACCACTGAAAAATGATAAAACAAAACCAGGTGCAGTCCATACGGTGCTAGTCCATCCACCTCAGGCTGTAAAAGAGTTTGTTGCCACAACCAGTCCTGTGACCATGGTCCATGTTTAAAGGAAAAGTGGGAAAAATCCAGAGAAAATGTTTAAATCCTTACTGCAAGTCTCTGTAGGCTCAGGGTTTAAAGTCTTTCAAAAGTCCAATACACACAAACAAACATTTTCCCTATGGGTGTCTCTGCTTAGGGTACCTGGTACCTCCTTTCCACCCCAGGCACTTTCTGTTCCTAACTTAATGTGCATGGGACTGAGCCCAGTTCCTCCACCCTTCTGTACACTACTATCTACATTAAAAGTACATTCTGGTTCTTATTTACAGGTTACCCTTTCAACAATTTATACTTTACACATTACACCCATTCTCCATACCTGGACGGGGGTTGACCTTGGCTACTATGACAAGACCTACGTAGTGCTTGTGTCTCAGGTGATGTGCTCAACACTATGTGATGTGTAGAAATATATGTATTTTGGGTTGCTCTACGTGTAATAGGCAAACTGGGTAATTGTCTGCGCAGCCTTAGTCTCATTACAGGGCTGGCAGTTTCACCGATTGCAGGATCCTCTGGTTCTTCTACAACAGACGATTCTTCTAGAATTTGGACAGGTACTTCTGGAACTCTTGCAGTTTCTTCCAGTGTTCTCTGTTTTTCCATTGGCTGGTAAAAGTGGATTAATGGCACAATTACAGCTCCTTCACATTGAGGCCAATCTTCTGGAAAGTCACCAAGTATTGTGTGAATAACTTTCCTTTGGTTCTATTGTTGCTATACAAGGTATTTCTTCTTCTTGTACTCCTAGTTGTTCTGGACATATTTTAAGGTGATCTTTTGACACAGTTGCAGTGTCCTACCTCCATCTTTACTGATTAAACAGATTTTACTGTTTTCAAAATTAGAGTCCAACAGAGTATAGGGTTCTTTTTCACACTGGTCATCATGTTTGTGATTTCTTCTCTTTCTTTTAAGTACAAGTACTCCAGGTGTTAAAGGTTCAGCTTGTGCACTCTTGTTGTAGTTACTTTCTTGTTTTTCTCTAATTTTATTCAGATTGTCTTCTACACATGCTTGCACCATTTTGTACTGTTCTTGTCGACTTGAATCCCAATCAGTATTGGATGTTTCTGCTTGTGGTACAACAATTCCCATTTCTAAGTCAACTGGTAATCTTCCAGATCTTGCTCCCATTAGATAAACTGGCGTGCAGTTGGTAGAAACTCACTGGTATATTGTTATACATGTCCATCAAATCAGGTAATTTCTCTGGCCACTGATTTCTTTCTTCTAAAGGCAATGTCCTCAACATGTATATTACTATGTTGTTCATCTTTTCACACATGATGTTTGTTTGTGGATAGTAAGGTGTGGTCCTAATTTTCTTTAACCAATATAAATGGCAAAACTCTTGAAATAACTCAGCTTCAAATGAGGAACCTTGGTCAGTCAGTACCTGTTCTGGATAAACGTGTGGTCTACAGAAATAGGCTTGAAAGGTTTTTGAGGCTGTTTCAGCTGTCACGTCCTTCACTGGAGCTACTACAAGAAATCTTGAGTAGTGATCTACCATTGTCAAGGCATAAGTGTAACCTGATCTGCTAGGTGATAACTTCATGGGATCCAAGGCTACTATCTCAAGAAGTTGAGTGGTTACAATAGGTTGTAGTGGTGCTCTTTGGCTTTCATAGTCTTTTCTTCTCCATTTGCAAGGTCCACAGTTCTTACACCATCTTTCTATGGAGCCTCTCATGCCATCTCAGTAGAATTTATCTCTTAGGGCCACGTCACACATACAGATATCTGTGCAGATATTGTTCGCAGATCTCTGGTTGCAGTGAAATCATGGACACATTGATCCATTTTGTGGTCGTGTACAAATGTAACAATGTGTCCATGATTTCACTGCAACAAGAGATCTGCGAACAATCTCTGCACAGATATCTGTGTGTGTGACGTGGCCCTTAGCAACATCTCAAGCTTTTTGCATCCAAATTGTCCTGTTTAATTGTGGTATGCTTCCAACACCATCTGGACATTCTTCTTTGGTACCACTATTTGACAGACCATCTCATGGGTTCTGGGATTGATGTAGCGCCTACACAGTTTTACTTAGTAGATGAATAACCTGCTTCTCTCATTCCACAAGTGCTTTGGTGGAGGATCTGGATCAAGACGGGAACATTCTTGAGTTATCAGCCCTTTAACTGAACTGATAGCCGGGTCACTGTCTTGGGTCTCCTTCCAACCATAGTGAAGTAAGGGAATCACTGTCTTTTCAGGGTATTTTCTGGTAGCTTGCTTGGCACTGGGATGCTCTGTGGCAATGGAAGGCGGGTAGCTCTATTTCTCCTAGCTCATCCACATCTTCTTCCACATCTGGCAAGTGAGGCATCCTTGACAAGGCATCAGCATTGGCATTATTATGGCCTGCCCAGTACTTGATGGCAAACTGGTAATTTGACAACCGGGCCATCCATCACTGTTCCATTGCACCCAACTTCACGGTTTCCAGGTGAGTAAGAGGATTATTATCCGTGAAGGCGGTGAA
This sequence comes from Allobates femoralis, assembly GCA_033576535.1. NCBI lineage: Eukaryota > Metazoa > Chordata > Amphibia > Anura > Aromobatidae > Allobates > Allobates femoralis. Next base: position 418,193,655 of record JARQOC010000002.1, read on the forward strand.
CTTTGCAGATGCCAGATAGTGTTTGAACCATTCTGTTACGGCCCAAACCAAGGCCAGGAATTCCAGCTTGAAGGAGCTGTAGTTCTCATGATTCCTTCCTGTAAGACAGAGCTTCCTGCTGGTGTAGGCAATAACTCTTTCTCTGCCATTCTGTTTTTGTGCTAAGACAGCTCCTAACCATACGTTGATGGCATCAGTATACAGCAAGAATGGTTGGTTATAGTCAGCGTAAGCCAGGATCTCTTCTCCAGTTAGCGCCTCTTTCATCAGTTTGAAGGAATCTTCCTGTTTCTTGCCCCACTGAAACGGAGGACCTCTGGACTTGCCTTTCTTGGTCTGGCCTACCAGGAGATCTTGTAAGGGTGCTGCTATCTTTGTGTAGCCCTTGATGAATCTCCGATAGTATCCTACCAGTCCTAAGAAGTGACGTACCTCTCTGACACTTGTCGGTTGTGGCCATTCTTTGATTGTGGTGACTTTATCTGGATCTGGTGCTATGCCTTCTGAACTGACTATGTGTCCTAGATACTGAACCTTTGATTTTAGCAAATAGCAAATGGCATTTGGATATTTTCAGCTTCATCCCGAACTTGGATAACTAGTCACGAGCGAGCATGCTCGCCGCTACTCCGTACTCGCACGAGTATCCCAGTACTCAGGATGCTCGGCGAGCACCAAGTACCGCCGAGATGCTCAGACTATCAGTAATCATCATCGATGTGACACAAGTATACAGCTCCCTTCAGAGCACAAAGTAAGCTTGCACCTCACAGAGAGCAGATTGATTGTTAGGGTCCCTCTGCGGGGTACAGCAAGGTGTTGTATGCTTTGTATGCTGCGACGATTTGAAAAAGCCCACCCTCCCGCCCTTTCCCAGAACCACACAGTTTATAGTCATCTGTCTGTGGGCGGAGCCTATCACTCATTGACTTGCATTGGGCTCGGTGCTCGGTCAAGCACCCGAGCATCTTGAAATGCTCGACTAGAGCATCGAGCACCCGAGCATTTTAATGCTCGCTCATCACTATGGACAACACTTCAACTACCACTGCCAGGTGTTTCAGGTGCTCTTCATAGGTTTTAGAATACACTATGATGTCATCAAGGTAGAGTAGTACAATCTCGAAGTTTCTGTGGCCCAGTCAACACTCCATCAATCTCTGGAACGTTCTGGGTGCATTACAGAGTCCGAATGGCATGCTGTGAAACTCGCACAAGCCCATAGATGTTGTAAATGCAGTCTTCTCCCAGTCTTCTTCTGCAACAGAGACCTGCCAATACCCACTAGTGAGATCTAGGGTTGAAAAGTAATTAGCAGACTTTAATGCATCATGTGACTCTTCTATGCGGGGTAATGGGTAGGCATATTTATGTGTTATGCGATTTATCTGCCAATAGTCTACACACATTCTCATGCTGCCATCTTTCTTTTTGACCAGGACTAATGGAGCTGCGTCCTTCATGTCCTGCAACATCTTTTTGGCATGCTGATAATGAGCTGGTGGAATAGGCCTATGTCGCTCTTTAATGGGTGGATGGTCACCTGTGAGTAAATGATGGTGTACCCCTTTTATCCTCCCAAAATCAAGTGGATACTTACTGAATACCCATTCATATTCTTGGACTACCCGATAGACATCTTTTTATGAGCAGGAGTGGAGCCAGTGCCTACATGCAATTTCTGAAAGACAAAAGAAATACAGGGGGCACACTAGTGCATTATCAATGTTACCAGCGGGGGATAATAATATGCGTGTTCACTAACCTATTATTGTTGTGCAAGCCACGCACAACAATGGTGTCGATTTTGGAAGCAGTTGGGGTCTCCTTTCTCCTGTTTGCAGTGGTGTGGAGACAAGTTGAATCAGCTCCGTCCCGGGAGTCTCGGTGTCCCCGCTCGCTTCCTTCTGTGACCCCGCCTGCTAGCACCCCGTGTGACCGGGCGAACTGACGCAGGCAGGTCCTGTGTTTATCTCCTGGTAAAGGAATTAGCTAGGTCTGCAGGTCCTCAAGTGTCAATGAGCTGCTCCAGCCGTGTTCTCTATGCGAGATGATAAATGTAGATTCAAAAGCACGGTCTCGTGTAGGGCGCTCTAATTAAGGCCAGGGACTCTGCTTGTGGAAAGTCCTTTTATTGGAAATCCTCCATCCACCACGACATGTTTCGACGGTGTAGTACCGTCTTTCTCAAGTGGAATGGAGGTGGAATAACAATTAAAACAATATATAGAGCAACTGAGTATCTAATTGGACACGAGACCGTGCTTTTGAATCTACATGCAATTTCTGACACCAGTTCTTCATCTGTCCCTTGGAATTGTTAACCTCCACCGAGTCTGGTGAGGTCAAGGGTTCCACTGCTTGGATGGCATTATTATTTACAATGTACAGCTTAGCAACGGTGGAATATCTGGGTAGTTTGACCTCGTCGTCGCCACAGTTTAGAATGCATATGGGTACCCTTCCCTTGCGTACATCAACCACCCCCTGGCTGTCAAGAGTGTAGGCCTATGTTCCGTACTAATGGGCTCTACTACCACCTGGTAGTCCTGTCCCCTGAGGCTTATCACTGCTCGGCACCAGATCATCATTTCACTCATCGGGGGTACAACAATGGGAATCGGGTCATCATTTCACTCATCGGGGGTACAACAATGGGAATCGGGTCTGTTACCCGTATACACTACCAATTTCACCACCGGTCAGTTTTACCTGTTGGTGATGCAGGAGGGCTCTGATTTCTTTCTGAAGTGCTCTTTTCTGCTGTCCAGGTTTGGCAGTGTCCGGACTCTGTTGCAGCAAGAACAACACTTCATCCAAACAATTGCTAATTATTTTTGTACCAAGAATGATATATGGATCCCTGTCATTAGGATTAGGTTAAGTGGTAAACCATTAGATGCATAAATAGTGAGGCCGGGTTCTGGTGGTTTAAGTTCAGCATTATACCAGAATCGTTTGTGAAGGATATTAGGTATGGTGGTCACCTGCGACCCAGTGTCCAGCAATGCAGGTGTAGGGATCCTGTACAGTATGATAGACAGGAATGGACTCCCTCCTATGTATCTATCATACCAGTCCGATGGGTCTGGTCGGTCTACTCCTGGGGTTTGGCCCCCTCCCCATGGGTTGCTGGTTTAAAGGGCAATGCCTTGCGATATGGCCGGTCTTGCTGCAGCGATAGAGATGGGTTCTCCTGTGGAGCTTTGACAATCGGTGGTCCTCCCACAGAGCGACATGGTCTTCTTTCATTTCATTTCAAAAATTATTTTTATTGATTAACAAATAAAGGCAATAATACTAATCAAGTAAAGAGGCATTCAGCATCTATTAATTTCAAGGAAAGGTCTATGAACAAATGACCTCTAAAGACTATACTGAAAATATCATAACAATAAACATCAAAGTTTAAGAGAAAGATTTAGAAAGAAAAAGGAAGAGGGTAAAGTGGGATGAGCGAGTACTAAAATACTCGTACTCGCTAGACTCGTAACGAGTAGGTCATAATACTCGGTACTCGTAACGAGTCTAGCGAGTACAATGTAAGTCAATGGGGATGCGAGTAATTGCCCTGCTGCTGGACCCTATAAGGTCTGGCAGCAGAGGAAAAACCTGCAATTCCCCATTTCATTGTTTAACCTCATAACAACAGCCTTACGTCTACAGACGTCGGAAAAAAAGGGTACTAAAGCCTAGCCGACGTCTGTAGACGTAAGGCAGGAAAAAGCCCTGTAGCGCAGCCCCTGTAGATAATATCTCTAGGGTGTCAGCGTACCGATTGTAGCTGAGACCCTAGAGATTAGTAATTAGCTGGTGTTTTACCGGCACCTGTAATGTGATGACCGGTAAGCACCGTTTACTGATCATCACATTACAAACAGTGAAAGTGCCGGTAAAAAGTATTTTCACTTTGATCCGACATGAAAACACATGTCGTATCAAAGTGAAAGTATTAACCCCTACCTTCCCCAAGACCCCCAGTACTTGGGATCACCCCCCCACCCCCATCCCTCCCCCACAACGTCCAAAATGGCGGCGGGGCCGGTAAAACCCGCCACCTCCATTGCATCTCCATGCGATCTGACAGGTCAGATCACATGGAGATGCCATCTATGGCTGTCCCCTCAGTGCCCCAATATTATTCCCCCCTACCCTCCTCCATGATTCCCCTCCGCAGTTACTTCCCCCCTCCTTCCTGCTCCGTGCTCCCTTCCTCCATTAACTCCATCCGATCTGATCAAACATCAGATCGGATGGAGGTTTCCCAAACCACCCCCGTCCTCACTCCCCTCCGGGCACCCCCCCCTCGCCCCCCTGCTTTCTCATACTCACCTGCCTTCAGTCCCGGCGTCCTGACTCTGCTTCTTCTCTCTGCCTCTGTCCCGGTGTCTCTGCTCTGTGGGCGTGCACCGGGACAGAGGCAGAGTTAACCCCTGAATCACCACACAGGGATAATGATCTGCACTTAACCCCTGTGTGGTCACTCAGGGGTTAACTGTCTGCAGATCACCCCTGTATTGTAACAGAGGGGTTAACTGCAGATAAGTTAACCCCTGACTGACCACACAGGAATGAACATCTGCAGTTAACCCTTATGTGGACACTCAGGGGTTAACTATCTGCAGATCATCCCTGTATTGTAACACAGGGGTTAACTGCAGATAAGTTAACCCTGACTGACCACACAGGAATGAACATCTGCAGTTAACCCTTGGTGGACACTCAGGGGTTAACTATCTGCAGATCACCCCTGTATTGTAACACAGGGGTTAACTGCAGATGAGTTAACCCCTGACTGACCACACAGGGATGAACATCTGCAGTTAACCCTTGTGTTGACACTCAGGGGTTAACTATCTGCAGATCACCCCTGTATTGTAATGCAGGTACTGAGATCAGTTAACCCCTGAGTGACACACAGGTTAACTGCAATCTCATCCTGTGTGGTACTCAGGGGTTAACTGATCTGCAGTTAACCCCTGGAGACAACACAGGGGTAATCTGCAGTTAACCCCTGAGTAACCACACGGGTAACTGAAGATATGACCTGTGTGGTCATCAGGGGTTAACTGATCGAGTTAACCTGATTCCACACAGGTGTGATCTGCAGTTACCTGATACCACACAGGGGTTAACTGCAGATCATGCTAAATGAGAATCATCGCGGACCTCCCACTGGACTACATCGGACCTTCCCTTTGGACTACGTCGGACGTCACAGTAATAAAGATGGGGTCTAAAGATGTGTTTGTGTTTTTTTTTTCCAATAAAAATATTTTTCTCTGTGTTGTGTCTTCTTTACAATTTACTAGAGATTCCTAATGGTCCGTCTAATATTGGCCAGACGTTATGAATCTCGGGCTTATTGCCAGCTGCCAAAAAGCTGGCATTAACCCCTTATTACCCAGTCTGCCACCGCTACACGGCAGCTGGAAGAGCTGGATACAGCGCCAGAAAATGGGCACTTCTATGAATGCACCATTTTCTGGGGCGGCTGCGGGCTGCAATTCACAGGGGGGGGGGCAGAAGCTGGCCTCCTTACGCTGAGGATTCCAGTCCCCAGCTGCCAAGTTGTACCTGGCTGGCCCAAAAATGTGGCGAAGCCCACGCCATTTTTTTTTAAATTATTTCAATAAATAATTTAAAAAAAAAAGGGCTTCCCTATATTTTTGGTTTCCAGCCAGGTAAAACTAGGCAGAAGGGGTTGGTGGCAGCCCGTAGCTGCCTGCTGTACCTGGCTGGACCAAAAATATGGCAAAGCCCCACGTAGTTTTTTTTTAATTTAATAAAGAAATGCTAAAAAAAATGCAGGAGGGAGACAACCAGACACGGTGTCTCCATATCTTGTGCACATGCTCTAAAAGTGAGAAATTGTGTGAAAAAAAGAAAATGTTCAATATGACGTTATCAAATTCTTTGAAGTAGCTGTAGGTTCTAAATGCTCACTATACCCCAGATATAATCCTTGAGGCGTCTAGTTTCCAAAATGGGGTCACTTGTGCGGGAGCACCAATGTTTAGGCACAGAGGGGCTCTCCATATGCGACATGGTGTCCGCTAACTATTGGAGCTAATTTTCCATTCAAATTGTTAGTGGACACGATGTCGCATATGGAGAGCCCCTGTGTGCCTAAACATTGGAGCTCCCCCACAAGTGACCCCATTTTGCAAACTAGACCCCCAAGGAATTTATTTAGATGCATAGTGAGCACTTTGAAAACCCAGGTGCTTCACAAACTGATCCGTAAAAATGAAAAAGTACTTTTTTTCACAAAAATCTTTTTTTCCTTTTTACAGACAAATTTGTGAAGCACCTGGTGGTTGAAAGTGCTCACTATGCATCTAGATATGTTCCTTGGGGGGTCTAGTTTCCAAAATGGGGTCACTTATGGGGGAGCTCCAATGTTTAGGCACACAGGGGCTCTCCATATCGACATTTGTGCACTAACATTTGAATGGAAAATTAAATCCAATAGTTAGCGACACAATGTCCGTATGGAGAGCCTGTGTGCTAAACATTGTAGCTCCCACACGTGACCCATTTGGAAACTAGACACCCAAGAATTTATTTAGATGCACAGTGACACTTGAAACCCCGGGTACTTCACAAATTGATCCGTAAAAATGAAAATGTACTTTCTTTCCACAAAACATTTCTTTTTCATTTTTACGGATTCATTTGTGAAGACTGGGGTTTAAAGTGCTCACCTACCCATCTAGATAAGTTCCTTGGGGGTCTAGTTTCCAAAATGGGGTCACTTGTGGGGAGCTCAAATGTTTAGGCACACAGGGGCTCTCCATACGTGACATGGTGTCTGCTAACTATTGGAGCTAATTTTCCGTTTAAATTGTTAGCGGACACCATGTCGCATATGGAGAGCCCCTGTGTGCCTAAACATTGGAGCTCCCCCACACGTGACCCCATTTTGGAAACTAGACCCCCCAAGGGACTTTATCTAGATGCACAAAGAGCACTTTGAACCCCCAGGTGCTTCACAAATTGATCCGTAAAAATGAAAATGTACTTTTTTTCACAAACATTTTTTTTTCATTTTTTACGATCATTTGTGAAGCACCTGGGGGTTTAAAGTGCTCACCACCATCTAGTTAAGTTCCTTGGGGGGTCTAGTTTCCAAAATGGGGTCACTTGTGGGGGAGCTGAAATGTTTAGGCACACAGGGGCTCTCCATACGTGACATGGTGTCTGCTAACTATGGAGCTAATTTTCCGTTTAAATTGTTAGCGGACACCATGTCGCATATGGAGAGCCCTGTGTGCCTAAACATTGGGAGCTCCCCCACACGTGACCCCATTTTGGAAACTAGACCCCCAAGGATTTATCTAGATGCACAAAGAGCACTTTGAACCCCCAGGTGCTTCACAAATTGATCCGTAAAAATGAAAAAGTACTTTCTTTTCCACAAAAATTTTCTTTTTTCATTTTTACGGATTCATTTGTGAAGCACCTGGGGGTTTAAAGTGCTCACCACCTATCTAGATAAGTTCCTTGGGGGGTCTAGTTTCCAAAATGGGGTCACTTGTGGGGGAGCTCAATGTTTAGGCACACAGAGGCTCTCCATATGAACATGGTGTCGCTAACTATTGGAGCTAATTTTCCATTCAAATTGTTAGCGGACACCATGTCGCGTATGGAGAGCCCCTGTGTGCCTAAATATTGGAGCTTCCCAACAAGTGACCCCAATTTGGAAACTAGACCCCCAAGGAACTTATCTAGATGCATAGTGAGCACTGTGAACCCTCTGGTGCTTTACAAATTGATCCGTAAAAATGAAAAAGTACTTTTTTTTTCACAAACATTTTCTTTTGTCCTCAAATTTTTCATTTTCACATGAGCAACAGGATAAAATGCATCCTAAAATTTGTTGGGCAATTCTCCTGAGTACACCGATACCTCATATGTAGTCATAAACCACTGTTTGGGCGCACGGCAGGGCTCGAAAGGGAAGGAGGCCATTTCACTTTTGAATGGTAAATTAGTTCCAAAAGTCAAATTGCGCTCCTTCCCTTCTGAGCCCTGCCGTGCGCCCAAACAGTGGTTTATGACCACATATGAGGTATCGATATACTCGGGAGAAATTGCCCAACAAATTTTAGGATGCATTTTATCCTGTTGCCTATGTGAAAATGAAAAAATTGAGGCTAAAAGAACATTTTTGTTGGAAAAATTAAAATGTCCATTTTTTGTTTCCATTTTGCTTTAGTTGCTGTGAAGCACCTGAAGGTTAATAATCTTCTTGAATGTAGTTTTGAGTAGCTTGAGGGGTGCAGTTTTTGGAATGGTGTCACTTTTGGGGGGTTTCTGTCATTTACACCTCTCAAAGGGACTTCAAATGTGATGTGGTCACTAAAAAAAATGGTTTTTTAAATTTTGCTGGAATAATGAGAAATTACAGATGAACTTTGACTCCTTATAACTTCCTAACCTCAAAATTTTTTTTTCCAAAATTGTGCGGATGTGAAGTAGACATGTGGGAAATGTTATTTATTAACTATTTTGTGTCACATAACTCTCTGGTTTAACAGAATAAAAATAAAAAATTTGAAAATTGTGAAATTTTCAAAATTTTTGCCAATTTTTTTATATTTTCACAAATAAACGCAAAAATTATCGACCTAAATTTACCACTAACATGAAGCCCAATATATCACGAAAAAACAATCCGTTGAAGCATTCCGGAGAATATTACCTCATAAAGGGAGAGTGGTCAGAATTACAAAAAACGGTCTGGTCATTAAGGTGGAAATTGGCTCCGTCACTAGGGGGTTAAAAGCCAGCAGTAAAAAAACACCGGCTTTTAAACAATGCTGACAGCTGCTGACAGCTTCCCTGCCGCCTGACAGCTGGATCCTCTGCTCCCCCCACCGCCTCCCCACCCTAATCCTAACTTAGGATAGGGGGAGAAGCGGAGGATCCCGCTGTTAGCAGAGGCTGTCACTATTGTTCGGGAGCTGGGACAGGGGTCGCTGGTGTTCACTCACCGTCCTCTGCGCGGCCCACCCGCTGTCTTTCATCTTCTCTGTGTCTTTGCGACTGCAGCCATATAGAACGGCGGCGGCTGCAAAGCACTGCAGCTATCACTGAAAACCGGATTCTCCCGGATTGCCCCGGTCCGGTGCAATCCGGGACCATAGAGCTCCCATGTTTTAACTGGATTCTCCCCGGATTGTACCGGTCCGGTGCAATCCGGCGCCCCATAACATGGGGCTCTATGGTCCCGGATTGCACCGGACCGGGGCAATCCGTTTTTTTATCCGGTTTTCTATTTTTGACCTTCCTGCCTGGATTTTCAAATGAACAGCTGACTCAGGTCAGCTGTTCATTTGAAGTAGCAGTGCTGGCAGGGTTCATGTGAGTTCATGCTTGCCTGCATGAACTCACATGAACTTTCCCAGGGTTCACAGCTCTGCGCGGAGCCCAACGCATTTTATTTATTATTTCAATGAAACTCAATAAAATTCAATAAAAAAAAGGGGCTCCCCTATTTTGTTGTGTCCGGCCAGGTACAGATAGGCATCTGGGGGTTGGTGGCAGCCCTTATTTTTTTACTATTTCATGAAATAATAAAAAGCCTTCTGGGCACCCCCGCTGCGAATGACAGCCCACAGCCACCCCAGAAAATGGCACGTTCATTGAAGCGCCATTTTCTGGCGCTGAACCCAACTCTTCCAGGGCCCTGGTGCAGTGGTTCACTGGGAAATAAAGGGGTTAGGGCCAGCTTTTTGTTATCAGCTGGCCCTAAGCCCGAAATTCATGGCGGTCACGCCAATAGTATACATTACCGCCATGAATTTCTAGTGAATTTAAAAAAAAACACAACACAGAGAAAAAATATTTTTTTTTGAAAAAAAAACAAAAGGACACTTAGGGACTCCAACTTTATTTAAAAAAATCCTCTTCCATCTGATGTAGTCCAATCCAGGGTTCTTCTTTAGCTCTGCTACATCTCTGGTAGAGAACCTCCACCGGAGATGTAGCAGAGCTGTGCACACTGGGAAAGTTCATGTGAGTTCATGCAATGCAAGCATGAACTCACATGAACCCTGCCAGCACTGCTACTTCAAATGAACAGCTGACCTGAGTCAGCTGTTCATTTGAAAATCCAGGCGGGAAGGTCAAAAATAGAAAACCGGATAAAAAAACGGATTGCCCTTGTCCGGTGCCATCCGGGATCATAGAGCCCCATGTTATGGGGCACCGGATTGCACCTGAACGGTACAATCCGGGAGAATCTGGTTTTGAACCGGATTCTCCCGGATTGTACTGGTTCGGTGCAATCCTGCGCCCCATAAAATGGGGCTCTATGGTTCTGGAGTGCTCTGGACTGGGGCAATCCGGGAGAATCTGGTTTTCAGTGATAGCTGCAGTGCTTTGCGGCCGCCGTTCTATACGGCTGCAGTCGCAAAGACACATGGAAGATGAAAGCGGCGGGCGGGCCGCGCAGAGGACGGTGAGTGAACACCGGCGACGCCCCCCCTCCCGAACAATAGTGACAGCCTCCTCCGCTCCCCCCATCCTAAGTTAGGATAGGGTGGGGAGGCGGTGGGGGGAGCGGTGGATCCAGCTGTCAGGCAACAGGGAAGCTGTCATCGGCTTTTTAACAATGCAATGTGGAATTGCAGGTTTTTCCTTGGCTGCCAGACCTTATAGGGTCCAGCAGCAGGGGAATTGCATTCCCCATTGATATACATTGTACTCGTTACTTTGCGAGTAATCACTAGGATACTCGCAGAGTAACGAGTAGAGCAAGTACCGTACTATTCGTCGAGTAACGAATATTAACGAGTGTACTCGCTCATATCTAGGGTAAAGTAATAAGAGAATAAAACAAGAGTAAGGTAGGACAGGAAAAGTGGGGGAGGGAGAGGGGACAAGGGTGCTTTCCTGATGACTTGGGCTCTGTCTGTAGCAGCAGGGCATTCATGACCGTAGCCAGGTTCTTACTCAGCTGGCGCTCCTCAGAGCACAGGCTGTCAAACTTACTGGGAGTGACAGTCTGCACATTTGTCTCGCTGCAGGCGAAGGAATAGGTGTTACTGGTACAGGAACGGCACCACCCGGCCACCGCTGTATGGCAGAGTCTGGGGTTACTAGGGGCTGTAAACCCTTGATGGACATGTCCTTTAGGATGGTGAAGTTTGCATCCGGTCGTCTAGGGCCCACCAGCGTACGTTTCTGCTTTCCTCTGGTGACCGTAGCCAGGGCCGTATCTAGGGATGGCTGGAGGGGCAGCATGTGCCCCGGGGCAGCAGGCAGGAGGGTGCTGTCATACCTCCTGCTGTAGTGCCTGAGAAGTCTCCCCCCCACTGCCGCATGTTGAGCCCCCGGCCACATGTTGAGCCCCTCCCCCGCTGTGGGAGTCGGCTATTCTCTGCTCCCGTGGTCAGATGATGACAGTGGAAGCAGAGAATCTGCAGCTGCCGGCTCCTGCCGTCTATGTACAGGCATCTATCAGACGCATGTACTATGGAAGCATCGTCTTCAGCCGCCCTGTTCCCCACACTTCCGGGTCAGGGGGACCTCAGCAGTGTGATCAGATCACCTGACCACCCTGCTGACGTCACTCAGCAGAAGCAGCACAGCACGGCAGAAGGCTGGGGAAGAAGAGCGCTCCACATGGAAGCTGAACAGAAGATAAATGTAATTAGGGGAAAGGAGGCCAGCGTGGAGGGAGAAGGTGGGGGAGTTTGAGCAGAGTAGAAAAATGTGGGGAGTGTGAGCAACAAATTGGGGATGGAGGTGTGAGCAGAAAACTGGGGGGGGTGGGTGTGTGAGCATGAAAGTGGGGGGGGGGGGAGTGTGAGCATGAAACTGGAGTTGGGAGTTGGGGAGTGTGAGCAGGAAGCTGGGGTGGGGGGGGAGTGTGAGCAGTGAATTGGGGAGTGTGAGCAGGAAACAGAGGGGGAGTGTGAGCAGCAAATTGGGTGTGTGCGAGCAGAAAACTTGACTGGGGGGGAGTGTGAGAAGCAAACTGGGTGGGAGTGTGATCAGCAAATTGGGGGGGTTTGAGCATGAAACTGGGGGGGACTGTGAGCAGGAAACTGGGGGGAATTGTGAGCAGCTAACTGGGGGGAGGGTGTATGAGCAGGAAACTTGGTGTAGTGTGAGCAGGAAACTGGGGATGGGGGTGTGTGAGCAGGAAACTGGGGGATGAGTTTGAGCAGCAAACGGGGGGAGGGGGTTGAATCTGAGCAGCAAACTGGAGGGGTGAGTGTGAGCAGCACACTCGTAGGAGAGGATGGGGGGAGTATGAGGAGCAAACTGGGGGGAGATAATGGTGGGAGAATACGTGAGCCAAACTGGGGGAGGGAATATGTGATCCTAACTGGGGGGACAGGGTGGGGGCGGTATATTGTAGCCAAACTGGGGGGACTGGGTGGGGGCAGTATATATGAGCCAAACTGGGGGGGAGAGGGTGGGGGGGGAAATATGTGAACCAAAGGGGGTAGAATTGAAGATCCAGTATAAAAGTGAGGGGGGATCAGTGCCGACACTGTATTAGGAGTGAGGGGGGATGGCTGCATCACTGTATGAGCAGTGAGAGGGGGATGGCTGCGTCACGGTATGTGGCGTGAGGTGGGAAGAATGTGGACACAATATGAGGAGTGAGGGGGATGGCTGCCAACACAGTATGTGGAGTGAGTAGATTGGTGTGGACACAGTATGTGAAGTGAGGGGGGGATGGCTGCGGCACAGTATGTGGAGTGAGGGTGATGGCTGTGGCACAGTTTTTGGAGTAAGGGGGGTGGCTGCGGCACAATATTTGAAGTGAGGCGGATGACCGCAGCACCGGTATGTGCAGTGAGAGGGGGGTGACTGCTGTACAGTGTATGCAGTGAGGTGGTAACATTGTAAACACAGTATGAGGAGTGAGGGGGGATGGCTGCTGGGACAGTATGTGAAGTAAGGAGGAGATCAGTGTGGACAGAGTATATGAAGTGTGGGGGATGGCTATGCACAGTATGTTGAGTGAGGAAGAGATCAGTGTGAACACAGTATGTGGAGTGAGGGGGTGGGAGTGAGGTAGTGAGGAAACAGTAGGGGATGAGAAAAATGTAAGGGTGCTCAGACAATGTGAGGCCACAGCCATGAGGGGACAGTATATTGAGTAGGGGGAGTTTGATGAGGAAGAACAGTATAAACAGTGGGCAGAATAGGGGGACACAGTGTGAGAGGACAGTGTGACCAGGGAGCCCAGTATGGAAAGGAGAGGGCAGTGTGGAGGGTAAGTTCCAGAAGAGGGACAGCATGTAAATCATATTTTGTGCAGGGAAAAGTGGGGAGGAGCAATTATTTATTTAGGGACACAGTGTAGGGCAGTTATTTTTACTGAGGAGAATTTTGATCATTTTGCTATTGTTAAGGATATTGTGCCAGGATGTGCTGAAGACCGGAGAAGATGGACGTCTTCAGAGACAAGCTGTGGACGTGAAACGTTATCATAGTGTCTGCACAAGATGAAGAAAAGAAAAAGATGACTCTGATCAGAGACAAGTTCCTCTATAAGGTACCCAGATGTAAATATTTGTGATACTATTTCTCATCAGTGCTGTGGTTCCTGTATGGTCTGATGGTGACTGGTAACAACAACCCCCAGTAAATCCTTACCAATGTTAAGGATGTAGTAGGAGTTGTAGGGTTCATGCAGCACAAATGTGTATGAGTCTGATCTGACAATACAATTGTTTTACCATGTACTGATGAATTTCTGTACTGATGAGGGTTGTGATGCTGTGTTTCTATAGTGAAGAGGGGTTATATGGCTGTATACCTGTACTGATGGTTCTGATGATGAATTTTGTAACCGATGAGGGTTGTGATTTCTGCACTGATGGGGGTTCTAGTTATGTATTTCTGCACCTCTGGTGGTTCTGATGATGAATTTTGTTACCGATGAGGGATGTGATTTCTGCACTGATGGGGGTTGTAGTTAAGTATTTCTGTACCTCTGGTGGATCTGGTGATGTATTTCTGTACTGATGAGCTTTTTGACATTGTGTTTCTGTACTGATAGGGCTTTTATGGATGTATTTTTGTACCTCTGGATGGTCTGGTGACCTATTTCTGCACTGATGTGGGTTGTTATGCTGTGTTTCTGTACTGATAAGGGTTATATGGATGAATGTTTGTATCCCTGGTCGGTCTGGTGATGTAGTTTTGAGCTGTTATTGGTTCTAATCTTGTACACATGTAACAATCAATGACTTGTAAGATTACGTTAGACATGGCTATGTTAATAAAGTTTTGTGCCATGGTTAATATGTTTATTTGTTAGGAGCATTAAAGGGGTTGTCCAAGTCTGTGATAAGTCTGCAGTCACTCCATTTGTCCCTCTGTGTGACTGCAGACTTCTGAATTCTCACAAAGCGCACACTGCTCACTGTCAGGATTCTCTGGTGTCGGCGGTGACCGTGGTAGGTCATGAAACTGTAAGTATGCAATTTACATACATGCAGTCACATGCTGACTAGACATGCCTGGCCTCGATCAATGAAAATCAATTGAGTGAGGCCAGACATGTCTAGTCAGATTGTGGCCAGAAGTATATAAATCACTTACTTGTACTCACACGACCATCCAATCTTACCATCAGCACGAGAGAATCCTGACAGTGAGCAGCGCACACACTGTGAGAATTCAGAGGCCTGCAGTCACCTAGCGGGACTACAGACTTTCATTTCAAACCTGGATGAGCCCTTTAATTATAACATTAGGTCCTGTAGCCCAATCCTAACAGCGTGTAATATAATTTGCTTTTCACTGAACCCTGAGAGACAGCAGCGCATTGGCATGTGACTGTAAGTGTGCAAATCGCAAATGAAAGATTGGTCACATAAAGGCTATTCAGACTGCATGTGCTGGGGGGGGGCGCCAAACTGAAGCCTTGCCACGGGTGCCAGAAAACCTAGATACAACTCTGCCGTAGCCCCGAATAAATTGTTCAATTAACATTTTATTTTCATCCTGTACACTAGCTGGACTGATTTGTTTCAGGGCCCGCAGCGCTTCTTGCAGGCGCCAGGCATAGTCTTTAATACTGTCCTGCTGCTGTTGGTAACAGTTGTGAGGTAGCACCCGGGGAACCCGCTTGCAAAACGACAAGAACACGTGTTTATAAGTTTAACCAATGTCTACCCGTTTATTTTTCACATATAATAACATAACCCGGGTAGCATGTTTGACACATATCACATTGATTATAAACACTTTACATAAATACACCATACATTTACATATAACATCACATAACACTTATATTGCACATAACATCTTATAGTAACCCGGGACCTGTAACCATCTCTGTCCCCATTGGAGCTCTACCAACAGCTCCCGTGGTGGCTACGGCCTCCGGCCTACTCACACTATACATACGTTACATTACGACGATGACCCCTCGGGGTTCATAACAGGGATTGAGCAACCTGAGTACCGGGTATGTCATGTATCCCCAAGGGGCTCTTTCCTGGACGCATCTCCGCCTACGTCCCGGTCAGAGTCCACCTGGTTCAACCATGGTGTCCCCACTCTAGGAGCCCTTTTAACCCCTGCTTCTGACCTTCGTTACATACGCCTCAACGGGCCCTGTGGGTCCCAATGGCGGTACCTGCCGCCTGGCTTTAGTTCCCCCAGCATGATGATATACATTCACCCGTAGTCAGGATTCCTGCCTGACCGGGACCTTACATACCGTATGTGATCCATCATTCATACGTCCATGGATCACACACCCATCATAACACATCCATGGACTGTGGCCCCTCCATGGCCCATTACAGGGACTGGCAAACCATAGTACACGGGAACCTCATCCGATACCTACTAGGAGCCCTATTACCCCTGTGTCTGGCACCACAGGCACACCCACACCATTAGAGGTCGTGGTTGAGGGACGGGTACCCTCTGCAGGCAGCAGGGCAAGCCTCCCTCTCGTCCCACAGGGACGGAACGCCTCCAACATCATCCATACTAGCTGGGTCACTTTCTCCCCACATTATTATACATGGGTCTTACATAGGTCATCATCATACATTCAGGGCCATTGCCTAAGCCCCTACATACATCAACGGGTCCTTTACCGACTGCCTAGTCGGACCCAATAGTGGTTATGCCCGCCTGGCATTACTCACACACAGCTCACTCCGTTACACGGGAACCGCTGTCTTACCGGGCACGGATCCGGGTCTCGCTACTTGTATAACGGGTCCACCAAGCGTCCCCCAAGGCTCCTTTCCCGGACGTGGTTCCCTCCACGCCCGGACCAGTCTCCACCGGGTTCAGCCATGGCTTCCCCACCAGGTGCTCACAACCTCGGACCTCGGCACCGGCATGGAGCTAGCATGCTCCCTTCACCATCTCAATATGGCGGCATCGACTTGCATTCCCAGTCCCTCACACAGACTGGCTCTGCTCAGCTCTCAGGCTGGTAATCAGCCCACATCCTCTCAGGCTGATGTCTGGCTGAAAATGGATCTAATCTGCATGATCTCAGCTGGCAGCCTCTTATCGTGCCAGCCACTCCCACATGGACACACCCCCTTAGCTGCTGTTAATCAGCCTTTCACACAGCTCAGGTTAACTCCCTGTGTTCCGGGTTGTCAGCACTCAGCCCTCATTCCTTAGGGCTTCCTCGATCTCATCCCACTCTCACTGCCGCTCATTAGGCTCATGAAACCTTGCGTTCACAGTTGGTTCACAGAGCATGATCAGTCAAACCGGCCAGTGTGCACAGGATCATACCTTGATCCTGCATGTGACGCGCCCCGGCCATGTGGATCATGCCGGCGGTGCCTCACACAGTGATAAAATCTCATTCTCAAATCAGTCTCATTGTGGTTTTCAAAAGCAGCCTTTAATTTGTCAAAGTTAACAGTCACTGATTCCTGATCTGCCTCCGACCAAGTTTCAATCTCCCACTCTGCTGCATCGGTTAAGTGTCCCAATACGACAGCAGCTCTCTGCCCCCAGTCTGCTCTTTTGCTTTGTCTTCCTCACACCTTGCCTTCGATCTCACTCTCAGGCCCTCACACTGGCTAGGCTAGTCTACTGGCTCCGACACACCAGGACGTCTTCAGAGTACTGCTCCGTACTGCACGGACTAACCCTTCCCCCAGCACCGGTATTTATAGGGGATCTTGCTTAAGGACAGCAAGTGGAGCTCCCCCTACAGATCTGGGGTGGAAGGTGTTGTATGTGTAAGGGTACCTACTGTGGAAATCCTTCATGCTTTAGGTGGTTCTGTGGCTACCTGTAATGACAGGGCGCCACACCAGCAAAGTCTATGACAGGTCATAAGTGCTGTGCCTTCGTTGCTTTTTTTCCTTGCAGATGTGATTCACATTTCTTTCTTCTTCCCCAAAATCTGCACCAAATCTGCAAAGAAAAAAAAATGTGGGCATAGCACTTTTGAACAGTCACAGAATCTCAAAGTCTGCTTTAAATAAATATCAAACAATGCACCGTTGGCACAGGGCCTTAGAAGCATATGGGGGGTCAAGTTAACAGAAAGCATTATCCACGTGCTGTGAGAGTAGATCAGTAGGCACTAATGACAGTGGGACAAGCAGTACCATCACAAACATTACTGCAATTCAGGTTTGAGGGGTCTTACAGTGGCTATCCCGAAAGTTTGAACTGCACTGCACTCCTTGATGTCACCGCTCCTCACACGCGCTGTTTCACGATACCGGCTAGATATACTCGCTATATCTCTCGTGATATCGCCACTCTTGCGAGACAGCATGTGCTACAAACCCTGATGCCACTGAGGTATCTCAGGTTGCACAGTGGAATTCCCTGCAATGTCATACCCACTATGTAACCTGAGACAACTTCAGGGAAGTTACGGCTTGTCACACTGTTAGAAACAATGCAGTACCTGCTGCCCCACCATATGGGAGATGCAGTCACAGATTTTGCCCACCATATGCTGGAACTACTTCAGCATTTATTTGGGTTTCATTTTTTTATTATTATTATTATTATTTATTTTATTTTTTTTTAACATCCTATTTATTGGGGGATTGGGTGGAATGAATGAGTTTAAAAAAATTGATTTTAATTTAAACAAAAAATGTTGGGGTTAATTTTCAAATAAAATATTTCTTGCTGTGGTTATTTGTGTCCTTACTGACTTGATTAGTAATATCGGGTATCTGAGTACGGCTTCGACATTACTAACCTCTATTGCCCAATCTGCCACTGGCATCATGGTGACCCGCTCCAGGGCTGTGGGGTACCCGTCCGTGCGTTGATTTACTGGGGATGTCATGAGGCCTGTTGCCCGGTCCCGTGTCCCTGGTGGTTGCTGAAAAGAGTCAATAAAAATAAAATAAAAATGATAGAAATAGTTTGTGAAGCCGCATTCGGTTCTGGTAATGTTACCGGTGCTGCGGGACAGACCTCCGGGGTAATGGTGGAGCGGCAAGATGGTTACGCTCCTCGTAGGTGGAGCGAGATCCCCGGGGCAGTAGTGGAAGTTAATGATGGTTACGAACAGTCTATGATGGGAGCAGGATCAGGGCCACAATAATAGTCACACACACAGGGTTGTTGTTTCCGTAACTTTACTGATGATATGTGGAAGGTGAAGTCCAGGGTACAGTCCAAGTGGTCTGGAAGCAGTTCGGGATCTTCACATCCGACGAGTTATGAGGCCTCCCTTTTACGCTGTGTGTGTGCTTTTGGCCTGGGCTGTCTGAAGTTAGGTCCTGACCTGATGTGTAAATCCTTCCCTGCTCCAGGTGTTCCTGTGGCAACCGAAACATGGGGTGCCACAATGGCAACTGGTAGAGCGTGGTAACCGCCAGTTTGGGCGTCTCTCATAGGGGCGCCAATTTTGGGGTGGCTGTGAGCTACAATTTTTAGCATGGGGGCCCTGAACACTCGGGCTTCACGATGCTGAGAATTCCAGCCTCCAACTGCCTGAGTTACCTGGGCTGGCAATCAAAAATACAGCGAACCACATGCCCGTTTTTACAATTATTTATTTAATTTTACATAACATACTGACAACCAATCACAGAAGCTGGCAAAGTGTGTGGGTGGGGTTAAGTTTGGACTTTAACCCATCAAGGGGGGGGAACAGTCAATATGTCTGAGTTTCATGAGCGAGCTTGGAAGCAGGGTGACAGCGGCACTAAAGCTTAGTAAGTAATAGTCTAGCAAACTAATGTCTGTGCCAAAACAGTGGGGCTCTACAGTAACGGTTTGAGCTGTGCTTGACATCTTTTGGGCCACTCTGAAGATGTTTTCTAGGCCCTTGAATTTGTCTCCTATTGATTTGAATGGGGCTCAGAAGGTTGGCGAACAGAGCTTCATACAGAGATCTCATACCTGAGTGAACCTTATATTTAGATGTGAAATTATCAATACCTGAATGGTTGTCATGTTGCATACTTTTCTCCTGCGTCTAGTCTGTTTTATTTGTACCAGATAGAAAAAAATGTCATATTTCAATACCATTTTATTGTTAGTCTCCTCTACATTTTTTTCCACATAAGAAATGTGCTCCAGGCCTATAACCATACCTCATGTTACAGCTAACCATATACTAGCCCTGCTGTGGCCTGCAGCCAGATGGCCTTATGCCACCACATACTATTCTCATTTTTATATTCCTTAATAAAATGCTTACTTCATAGGGAATGCATTCATAAAATCAGCCAAGTTTAGATTATTCTCCTCCATGGTAATGTAACTGTTCTATGATAACTGTCAGTGCAATTTGGTTTTGAACCAAGATTTGATCTCATTTTGTTTTTGTAGCTGCTATCACTTTACTTTGCTATAAATTAACTAAAAGCAAATTATGAATCAAAGCTTCCTAAAGTAGATTACCAGGAACTGTTCAGAAAATAAAAGTAAAAAAAAAGCACTTATTTACAGCTAGACAATGTCCCTGATTAAGGTGATTTACTGTTTGTGGCATAGTATACTGTACACAAAAAATTTGGAATCACTGAAAACTGGTGTTGAAATTAGTATTGGTAACAAAACTTCATTATCCTCTTTGTGGTCACAAAAGCAATTACAGCACAAGGTAGAGGAGTAAAACATGGGTTTAAACATTTCCTTCTTGTCACATATATACTTTTCATTGCAAAGAAAAGGTAACAAGTGCCCCGAAGGTACTTCTGATCTGAAAACTTCTCTCTACAGTATATCTTGGTCTGCATTAAAAAAAGCACTCCTATTAACTTTTGTCCCCTTAAACCTGTACTATACTGTATGTATATATATATGTACAGTCATATGAAAAAGTTTGGGCACCCTCTTAATCTTACTCATTTTTTTTTGTTTAAAATTGTTTTTTTGCACAGCTATTTCAGTGTGATATATGTAATAACTGATGGACACAGTAATATTTCAGGATTGAAATGAGTTTATTGTACTAACCGAAAATGTGAAATATGCATTATTTCTAAATTTGACAGGTGCCAAAGTATGGGCACCTCAACAGAAAAGTGACATTAATATTTAGTATATCCACCTTTTGCAAAAAATAACAGCCTCTAGTCGCTTCCTGTAGCTGTTAATGAGTTCCTGGATCCTGGATGAAGGTATTTTTGACCATTTCTCTTTACAAAACAATTCCAGTTCAGTTAAGTTTGATGGTCGCCGAGCATGGACAGCCGCTTCAAAACATCCCACTGATGTTCAATGATATTCAGGTCTGGGGACTGGGATGGCCATTCCAGAACATTGTAATTGTTCCTCTGCATGAATGCCTGAGTAGATTTGGAGCGGTGTTTTGGATCATTGTCTTGCTGAAAGATCCATCCCCGGCGTAACTTCAACTTTGACACTGATTCTTGAACATTATTCTCAAGAATCTGCTGATACTGAGTGGAATCCATGCGACCCTCAACTTTAACAAGATTCCCGGTGCCGTCATTGGCCACACAGCCCCAAAGCATGATGGACCCTCCTCCAAATTTGACAATAGGTAGCAAGTGTTTTTCTTGGAATGCTGTGTTTTTGTAGCGCCATGCATAACGCCTTGTTGTATGACCAAACAACTCAAACTTTGTTTCATCAGTCCACAGGACCTTCTTTCAAAATGAAACTGGCTTGTCCAAATGTGCTTTAGCATACCTCAGGCGACTCTGCTTGTGACGTGCATGCAGAAATGGCTTCTTTCGCATAACTCTCACTCTCCCATACAGCTTCTCCTTGTGCAGTGTGCGCTGTATTGTTGACCGATGCACAGTGACACCATCTGCAGCAAGATGATGCTGCAGGTATTTGGAGGTGGTCTGTGGATTGTTCTTGACTGTTCTCACCATTCTTCTTCTCTGCCTTTCTGATATTTTTGTTGGCCTGCCACTTCTGGCCTTTACAAGAACTGTCCCTGTGGTCTTCCATTTCCTTACGTTGTTCCTCACAGTGGAAACCGGCAGGTTAAATCTCTGAGACAACTTTTTGTATCCTTCCCTAAACAACTATGTTGAACAATCTTTTTTTTTTCAGATCATTTGAGAGCTGTTTTGAGGAGCCCATGATGCCACTCCTCAGAGAAGATGCAACTAGGAGAACAACTTGCAAGTGGACATCTGAAATAGCTTTTCTCATGATTGGATACACTGGGCTATGAAGTACAAAGCTCAATGAGGTTACCAAACCAATTTAGTGCTTCAGTAAGTCAGTAAAAAGTAGTTAGGAGTATTCAAATCATGAAAATCAGAAGGGTGCCCATACTTTGGCACCTGTCAAATTTTGAAATAATGCATATATCACATTTTTGGTTAGTACAATAAACTCATTTCAAACCTGAAATATTAATGTGTCCATCAGTTATTACATATATCACACTGAAATAGCTGTGGCAAAAAAAATTATTTTAAACAAAACAAAATGAGTAAGATTAAGAGGGGTGCCCAAACTTTTTCATATGACTGTATATGTGTGTGTGTGTGTGCTATATAGTGTCGGTGTAGTAATATATTCACCAATCACAGTCTAAGGGCCTTTTCACATCAGCGGTAAGAGCTGATCGCTGCAGTTGCGGTGAAAAAAAAGCATCTGCCGCGGTTACTGCATAACGGCCGCACTTGCGGTTCACTGCGATTTTTTCGCGGCCGCATCTGCCGCGAGTGCCGAAACTGCAACTATACCACACTTGCCGCACCTGCCGCAAGCCCCATAGACATTGCATGGGGCTTGCCGCAGGTGAACCACAAGTGCGGTCGTTATGTGGTAACCGCGGCAGTTGCGTTTTTTTCACCGCAGCTGCCGCGATCAGCGATTACCGCTGATGTGAAAAGGCCCTAAGTTGTGTGACTGCAATTCAGATACTCCAGATCACACTGCCCTGTATGTCTGAGGTTTATTTTACAAACATATAGAGCTGCATCCCATTAAAAAAACATGAATATCTTCATTTGCATAAATCATCAACATTTGTTTATAGTTAGATTAAAAGCCAATGACTGACTTTCCTTAACACGTTGGTTTTTGGTGCGTTGTTCCTGCCAGATACAGGTCTGATGCAGAAATTTCTGCAACCAAATAATCAATGTTTGCACATACCCTTACAATGCAGAATCTACTGTATAAAAATAACATACTAAGAAGAAGTTATAACTAGTCTATTAATTCAATAATACAGTATATACAGTACATATATCATACATCAGGTCATTCTTATGATGGAGATTTAGTCAAGATTCATGGTATCCTTAAAGATGCATTCCCATTCCCAAGATCCTGTCTCAATATGGAGTAGATTCAATAATATTGTCAAATACATCCAATTAGAAATGTAGTATAGTTCTCCTAATTTGCTATGTCACTTACCTCATGTGCAGGGTATTACAGTAGCTTAGGTATCCATGGATACAACCTAGCAACATACTACCATCTAACTGTCACTATATGAGTGGGGCATAACCATGGATACCTAAGCTGTACCGTCCTGCACATGAGGTAAGGCTGGCTTCACACCACGACAGAGTCCGGTCCTGGACTGTCAGGCATGAGCCTGACAGCCCCGGACCGGATCAGCACACAGAATCGGAGGGCAAATATGCCCTCCAGTCCGGTGTGCTGCCGGACGCAGCTGTTGCCACAGATTAATCAGGACTGCGGCTCGTGGGGAGCTAGCCGCGGTCCTGAAACAACAGCGGTGTGCAGCCGCAGGTGTCTGGTTCCCGGATCCTCCTGGACCGGTGAAATCCGGCCCCATAGGCTCCCATGTTAGGGAGCGCCAGATTTCACCGGATCCGGGAGGATCCGGGGGAATCCGGGAGGATCCAGGATACAGCAAATTGGGGAGATTTTTCTCCCCGGACACAAAAACATTGCAAGAATGATGAAGGGAAAGTAATAGTTCAGGGTTGCTTTGGTGTTGGTAACAGATCTATAAAGGTTTTACTCTGCTCTGCAAAGCCAAGATATCCCATGCAGAATAATCTAAATGGAAAATTGTAATACAGGCACAGTATAACAATATGCACAGTCTTCTATTGGTTAAATCACCTATTTTAATATGCATTTTAGACAATTTCAACCAAAACACTAAAAATAGGGACATGTGGAAGCTTATATGATATGTAAAAAGCTCAATCATAACTTAGATATTTTATACATTTATGTTCAACATCTGTTTCATATCCTTAAAATAAGAGGATACAGAAAATCGTCTCAACCATATTAAATGACACATTATATAGAAAATAAATATTAATATTTTTGGGATAAAATTTATGAATCTTAGAAACCAATAATTAGATATCATCTAGTCCCAAAGGTTGAATATAATTTTATGACTGTTAAATTAAACTGCGTGCAGACAGGTGTTTTCCATATCTGAGATTTAAGCCATTGCCTGATTTTATATACATTCATACAAAACACTTTGACAAGACACAGAACATAGCCCATGTCTGAACAACATGGGAGTGCTGGTAAGAAAGGTGGGTATTGATATTATAACATTTGTTAAAAATGTTCATAACTGCTGATAGGCGAACCCGAACTGTAAAGTTCTGTGTCTGTACCAAACATCTAGTGTTTGGGCACAGACCCCGAACACAGACTTCCCTGAGAAGTCCATGTTACTGGGTGATAGAAGGGATTAATGACAGCTGAGTATTGACAGCTTTCATTAAGCCCAGATGGATACTGTTCAGGCTTCTATGGGACCAGTACATTATTAATCATATAAGTAAATAGTTAAAAACCACAGACACAGAAAAACCTTTATTTGAAATAAGACACACAGACAACCCTCATTTTCCAAATTATTAACCCCAAACATACCCTCCGACGATAATCCACAACGATGCGGCAGATACGGCAGAGTCAGGCTAGGGAGGAGGAGAGATGCTGAGAATGTAAAGTCAAAATTCAAAGATAAGAGGAACCGATTGTATTATTGTTCTATGATTAGTGGCCTGTGGAGTACTGAAGATTCCTCAGTGAGTTGTAGAAAGCCATAAATCGAAGCGAGACAGTTCACATAAGAAGTGTCAAAAGTTCATTGTCCTCTAATTTGAGTCTTTTGGAGATGTGATCCCCAAATGTCCTTTCATTTTATATGAAAACACATGAATCTGTGATGTCCCCAAATGCCTTTTCATTTTATATAAAAATGCATGAATCCATGTGAGACATTCATTCCTGTTTTGAATGTGTCAAATTTGTATTCCCAAATTCTTCTCTCTCTCTGAAATTTGAAGTTACTTTTTAAAATGAGCAGAATAATATCAGTTTCACTGTGGTCAGGGCTGCAAAAATACTTTGCTACAGGTAGATCCATACTAGTGATGGGCGAATCCTGAATTACTCGGAATCGCTTGACTCTAGCGAGTCCGAGCACAGGACTCGCTACTCGTTGCGAGTCTAGCGAGTCCAATGTTAATGAATGGGGAAGCGAGTAATAGCGAGTAGTGTGAGATTTACAAATCGCAGATGTGTCTCGGAAGCTTCAGCCTGAAGCAATCCTAGTTTTGTCATTTATTTGCATTGGACTCGTTTACTTTGCAACTGTAATCGCTGGGAAACTCGCACAGATAAGAGTCCTGTCTTCTCTGTGTGCTGGCTGCCAGCTCCAGGGTCCTAGAGCCTGCCTGCTGCCTGATGTAGCAGAGCTGAGATTGTTCTCAGTCTGCTCATTTCCTGTGTACAGACATGAATGTCTGTGCACAGAGATGATGTAGCAGTGCTGAGATTGTTCTCAGTCTGCTCATTCCCTGTGCATAGACATCTATATCTATGCACAGGGGATGTAGCAGAGAGGACATCGCGTTTTGGACTGCGTCGGACGGAAGAGGATTTTTTTAAATAAAGATGGAGTCCCTAATGGCTTTTTTTTTTTATTTCTAATAAAAAATTTTCTTTGTGTTGTGTTTTTTTTAAAACAATTTAATAGAAATTCATGGCGGTCATGTCTAATATTGGCGTGACCGCCATAAATTTCGGGCTTAGGGCCAGCTGATAATACAAAGCTGGCCCTAACCTCTTTATTACCCAGCGTGCCACCACTACCAGGGCCGCTGGAAGAGCGGGTTCAGCGCCAGAGGATGGCGCTTCAATGAACGCGCCATCTTCTGGGGCGGCTGCGGGCTGCAATTTGCAGCAGGGGGGGAACAGAAAGCTTGGGCATCCCTGCGCTGCGGATTCCAGCCCCCAGCTGCTTAGCTGTACCTGGCTAGACATAGAAATTGCGCGGAGCCCCACGCATTTTTTTTTAATTATTTCATGAAATTCTGAGATTCTGACTCTGACTCTGAGACTCTGACTCTGAGACTCTGACTCTGAAATTCATGAAATAATTAAAAAAAAATGCGTGGGGCTCCGCGCAATTTCTATATCTAGCCAGGTACAGCTAAGCAGCTGGGGGCTGGAATCCGCAGCGCAGGGATGCCCAAGCTTTCTGGGCACCCCTGCTGCAAATTGCAGCCCGCAGCCTCCCCAGAAGATGGCGCGTTCATTGAAGCGCCATCCTCTGGCGCTGAACCCCGCTCTTCCAGCGGCCCTGGTGGCGGTGGCACGCTGGGTAATAAAGGGGTTAATACCAGCTTTGTTATACAAGCTGGTATTAAGCCCGAGATTCTTAATGTCAGGCCACGCTTGACCCAGCCACTAAGAATCTCCAATAAAGGGTTAAAAAAACAAAACACAGAGAAAAATGTTTATTTGAAATAAAAAAAAAAGCCATTAGGGACTCCATCTTTAATTAAAAAAATCCTCTTCCGTCCGACGTAGTCCAAAACGCGATGTCCTCTTTGCTACATCCCCTGTGCATAGATAGATGTCTATGCACAGGGAATGAGCAGACTGAGAACAATCTCAGCACTGCTACATCATCTCTGTGAGCAGGCGGGCTCTAGGACCCTGGAGCTGGCAGCCTGCACACAGAGAAGACAGCTGGACTCGGCTCGCAATGTAACAGCAGTTATTTGCGAGTTTCCCTGCTATCACTGGCATAGTAGCCGAGTCTAATGCAAACAATGGCAATCCTAGTTTTGTCAGCGTTTCTGACAAACTAGGATTGATATTGATTTGCATTGGAATCGTGCGAGTAATCACTGGGAAACTCCGAGTCCTGCGAGTCCCTTACTACTCGCCGAGTAACGAGTCCTAGCGAGTAGATTCGCCCATCCTAATCCATACGCTTTTCTTTTATTGAGTGGCGATGAGAATTCATTCTTGTTCTGAATTTTTATCAGGTCACCCCAACGTACATGCCACCTGTTGAACATTTGGTACATATAATTAAATACACCACATTGCTTGTGATGCAACTGAAGTAACCTGGGATTTTGTAGTCCTGATTTGTCACAGGAATCTTTATGTTGTCCGTTGTCATTATAAATGGACAGGTTTTGCACCTGTTCTGGTTGCAGGAAGAGGTTCCTGTTGCTATTGGAGAGGACATGGCGCTACTGACAATGATGTTTTTTAGATTCAGAGGTTTTCTAAAACACAACAGTGGGGGATCCGGAAATATTGATTTTAGTCTGGCATCTTTTTGTAGGAGTGGTTGCAGTTTCCGTGCAGCTCCTCTTAGCACCTCCAGATTTGATTGTAGGTGACTAAGATAGGAACTTTGTTGTTTTCTTCTCCAGTTTTGTAATATAGGAGATGATTCTTTAATATTCTGGTGATTCTTGTAATCTGGTTCTCGATTGCTCTTGGATGGTAGCCCTGGTTCAAAAAGATCTTTCTGAGGTCCTCAAGGTGATTGTCTCTATCTGTAGGGTTGGAACATATCCGATTGTATCTGATGGCCTGGCTATACACAATAGAGTTTTTTATGAGTTTTGGATGAAAACTGTCCCATTGGAAATATATTGGACGGTCAATTGGCTTCCAGTACAGGGATGTCTCCATTTCATTGTTCTGTAGCCTAATGATGGTGCCCAGAAAGCTGACTTCACTGCAGGAGTAGTTGAGTGTTAAGTTGATGGTGGGATGAAAACTGATTAAAGTGTTCAGGGAACGTCTTCAGCTGTTGCTCAGACTCCGTCCAGATGATTAAAATGTCATCGATATAACACTAGTAGGCCAGAGGCCTGATAAGACAAGAGGATAAAAAGCCATCTTCAAGCTTGGCCATGAAAAGATTTGTATATAGTGGTGCCACTTTGTTTCCCATTGCTGTGCCAGTCTCCTGTAAATATATATTGTTGTCAAATGTAAAGTTGTTGTGCGTGAGGATGAATTTTGTAAGCTTCACCACAGAATCAGCATCAATCCCTGTGTTTTCCAGGAAGGTTTTGCAGGCATTTAATCCATCCTCATGTGGGATGTTACTGTACAGAGATTCCACATCCATGGTGGCGAGAATGGTTCCTTCTGGTAGAGGACAAATTGCTGACAGTTTATTCAATAGGTCAGTTGTGTCCTGAATGTAGCTGGGTGTCTCTTTTACCAGGGTTTGAGAACACCCTCTATCCACCCAGAAATTTGTTCGGTGAGGGTGCCCACACATGAAATGATTGGTCTTCCTGGTTTTCCTAATTCGTGAATTTGGGAAGCATGTAGAATGAGCTTGTTCTTGGACTTTCTGGTATTAGGTCATCAAATCTTAAGGATATGTCAGGTAGACAAGAAACCCACGTTTATTTCCTTGTGATAGTCCTGAGGTCAGACTCCAATTTATTGTGGTAGCGTGTGTCCGTCAGTTGTCTGTTTGCTTCCTTCAGGTAGTCAGATTTGTTCATCATGACTATTGCACCACCCTTGTCTGCAGGTTTAATGATGATTTCTTTGTTGGTTTTCAAAGACTGTATGGCCCTTCTCTCCTGGGCATTGACATTGGATGGTTAACTCTTGTGTGTATCTAAAATAGTGGATTTTACCAAATGTCTGAAATTGTCTATATATTTTCCAAATGGGAGTTACGATTAGATTCAGGTGTGCAGTCTGACCTTTTCTTGGTGGGCAGGATCCCTCTTCCTTCGGCCCAGTTGGGTTCGGAGTCCTCTTTGTCTCTGTAAAATTCCCTTAGGCGTAGTCTCCTGAAGTAATCCTCCATGTCGCTGCACAGTTCAATTTTATCCAGAGCTTTAGTAGGACAAAATGAGAGCCCCCTAGAAAGCACAGCAAGTTCCACTTTGTTGGGTTTGTAATCGAAAGGTTGGTGACACAATTAGATGCTTTCTGACAGGAGTCGTTGTCCAAGTTGTCAGGATTTGTCTTTTCTTTGTTTGCATTGAGTGCTGGATTGATGCGCAATCTATGAAATTTCTTTTCCTTGTTATGAATCAGACGAGTTTGTAATTTATGGTAATGTTGTAATTTCTGTTCCATGGCTTCTGTAAGTGTATTCCTCCGTGTTTCCAATTCCCCTTGATGTTACTTTTGATGCTGTAGAAGACATGCAAAGGGTGGTTCCTTAGTCTCTCCGAGGTCCTGTGACAAAGGTTTTGTGCATAATGAGTATTATAGATATGCAGAAGTGGATTTGTAATCCAGAGTCCTTAGGGAATCATATTCTCTTTTTTGTATTTGGATAGAAAAATATGTCACTGTCCAATTGTGCACGTTTCTTCAGAAGTGTCTTTAAATCCATAACGATTCGGCACATTCCAGTATCCTCCATTTTCATAAGGTAAAAAATGTTTTTACCGTGTTAGCCAGTAGCTAGAAAAATATTGGAATCTGAGAGTCCTCAGTGGTTGATAGCTTTTAATGGCTAACTGGAAAGACGGTAAGCATAGCAAGCTTTCGGGACACTATTGCCCCTTCGTCAGGCTGATATTGACACAAATTCGCAAGACACATACATACATACATACATAAGCAGGGTTAGATGCTGCAGTAAATACAACAGTTGACGTAAAGCAGAGTCAGGCTAGGGAGGAGGAGAGGAGCTGGGAAAGTAAAGTCAAAATTCTAAGATAAGAGGAATTGTATTGTATTATTGTTCTATGATTAGTGGCCTGTGGAGACCTGAAAATTCCTCAGTGAGTTGTAGAAAGCCATAAATCGAAGCAAGACAGTTCACATAAGAAGTGTCAAAAGTTATTGTCCTCTAACTTGAGACTGTTGGAGATGTGATATCCCCAAATGTCCTTTCATTTTATCGCACACCATATTTCCAGTTAGCCATTAAAAGGTATCAACCACTGAGGATTCTCAGATTCCAATATTTTTCTATCTACTTGCTAACACGGTACAAATATTTTTTACTTTATTTACTGCATCATTCAACCCTGCATATGTGTATGTATGTTCAAATGTTGTGTCATTTTTAGCCTGATAAATAGGCCATAAAGCTTTGAAAGCTTGCTTTGCTTGTTTTTACCATCTTTTCAGTTAGGGAACAGACACACTGGCATGAAAAACAGACCAGTACAATGTGAGAAAATCTCACATTGCACTCGGACCAATGTTAATCAGTGCCTGAGAGCAGATTGGCGTGTGTCGGACACTTTTTTTGATATCCATATTCTGGATGTGAAAAAAGTCGCAACATGTTGCGACAGTATGCAATTCATGCGCGAGACTCGCCAATGCCAGTCAATGAGTCTGACAAAATCACTGACCGCACATGAACCATCCATGTATGATGCGTTATTTTCACAGGTGAAACCCTCAGAACACAGTAATAAGTGCTGAAAAGGAGGCGTTACATGACTAATCAGGAAGTAACAGGCTGCAGAAGTCGGACTACTCTTGAAAAGCAAACCTCCACGATGCAGAAACAACATGTCTCAAAACATAAATGTTGAGACGCTCCTCGTCCTGGTCCAGGAGAGGCCAGAATGATGGGACCCAAGAGATCAAGGATATGCAGGCAGGAGGAAGAAAGATACATCCTGGACTTATGGACTTATATTACTAGGCAACTCTGTTATGAGAACAGTTCCCGTGATGTCCAGATAAATCTTGGTAATGTATTATTTGATTTTGCCAACCATGTTTCTTGGGAATAGTGGTGTCAGTGTCTTTTTCATGTGATGTAGGCAAATCATTATTACTGGTAATTGTTTTAAATGTAGTTGACATTGTTGCAAAGAGATGGTGAAGTTTCCGGGACCAATACCGCCGCAAATTAAAGAATATGCCACCAAGTGGCTCTGATGCGCTGAGGAAGCGGCAGTACATATATTTTTGATTGCTCTCTTTCCTTGCACCTGTGATGGACCTAAGACCGTATGTATTTTACATATCATTCTGTGTTTAGAATATATACATATTAGCCTATATGGTATACAATCATGCCAGCGGGCTATAACAGCCAATTATAGCATGTAGCAACTCTACACAGAGTCTATTAGAACAAAGAGGAAAAATGTGGAGTTTTAGAATGCTTAGAAAACGTTTTTATTTGTTTTAGAAAGTATGTTGGACAGACAAGGTGTACATAATTGTGCAGGATAAAAGTAACATACAGGCTTGTAGATGTTATACAGAAGACTTGGCAAGTGTACAAATATACAGAGCAGTCACAAAACACAGAAATGTTACATCCGATGTTGGTTTATATATCCTGGATATAACACTATTACACTTATAAATAAAAGGGTATTTAGGAAATTCCTTTTCCATATACTTCAAGTGTCATATCTCAGACTGTAATACACATCTCATGTGAATGACTGATCTAAGGCATCTTTATGCACAGGGCAGCATAGGTCTGAAGCAGGGTATATGTACTGTCAATATAAAGCATAATAGCTGCAATGCAAGACCAATCTGTTATCAACATTTCGCTAGCCCAAGCAATACATTACCAAGAATTCAAAACAAGCTGGTGCAGTGGGGAAGTATTCCCTGAAGGACCCCTACGTACGTTTCGCGTGTTACGAGTCAAATAAAGTGCAGTGCTTCATCATGGGGATGTAGAGATGGGCGAATCCTTAACTACTCGGAATCGCTAGACTCCGACGAGTCTGAGTCCAGGGCTCGCTTCTCGTTGCGAGTCTAGCGATTCCAATGTTAATGAATGGGGAACGAGTATTGCAGCGATTCCTCTCGCTCCCCGAGTCTCTCTGCTTCTGTTTCCGGAGATTCCCGAACGCTGACAGAAGCAGTGAATAAATTAACTTCCGTCACCGCTCAGGAATCTCCGGCAGCAGAGCGAGTCTGGCTGACAGCAGGGTTCAGCTCAGTTCAGCTCAGTTCCAGAACCTCAGTGACCTGAGCTGAACCCTGACTGTTTAGTCAGTTCTCAGCTCTGCTATATCCCTGTGTATCTATGCACAGACAGGGATGTAGCAGAGCTGAGATTGCGTTTTAGACTACGTCGGACGGAAGAGGACTTTTTAAATAAAGATGGAGTCCCTAATTGTCTTCTGTTTTATTTCTAATAAAATTATTTTTCTCTGTGTTGTGTTTTTTTTTCTATTGATTACTGGAAATTCATGGCGGTCATGTCTAATATTGGCGTG
The DNA here is from genome assembly GCA_033576535.1 of Allobates femoralis. NCBI lineage: Eukaryota > Metazoa > Chordata > Amphibia > Anura > Aromobatidae > Allobates > Allobates femoralis. The sequence goes on from JARQOC010000002.1 coordinate 418,225,514, forward strand.
ACCGCTATAAATTTTGGGCTTAGGACCAGCTGATAATACAAAGCTGGCCCTAACCCCTTTATTACCCAGTGAGCCACCTGCCACCAGGGCCACTGGAAGAGCGGGGTTCAGCGCCAGAAGATGGCGCTTCAATGAACGCGCCATCTTCTGGGGCGACTGCGGGCTTTCTATTTTTAAAAAAAAAAATGCGTGGGGCTCCGCGCACTTTCTATGTCCAGCCAGGTACAGCTAAGCAGCTGGGGGCTGGAATCCGCAGCGCAGGGAGGCCCAAGCTTTCTGGGCACCCCCCGCTGCAAATTGCAGCCCGCAGCCGCCCCAGAAGATGGCGCGTTCATTGAAGCGCCATCCTCTGGTGCTGAACCCCGCTCTTCCAGTGGCCCTGGTGCGGTGGCTCACTGGGTAATAAAGGGGTTAGGGCCAGCTTTGTATTATCAGCTGGCCCTAAGCCCGAAATTTATGGCGGTCATGCCAATATTAGACATGACCGCCATGAATTTCTATTAAATTGTTTTAAAAAAAAACACAACACAGAGAAAGATTTTTTTATTAGAGATAAAAAAAAAGCCATTAGGGACTCCATCTTTAATTAAAAAAATCCTCTTCCGTCCCACGTAGTCCAAAACGCGATGTCCACTCTGCTACATCCCTGTGCATAGATATACATGTCTGTACACAGGGATAGCAGGTTTGAGAACAATCTCAGCTCTGCTACATCATCTCTGTGCACAGACATTCATGTCTGTACACAGGGAGAGGAGGCGGGCTCTAGGACCCTGGAGCTGCAGCAGCCCGCAGGACCGAGCCCAGCACAGAGCAGACAGCCAGAAGAGAGGTGAGGAGCATTTTCTCCCCTCCCTTCCTTCGCTCCCTGCTCGCTCCCCCCAGCCCAGTCCTAACTTAGGACGGGGGGGGAGGGGGGACCGGACTCGTTACTGTGCGAGTAATCCCTGCGATTTCTCACAGAGTAACGAGTCGGGCGAATCCCTTACTACTCGGCGAGTACCGAGTAGTAACGAGTAGATTCGCCCATCCCTATGGGGATACCATCGTCCCCTCAATCTGGGTCTTAAATAATGACCAAGTCCGGTCACATGATAAGATTTAGCCAGTCGCAGTGCCGTATTTGGCACATGTGCACTCACCACGGCCGTCCGGTCCCGCCCCCATAGCGTCACCGTCATCAGACCAGGAAGCCCAGGGGTAACCAGGCGACCAAGCTAGACGCTGGTGTGATGATGCCGCGGGAGAGGGGCGGAGGACCAGGGAAGAGCACACGCGCACTGACACTGCGAGCAGCCAGATCATAATACTGAAACAACAGGGAGGATTGCTTCAAAACGTTTTGGCACAAAATGGGCACAAGACAGAATAAAAAACTGTTCATATATCAAAGTTGATTAGTCCACAGTTTTCATCTCTTAATCTGCTGGTGTCCCAAAGTAATCACAATACAATCCCTATGGATCAGTTCAAGGTTCTGGGGAAATAAGATGGAGAACCATGAGAATAAAATGTGTTTAGAATATGTCACACGTTTAAAATAATTATATTAATATGTGTAACTTCTTGCTTTGTAGAACTGACAGCAAATTGAGACATCCTTCAACCTCAGAGTCTGAATACCACACAGATCAACCTGGCAATTCAGGTGATGAGGGTTTGGTCCCTTCATTGTCACAAGAAGATAACATGGCCTCATCTGCAGCAACAGCCCCTGAGTCACCGGCATCAGAAGGTCCATCCAATGCCCCACCTTTGTCCAATTCCCAACACCAGCCACCAGTGGAGAAAGAACAAAGTGCCAGACCCAGTTTAGCCAGGCCAATGTCCCCCCTTTCCTAACCTGTGACATGTAGGGCAAGGCAATGTAGGCAATTATCCAGCTCAAACCTACAGCGGGATGTGGACTCGGGGGTATTACAATACCTTGCGAGAACTGTAAGTGATGATGTTGAAGAAGCCTTTGGACACAGCCTCAGCAATTACTTGTAGGGGATCCCACAGGCACTAAGGCTGCGTGCAAGGGCTGTAAATCAAATTGTCCTGGATGCATGTGTGCCACCAAATAATCCCCATTTGATATTTAACTTTCTAGAACAGTGGCAAAACTCTCCAGACAATGTACTTGGCATGACAGACACTGTGCCAACCCTGTCTACCTCATCATCATTGTCTTCACAGGCCACACACACTATTGTAAGACCTCCGAATCCATGTCCGCTGTGGAAACCATTTAGGCAGATGCTGCCTTTGCAACATGTCCCAACAGTAGGCCTAATGCCACTTGGCCAACACAACAACCCTCAACATAGTAGTGCCACAAACGAGCAATCCGGATCATAGACGTACAATACCCAAACACAAGACATACAAGGAGTTCATGTCTCACAACACTGTAATAATTTGCCCAGGCAATCACAGTATGGCCTCAACCAAGCCATCTAAGCCAGGGTGCGCATATTGGACATCACAGTCCTGATTTTGTGTGCATGCCACAACCTGCCATACATGCCACACAGAACTCACAAACCATACACCACCAGGAGGATACTATTGAAAACCCATATCCTCAGCCTACACACGCACATCCATCAGCCATGGGATTATGTGACGACATACAGCAGTCAGGATATCATTAATGTCCATCCTAGCCATAGTTCAACACAGAACCAACCAGACCCACGAAGCAAACAACATATACCAACATGTAAAAGTGATGGGTGGGAGTGTTATCATACTTTATTGTGCACAATGTCTTTGGTTTGATCTTGCCTATGCTTTATTTTGTAGACACAAATGGACACATATGAGACTAATATGTTCCTGTTTGTATGTTTATTTTTTGCAAAAAAATAAACACAAAGTTAAAAACATGTTTAACATGCTTTCCTTGCAGTTAAGAACAAAAAATGTACCATATAACAATATTGGTCAGGGTGATAATGGCCTACAGTGAGTCCCTGAGTGCATTATGTGACGTTGAAACATGGGCCATCAGCAAAGGTATGTTGATGATGCGTACCCGAATCACATATTTAAGGCCCTTTGACATACTGATCTTGCCAGGGCACTGAACCTTCAGGGGACGCAAAATAATTTGAGAAAAGCTCACGCACTCTTAGTGCTGATAGCTCATGCCTCGGCCTAATAACCGATGCTACAGGAGGATAATGGATGTTTTGACACATGTAGATTCTTCAGTAGGATGGTCATGAATGCGAGTAAAATTATGTAATATTACACATGCTTTAATGACAGAATCCACATGTGTCTCACTAAGTTGGCTGAGTGATAGCAGTATGTGCCATTTGGCAGTAAGAATCCCAAATGTGCTCTCCACCATTTGCCTAGTTAAATAGAGTTTAATACACGCTGACTGTAGTCTAAAACACATCTGGGGTATGGGCACATAACTTCCTGCCTCAGTTGAAATCTACAACCACAAAAAAAAAGAGAGTGGTTTACCTAAGGAGCCTGGCAGATGGGACATGGTAGTGGGACATTGAGATCCTTATGAATGAGTCGTTGACCCAATACTGAGTTCTTGAAGATGTTTGAGTCACCTGTTCGACATAGGATCCAAAATCTACTGCAATGAACCGAAAGGTGCTGTCCACCAATGCCAGTAGTACAATGGAAAAATAATGTTTATAATTAAAAAAAAGGGTCCCAGAATTGAATGGCTTTTTGATACAGATATGTTTCCCATAAAGCGCAGCAATGCAGTTAGGGAAATTACAAGTTTGAAGGAAACCATTTGCAATCCAATGCCAATCAGCTTCTGTGGGTTCAGGAAGTATGGTTGTAAACTATGCCCTATCTCCTTACAGGTCTTGTGCACAATTTGACCAATCATGGACTTCCCCAGTAGGAATTCAACATGTAAGCCAGCATACGAAACACCAGTTGACAGGAACCTAAGGTTTGATGCGTATAGTGGACATACATACACACACAGACATACACTCAGCTTACAACTGAAAACAGTTAGTTAATATGCCCTCACAACACCAGTCTCTACAGCTAGTATGTTTATATTGATGGAAAAATAAAAAAGTTGGAAAAGGACAGTAAAAAATGAAAACGGAAAATTACCAGGAGGTGAAGGGGTTAAGTTATTTCTTCCTTGTAAAAATAAAGTTTTTCACACCCAATGATGCAATTAGGCTGCATTCACACATTGCGTATTTTGACGTGCTTTTTTATGTGTGCTTTTCAAAATACGTAATGTGTTTTGTGTCTGCCAGCAAAGTGAATGGGAAATTCACTTTGCTGTGCAGACATTGCGTAAAAATACGCAGTGCTTTTTATGGGAGAAAGCGCAGCTGCATAAAGAATTGAGATGTCAAATCTTTACGCAGCTGCTCCTGTGTTTTCTCTATATGATGTCACAGAGGGAAGGAAGAATCCTGCTCCTCCTCCCCTCTGTGACAGCTGTGACCGCCCATTAGATTTCGCAGTGTATTAATATACACTGCGAAATCTAAATTCAACAAAGGCAAATGTATGTAAAATAAATAAGAATGAATACTTTACCTCTCCGACGCCTTTTTCCGGTGTCCGGTAATGAGGCCAAGTGAGGTGTCTTCTGCCAGGACCTGCCGTGATGTCAGAGGGGCGTTCCCGGCGCTGATTGGGCGCTCGCGGTCATGTGATACATATCACAAGACCGCGCGCAGCCAATCAGCACCGGGAACGCCCCTCTGACATCACCGTAGGATCTTGCAGGACACAGATCTCCTGGCCTCGGACACCGGGAAAAGACGTCGGACAGGTAAAGTATTCATTCTTTTTTATTTTTCATACATTTGCTTTTGTTTAATTTAGATTTCGCAATGTATATTAATACACTGTGAAATCTAATGGGGCAGTCACAGAGGGGAGGAGGAAGCAGGATTCTGTCTCCCCTCTGTGACATCACCTGCGCTTTCTGGGGTAAAGAAAGTGCAGTGTGTGAAAGCCCCTGTGTATTTTGTTGCGCTTTTTTGTGCAGCTGAAAAACGCAGCAAAAAGCGGGCACAAAAAAGCGCAGCAAAAGACGCAAATGTGTGAATGCAGCCTTAAAATGTATACAGTAGAGACTATCATTGCTAAGCTCAAAGGTTAGAATGTTGCCTTGCCACGCAACATCTGCATGGAGTTGTATGCTCTTCATGTGTCTATGTGGCTTTTCGTCATGTTTTTCAGGTGTCCTCACAGATTACAAACATACTTAGAGGTGCCCCTTATGAAACTGACCCTAGAGTGTGTGTCCTAAGTAGGGAAAATAGATTGTGAGCACCATTAAGAGCAGGAATTGATGTGAATGATGACAATCTCTGTACAATGCTGTGAAATATGATGTCATTAACGATAAATAATAATCTGGTTAACAAAGTAAAAGAGTTAAGTGACGAAAAGATGAATTATGTTTTGTGGGTGATATTTAGATAATGAGAACTGCTCATGAAGTGCCAAAAGCATTATAATAACCTAAAGGTTGGAAGAAGCAGAAACCCTTTTATGTTTAAGTGGCTGATAGCTGGAGGACCAGAGCAGGTGTGAAGCTTGGGATAAGCAGAGCATACAATGTGTCCATGAAGGTTCCACAAAACTACAAAATACATTAGGAGTAAGGATGTAATTTAAGATATGTTAGTCTTATACACCTTGGATTACATGGGTTACTCATCACAGGGGCTTTTTGGTGGTGTTGGCCATGTGCCAACACTGACAATAAAAAATGTAAGAGGTTTGGCTCACTATAAAATAGCGGGTGCTCAGAAGAAAAAGGCCCAGTATAATATAAATTAATTCTAGCACACCAATAATATGAGAAGGATAACACTTGCAGTCTTTGTACTAGTGGTGTTTTTTTTATTATTACTCAAAGGTGATAGTCTTTTGATAAACAACCTTATATTGCATGTAAATCAAACAAAAGAAAGATTATCAGCATTTTTGTCTGCCAAATAATATTTACACTAGACATATTCTGCTGTATGACTTTAGAAAGATACAAAATGATCATAAGAAAACAATATAAAGAAAAAGCTGTAATGATTTCACATGGAACCCATCACCGTATGTGGCCGAGTTCAATTGATCTTGTATTATTGTAATGATTTTCTCCATTATACCTGATATCTGACAAGGATTATTAAGAAAAACCGATATCAATGCATATATAAAAAACAATCAAGATCAGGTAAAAGAGTAATGAAAATCTCAGATCAATTAGGTAAAGGTGAATATAGCTACTAGGGCAGGTGATAGTGAGTACTGTAAAACTCAAAGGATAGCTACCTTGTCAGACTAGATATAGGTTTATAGGGAATAGAATGATCCCTATGTTGTCAGCACCTTAAAATTGTGAAATCCTGTCAATAGGAAATGATATAAAAGGGTAGGGTGAGTTATTATACTGATTAGTGGTGCCAAAAGGTATGAATAACAATTGTTTACCTGTCTGAGGTAACAATATTTCCTGGTTCTGAGCAAGCAGCTGATGGTCGGTCATTAAATATTTATATGGTATATCCAACTAGTTCTAATTACCTTTGGGGTAGAAGGGTCTCCTGCAGAGCGCACACACCATTAACAATACCCAACACCGGACCATAAATGAAATGAAATAAGGTGAGCATGATTTAGGAATCCCTTATTGGGCAGATGATTATGACCTGATTGCATACATGCAGTGTATCTATATATTATATATGAGTACCATACCTACATCTATGGGAACCCTCTTGATATACCATATGCTTTTCCTATTACCAGGCACCCCAGAACAGGGTCCAATGATTTCGTTTGTCCTTCTACCCAAAGGTAATTAGAATTAGTTGGATATACCATATAAATATTTAATGATTAGCCAAGGTTTCTAATGTTATATATGATCTATGACAGCTGGAAAACCCAGTGGGACCACCACGACTAAAACAAAATAGGAGTCTGTGAAAAAAGAGGGTAATTTAATTTATATCCTACTCTATAACTATAGTATAATCCAACCACCTCTTCAAATCTCCTATATTCATGTTTTTACTATATCTACATCGTACTAATATTAGAAGGTTATTGTACTACCTATTGATAAATCTCTCCTAGAAGACCCTCTCTCTTGCTAAATGAATTATATCATACAACCATTTAAATAACAAGACGTAATCATTTAAAACACAGGTGTCTAGTGCACTGTTTTGGGAATGTCATTGTGAATTGTATAAATTATAAATATTGCTTTGTATATACTGACTATGTCCTGTACACTTTATAACTTGCAGCAACTACCGTGATCAAGGTCCAGGTAGGACGAAACATGTGGTTTCTCGCTGCTCCTCAATAAAAAAACTCAGATTTTTTGCAAATTTACAGATTAGTGTGCGATTGTCTCTTTTCCTTAATTACAAGCGTGGGTTCATCTGATCCCTCAATCGGCACCTCTACTTGTGAAATAAGTCTCAGAGTGCATGCCTTCTAATCAACAAGAGACCCAGATGAAGACCGAGGGTGCAGAAGTGGAAGAAGCCACAGAGGAAGTGAGGTCTGAAGCAGATACCACCTCAAGTGATGGAAGCTCAACCAATCCGGAGAATGGCAGAACCGAACTTAGGAGGCTCAAAGAAACGTACAATCCCATTTGCAGCAGGAGACGCTTCGGAGACAGGCTGTTGAGAGCCGAGTAGCTGCATTGGAGAGAGAGATGTCTGAGAAAACTCTGCTAATAAAGGAGCAATTGAAGCAAGAAGAGCTTCAGAGACAAGCTGCCGAGAGCAGAGTAAGTGCGCTTGAAAGAGAAATGTCTGTGCTCAGAGGTCGCTTGGCATAGTGCCAGTCGGGTAAATATGGCAGCATTGAAGAAGACAGAGCGACAGGTTTCTATCATGGCCAAAAGTTTTAATGCCGCTGAGACACAAAGGAAGAAGGCTTTCAGAGCTGAGTCAGATGGTTGTCTAGCGACACCAGGAGAGAGGGAGATTCCTCTGTTCCAGAGCCTGGTGGCCATGCCAGTTGACCAGAAAGGAGCTTCTAGAGAGCCAAAGTATACAAGAAAAACTCAAAGACAGCTGGAAGAAATTGTCCAGGTGCCTAGTTCTCTAGCAAGAGCTGCCATTGGAAAGGCTGGACGAGGCTTGCGGGAGATGATGGACAATGCCGGAAGGGCAAGAATAAGAATTCCTGGTACTGATGAGAACAAAACATTCCTAGAACTTGGGATTAAGCATAGAAATTAAAGCCGGGCACTGACCTGTTAACAGCGTTACTTGTATACTCCTGTAGCGGTGGTGTGCTGTGGAATATCCTGTTGCTCAGCCAAGTTCAAGACTTAATCAAAGAGATGGCAGCACCAGCTTCCAATTTTGCAGCGTTTAATTATGCAAAATACAGCAGCAGTGCAGGTACAGGAGGGAGGTGCTAGGACCGACGTAACCTCGCGGATCCCGCTTCTACGGTTGGTGAATCACCAGTCCGGTAAAGGCACGCGAAGCGGTTACCGTCGTCCTACACCTCCTCCTGTACCATGCACCTGCTGCTGTAATTTTTGCATTAAATTAAACAGCTGCAAAATTGGAATGCTGAGTGCCGCCATCTTTCTTTTTGGATTCCGAGAACTTGGTATGGTTCCATTTCACATTATCGGTACGTTAGAGAGTCTTAGAAAGATGCGGACTCTTCTGGATTACCGTATGGCGTGCCTTAAACATGAAAGAAGGAGATGTGAGGAGCAGCTATGTTTCACGTGTGCAAGACCGAAGTCGCCTTCAATCCAAGGTACAGGAGAGAGCCAAGGTTCTGCAAATGGTGGAATTGACTGGTCTCTGGTGGGGAAAGAGGTGAGTAGAAATCACCAACAAAGAGACAATCGCAGATGTTCTAAGGAAAAGTGATGGTCGCTGGAGGAAAGTGTGGCCTCACCTGTTCAGCACAACAGACCCCATAGTAAAAAGGGTCGAGGTCAAAGAGTACCCAATTATACGTTGGGCCATGGATCAGAGGCTGAATCATTCAGACTCTTTGAAACTAAACCCAAAAGCAAGGGTGAATTTAGGAATGGACTCTTAAATGCTGGAAATGATAGAGAAGGTCACTGGCAGAGAGGGTGCCGACTATATGTGGCGCCTGTGCATTCAGGAGGCCACAAAGGAAACTGCAGCCAGGAAGGTAGGAACGACAGTTGAACACCAACACCCTCACAGCCCACACAACCCACGTAGCAGTAGAAAGCAGCACCCAACCCGGAGCCTGGGAACTCTAGGCAGGCAAGGGGTGGTGGGTTTAGAGACAGTGGGTGGGCAAACACGTAAGTCAGGTGACAGAGGGTAGATATAGAGCAGGGGGAGGAGAAATGAGTCAGTAAGCCGGTGTAGGCTGAGCAGCAAAGACAGAAGCACATGTCCTGGAAGAGTGGGGTGTAAGGAGCGCAGAATCTGGAGAGCCAGTGCGAGCCACAGAGAGAAAGCCTATCCGGAGCCAGCACCCCAGGAGTGTGAGGGACGGGAGGATCAGTGATACTGGGTCCTAGACACACGGCTCAGACGGCAGACTGCAGGCGGAGTAGCCCTCCTATTGAACCCAAAGACACGGTTAGAGAGAGCCTGGTAGAACCTCACCACCGAGGACTATTGGAGGCTAGGCTAGAGTAGAGTGTCGGCTCTAGAGGGGACCGTAGATTTACCCGGCATCCCCAGACAACTGACGGGGGACCTCAGCTACACGTTAGGGTCCCTACCTCAAAGGACAGGCAGCTCAGTGGCAACCGGAGGGCTCACAGGAGTCCGAGCCACCGCCATACTGTCTGGAGTCACGAACACCAAGTGAACAAGAGAGAGAGAGAACTGAAAGCCTGGAAAGGACAGAGAGACAGAGTGAGGGGTCATAGAAGGAGTAACCTGGCTGCAGGGAGTAAAGGAACCCGGATGGGAGAGTTATGCCCGTGTAAAGACTGTAAGATCTGAGTTGTGAACTGGAACTGGAACTGTGATCTGTACCCGAGAAGTTTGAGAAGTAAACACGGTGAACCCTGACTCCGACTCCCTCGTATGTTTCTGCCTGCATATGATTCCCTCCGCACAGGTCTGAGAAGATCCCCGCCTGGAGAGCCACAGCTTGTCAGCTCCAACACTGAAGGAGGATTCCTGCAGTATCTGGACAGTAAGTGCATTGCACCCAGCACAAGCCTGCACCATATCCTACACAATAGACTTAACCATCACTGTCCCGGGGAACTCAGTTCTGCCCACGGATAACTATTCTATCCTAGCTGCTATTACATCATCCCTGGAGGTTCTGCAGCAGTGGTGGCCCCACTACTGGCCACACACTGTGGGTGGCGTCATGACTGACATTATCCCCTGTAAATATTCCCTTTTCACTGCCAGGCCCGGGACACGGTCCGGACAAGGACCACCCGTGACATCCCAGTATCAGACCCGGTCCAGCACAGAGTACCCTGTCCCAGTGGGCTCGACATATACACCACAATAGATCTGCAAGAGAAGGATGCAGAGGGTCTAGAGATGTCAAGTCTTCTGGTAGCTTGAGGCTTAGGGACTCAGACAGTAGACCCTGTAGTGTCCGAGATAGTCCAGAGTCTGACCAGACAGGTCTAACTGTAAATGAGTCTCAGTACATCTCTAGCTGTTGGAGGCAGTCATGGAGAGAGAAATCTGACAAAGTGACATACCCAACAGATGTCCTGACTGGCAAGGGTCTGGTGATGGACCGCGTCTCGAGGAAAGAAGCCCAAGGCTGTAGAGTAGATACAGGCGCACGGGAAGCGCACTATCGTACCTACTGCTGGGGGCTGGGAATGCCTCACCGAGACATAGCTCATACACATGAGGTGACGAAGTCTGACAGAGTAACAAGGTCTGACCTTTGGTGGCGACACAGATGACCCCCTGGTATAGGGACCTATGGTGCCAAGCCGGACGGCTTTAGGCAGAGGGGGTGACTGTGTGATATAGCGGCCAGCCATGGTGTGCATGGCTGGTATACATTGCACAGGCAGGGGTCTGACGCAATATAAATGGGTTGCTGTGTCTTTCAGCAGGACACAGAAGAGTTAAATGCATATAGCTCTGTGTGTTTCTAATTAAGCCCAGCTTCCCACCTGTGACTGTGTCAGGTGCGATATCAGGTGACTGGTTCTGGGAAAGAGTAGTCTTCCTATATCCTGCGAAGGAGAGCAGGACATATTAGGCTGGACTGGAGACTCAGCCCTTGTGAGGATATTGGGTGCGGCGGAGTGCTTGAGTAATTGACTTGAAAACTGTAAGTAAAGGCTGAGCAAAAGCCAGTGGAATCTGTGTGGACAATTCCAGCAGTGAAAAGACTGTGTATGAAGTGTATATAGCTAAACAGCCAAAGCAAGGCTCATTCCGTTATGTGGTTCCAGAGTCTGGTTTATGAAGAGTAATAAACAAATGGACTTGATTTAACCCCTTAGTGACGGAGCCAATTTCCACCTTAATGACCAGACCGTTTTTTTGTAATTCTGACCACTCTCCCTTTATGAGGTTATATCTCCGGAACGCTTCAACGGATCCTAGCGATTCTGAGATTGTTTTTTCATGACATATTGGGCTTCATGTTAGTATTAAATTTTGGTCGATAATTTTTGTGTTTGTTTGTGAAAATATAAAATAATTTGCAAAAATTTTGAAAATTTGACAATTTTCAAATTTGTAATTTTTATTCTGTTGAACCAGAGCATTATGTGACACAAAATAGTTAATAAATAACATTTCCCACATGTCTACTTTACATCAGCACAATTTTGGGAAAAAATTTTTTTTTGGTTAGGACGTTATAAGGGTTCAAAGTTCATCAATTTTTCATTTTTCCAGCAAAATTTACATAACCTTTTTTTTTAGTGACCACATCACATTTGAAGTCTCTTTGAGGGGTGTACATGACAGAAAACACCCAAAAGTGACACCATTCTGAAAACTACACCCTCAAGCTACTCAAAACTACATTCAAGAAAATTATTAACCCTTCAGGTGCTTCACAGGAACTAAAGCAACGTGGAAACAAAAAATGGCCATTTTAATTTTTCCAACAAAAATGTTCTTTTAGCCTCAATTTTTTCATTTTCACATGGGCAACAGGATAGAATGCATCCTAAAATTTGTTGGCCAATTTCTCTTGAGTACACCGATACCTCATATGTGGTCATAAACCACTGTTTGGGCGCACGGCAGGGCTCAAAAGGGAAGAAGCGCAATTTGACTTTTGGAGCTAATTTACCATTCACAAAGTGAAATGGCGCTCCTTCTCTTCTGAGCCCTACCGTGCGCCCAAACAGTGGTTTATGACCACATATGAGATATCGGTGTACTCAGGAGAAATTGGCCAACAAATTTTAGGATGCGTTTTATCCTGTTGCTCATGTGAAAATGAAAAAATTGAGGACAAAAGAAAATTTTTGTGAAAAAAAGTACTTTTTCATTTTTACAGATCAATTTGTAAAGCCCCAGAGGGTTCAAAGTGCTCACTATGCATCTAGATAAGTTCCTTGGGGGGTCTAGTTTCCAAAATGGGGTCACTTGTGGGGGAGCTCCAATGTTTAGGCACACAGGGGCTCTCCATATGCGACATGGTGTCCGCTAACAATTTGAATGGAAAATTAGCTCCAATAGTTAGCGGACACCATGTCGCATATGGGGAGCCCCTATGTGCCTAAACATTGGAGCTCCCGCACAAGTCACCCCATTTTGGAAACTAGACACCTCAAGGATTATATATAGGGGTATAGTGAGCATTTGGAACCTACAGCTACTTCACAGAATTTGATAATGTCATATTGAACATTTTCTTTTTTTCACTCAATTTCTCACTTTTAGAGCATGTGCACAAGATACGGAGACACTGTGTCCTGGTTGTCTCCTCCCCTGCATTTTTTTTTAGTATTTCTTTATTAAATTTAAAAAAAAAACGACGTGGGGCTTCGCCATATTTTTGGTCCAGCCAGGTACAGCAGGCAGCTACGGGCTGCCACCAACCCCTTCTGCCTAGTTTTACCTGGCTGGAAACCAAAAATATAGGGAAGTCCCTTTTTTTTTTAATTATTTCATGAAATAATTTAAAAAAAAAATGGCGTGGGCTTCGCCATATTTTTGGGCCAGCCAGGTACAACTAGGCAGCTGGGGGCTGGAATCCTCAACGTAGGGAGGCCCAAGCTTTCTATATCCCCCCCCGCTGTGAATTGCAGCCCGCAGCCGCCCCAGAAAATGGCGCATTCATAGAAGCGCCATTTTCTGGCCTTGTATTCAGCTCTTCCAGCTGCCGTGTAGCGGTGGCAGACTGGGTAATAAGGGGTTAATGCCAGCTTTTTCTCAGATGGTACTAAGCCCGAGATTCATAACGTCTGGCCAATATTAGACCGGACCATTAGGAATCTCTAGTAATTTGTAAAAAAGACACAAAACAGAGAAAAATATTTTTATTAGAAAAAAAACACAAACACTACTTGGACTCCATCTTTATTATTCATTCTTCGTCCGACGTAGTCCAGTGGGAAGGTCCGACGTAGTCCAGTGGGAGGTCCCGCGACGATTCTCAGTTTTATAGCATATGGGGCATCCCCCATATGCTATAAAAGCAGGTTCATTGTCAGGAGGATGACAGGCCATGAACTCAGTGACAAGGGGTTAACTGTGCTCTTCATGGCGGTCTCCACATCAGGTCAACATAAGTGGTGAACTATCAGGATCCTGGGATCCCACAGGGATCCTGGGATCACCACTGATGGTGATCTGATGTGGAGATCACCATGAAGAGCACAGTTAACAAGGGGTTAACTGTGCTGTTCATGGTGGTCTCCACATCAGATCACCATTAGGGATGGGCGAATCTACTCGCTAGGACTCGTTACTCGGCGAGTAGTAAGGGACTCGCAGGACTCGCTACTTGGCGAGTTTCCCAGTGATTACTCGCACGAGTCCAATGCAAATCAATATCAATCCTAGTTTTGTCAGAAACGCTGACAAAACTAGGATTGCCATTGTTTGCATTAGTGCGAGTAATCACTGGCTACTGTGCCAGTGATAGCAGGGAAACTCTCAAAGTAACTGCTGTTTCTTTGCGAGCCGAGTCCAGCTGTCTTCTCTGTGCAGCTCCAGGGTCCTAGAGCCCGCCTGCTCACAGAGATGATGTAGCAGTGCTGAGATTATTATCAGTCTGCTCATTCCCTGTGCATGTAGCAGAGAGGACATCGCGTTTTGGACTACGTCGGACGGAAGAGGATTTTTTTAATTAAAGATGGAGTCCCTAATGGCTTTTTTTTTAATTTCAAATAAAAAATTTTCTCTGTGTTTTTTTAACCCTTTATTGGAGATTCTTAGTGGCTGGGTCAAACGTGGCCTGACATTAAGAATCTCGGGCTTAATACCAGCTTGTATAACAAAGCTGGTATTAACCCCTTTATTACCCAGCGTGCTACCGCCACCAGGGCCGCTGGAAGAGTGGGGTTCAGCGCCAGAGGATGGCGCTTCAATGAACGCGCCATCTTCTGGGGCGGCTGCGGGCTGCAATTTGCAGCGGGGGGTGCCCAGAAAGCTTGGGCATCCCTGCGCTGCGGATTCCAGCCCTCAGCTGCTTAGTTGTACCTGGCTAGACATAGAAATTGCGCGGAGCCCCACGCATTTTTTTAAAATTATTTAATGAATTTCAGAGTCAGAGTCTCAGAGTCAGAGTCAGAATCTCAGAATTTCATGAAATAATTTTAAAAAAATGCGTGGGGCTCCGCGCAATTTCTATGTCTAGCCAGGTACAGCTAAGCAGCTGGGGGCTGGAATCCGCAGCGCAGGGATGCCCAAGCTTTCTGGGCACCCCCCGCTGCAAATTGCAGCCCGCAGCCGCCCCAGAAGATGGCGCGTTCATTGAAGCGCCATCCCCTGACGCTGAACCCCGCTCTTCCAGCGGCCCTGGTAGCGGTGGCACGCTGGGTAATAAAGAGGTTAGGGCCAGCTTTGTATTATCAGCTGGCCCTAAGCCCGAAATTTATGGTGGTCACGCCAATATTAGACATGACCGCCATGAATTTCTATTAAATTGTTTTAAAAAAAACACAACACAAAGAAAATTTTTTATTAGAAATAAAAAAAAAAAGCCATTAGGGACTCCATCTTTAATTAAAAAAATCCTCTTCCGTCCGACGCAGTCCAAAACGCGATGTCCTCTCTGCTACATCCCCTGTGTATAGATATAGATCTCTATGCACAGGGAATGAGCAGACTGAGAACAATCTCAGCTCTGCTACATCATCTCTGTGCACAGACATTCATGTTGTACACAGGGAATGAGCAGACTGAGAACAATCTCAGCTCTGCTACATCATCTCTGTGCACAGACATTCATGTCTGTACACAGGGAATGAGCAGACTGAGAACAATCTCAGCACTGCTACATCAGGCAGCAGGCAGGCTCTAGGACCCTGGAGCTGGCAGCCTGCAGAGAAGACAGGACTCTTATCTGTGCGAGTCAGCGATTACTTACAAAGTAAACGAGCAATGCAAATAAATGACAAAACTAGGATTGCTTCAGGCTGAAGCTTCCTAGACACATCTGCGATTTGTAAATCTCACACTACTCGCTATTACTCGCTTCCCCATTTATTAACATTGGACTCGCTAGACTCGCAACGAGTAGCGAGTCCTGGGCTCGGACTCGCTAGAGTCAAGCGATTCCGAGTAATTTAGGATTCGCCCATCACTAATCACCATCAGTGGTGATCTATCAGGATCCTGGGATCCCATAGGGATCCCATAGGTGGGGGGGTCTGCAAACTCCATCCGATGTGATGTTTGATCACATCGGATGGAGTTTAGAGGCGGCGGGGCCGGCATATGAGAAAGGGGACACCGGACACTGGGCACCGGGGGAGGGAGCGGGGGGAGTCCGGAGGCTGGGGGACCCAGAGGGGGACTAAGGAGCACCGGGGGAGGACATTCCCATGCAGCCTGACATGTGTGACATGTCAGGCTGCATGGAGATGCAGGGGAGGCAGCGCACCGCCGCCATTTTTTCATTGGCAGGGGGGGGGATGGAGGTGTGGGGGGGGATGGAGGTGTGTGGGGGGGTGATCTCCGGCACAGGGGGTTTTGGGGGCCTTAGGGGTTAATGGATCACTTTGATCCGACATGTGTTTTCACGTCGGATCAAAGTGAAAGCATTTTTTACAAAGCACTTTCACTTTTGTAATGTGATGATCGGTAAACGGTGCTTACCGGTCATCACATTACAGGTGCGGGTACAAAAACAGCTAATTACTAATCTCTAGGGTGTCAGCTACAATCGGTATGCTGACACCCTAGAGGTATTAGCTCCAGGGGCGGCGCTACAGGGCTTTTTCTAGCCTTACGTCTACAGACGTACGGCTGGGCTTTAGTACCCTTTTTTTCCGACGTCTGTAGATGTACGGCTGTCGTCTAGGGGTTAAACAGAAACCATTGCTGTGTGCATCAATTTCTCTGGCAAGTGAGTGTACCCCTACTAGATCCAGCAAGCGTAGCCTCACTACTTATATATATGCATCACACACATATATTGCATCACACACTTGTGGCCGGATTAAAGGGTCCACTTGGATTAACTATTGAATGCTGCCTGTTTTTTGATACTTTAAATGTTGCAGTGGAGCACTGCATACAGGACTTTTTGCACCAAAATAACTTGTTTATGTGCTGATTCTATCTATTGACTTTTATATATAAATATATATATATATATATATATATATATATATATATATATGCACACACTTGAGATTGCTTTGGGCTGAACACACAATAGCTCTATACACAATGGAGGATACACATTGGAGACTGCTGCTGGCTGTATACACATTAGAGAATACACAATAAAGACTGCTGCTGGCTGTATAAGTTATAGAGACTGCTGTTGGCTGTAAACACAATTGAGACTGCTGCTGGCGGTATACATAACAGAGACTTCTGCAGGCTGTATACAAAATGGAGGGACGTTTACACATTAGAGACTGCTGGCTGTATGCACATTAGAGACTGCCGGCGGAATACACATTAGAGACTGCTTGCAAATATACACATTAGAGACTGCCAGCTGCATGTGACCCACGCAGGGGACTTTGGGAACTTGGTACCCGGGTGTGAGCGCTTGGGTGATGTCTCAGTGGCCGGTGCCTAGGTCCGTAATCCTGGAGGTCACTCGGTAAAAGGGGAAAATAATAAAAAGAATAAAGTTTCGTGACACCACCTGCAGTTTCTAGTGATCTCACCAGCGCCACTATCCGTCCGCCGGGGATGGTGGTATTGCAGCTAGTTGATACCGCTCCCTGCAGGCGGAGCGGAGTCCCCGGGGCAGTACAGCTGCTGAGCTGGTCGATGTGGCAGCAGCTACTTCTTAACTTACACAAAATAAAACATTGGAGGCTTTCTGACTCTGTACGGGTACTTTACTGGTAACAGTATACGGTAACACTAGAGTTTACAGTCATGCAGTCTTTGCGGGTAGCTGGCTGGGTAGTCACCGATGGGTACAAAGTCTTTCTGAACCTCTCCAAGTATTCCTTCTACTATGTTCACTGTCCTCTGTGTCTTCCTTGTGCCTCTTTTCTATCCGTGCGCTGCTCTGTACAAACCCACTTCCTACCAGGCCCATCGGGTGTAATGAGGTTACCCTTCTCTTCTCTAAGGGGCTCCACCCGGTTTGAGGGTACCTGGTGGAGCTGTATGTTGTGGATGAGGTTGGGGGCTGCTTGGCAGACCAGGGACCCACCAGTATTGGCGGCTCAGGGTTGGACTCGCCTGCACCGCGACTCGGAGCTGGTACCCTGTTGTGAACCGTGATTCCCCCAGACCATTTACTCTGATAGTCGGGCACTGGGTCTCCCCTTTCTGTCTGGGTCGCCACTACTTTTTGGGTGCCCACCCTGTGGTGTCCCTCTAGGACTTCCTCCTTGCTTCTTTCCTCAGACTAGACTAGATCTGTCTGTGCTTTTCTCGCTCCTTCTACCATAACACTCCCCCCACTGGGACCGGTTACCCTGGTAACGGGTTAGCCAATTGGTCCCCTAGTCTAGGTGTAGGGATGCTGGGATGAGAGCCTCAGTTCGACATTATCCCCTCCAATGACTGGGATACCGCACACTCGGTTTTGGGTGCAGTACCCATACTGTGGCGCTCTGACCAGTGGGGCACCACATTCCACCTTGGTGAAACACACTTGTCCACAAGTGTCTCTATCCCTACCCAGTACAGAGCTTTTTATATGCTTTAACACAACAATAAAACATTTCTATTTACACAAGAATATGCATTGCTTTTTCTTCCCTTTATGGGAGGCTATTTTCTTAAACATTGCAAAACATTCTTTATCATCTAAGCACATTATCAGAGTCTCTGGCTTAATGGGTTCAGTCCAGGCTCACACAAAGTGATGTAGTCCCATAAGAGTCTATGAGTCTATGGGGCTTGCCGCAAGTGTCCAGCAAGTGCGGTCGTAAGGCGGCAGATGCGTCAGATCCAGTAAATCTGCTGAATTTAAATTATTATTAAATTTAAATTATTATTATTGTTATTATTAGGTATTTATATAGCGCTATTAGGATACATGGCGCTTTACAAGTTAGAGAGTAGACAAAGACAAATGGTCGAAAACGACGACAAATCGACAAATCAATCATACGGGTACAATAGGGTCGGGGATCCTTTCCGCGAAGGCTCACAGTCTTGAGGGGGTGGGGAGGGAGAAAACGCTGATGTGAAAGAAGCATTATTTGGGTGTAGGCAATAATTGGTATGGGGCTCTGTGATTTCAATATAAGCCCATGATTAAAGGGGTTGTCCAATGAACGCAACTATCCTTCATATCAAGGAGGGTCAATCATTTGACTGGTCACAGTGCGCATGTAATGTGCATGTACAGTGTAATAAATGTGCGCATGTTGAGCTTTTACAGCAGGTATTTCTGCGACAAATGTTTGCAATAAAATGCTGCGTAAAATGCCCACTTTCATATTTATTTGAATGGGTGAAAAACATTGCAAAACCAATAAAACAATTTACATGCTGCAGACTTGAAAAAATGCTTTATTGGTTCATAGAAAAACTAAGCATGAATAATAATAATAATAATAACAATAATAATAATATTTTAGAACTCTCACTCACTTTTTTGTGGTACTTAAAAGTGCAGTGTTCTTTATACTTGAAAAACATGAAGAAAAACAACACGACCAAAATGCTTTGTGTGAACACGCCATAATACTACTTTTTCAATATACAGTAGCTGACACTGCAAAGTAAAAGATTACTTGGCCAAATTTTCTGTTAGGAACAAAACTCTGGAACAATCATGGTGGGTTTACACGCCGCGATATCGGCGTCCATCTCCGATCCAACTCCGACAAAAAGTCACGTGGTTCGCGAGTTGGACCCGATATCGGGCGCACGTTGTACGGTTTGAACGTACAACGCGATGCTGGAACGATGCCAAAACGATATCGGGGTTGAATGAGCATGCTATTCAACCGCCCGATATCGGATGGCCGTTGTAGCATCATCGTAGCGTGTAAAAGCACAACTACGATGTGTACTTGCATCTCACCCATTAACTCCCATGTTAAATGGTCGTTACTGGGTTGGTGGGCGTACACATCGTAGGGACGTTGTTTCCCGATATCGCAGCGTGTAAACCGCCGATGCGATATTGGGAAAAGTGTCAAAAAATGCGCGCTCCCGCGCCGTTGTATCCCGATATCGTCCCAATATCGGGACGTGTAAACCCACCATCGGTATGGAGCCACTGAAGCTCTCACGTTTAGAAAGGGTGTCCATAATGACCCACTTTTAATGAGAAGTGAAATACATTTTTACATACAATTTGTATGTAAACTTATCTTTTATTCTTAATATCTCATTTACTGTGAATGGAAATATTCTTGTTTATATACAGATTTATAACATGCAAACCTAGTATACTGAGTGAGATAAACAGACTGGACCAGACAGTGCAGACAGGTATAATTTACATGTAATTCTATATTACAGTCATACACTGATACATTGTAACGAACTTTCAGAACAGTAGAGCATCAGCTACATCAGCTTTCTGCTTCTGAAAGTAAACAGTAATTATTTTATTCCGTGATAGAAAAATGAGATCATAAAAATTGTGTGGATTAAAAATTTATGTTGGATTTTTTTTAACTTAATTATAGAAAGAAGGATTACGCCTTTCTATGTACAACCCCAAACGTCTTTTGAAGCAGAAAGCCAGTTATGTTCTTACAAATTATATTTTTTCCTAATTTTTTTTGTATTGCTAAACTGTTAAAGGTTTTTCATTCTTGGTCTTGGCTCTTTCGCTGCTTTTTCTACCATTAAATCTTAACTTTTGGTGACTCTAAAGGCCCCGTTACACGGTATAAGATCGTGAACGATATCACTCAAACATCACGGGTTTGGAGTCGTTGAATCGACATCGTTAGGACGTCTTTGCGTGTTACACCGAGATACGACTGCGATAAATCGTTGGATCATTGATCGCAGATTGAAAACATGTTCTCAAATCAAACGATGCTCGATCAGCCATCCTGTGTGACACCACGATAATGATAACGTTTGCGACATCTGGGATGTTGCAAACAATCCCGTAGGCGTGCCTTGGCGTTGTTGTTTCCGCGCCCCGGCTGCGCTGATGGGTTGTCACTACTGAGTTCCGATTGGCTGGCGTTGGTTTATAGAAAAAGATGTTCAAATAAAGCTGCTGTAAATATGGCCCAGTGGCCCTGGAAAATACTTTCTTTTTCCTTATGGAAAGGCGCCATATTTGAAGATCCATGGTTTGATCAGTAAACTCATTGACTTGTTTCTTCATTAACCTTTCAGTAAACACATTTAAACAAGGAGATTCATTGAAGTCGCCATTCTCTTGTATCAGCGTTCAGCGTGTGCAGGAAAATAAACAATTATTGTAACAAAAGATTTGTACAGTCCTAAATATATATGTATGTGTTTTTTGTTTTTTTTTAGTTTTGTGTTTTAAAAGTTAGTAGCCAACATGTGCACCATATATAAATATATATATACATATGGATATGGCAACCTTCAGAACTTTATTGGTCATGTATGTCTGCCACATTGGTACCTAAAATATGTCAATATATATGTTTTTAATTCTGATATGCAAAGTCCATAAACACATTTGTACACATAACGAAGCATATCCAGTTACATTTACACATTGGTGTCCTGATACATACATATACACATACACACAGTCGCAGATACCACAATACCTGAGCCATCATTGTTCAAACAATGGAAATACATCACAATATGTTCAGAGTGTTTAGGGACACAGCCAGTCAACCATGGGCTATGCACGAGTGTTCCCGTCTGACATATTGTGACCGCAGCAGTGTTTTCGAAAAGGCTAACCACTGTATGTGCGGGCGCCTCCTTTGTGGACGCTGAAGCATCCTCGGTGTAACCAGCGTGCGGCGTGACGTCATCATGTTGTTGCACGCTCCGCCCTGTGTTCCTGCTGCATTCTTGCCACAGCTTAAAGATGTCTGTCGTGACACGCTCAGCTCCCTGGGGAGATGCAGAGCTGATGCTCATCATCAACATATGTGACCGGCGTGACTATTGGTGCCATTTTCACCATGATCACCCAGTCCTTCATAAGCAGGCCATCCTGAAGAGAATCCAGCAGGCCCTTCTGAAGAAATTAGGGGTTGACTAGGAACCAGTCCAGATCCGGGAAAAAATTGCGGACCTGAAGTACAAGGGCAGGGACCGTATTGCCATCATCCAGGCCCGCATACAGAGGATGCGTGGTGAGTATTTCAGAACGCTACATAGACCCACCTTTTTATACAACACAAAATACACACCTTACAACACATGGAAGTGTACCCTGTCTGATAGTGACAATCAAGTGATGATGCTGAAGCTTTAACAATGGGCATGTGCAGTGGGTTCTGAATGGCCCATGAAGGGCCAGCCTACACTCATGTCTATAGCATTTCAGACATTGCTCATTATTGTGTAACCCCACTAACAACACACACCTGTTTGTGAAGCAGAAAGACTGCATGGGGACATTATACATTAGTTAGGCCCACACAACAGGCACAATGTGATTAGGATCCTCCTTGCTTGGATATCCCAGGCCATACCCTGGTTTTCGTTGGCCACATTTGTATTTTTAAAATGCAAACGCTGTATTATGCTACATGAAAAACAAAATATGCTCTCTTTTTTCTGTTATGTGGTCAATATGTACTGCAAGCATGGTTATAAAAGGGTCACTATTGTAATATCTCTCCTTTATGTGCATTGATGTAAAGCTTGTCCTGTGTTCCTGAATTAATGATCTCCAAAAAGTGGCTTGATCAAAAGCTGAGCATAGGTAGAGTGTGTGTAGAGGACTGGCAAAATCACAATTCTGCCCTGAACACTTGTATGGCCCCAAATTAAAACATGTCTGTGCAGCCTGGCCAGGAGACTACTACTTCACCCACATATTGGAATGTTGTCAACCAAACAGAAAAGATGTCATTACTGCGTACTGTGGGTAAAAGTTGCTCCATCAGCTTAAAGTGTGTCATTGTGCCAGCATATCCATGACCATGATATTGTTTTCCATAGTGTATGTTTTGACCCTTCAGCCATACTTTCATGTATTATGCTACAGCTGCACAACGGAGTCCCCCAGCCTCTTCAGCTATTGCCGGATCCCCACCAGGCCCGGCCTCCCCTGCTGCCTCAGGCCTTCAGGCCAGCACAAGCCCGTTCATCCCTGCTGCCTCAGGATCACCACCAGGCCCGGGCTCCCCTGCTGCTTCAGGCTCACCACCAGGGCCGGCCTCTGGGTCACCACCAGCCACAGCCTCACCATATGCCTTGGCATCCCCAACTGCCTCACGAGGCTTGAGTGGTGAAGAGGGGACCCTCCCATCCACACACCCCTCTACCTGACGTGAACTCTTCCATGTCCTCGCTGGAGGCTGCCTTCTCCCCCCAGGGACCCCCTGATCAGGCTGGAGTGAGCCCTTTTGGTGAGTGCATCAAATGTAATAACTGAGTGTGAATAGTAAATGTGTGGCCATCAAAAAATACAGAGGTCGTGCCACTTTCAGCGTATGATTGTTTTTGTGTTTTATCAGCCACAGGAGCCGCTGTTGTCGGGTGGGTGTTGAGCCCCTCACCATCTCCCGAAAGGGACAACGTGGGATATGACGCAAACCATTAAGTACCATTGCACAATGATATCCCTTTGCCACCCAGACATGAGCATCTTACTGAATTTGTTTTGTTATCACTATAGGTCATCCTATGACCCGTAGAAGCGCCACTAGACCGCGAAACGGCCCGTTATTACGACCCCCACCCCTCCCCTGCACCCCCCTTAAATAGCCTTTGTCACCGCATGTAATGCTTTGAAGAAAGTTAAATAAAGCACTGTGAATCTTGGATCAGTGAGTGCTGCCTCCTCTCTGTTAAAACATTGAACCGGAAGAAGTCTGTTCCGGAGGAAGTGCACCAGGGATCCTCAGAGCGGTGCGCAGCCAGCGGTGCGCAGCCAGCGGCGCTGGCGATGAGGACAGTGGTGGTAAGCCCGTGAAGGACGGCGCAGTGGCAGTGCCTGGCTTTCTCACAAGTAAGAGTGCACGACACACATTGGTTGCTTTTGATTTTTTACTTAAGGAAAAAAAAACATACACATCCTGTGTTGATAAAAAATTACTTGGAATATCTCCATCGCAAACATTACATGTTGTGGTAGTGTGTCTCATCAGAGTGAAAGTCAGCTGCAGGAGCTGACGAGGCTTCCGGTCCCATATCCCCATAGGAATATGGGTCCGACCTATGCAAAGGGTATGATGGTCGTGGGCCCCACCGCATATCAGGAGCTTGTCCAGGCACATACATAGGAGGCCTCAAAGACTGGGAGACTGATGGCTGCTCCGGGGGCTCAGCCAGGGTCATTCTGGTGGTCAGTCTCCCAGCTTCGGCCTCATCCAGGGCTAGGTGTATGACCCTCTCCATGTTCCGACGTTGTTGGTGCTCCAGCTGAGGCAACTGCTCATTGACCAGCTGGGCCAAAGCACACATGGGTCTATAATCTTGCTGGAACAGCACCCCCTTTGCACAAGCTCCCAGCTCGGAGTTTGGGGCCTGTTGGAATCTTCGCCTCCAAGACAGGGCGCTGTCCAGACCCACTGGCCTCAGGGGTCTCCTCCCCCTGTGATGGTGGTGGGGGAGGCTCAATGAGGGCTGGCTATGGACTGCTGGAGCTGGAATCCTCAGGGTCCTGCAAAGAGGGAACAACACATATGAAAAACACATGCAATAGTGAAATGTTGAAATAAGTTTTTTTATTTATCAATTATTATTATTATTATTATTATTGTACACCAGAATAAAAGCCCCATATTGCTTGCCATATGTAACACCTAATTAAGTGAACGAAGAACATCTGTGTTATGCATTGTAAAAGAACATATAAATAACTGCATGTTATTTGACCATTCAGTCATGAGTAAGACTGCTTAGTGCAGTCTAAACGCGACGACTGGGTCATGTCAACCATATAATTTTTTATTTTGTACGCACTTTACTTTCTTTTGAAAAATAAATAGAAAAGAAAAATCCAGTCCTGTTGAGCCGGGCTCCAATTTTTCTATTGTTCTTGATGTGAGGCCAGGGCAAAGCCAGTGTATGAGCATAGAGCAACTGGGTGAGCTGTAATCAAGTTTCTTCAATTCTGGAATACCTCTTCTTACAACATTAGCAGTATTACCTGTTGGAGCTTGTCATTGTATGCTATGATGCTGGCCAATCAGTTATGAATTAAACTACACTACTGTTAAGTTTGGGGTCACACAGACAATTTTGTGTTTTTTCCATGAAAACTCATACTTTAACTTATCAAATGAGTTGCAAAATGAATAGAACATATAGTCCAGACATTGACAAGGTTAGAAATAATGATTTTTATTTGAAATTATAAATTTCTCCTTCAAACTTTGCTTTCGTCAAAGAATGCTCCCTTTGCAGCAATTACAGCATTGCAGACCTTTGGCAGTTTAGTTATTAATTTGCTGAGGTAATCTTGAGAAATTTCACCCCATGCTTCATGAAGCCCCTCCCACAAGTTCGCTTGATGGGCACTTTTTGCGTACTAGTCGGTCAAGCTGCTCCCACAACAGCTCAATGCGGTTGAGATCTGGTGACTGTGCTGGCCACTCCATTACAGATAGAATACCAGCAGCGTGCTTCTTCCCTAAATAGCTCATGCATGATTTGGAGGTGTGCTTCGGGTCATTGTCCTGTTGTAAGATGATATTGGCTCAAATCAAGCGCTGTCCACAGGTTATGGCATGGCATTGCAAAATGGAGAGATAGCCTTCCTTATTCAAAATCCCTTTTACTTTGTGCAAATCTCCCACTTTACCAGCCCCAAAGCAACCCCAGAACATCACATTACCTCCACCATGCTTGACAGATGGCGTCAGGCCTCTTCCAGCATCTTTTCAGTTGTTCTGCGTCTTCTGTGTGATCCAAATGCCTCAAACTTTGATTTGTCTGTCCATAACACTTTTTTTTCAATCTTCCTCTGTCCAATGTCCATGTTCTTTTGCCCATATTAATCTTTTCCTTTTATTAGTCAGTCTCAGATATGGCTTTTTCTTTGCCACTTTGCCCTGAAGGCCAGCATCCAGGAGTCACCTCTTCACTGTAGACGTTGACACTGGCATTTTGCGGGTACTATTTAATGTAGCTGCCAGATGAGGAGCTGTGAGGTGTCGATTTCTCAAACTAGAGACTCTAATGTACTTGTCTTATTGCCCAGTTATGCAGTGGGGCCTCCCACTTCTCTTTCTACTCTGGTTAGAGCCTGATTTTGCTCTTCTCTGAAGGGAGTAGTACATACCATTGTAGGAAATCTTCAGTTTCTTGGCA
Organism: Allobates femoralis; assembly: GCA_033576535.1. Lineage (NCBI taxonomy): Eukaryota > Metazoa > Chordata > Amphibia > Anura > Aromobatidae > Allobates > Allobates femoralis. The sequence goes on from JARQOC010000002.1 coordinate 418,251,457, forward strand.
ATTATTCGCATGGAATAGCCTTCATTTCTAAGAACAAGAATAGAGTGTCGTGTTTCACATGAAAGTTCGCTTTTTCTGGCCATTTTGAGAGTTTCATAGAAAAAACAAATGTAATGCTCCAGATTCTCAACTAGCTTAAAGGAAGGTCAATTTTATAGCTTCTCTAATCAGCCAAACCATTTTCAGCTGTGCTAATATAATTGTGCAAGGGTTTTCTAGAGTTTCCTGCATATCCATTAGCCTTCTTACACAGTTCGCAAAGACAATATTCCATTAAAACACTGGAGTGGTGGTTGTTGAAAATGGGCCTCAATAAACCTATGTAGATATTGCATTAAAAACCAGACGTTTGCAGCTAGAATAGTCATTTACCACATTAACAATGTATAGAGTGTATTTACGATTCATTTAATGTTAGCTTCGTTGAAAAAAAATGTGCTTTTCTTTCAAAAATAAGGACATTTCTAAATGACCCCGCACTTTTGAACAGAAGTGTGTATAGTGACACATTTTCTTATTAACATTTTGTGTATTCCTGTAATTGTAGTGTTCCACTTCCATAATATTGGTGTTAAATCCTGCCTTTCTGTGACATTTGACATTGTCCTCATTGTCCCCATGATTAAAAAAAAAAAAGGTCACTGAGCCAAAGTGAATGTGATCTTCTACCCAGCCTACACTTGCATGATAACATTCCAGCTACTCACCACACAAGGTATTAGCTTCTCAGGCTATAAATGGTTATCATACCCACTGAGAATATCATCAGTGACACGTAACACTTTATTGTCAATATCTTTACCACTTTAATGTATAGAAAAAAAATATTTGAGAACCTCGTAGGTGTGTTTAGTTCGGACTAGTCTGGATTCTGCACTTGGGTTGCCCAGGACACTAAATGGAGCATAGCAAGGAAAAGGCTATAAGAATAAAAGAACAGAAGTAATTTTAGGACTCAGTGGGAAGTTAAAACAGGAGGAAAGATTCTCATGGTACGAAATGTTTATATCCAATGGTTTCATTTTCGTAACCTAAAACTTTGCTGTCTAATAATACAGTTGAGGGTGGGTGGGGGATCATACATTGTTGACAGCTGTTGCACTATAGTGTGATACTTGATCATGTGCCTATAAGGAATATAGAATTTGCAGTAACCTTCCAAGTTACTGAAAAGTTGAGGTAATAGGAGCAGGCAGCCCTCGATTTGATTTCCAGCATTTCCATAGAAACATGTGGAAGGTATAATGTTAGAAATTCATTAGGTGTAACTTGAGGGGAATCATTTTGATGGGGGAATATTTCATGATGATTGTTTAAGGAATTTTGGGATGTGTCCAAATACGTCTTAGCGACTAGAATACACAGATATACAAATCATAATCTGCTAGATGGAGATGTTCATCTTTATATAGATATTTACTTATATGTGTTCTCCTCTAATCTATCATATATAAACTATAAATTCTATCTTAGGCTAGGGTCACATTTGGAAGGCACATTGCGATTACCACATCCAGATCCAGATGTGGTAATCGCATGTGCCTTCAGGCACATTTTGGCTTCAAAATGTGTCCCTAAACTCGGATCCGGTAACCGGATTGCTCATAATGTGCAATCCGGTTGCTGTGTGCCTTGTTAATCCCTGCTGCCGCAGGAGCGTTCCGCTATAGAACTAATGTTAAAGCTTTCAGGACCCTGGATAGCAGCATGTACAGTACGCACATTATGTACTGTATCTTCTCCTTACAGCGAGGAGCCGCCGGCTGTCATTGATAAAACTGTAAAAGCCGAAAATAGCGGCAATACTGTAATAAAGAGATTTAACCCCTCACATGCCGCTCTATGTGGCCAACATGTCTCTAGGGAGGGTGGACACACCCTGGAGACATGTTGCCCACATATAATATTACCATTAACCCTTTGTTCATCCCCGATGCAGCAGGGTTGAACAAAGCATACTGCTACCGCAGGCATTCACAGGTGCCTTGCGGTAGCCGGATGGGCTCCCATAGGCACCCGTTACAGCATCCCTGCTGCGGTTTTCAAACCGCTCTGAAAAACGCTGCCAGCATGATTTTTCACGCAGGCAGCGAAACTGGAATGCGGGAATCGGATTGCATTAAGTGCAATCCGTTTTTTTAATGGGCGCCTATGGGCTGCGGATTCTGATCCAGTTTTGAGCATTTTTAATGCTTAAAACCTGATCAGGATCTGCAAACCCAACCGCAAATGTGACCTTAGCCTTATACTGGTAAAATTTGAGCTATTTATCAATGTCAGACCCAAACAAAAGCAGGCAGCAGTTTCAAGTAAATGAAAATTCATGTTTTTTACATCTATGTGAATGCTATAATGCTATGTTTCAGCTCTGCATTAGGGTGTTTTTGAAACAATACAATGGTGCAAATACTGATTATATACAGTTATGGCCAAAAGTGTTGAGACTCTTGAGACTGTTCCAGAAAATGCAGTATTTCTCCCAGAAAATTGTTGAAAATGACACATTCTGTTATACACATATTTTTTGTGTGTGTACTGTCATGCCTTTCTTAGAAATATGTGCATTTAGTTTGCTTGAGACAATATATTGTTTGCTTGTTCAGCGATGACTTATCCCATAGCGCCATCTGTTGACAATGTTCCCACATTACATTATGTTTACTGCATAGTCTAATTTTAGTCCCTCCATGCCTATGTAATACCATGAGGCCGTGCTCTAGACTCTGCCCCTTCTCCTCCAGAAGCCATTACAGCCTCATACAAGCTGACATCCTGGTGTGCTGATCCTTCTCTCCCTAGATTTCAGCTTATCTGCATGCTTCCCTCAACATAGCACAGTCGGTGAGTTTAATATGCTGCTTCCCACCTATATGTACAATGTAGCTACACTGCTGATTATCATCTTATCATTCTTCTGCGATTATACATATTGTGTATTTGCCGTATCATGCAATCACATTGTGTGACCTGTAACAATGTAATGTTTTGCACTTCATATATGCTTATGTTGTACTGAGAATTTCTATATGTTTTTTCTAGTTTTACACTGAACCCATTAATAAAAGTTGAAAAGGACCCCCAGTGTCCATGTCAATGCATTGATGGGAAAGAGTTTAGCTGTCTGTCAACTCGTTCTTCAGGAGTACAGAGCGAGGGTGCCAGAACATGTACTGCAACTATACAAATAAACAGAACAAAAAGGCAAATTGGACATAATGTCATTCAAAATCCCAAAAATGGGCAGAGCAAAATTGTTGGCAACTTTCCAAGATTGAGGGTAAACAGCTTTGTGTTAAGCATGTGATGCTCATTCAAATTCACCTTTGGCAAGTAACAGGTGTGGGCAATATGACAATCACACCTGAAACCAGATAAAGAGGGGAGACATTGACTCAATCATTGCATTGTGTGTCTGTGTATGCTACATTAAGCATAGAGAACAGAAAAAAGAAGAAAACAGAGGTCTTGAGAACCAAAATTGTTGAAAAATAGCGACAATATCAAGGTTACAAGTCCATCTCCAGAGATCTTGATGTTCCTTTGCCCACAGTGCTAAACATAATCAAGAACTTTATAACCCATGGCACTGTAGCTAATCTCCCTAGACATTGACGAGAGAAAAAGAATTGTTGAAAGGTTGCAACGCATGATAGTTTTGTTAATGCATAAGAAACCCCAATAAGTTCACTTTTGGCCATGAATGTATAGAGTCAAATATACATAAGTGTTATTGTTACATTTTCAATAAATTATATTTCAAAAAGCCTATTGAATTTTGGTGCATATCACTTATAAAGTGTTACAAAGTTACATGACACACATATTGCAATGTGGGTAAATGCAAAAATACCTAAAGTGATAACAATAAAGTAAAATAATATGCCTATTGTTCTCTTTGTCCTGTCTTGACACAAGCATTGTTGTGCCCAAACTGTGTATCCTCCAATACTGCAACAGCAGTGGGGGAGAGCCTGGACATTGACCAAATTGTGCACTTCTGTAATATGGACAGCTGTAGATCACAAATTTAGAAGCTCTATTAAAAAGAGCTTGCAAGCACTGTGCATACTCGTCCACCACTGCTTGACTGTCGTGGTGGACAGTAACCTAGATAACCAGCATTAAACAATAAAACTAAAAATCCCTCAACTTTTAAGAAAGGAGAGATTATTTTTACTAAAATTTAAATAGCAAATGTGCTTGTTTTTATTTTACTTCTGTAAAGCGCTAGTTCAAAATCCTATATAAAATGACAGAGCTGGTCCAGTTTAAAGACACAGGTGGGGATTCAACAAGTAAGGCTGTGTGCAAACGATCCAGAGGCAGTGCGTGTTGGACGCAGCGCCTCCGGACAAGCGGGATCCCTCAGGTGCATGCAGGGAGACTGCAGCCACCCTGTACTTACAACCTATAGTGGGTGTACTGCACATTCACCCTGCTTTCACCCAATGGTTATCAGTTCCGACTCGGCAGCATGAAATTAACATGGTGCGGAAACATGGAAGTCCGGAATTCCTCACCGCAGCTGAAAACATGCTGCAGTCAGGAGAAGCATAGTGAGGATTGGATTTCTTGAAATCCAATCTACTATGCTGATACTGTACAATGTAGCATTTTGGATGCAGCGACAATACGCTGTGTCCAAAACGTCGCAATTCCTGACCATGAACACACATCCTAACAAGTCCACACATTCTCATTAAGCACATTGAAACTCTATGGATCATTTTAACAGGTTTTTCAATCTTTCCACTGGCTGCTGTTTGTTTTAATAGAATAAACTGGGCATTACTCACTATAAGAAGGGGTTGCATTTAATCTTTGCCACTGCTCCCGGTGAACTGTTATTGTCTGCAGTGCTGATGTCATGTCAACTGTGCTGCAGCCAATATTCGGCAGCACAGTTGACATGACAATGTTCGGCCAATGTTCGGCAGCTCTGAGAGGCTTGTACCATTCACCCAACCTGAGGCACTGAGCTCAGATATGTGACATCAGCACTGCAGACAATAACAGTCATCGGCCGACTCAGCGCTGGACCTGCAGAGAATGCGTTAAGCATAATTTCAGGGGGACAGAAGTTTCCAAAACTGAGAAACCCTTTTTCACTAAGGAGAGAATTATCAACCCATTGGTCATTAACAATTCCTTATTATCCTTCAGTTAGTCTCACCTACACTACACCTACACTATTAGTCATGTGGGGTCGCTATGGCACTTGTAGTCGATGCTATGTCTCACAATGCACTGAAGAGGAAGAGGCACCGAAGCTAGGAGGCTACCAAAGTGAACAGTTACCTACCACCCATACTTGTGTAAATATGATGAAAATAAAGTCCAATTAATCTCAAGCAACTTATTAAAGGTTAAATAAAAATGTCTTCCCTCTAGCTTTGAAAACGTCATGGAAAGTCTCACTAAGCAAACATATTAATTGATTTGAAATAAGCCATGACCCCTTCATATAGAGAATTGTTGAGTTTTAGACTTAAATGATACTTTAAAAAATGATAGAACTAGGGAACCTCTTTAGATATATTAAAATATATGTCGTACTTCTAAAACCTTTAAACATAAATCTAAGCAACATATGCATTTGGCTTACTCTCAATTATTAGATGTGAGTGACTTTGGGCCATTTCGATGTTCTGTGAATTTAAATTCTTTAGAAATGGAAATAATAGAAATAACTTGGATTGGAAACTACAAACTATAAAAACATTAAGAATATTATATTTAATTGGATTGGAGGAAATGGATGACTATAATATAATAATACCAGTGATCCTGTGCACTGTAATTAGGAAGGGAACAGATTGCATTCGTTGTTTCTGTGTGGCTTATACATGCTTCCTATTCCACATTCAGTATAAGAAGTGTTGAGTTTCTGCAGGCAAGTTTACAATAACGCATACTTATTGCTCATTTGCATTATTTTTTCTTTAAGTTGCCAGGAAATAAGTCACTAGGGAAAGTAATGCTGCTGAAACAGCATCCAATAAGTTTATACCCATCTATTCATTTTATGGCACTGTTAACATGCTGCTAAATTTAGGAAAACCACAACTCCAGTATGCTTTGTGGGTTCTTTCCGAAACACTAAAGTAGGATGCAGCCCCTATAAGTGGAATTAACACCAGCTGAGAAGCCTATTACATGGCTCAGTGCTGATCAATAAACCAGTAACTCATATGCTAGCCCTTTGAAGAAATTAATGGTGTTATTCATACTGTAGGTAATTATCCCACTGGGGCAGACTTTTTCTTACTTCTAGCAGCTTCAATATAACAGAGTTTGCTCAAAAAATCATCAGTGTGTCTATATCTGATTACATTATTCAGTGCCTATTCAGTTTATTTCAGTGTATACACTTTATTTGCATAGCAAAAAGCTGAAAAGTCAAAAATTGCTTTGGCAAGAGATTACCGTATATACTCGTGTATAAGCCGACCCGTGTATAAGCCGACCCCCCTACTTTTGCCCCCAAAACCTGGGAAAACCTATTGACTCGTGTATAAGCCGAGGGTGGACCCCAGCACAGGTATACAGCCCCCAGCAGTGTGGTATACAGGCCTCCCCAGTGGTAGTATACAGCAGCCTCCCCAGTGGTATGCAGGCCCCAGCAGTATATACAGCAGCCCCAGTGGTATACAGCAGCCCTTAGGTAGTACACAGCAGCCCCAGAAGTATATACAGCAGCCCCAGGGGTATACACAGCAGCCCCAGGGGTATACACAGCAGCCCCAGGGGTGTACACAGCAGCCCCAGGGGTGTACACAGCAGCCCCAGGGGTGTACACAGCAGCCCCAGGGGTGTACACAGCAGCCCCAGGGGTATACACAGCAGCCCCAGGGGTAGTACACAGCAGCCCCAGGGGTAGTACACAGCAGCCCCAGGGGTAGTACACAGCAGCCCCAGGGGTAGTACACAGCAGCCCCAGGGGTAGTACACAGCAGCCCCAGGGGTATATACAGCAGCCCCAGGGGTAATACACAGCAGCCCCAGGGGTAATACACAGCAGCCCCAGGGGTAGTACACAGCAGCCCCAGGGGTAGTACACAGCAGCCCCAGGGATATATACAGCAGCCCCAGGGGTAATACACAGCAGCCCCAGGGGTAGTACACAGCAGCCCCAGGGGTAATACACAGCAGCCCCAGGGGTAATACACAGCAGCCCCAGGGGTAGTACACAGCAGCCCCAGGGGTAGTACACAGCAGCCCCAGGGGTAATACACAGCAGCCCCAGGGGTAGTACACAGCAGCCCCAGGGGTAGTACACAGCAGCCCCAGGGGTAATGCACAGCAGCCCCAGGGGTAGTGCACAGCAGCCCAGGGGTAGTACACAGCAGCCCCAGGGGTAGTACACAGCAGCCCCAGGGGTATATACAGCAGCCCCAGGGGTGTATACAGCAGCCCCAGGGGTAGTACACAGCAGTCCCAGGGGTATTTACAGCAGCCCCAGGGGTAGTACACAGCAGCCCCAGGGGTAGTACACAGCAGCCCCAGGCCCCCCTCACTTTTTGGCGCCCCCACCTCAGGATGCCCCCCCCCCCCGCACGCAGCGCTGCGCTCATACATTACCAGCCTGTCAGCTGTCATCCTCCGGTGGCGGATCGCGGCTCCCGGCTCTGGCTTCCATCTTCTTCTGTGTCTTCCTGCATTGTGACTGGGGCTCATAGCGATGACGCCGGCTGGTCATGTGACATGCAGGAAGACACAGAAGAAGATGGAAGCCGGAGCCGGGAGCCGCGATCCGCCACCGGAGGATGACAGCTGACAGGCTGGTAATGTATGAGCGCAGCGCTGCGTGCGGGGGGGGGGGCATCCTGAGGTGGGGGCGCCAAACAGTGAGGGGGGCCTAGGGCTGCTGTGTACTACCCCTTGAGATTTTTTTTTTTTTTATATATACAGTATATACTCGCGTATAAGCCGAGGGGAGACTTTTCAGCCCAATTTTTGGGCTGAAAAACTCGGCTTATACGCGAGTATATACGGTAAATATAAGAGAAAAAGTGAAGCCACTGTAAAGCTACCTATACTCATTAGATGGCTGTTGGGCCGCATGTTTGGTCGATAGTTCTTATGCCTGACTCTTCCACACACAGAGAGCTCATGCAGTTCAGCTCTCCTGTATTTTCTATCAGAGGGTCACTGTAGGGCATTTCTGGTGGCGCTTTACCTCCATGGCAAAAAAGATTTGGCGGTCCATAATTGGACCTGCCAGATCCTTAACTTCCCTGGCAATCAATTTTCCAGGGCTCCAATACACATTATTATAGTGAACCCCTCCGAACCACTTTGGACGACAGTACTCTAATATGTATGGGGGATAGAGCCTATAAATTGTACTAAGCACTCCATAACTAATTTATTAGAGAAACCTGCCCTATGGGTGCATACGCATGATCAGGAAACGCAGCGTTTTGGATGCAGCATCTTGCCGCAGTGTCCAAAATGCTGCGTTGTACAGTACAAGTATAGTGAATAGGATTTCAAGAAATCCAATGCACACTATGCTTCTTCCTACAGCAGTGTGTTTTCAGCTGCGGTGTGGGTTTCTGGGCATCTGCATTCACCATAGGATGCACGCAGGGAGATACCACCCTGCACCCACCACAGATGGTCAGTACAGGGCGGCTGTGGTCTCCCTGCAACCACCCATGGATTCCCCCAGGTCAGGAGGCACTGCATCCAAGACACAGTGCCTCCAGATTGTGAGCACATACCCTAACAGTTCCATGGCACAATGGACTTTTATACCCAAAGATCAGCTTGAATGTAAGTGCTGTCTAAAAGAAACAGAATGGCAAAGTTCCAGTGGGCAAAAGACAAAATTGGATCACCGAGTAAAGTATGATACCTCAGAAATAAATCTGTTTAGAATTATAGATCATATGAGGTTTTAAAATTCCTGCTTACAGGAAATGCAATTCCAGCAGGCCAATTTGTAACATCTATGAAGGGCCCGTCACACAGGGAGATATCACCGGCGATGTTGCCGGCAACTGAGGGGCGTGGTCAGGTTGCGGCGACATCGCCGGAGAGTTGCCTCGTGTGACAGGGCGATAATCAGGTGAAAAATCGCCTGAGTCACATCGCCAGGTTTCCCAACCTGCCTGATTGCCCTGTGTAACGCGGCAACCTGCAATGTTGCGGGCGATTCCGCCTATCTACAACATTGCGAGTTATCGCTCACTGGGTTGCTGGGCAACCCAGCGAGCGATAGCCGCGGCAACTAGCCGGCGACATCGCTGGTAAGTTGCTCCGTCTGACATCTCCCCGGCGATGTTGTCAGGTATGCGCGCTCCCGCGATCCCCGGCAACATCGCCGGCGATATGTCCCTGTGTGACGGTACCTTGAAAGGGACTTAACAGCTGATTCATGCTGCCCAAGTCTCACACAGTATGAATCAAATGCTGAATGCACAGTTGCCAAAGCATTTGAGAAAAAATATAGCCGACGATGTGACTACTCCTGCGGTGCCCCTAGCCGATCCTTCTTAGCAAAGTTCGAAGTGATTGGCAGGTTTTTCGCCATGGAAGAAATCTGTCAATTACCCTCAGCCATACTGGAAGAAGCTGGGTGTGAACCGGATTAATCTCGTCTTCAGCTATGATTCCTGGCCAGATCATTAACCTTTTAAAGACTGTGGGAATACTTCATTTTTATTCTGCTGTTTTTCCTCTCTGTCTTCCAAGCGTTATACTTTTTTATTTTTCTGTCGACATTATTTTTCTATATGAGGGCTTGGGTTTTTTTGCGTGAAAATTTGTAGTTTTTAATGACAACCTTTAACTTTCAATGTAATGAAAATTGGGAAAAAAAATCCCACGAATGGAGAATTTGGGAAAACAACACAATTTTACCTTGAATTTTGAGGTTTTGTTATTACGTGTTCATTCTGTGGTAAAAATGTCTCATGATTCTCCAAGGTTGGGGTGGTCTTTATTCAAATAAACTATTTTTTCCTGTGTGTTTTTTTTTAACTTTACACTTACTGGGTTAGTTAAGGGGGTCAGATAGACCCCTCTCCATTACTGACTGGTGGGTTTGATGCTAGCTCACAATTCACAGCTGAAATCAACCCCCAAAATTATTACCCTGATTGCCACTGCGCCAGCACAATTGGGAAGAGCCATCTCATGTAATGCTTCACTACTGGGGTGCTTGCAGGCTGGTATATTTGGGCTGGTAAGGGCCAAATAACCACCGGCATTACCAGCCTGAAAATACCAGACAACAGTAGTCTGCTTTGTCTTGGCTGGTTATCAAAAAAGGGGCACCCCACATCATTTTTAAAAATTATTTACTTATTAGGTTAAACCAGGCTCTTTCTAATTGATCTGGTGCGGTGGCAATTGAGGCAATATTTTTGTGGGTTGAGGTCAGCTCTTATTTTTTTGTGGCTTTTCCTGAGGAAGAAGTGGGGTTTCACTTTGAAATGCGTAGCATTAAACCACTTTTTACTAATCAACAGCTTGGATCCTTTGATCTACAGCAGCACAGAGTTATCTACGTTTTTTTCTGGTCCCAGTTTATTGCTTTCAACCTTATGTTTCATGGATGGTGTAGCAGCTGTTTTTACATTTAATATTGGTTGTGACTCACTCAACCTGACAAGGTGAGCGGCCAACACTTTTTTGCATCTTCTTAATATTTGGGTAATGCACTTCTTTATCCGCTGTATTTCATATAGTATCTGGGGTGGCTCTTAGACCCCTCTCCATTACTAACACCAAGGCTTGATGCCAGGTGACATTAAACCAGCTACCACCAAGCCCAAAAATATAACCCCAATTGCCCCCAAACCAGGCCAATTGGGAAGAGTGGGGGCAAAGTGCCAGAATGGATGCAACTAATAGACGTGCAAATTCTTGGGCTGTGGGCTGCTATTTTTAGGCTGGGAAAGGCCAAATAACTATGGAACTTCCCAGCCTGTCAGCTGCCTGCTTTACCTTGGTTGGTTATAAAAAAATAGAAGGAACCCAATGTCATTTATTAAAATTATTTATTTATACATAAATGTTTTTTTTTTTTAAAAACCTAAGGGCCCCTGTATGTTTTATTACCAGCCAAGGTAAAGCAGATATTTGTGGGCTGCAGCCCGCAGCTCTCTGCTTTACCTTTGGCTGATAAAAAAATAAGGGGGAACCCACACCATTTTTTATGTATTTATTTATTAATTATGTTAAACCAGACTAAAAGCACCCTTTAGAGCCGCATGAAAGGCACTAACGGGTCCAAGTGTATAACCTGCCTACATGCTTGCTTTAATATAAGCTCTCCCTTCTAGATCAACGCTCCCTGAACTGGAGCATTCTGAACATCACACTCTAGATCTCATATAAGACCTGATGAAGCGATGTGGCCAGCAAATCACATTAATGGTTGTAGTCAACATGTCTATGGCATTTTCATGATTGGTAAGCAATCCCTGCATGTTTAGTGGCTGAAAAACAGCCACAAAACATGTGGGGTAGTAAATCGAGCTTTTTCTCCAGCACCCACTATACTAGGCCGAGTAATGAGCGTGCCCAGCACCCTGATGCTATATTGAGTATTGGGCAGTTCCAAACATATTCACCCTTCACTATGGGAAAGGACATTACATTATAATAAATTAAGAGTGTGAGCTGGTAGAGAAGACATGACATTAAAATCAATTGGGACAGGCAGGTGCGAGAGGATATGGCATTATAATCAATTTGGGGTGGGGAGAACATGACAATATAGTATAATAGGGTTGGGTATTTGAGTACACAACAGTATAATAATTTGGGGTGGGTGGTTTGAAGAGAGGACATGACATTTTTATTAATTGGTGGTAGGAAGGTGTGAGAGAAGACAAGTCATTAAAATGAAAGGGAGGTAGGGGGTGGTGGAGAGGACAAGACGATAATTATATTTGTGAGTCTCAGAGAGAAGAAATGGAGGTCGGTGTGGAAATGAGCACATGACATATTGATTTGGGGTTGCTGGTTTGAGAAGAACACATGATGTTATAATGAACTGAGAGACGGGATAAAAGAGAGCACATGCCATTAGAATGAATTTGTGGTGAGGGGTGTGTCAGACAAGACATAATGATAACTATGGTTGTGGGGCTCAAAGAGAATAAATGGCGGTGGGTGCGGGAATGAGGATATGACTTTAAACTGAATTAAAAGTGGGGTTGCATGGAGAAAGGACATGACATTATAATAAATTCAGGGTCATGAGGTATGACATTACAATGAACAAGAAGTGGGGGTTGGGAGAAGACATGAAAACATAATGAATTGGGGAGATGAAATTCACCTACAATGAAATGTGGGAATAGGTGGCACAGTGGTGATGGGTTGAGGACACAGGAGAGTGATTGGTAATAAATTGGGGGATCAAATACAGTGGCTAATAAATTTATATTTTAAAGTGGCTAATTATAGTTAATGGGGCAGAATGCCAGCTCATTAGTTTTTTATCAGTATTATTTATTATTATAGTGCCAATTATTTCTTTGCAATTTACAGGTGAAAAAGGGTATATATAACAAGAACAAATACAATCATCATTAACAATACAAGTCACCAACTTACAGGAGGAGAGAGGAGCCTGTATGCAAGGGCTAACAGTCTACAAATGTATATTTTAATCACTTTTTATATAGCATCTTTTCCGTTGTACAGCCTGGCCCCTTATTACTTAGCAGAGAAAGAAGCTGATCGCCGCATGGAGCCATAGACAGGGTCAGCAGCACCAGCAGATGTGCATGGGGGGCACTGATCTCTCTGCTTAGTAGAGACCGGCCCTAAGGCACGAAAAGAGCAGGTGAGGAGCATAGCGCCATGTGATGAGTGCCGGTCACCCTGTCCATGAGAATCTGGCCCAGAGTGCGAGGGCATGACAGTACCCCTCCTTACACCCCTCATCGTCTTCAAACCTGCCAGGAACTTTCTAAGGTGGACCATGTTCAATGTTCTCCTCAGACTCCCAGGATCTTTCTTGAGGACCGTATCCTTTCCAGTCAACCAGAAAGAGCATCCTGCCATCTCTTTTACTTCATAGATGTTCTCGGCACTGACAGGAGAAGGAGAATTACCTGGATCCTGGGAATAGCAACCAAAAACAACCTGCTTCAGCAGGGAGACATGGAAGGAGTTATGTATCTGTAAGGAGGCAGGCAGTTTCAAATGGTAGCACAGCTTGTTGATCTGGCAGAGCACTTCAAAAGGGCCGATGTAGCGAGAAGCCAGCTTGTAAGAGTGGACCTTAAGCTGGATGTGCTTGGAAGACAGCCATTCCTTATCTCTGGGTTGGAAAGGAGGCAGAACCAGGTGTCTCTTGTCCGCATGCTCCTTGGTTCAGACTGATTCCTGATCCAGTGAGGTACTGGTCTCCATCTAGACTGTCACGAAGTCCTTGGCCAGGGACTCAGCCGCAGGATAGTCGGGAGCAAGAGGCATCGGAGTCGGAATCCTTGGATGATGACTGTAAACAATGATAAATGGGGAGTTAGAGGAGGATTCAGCCTTATTACTTAGCAGAGAAAAAAGCTGATCGCCGCATGGAGCCATAGACAGGGTCAGCAGCACCAGCAGATGTGCATGGGGGGCACTGATCTCTCTGCTTAGTAGAGACCGGCCCCAAGGCACGAAAAGAGCAGGTGAGGGGCATAGCGCCACGTGATGAGTGCCGGTCTCCCTGTCCATGAGAATCTGGCCCCGAGTGCGAGGGCATGACAGTACACCTCCTTACACCCTTCATTGTGCGTGAAAAATTGGGAGTTAGAGGAGGACTCACCAACATGATTGTTATAGGAAAATTCCGCCCACAGCAGCAGCACGACCCAGTCACTGTGGTGCCCATTCACAAAGTGTCGCACATAGTTGGTGAAGACTTGATTCACTCACTCCACTTGGCCATTAGATTGTGGGTGATAGACCGAAGAAAAGTCCAGGGTCACATCAAACAGCTTACAGAGGGACCACCAGAAACAGGAAATGAATGGAACCCCTCTGTGGGAGACAATGTGGAGTGGAAGGCAGTGAAGCCGAAGGACATGCTGGATGAAGAGCTCTGCAAGTTTAGGAGTGGAAGGGAGACCAGACAGCGGAATGAAGTATTCCTTCTTGGAGAACCGGTCAACCACAACCCAGATTACCGTACAACTGGACGATACTGGCAGATCCGTGATGATGTCCATGGTGATGTGTTGCCAGGGAGCAGACTGAATCGGTTGCAGAAGAAGGTGACAAGCTGGCAGTTTCTTGGGTGTTTTATTGTGAGCACAGGAGGGACAGGCTGCAACGAAGTCCAGAACATCTTGGCGCAAGGTGGATCACCAGTAGTGTTGAGATATCAGCTGTAATGTGTTCTTTAGACCGGCGTGGCCGGAAAGCTTAGAAGTATGACCCGAGCATAGGACTCGCTTCTTGTGTCTTTCAGTTACAAGAGTCTTACAGTGAGGGAGCTGCGATAACCTGACTGGAGCCACCGTGATCATCTTAGATGGTACAATGATGTTTTGAGGCTCCTCCTCTAGGTCATCTGACAGGAAGGACCGGGACAGCGCATCAGCCTTGATTTTCTTCTCTGCAGGATGGAAATGGAAAGAGAAATTGAACAGAGAAAAGAATAGGGACCAACAAGCCTGGCGATGGTTGAGTCTTTGACCAGACTGGAGATACGACTGATTCTTATGATCCGTGCACCTTCAAGCAGATATCGTCATTCTTCTAAGGCTAACTTAATTGTCAGTGACTCTCTATCCCCAATTGAGTAGTTACGTTCAAAGAGCAAGAATGTCTTGGAGAAGAAACCACAGATCACCATCTTACTGGTGTGCACCTTTTGTGTGAGGCCCAGCTCCGGATGAAGAAGCGTTCACTTCTAGGAAAAACTGCTTGTTGATCAATGGTCTGTGGAGGGCAGGGGCAGTTGAGAAGGCCTGTTTGAGGGATGTAAATGATGAGCCCAGGGCTAGGGGTACTCGGACACCGGACACCGGGACTGATGGCTTCTTGGATGGGGGATCACGGGTGGTCAGGCTCCCGGTTTCGTGCCCTGGCTTTTATTTGTTAGATGGTGGAAAGGGAATATTTACAGTTGTCGCCAAAAGTATTGACACCCCTGCAATTCTGTCAGATAATACTCAGTTTCTTCCTGAAAATGATTGCAATCACAAATTCTTTGGTATTATTATCTTCATTTAATTTGTCTTCAATGAAAAAACACAAAAGAGAATGAAGCAAAAAGCAAAACATTGATCATTTCACACAAAACTCCAAAAATGGGCCAGACAAAAGTATTGGCACCCTCAGCCTAATACTTGGTTGCACAACCTTTAGCCAAAATAACTGTGATCAACCGCTTTCGGTAACCATCAATGAGTTTCTTACAATGCTCTGCTGGAATTTTAAACCATTCTTCTTTGGCAAACTGCTCCAGGTTCCTTATATTTGAAGGGTGCCTTCTCCAAACTGCCATTTTTAGATCTCTCCACAGGTGTTCTATGGGATTCAGGTCTGGACTCATTGCTGGCCACCTTAGAAGTCTCCAGTGCTTTCTCTCAAACCATTTTCTAGTGCCTTTTGAAGTGTGTTTTGGGTCATTGTCCTGCTGTAAGACTAATGACCTCTGAGGGAGACCCAGCTTTCTCACACTGGGCCCTACATTATGCTGCAAAATTTGTTGGTAGTCTTCAGACTTCATAATGCCATGCATACGGTCAAGCAGTCCAGTGCCAGAGGCAGCAAAGCAACCCCAAAACATAAGGGAACCTCCGCCATGTTTGACTGTAGGGACCGTGTTCTTTTCTTTGAATGCCTCTTTTTTTCTCCTGTAAACTCTATGTTGATGCCTTTGCCCAAAAAGCTCTACTTTTGTTTCATCTGACCAGACAACATTCTTCCAAAACGTTTTAGGCTTTCTCAGGTAAGTTTTGGCAAACTCCAGCCTGGCTTTTTTATGTCTCGGGGTAAGAAGTGGGGTCTTCCTAGGTATCCTACCATACAGTCCCTTTTCATTCAGACGCCGACGGATAGTACGTGTTGACAATGTTGTACCCTCGGAATGCAGGGCAGCTTGAACTTGTTTGGATGTTAGTCGAGGTTCTTTATCCACCATCCGCACAATCTTGGGTTGAAATCTCTCGTCAATTTTTCTTTTCCGTCCACATCTAGGGAGGTTAGCCACAGTGCCCTGGGCTTTAAACTTCTTGATGACACTGCACACGGTAGACACAGGAACATTCAGGTCATTGGAGATGGACTTGTAGCCTTGAGATTGCTCATGCTTCCTCACAATTTGGTTTCTCAAGTCCTCAGACAGTTCTTTGGTATTCTTTCTTTTCTCCATGCTCAATGTGGTACACACAAGGACACAGGACAGAGGTTGAGTCAACTGTAATCCACGTTAACTGACTGCAAGTGTGATTTAATTATTGCCAACACCTGTTAGGTGCCACAGGTAAGTTATAGGAGCTGTTAATTACACAAATTAGAGAAGCATCACATGATTTTTCTAACGGTGCCAATACTTTTGTCCACCCCCTTTTTTATGTTTGGTGTGGAATTATATCCAATTTGGCTTTGGGACAATTCTTTTTGTGTTTTTTCATTGAAGGCAAATTAAATGAAGATACCAAAGAATTTGTGATTGCAATCATTTTCAGGAAGAAACTGAGTATTATCTGACAGAATTGCAGGGGTGTCAATACACAACTGTACAAGGGAACGTGCAAGGGAACGTGCAAGGGAACCACAACTGTACAAGGGAACGTGACGCCACCTGTAGTTCCCGGTAATATGGATACCGGCGCTCCAAGCCGGCCGCTGAGGTCATGGTGGATGCAGCTAAGCGTGGTACAGCTTCCCACAGGTGGAACTTTTACCTCAGGGTAGCTGGTGATGGAGGCTGATGAAGGGGATGAAGGGAGTAGTTGTTGTAGTTCTTACTCCTGTGGTGAGATGCTGCTGATGGTGATGAAGCCCTCCAGTCACCGGCGAGAAGAATTACAAAGACCAGTTCAACTCTAACTCCACTTTACTGGGTACCGGCAGATGTTAAACGATACACGGTACAGTCTGGTTTACCGGGTGTTTGTTGCCGGTTCAGGGTCCCCCTTATGGAATTTCCAGATGTTCCTTTCAGGATCTACTTTACTCTTCTCTGACTTTACCACCCTCACAGAGCTCTCCTGCCAGTTCTACGGTCTGTATCTAGTAGGTAAGGTCTGTGCCTTACCGGTCCGGACGGGAGCAGCAGGAAAGCACTATTTCTCCCGCCATCAGAATTCAGCCCTTAATCCTCTAGTGTCCTCAACCGGTTTTAGTCCTGAGGGGTGAGATGCCTTTGTTGCGCTAACGGCAACCCGATTCCTATGGGCCCGCAGCTCGCCGGTTTGCGGTCAGAGGTGAACTACTGAGAGCCTCGGCTTCCCGTTCTGCCGGTGTTTCCCCAAACGTGACCAGCCGGCTCCAACCAGTCCTGGTCCGTTCCCTTCTGTCCTGGGCCCCCACTTAAAGATGGGGATCCCTCTTGTCAGCAGCCTGCCAGACACGTCCTATTTGGCTGCCTTCCCAGCCCTGTCTGAGGTAAACTGTCATTCTCTCACTACTATAGCCTAGGCTTCACCCCCTTTTGGGACCTACTAAATAACCAGTCCCCCCCTATTCTAGGTGGCCCAGTCCTGTGTGTTGTGTGTAACATGAGACTCCACAGGTTAAACCCCAAAGTGACAACTTACAGGTATAACACATTTGTTGTCACAGTGTAATTCCTCCCTGTGGTGCATAGTCATAGAGGGGCGCCACATGAAAGCTGAGTCAGCCTCTTGAGTCCAATACTTTGGTTTGGAACCTTTGCAAGTCAGGGCAGAGCGTGGTCTTACCAGGGAGGAGAAGTGGGGGATGAATTGCCGATAGTAGTTGGCGAATCCCAGGAACCGCTGAATGGACTTGATTTCCTCAGGTCGGGACCAGTTAAGCACAGCAGAGACCTTTTCTGGAACGATCTTGAGACCTGTATTGGAAATGTTATAGCCAAGAAAGGGTAAAGATCTCTGCTCAAACAGACATTTCTCAAACTTCGCGTAAAGACGATTCTTCCTTAATCTTTGAAAAAGAAGATGAACATTCTTCCTGTGTGTAGGTAAGTCAGGGGAAAACACCAAGATGTCGTCCAGATTCACCACAGACGTATAGCAGGTCATGGAATACATCACTGACAAACTCTTGGAAGAAGGCGGGTGCGTTACTTAATCTGTAGGGCATCAACCTATATTCGTAATGACCATCTCACGTGTTTAAGGGAGTTTTCCACCTAGCAGAAATGGTGGAGAAAGATTCGGTAACACATAGAAGGTAATTTTATCCCTGTGGGGTGCTCCCATTGGAAGCTCTATCTTTTCGGTGATACCAATAATAGGATCCTTCAGGGGTCTTTCGTCTACAAAGACAATGTGCCCATTATCATTACAGTGGAACAATTTGAATCCCAAACCACCTGGCCACAGCTTGCTGGATGAAATTTCCATCAGACCCTGAGTCCAGATAGGCCATCTAAGAGAACTGCACCTTACCACCTGTATGGATATTGTTAGTGGAGGAGAGGAATCATTCTCACCTAGGGAGACCTCTCTTACCTGTCCTAGGTGGAAGAGTTTTCCGAACTCTCGGTTCCACTTCTATGACTGGATGCGGAGCGTCCACCATATCGATGATGATTCCTAACGAGCCTCTCCTCTTGCTGATTCCTCTTCACCTTAACATGGCTGAGCTACATGGGTTCATCCCCAGAAACTGTAGCAGGACAAGGCAGGAAATGAGGTTTCGGTGAAGAAGGTGCTGGATGGGGAGACTGCTTCTCGAGAATCCTCTCTCTGGAGCACTCCTGGAGACGTAGGTCAATCCAAATGGCGAGGGATATGAGATCATCCAGGGTCTTGGGTAGGTCCCTGACCACTAATTCATCCGTGATTTTTCTGGATAATACTCTCTGGAAAGCTATGACCAAGAGCTCATTGGACCACTGGAGCTCCGAACCCAGGCTGCGAAAATGGATGGCATACTGGCCGACAGTGAGAAAGCCCTGTTGCAAATTGAAGAGGGACTCCATGGCAGATGAGGCACGACCGGTCTCATCAAAAATCTTGCGGAATGCGGCCATGAATTCCTGAAAGTCAGAAACTATGGGATCATTCCGCTCCATTAGGGGGTTGAACCAAGCTAAAGCCTCTCTCTCCAGTGAGAGGCTGGGAAAGCCACCTTAGCCATGTCATTTGGATACTGTTGAGGCAACAGACGAAAATGCAGCAAGGATTGGTTGAGAAATCTGCTGTACAACTTGGAATCACCATCATAATGAGGCTTGCAGAGAGGAGAACAGGGGCCCGTTGTGGAAAAAACCATCTGATTCTGTATCGGAGACTATAAGACTGCAGAAGCAGCAACCAGCTGAACCTTAGTTAGCAGGTCATCCACAGAGATCATGTAGTCCAACATGTAGGTCTGCATCTCATATTGGCGACTGAGTTCCAAATGAAGCTCTGCTAGCTGAGTCAAGTTGGTGGACTCGACAGCCTTCAGTTCAGAGAGATGAGTATCCAAGGTTTGGATGAAGGGTAGTAGCTGATCCTGGCTCTGATGAAGTCCAGCCAGCTCTCTTAGGGCTGAGAATCGGGTATCAGCGGAGTCCATGGTCTGGACAAACTGTTATGCCCATAGGACATGATGATGTAAAGTGGACTCATTGGACCACTGGTGGTGCAGTGGTAGCTGTATACCCAATACTCAGGAGGCAGGAGAGTTTTTTTATAAAATCAAGGATAGTTGTTGAGGATAGTTTAACAAAAAGGGGAAAGGTGCCTGAGGGAAGAATCCTCTAGATTGTGACACTGTACGCTTGTAGTAGAGCACCAGCAGAGGTAACCCCCGTACAGGGATACACCCGTCACAACACCAGGAGACCTAAATGCTGTGAACCCCGGACCAGAGGGGTGACCTGTACAGACCGGAACGTAGAGGCGTAGAGACTGTGGAATGCTAGCTCTGTCTGGGGAGAAGATCCTGGGAGCTCCATGTAATCTTGGATAGGCTGGTCCAGCCAGTGGAGGTATCCATAAGGTTCCGTGAGGAGAGGCCTGGCCAGCTCCTAGTGAGATCCAGCCAGTCCAGAGGGATCCAGGGTAAGAAACTGTCAGATACTGTGGATACAGAGGTATTAGTAACATGCAAAGCAACAGTCTTCCTTTCACAGAGCACTACAGAGTGTGATCTGGACAGAGGCAACTTCCAAGAGAATGAACAAGCTGCCCAGGCACGTCCCTTAGAGGGAGGGTGGCCTTTATGCACAGAGCAACAACGCACAAATATCCCTAATAGAGAGCAGGTGAACTGCTCCTTTAAGTGAGTGCAGGAAGTGGCTCGTGCATCCAAGAGCATTCCCAGGAGACCTGCCATGGAGCGCAGGTTCCTAGCAGAAAAGGAAGCAGACAGCCGTATGGAGCCACGAACAGGGTGAGCAGTACCAGAAGAGCTGTGTGGGGAGCACTGAACTTTCTGCTTTGCAGAGATCGGCCCTGCAGCAGGGACAGAGCGGGTGAGGTGCATAACGCTGTGTGATGGGTGCAGGTTTCCCTGTCCATGAGAAACCATCTGAGGGCATAACAGACAGCATGAATCGACTGGCTAATTATCTTTAATGTTCTGGACAAATGCATCGTGAAATTGTAAGATATTATGTCACTAGAAGTTTTCATTAAAGGGATTTTCCCACAAAGTTTATTTTCAACAGTAGATCTTGGAATAATAATAATTTCCACAATTGGATGTGTTTAAAAAATTTTTCCTGTCCTGAGATAACCTTATAAATGTGCCCCTGCTATGTACTGTGTAATGGATGTGTCTGACTGTACAGGGACATGATTTGATCATACCATACCTCCTGGGCAGGAGAGGAAAGAAATAAGTATATAGACATTATAGCACAGGATTTTTTCTTGGAAATTAAACATTTTAAAAAACAGGCAGTGAAATGTTTTACCTCACAAAAAGAAACAGCTATGATTCTGTGCTGTAATGGATTGCTCCATAAGCTTTTGCGTGGAGCAACATGGCCACACAAACCCTGACAGAAAACTTTCAGGGAACTGTCAGTGGCTAAAGTGCAGACCAATCAGGGATAGATTACATTTGACCCTATCAGGAGTACAGATACCTTGGCAGTTGCTGTATGACCTTGGCAACTGCCAAGGGTTTACCTGGTGACATTCCCTGATTGGTCACCTGGGTTGGGGCCAATGAGAGGGGGGTATATATACTGAGGTCGTCCTGTCAGGTCATCAGAATCTGACAGGACTTCAAACTATGGAGGACCTTGTGGCTGACCTGTTGTTGAGGGCTTCTCAGGAAGGTGGGGAGACTTGGCTGAGGGCTTGCCTGGCTTCTCCCACTCCAGCTTTGGAATTGCCGGGACCTTCTGCTGTGCCCCCTCATACCGGATTGGTGGTCGGTGTACCTGCTGTGCTCCCATCGCCTGTACCTGCTCTGCCACCTTCATTGTTGTCTCCAGACTGTGGATCCCGCTCTCGTGTGGAGGCTGCTGCTACTCGCAGTCTCCGGTCGAAGAAAGGGAAGAGGGATCGTTATTCTCCTTCTCCGCCTCGCCGTTCCAGGGCCCCTTCCCGCCGCACTTCTACTCCGGTCCCAGCAGCTTCATCTGGCAACCGTAGGAAGCCTCGCGAGACACAGCAAGTATCGCGAGAGGCGGCGCTTCCGCGGGAATCTCGCCGGTCGGCCAGAGCATTTCCGGGCTCTGCTTTCTGGCCTCAGGTGTCCGGCGGGACGTTTGAACTGCCAGCGGATCCGGCGAGAGCTGTCAAAGTTCCCACTGGTGCAGCTGTTTCTCCGGACTATTTGGCTGCGCATATTGCAGCCCTCCATGCTGCTGGTCAGGTAGCTCCTGAGGATCTTTCCCCTGCGCAGCCCCTTCTGGACTCTCTGCAGCTGCACTTTTATCTACCAAGGACAACAACACTGACCGGACTCCTGCTGCCCCTGCATATCAACCAGGACCGGAACCAGCTCTTCAGGCCTGGATGTCGTCGGGGACCTCTTCTGATGACGACGCCACAGGGACTGCGTACCATCCATCCTACCACCCGGATCCTGCATCATCCTGCCGTCGCTCTGTACATCCAGCTGATAATAATGAACGTGGTGAGACTGTACATTACTCTGTTCCGCCTTCTAGCTCTTCTTATCTAAGGGTTTAGTGACTGGGATTGTGAACAGGGTAGTGGAGGAGGTCTTGTCACGAGGGGCTTTAGAGGGATCTGTAGATCTCTATCATAAAAGGGACCCCATAGTACCAGAAAGTGTGTTTAAGGAAGCTTTGGTTTGTGAGATTTCTCCTCTGGGTTTTCACTTGCTTCCTGCTGTTAAGGAGCGGATCTGGAAGCAGGAGTACATTGATATTTTTTCATTGCTACCTGTTTCTAGAGACCCCGTTCCTAGGCAGGACAAAAAGGACGAGAAGCCAGAGGGTGATGGGGAGTGCCGGCGGCCGAATAGGTCCTTTCATAGTTGGGTTCAGGCTTTCTCCATCTATTCTTCAGTGCTGGGAGAGAGATCACCGCATCTTTGTAGTGGCCTTTTCCAGCATCTGGACATTATAATGGAAGCATACAAAAATTTTGGTGGTTTAGCTTGGCTTCACTACGATGAAGCTTTCAGGCAGAAAATGTCGGTTCACCCGTCTATCCGGTGGGGTGTAAAGGATGTGGGCTCCGAACCAGAAGGGACACCTTTTCCGGCTTACCTGTGGGAGAGCCTATCGGATTGATTGAACTCTTTATTCAGAACTCCCTTGCTCGGTCAACATGGGCCTCTTATTCGGCCGCATGGCGGGAGTGGCTGATGTTTTGCGACGAACGGCGAAGCAATTACGTCCATGCTGATGTTCAACTCGTTTTATCTTTCTGTAAACTGTGTGTTACTCGGGGTTTTACTTACTCCTCTCTGTTCAAGAAATTGTCGGGTATCTCTTTTTTTATGAAGCTGTATGGAGGAACTTCTCTGGTAAGTTTATTCCCAGTTCGTCAGTTTTTAAAGGGCTTAAAAAAGGTGTATTTTCGCCCTGATGACAGGAGACCGATTTCTTTGGATTTGCTAAGCAAACTGTGGTTTATCTTGGATGAGGTTTGCCTTAATAAATTTGAGGTTTTCCTTTTTAGAACCTGTTTTGTCTTTGCATTTTTTGGGGCTTTTCGCGTTAGTGAGCTTATTTCTTACAGCAAGTCACGTTCCTCTGGCCTCATGGTGGACGATGTTAGATTATGTAACCAGTCATTGGTTATTCTTATTCGTTCGTCGAAAACGGATCAGCTTGGTAAAGGGTTGCGTATTAGAGTACGTGCTATCCCCGGGTCTGTTCTTTGCCCTTGTGCTAACTTTAAGCAATGGCTAATGTTTCGCCCCTTGCTCCCTGGCTCCTTGTTCATTCATTCGAATGGGGATCCAGTGACCATATTTCAATTCAAGTCTATCTTACGTAAGTGTTTAATTCGTTTGAATTTGGAACATCTCCGCATTTCTTCTCATTCCTTCAGGATCGGAGCTGCAACAGAGGCAGCTAGATTAGGCTTGAGTGGAAAACAGATTCAAAAACTGGGTCGATGGAAGTCTGAAAGGTCACGTTTGTATGTTCGGCCGGATCTTTTACCTGATTTTTAACGTCATTTTTGTCTTTAGGTCCTTTTATTATATGGATAATCGGCCATTCCTTCGTCTATTGGGCTGAACAGAGAGCCAGGATTCGACCGTATTTGACTAATCTGTCCTTCGACCCTGACCGGGTTCGCATTTTCTGGTATGGAGTTAGAGGTATGCGGTTGCATGACCTGTGTGAATGCTTGGCACGCCTTTCGGCTTCTTTCCCTTTTCCTGATGCTATAGTTATCCATGTTGGCGGGAATGATCTCGGAAGAATTTCTACTCTGGATTTTTTGGCTAATTTTCGCCGGGATTTTCGGCTGATAAAGGATTTGTTTCCAGGTGTATCTCTCCTTTTTTCCGAGATTGTTCCCCGCCTAATTTGGACATCTGTTCATTTGCATTTTCACGAGTGTATCAGAAAAAGGGTGAATAAGTTGTTGGCGAAATTTTTTCAATCAGAGGGAGATCTGTCTTATAGGCATGTGGATCTTGAAGGTTTTCTACGGGGTCTTTATAGGACAGATGGAGTTCATTTGAGCGAGGTTGGCCTTGATATATTCAATCTTGGTCTGCAGTCGTTGGTTGAGAATTGGCTGTGGCTTCGTTGGGGGGGGTCATGCTAATGCATTCCCCTTTTGGGTAAAATCGCCCAATTGCATTTGGGCGGATTTTGGCCCATTTGTTGGTATTAAAGGTTTATGGTTTTTTACATGGTATTTATGGATGGTTTTGAAACAGAGTTTTAAGTTAATATTTATTATGAATATTTTAATAAAAGAAATTTATACCTTAATAAAGCCACACGGCCAATTTTGATCCAACGAAGCAAGTGTCAGTGTTTAATTATTTAGTGGTGAGTATGACTGTGGGTTTTGTGTTGCCATGGATTGCTCCATAAGCTTTTGCGTGGAGCAACATGGCCACATAAACCCTGACAGAAAACTTTCAGGGAACTGTCAGTGGCTAAAGTGCAGACCAATCAGGGATAGATTACATCTGACCCTATCAGGAGTACAGATACCTTGGCAGTTGCTGTATGACCTTGGCAACTGCCAAGGGTTTACCTGGTGACATTCCCTGATTGGTCACCTGGGTTGGGGCCAATGAGAGGGGGGTATATATACTGAGGTCGTCCTGTCAGGTCATCAGAATCTGACAGGACTTCAAACTCCCACCCTCCCTCCCTCTTTTTTCTGTTGTTTTTTCCTTCCTGTATTCTTTTGGGTTATAGTTCGGGTATTTGATGCTTTCCTAATAAAGAAAAATATTATATTAAAAAAAAAAAAAAAAAAGTGAGGTATGATATAACAGCATCTTATGATTGTTTTGTACTTATGTTTGTATTTTTCCGTTTTTCTTTATGTTCTCCTTGTCGTGTGGTTTTATTAGAGGGGTAAAATCGCCCAATTGCATTTGGGCGGATTTTGGCCCATTTGTTGGTATTAAAGGTTTATGATTTTTTACATGGTATTTATGGATGGTTTTGAAACAGAGTTTTAAGTTACCGTATATACTCGTGTATAAGCCGACCCGTGTATAAGCCGACCCCCCTACTTTTGCCCCCAAAACCTGGGAAAACCTATTGACTCGTGTATAAGCCGAGGGTGGACCCCAGCACAGGTATACAGTCCCCCCCAGTGGTATACAGCAGCCTCCCCAGTGGTAGTATACAGCAGCCACAGAGGTATATACAGTAACCCCAGTGGTCGTATACAGCAGCCTCCCCAGTGGTAGTATACAGCAGTCTCCCCCTGTGATAGTATACAGCAGTCTCCCCCTGTGGTAGTATACAGCAGTCTCCCCCTGTGGTAGTATACAGCAGTCTCCCCCTGTGGTAGTATACAGCAGCCTCCCCTGTGGTAGTATACAGCAGCTCCCCCTGTGGTAGTATACAGAAGCCACAGAGGTATATACAGCAGCCCCTACCCTGTGGTAGTATACAGCAGTCTCCCCCTGTGGTAGTATACAGCAGCCTCCCCCTGTGGTAGTATACAGCAGCCATAGAGGTATATACAGCAGCCCTTCCCCTGTGGTAGTATACAACAGCCTCGCCTGTGGTAGTATACAGCAGCCACAGAGGTATATACAGCAGCATCCCCAGTGGTTAGTATACAGCAGCCCCAGAGGTATATACAGCCCCAGTGGTAGTATACAGCAGCCCCAGTGGTAGTATACAGCAGCCCCAGTGGTAGTATACAGCAGCCCCAGTGGTACTATACAGCAGCCCCAGTGGTAGTATACAGCAGCCCCAGAGGTATATACAGCAGCAGCCCCAGTGGTTAGTATACAGCAGCCCCAGAGGTATATACAGCCCCAGTGGTAGTATATAGCAGCCCCAGTGGTAGTATACAGCAGCCCCAGTGGTAGTATATAGCAGCCCCAGTGGTAGTATACAGCAGCCCCAGTGGTAGTATACAGCAGCCCCAGAGGTAGTATACAGCAGCCCCAGTGGTTCTATACAGCAGCCCCAGTGGTAGTATACAGCAGCCCCAGTGGTAGTATACAGCAGCCCCAGTGGTAGTATACAGCAGCAGCAGCCCCAGGGGTGTATACATCAGCAGCCCCAGGGCTGTATACACCAGCAGCCCCAGGGCTGTATACACCAGCAGCCCCAGGGCTGTATACACCAGCAGCCCCAGGGCTGTATACACCAGCAGCCCAGGGCTGTATACACCAGCAGCCCCAGGGCTGTATACAGCAGCAGCCCCAGGGCTGTATACACCAGCAGCCCCAGGGCTGTATACAGCAGCAGCCCCAGGGCTGTATACACCAGCAGCCCCAGGGCTGTATACACCAGCAGCCCCAGGGCTGTATACACCAGCAGCCCCGGAGGTATACAGGCCCCCCCATCAAGCTTGCGCGGCAGCCTGTAAAGGAAAATCATACTCATCGCTGTCCCGCGCTGTCCCGCCGCTTGCCGACACACGATCCCGGGCTTCAATCCGCGTCTTCCGGCTTCCGGGTTCCTGTGGTCGCGCGCAATGACGTCATTGCCCGCGACCACAGAAGACGCGGATTGAAGCCCGGGATCGTGATGGCAGCAGCGGGACAGCGCGGGACAGCGATGAGTATGATTTTCCTTTACAGGCTGCCGCGCAAGGGGGGGGGGCCTGGCGCTTGATGGGGGGGCCTGTATACCTTCAGGGCAGCTGCTGTATATATACGGATTACCGTATATACCCGCGTATAAGCCGAGGGGGGACTTTTCAGCCCAAATTTTGGGCTGAAAAACTCGGCTTATACGCGAGTATATACGGTAATATTTATTATGAATATTTTAATAAAAGAAATTTATACCTTAATAAAGCCACACGGCCAATTTTGATCCAACGAAGCAAGTGTCAGTGTTTAATTATTTAGTGGTGAGTATGACTGTGGGTTTTGTGTTGCCATGTCTTTATACTTTTTCATCCTCCCTGCCCATGAGATCTAGCATGATCAGACCAGGCCCCTGTACGGTCAGACACATCCATTACACAGTACACAGGGACACATATATATGATTATCTCAGCATAGGAGATGTAGTATGATCAGACCATGCCCCTGTACGGTCAGACACATCAATTACACAGTACATAGCAGGGACACATATAGTATAAAAGATTATCTCAGCACAGAAACATTTTTTTAAACATCCAATTGTGAAAATGATTAATATTTCAAGACGTATTGAGTAAAATTAATTTGTTTGTGGGAATACTTCTTTTTTCAGTTGTAATTGAGTGTTAATTTTTCTCTGCAGAAAACAAAGTCTTGACCGTCTGGAGTTTTGTAAATCAACAAACTACAATCTTATATGTTATCAGAAATGAAAAGCCATCTGTCATCACATTCAGACACCACGGAGCAAGCCGGGGCCTGTCAAGCTTCAAGCCTCTAATTACAAATCATGACAGACTTTTAGAGTAACTTCAATGTGAAGACCAAGTTAGTAATTTTACGGATATCTACATGCTTGATTGTAAACAAAGAACTAGCGTAGAGGAAAGGGGAATTCATTGGTCATGGCAAATATAGACATCAGTAAACTCCGATGAAATCAGACATTGTGGACCCTGACAGGTATTAGCCTTACAACAGAGTTGAGCTGACTTTCCGATTTTTCAGAGGTGCAATGTTCAATGCAATGTTCCGCTGCACATCACATATACTATAGATTACCAAGTAGAATTATTGTTCAATTTATTGTAAAGTAAATGTATTATTATGATTTAAATGAGGTTTCTACCCCTCTCTTTAACAGTATTCTACATTGTAAAGTGCTGCAGAATATGTTGGCGCTATATAAATAAAGCTTTATTATTATTATTATTATTATTATTTTACTCACTTTGGCCCCCTACACATGTGCGCTTAGAAAAACGCATGTGTAAGGGTGCTTTCACATCAGCGGTTTTTGCCAATCGCGGCAGATGCGGTGAAAAAAACGCAACTGCCGCGATTACCGCATAACCGCTGCACTTGCGGCACAGTTGCGGCAAGCTCCATACAATGTCTATGCGGGCTTGAGGCAGGTGCGGCAAGTGCGGTATCAGCACTTGCTGCACCTGCTGCACACTTACCGCAAGCCCCATAGACATTGCATGGGGCTTGCCGCAACTGTGCCGCAAGTGCAGCGGTTATGCGGTAATCGCGGCAGTTGCGTTTTTTTCGCCGCAATCGGCAAAAACCGCTGATGTGAAAGGGGCCTTACACAGTCCATCTTTACCATGATTGTGTAAGTTGTGCTATCTGTGTGCCATTCTTTGACATCTGTGTGTACATGTGTGTCATCCGTATGCCATCCGTGTGACAAGTACCAGAAAAAAACACATGTCACTGAAATTAATGGTTTTAATGTGTTAAAGATGTTCAAAGATATATGATAGATGTATATATAATAGATAGTTTGTAGAGCTTTCTATTTAGCCAAATAAATAAATAATTAAATGAAAAAATTATGTAGTGTCCCCCCTATTTTTGTTAACCAGCAAAAGTAAAGCAGACAGCTGCAGGATGATATTATCAGGCTGGGAATGTTCATGCTTGTTGGGATGTTCTCGGCCTAAAAATCCCAGCCTGCAGTGGAGAACAAAGAAAAGTGTCTTGTTTTATTTATCTGTAAATAGGTTGAAATTAATTATTCTCAATACTAATATTAAGATATTAATTATAATTATTATTTTATAGCAATAATTGTATCACTTAATATTGAGCGGAATTAAGTATGCTGATATCCCCCTATAGACCATATGAGCATACACACAACCCCCTACATATATTATGAGTCCCCACACAGCCACCTTTATACAGTATCCACATAACCCTCCTGTATACAGCATTACCCCCTTACATAGTCTGTCCGATATAGGACGAGCGCTCACAAAGCCCCTTATATACAGTATGAGCCCACACGCAATGCCCCTCTAAATGCAATGTGAGACTCAAAATAATCCCTTTATATTCAGTGAGAGCCCCCTCACAGCTTCCTAAGTACAGCATGTGCCCTCACATAGCCACCAAAATACTGCATGAGCCCCAA
The DNA here is from genome assembly GCA_033576535.1 of Allobates femoralis. Lineage (NCBI taxonomy): Eukaryota > Metazoa > Chordata > Amphibia > Anura > Aromobatidae > Allobates > Allobates femoralis. The sequence continues at coordinate 418,280,673 of JARQOC010000002.1, forward strand.
ATTAATCTCCTACATACAGAATAAGCCCCCACATAGCCTTCTATATAAATTATGAGCCACTCATAGACTTGTAAATGTGAGATGAGTCCTCCTTCACACAGCATTCTATATATACTATGAGCCACACATAGCCTCCTATATACATTTTGAGCCCCATATAGCCTCCTATATACTTCTACTGTGTATACATTAAGGATTCTATTATGCAGTAAAAATGTATTATACAGTAAGCATTCTGTTGTCTTTCTCCACACTGACAAGAATGGCTGCTATTATTCACTTTGCTAAATTATGCTGCAGTTGTACTCCTTACCACTGGAGGCTGCAACTGTGTTGTGGCAAATCGGATTCTAGCGGGTTCTACTCCTTACCACTAGAGGCTGCTATTGTGTTCTGGCATGTCGGATTTCAGTGAGTGTTCAACCAGTATCATAACAATGACCCTCATATAGCCTCCTATATACTCCTACTGTATATACTTTAAGGATTCTATCATACAGTAAGGAGGTGTTATACAGTAAGGATTCTGTTGTCTTTTTCCTGACTGACCACTAGTGGCTCATATTGTTCACTTTGCTAAATTGTGCTGCAATTCTACTCCTGCTATTGTGTTCTGGCAAATCAGCCTTTAGTAAGATGGATTCTGCTGAACCTGTGAAAGCCATCTTGTTTCCTGTTTGGGGCTACTTCACATTTGAACTTTATTCAGTGCATGAGAACTGTGTCTAGTTTAGTCTAGCTCCATTCTCCAACTCAGAGCATCTTTGCTCAGATAGTTCCCACCTTATCAGGATTGTTTCTCTAGATGTCCACACCTGCATCCTAGGACTTCTAATACTGTCTGCTGTTCCCTGCTTGTGCTCTTCAGCCATCAGATTCCAGTGAGTGTTCCAACAGTATCGTAATAATGAGCTCCATATAGCCTCCTATATACAATATGAGCCGGACATAGCCTCCTATCTATTTTATGAATCACATAATCCTCTATATGAGCCTATACACATATGAAAACAAATAAAATAAACACCACATAATCACCTTACTCCCGTTCCCCCGGCGCTCTGCTGCACTAACCCCACGCACAGTAGACGCACTGATGTGACATCATCACTTCTGCTGTCAAGTACGCTGGTAGAAGAAGGAGCTGGCAGCACCTCCTCTACCAATGTATTGACTGCTATACGCATCCTGAGCATGCAGATAGTAGTGACATCGGGTGGTGAGCAGCAGTGACCGGTTGATGGAGGGCATCATGCAGCCCACTGGTTTTAACCTATGCAGTCTTGGTCAGCAAGCCGAACTGGAAAAGCCAGAGGGTCTTAGATGGCCTGTTTGCCATGCTCTGCCCAGCCCTGATTAGATATATTTTACCTACATTGATACGTTGCTGGAATCAAGATAGTTGGGAAATCCGAGAAAGCAAATTGATATATACATAGATGATCCCCACTGCCATTAAATGATCAAGACCATAGGGTTATCTGGATTTAGATTGGTGGCTTTATTCAACGCGTTTCGGAGTGTCAACCTCACTCTTTCCTCAGGAAACCAACCTAATTTGGTTGGTTTATGTGTCTGTGGTAGAAGCTGCTTTCTGCTTTGGAGGCAAAATCGGGCCCTGTCACCTCTTGTGCTGTACAGGTTACAAAAATGGTGTGTAAACCCCAACAAACTGATACAGCTAAATTCACAAACAGGATTAGGCTAGGGTCAGACCTGTGCCTGCCTCAGCCTCACAAATCCGTCACAAACTTAGAAAATGTCAGTCTCAGCGCATACCGTTATCGGCATATAACGTTATGCGCCGCCTGTGTATAGTATCCCTATGGCAACCTGCAGAATCACGCACCGTCAGCTCCACTCACCACTCCTGGATATACACTTTTGAAGATCGCACAGGAAACGCGGTTTGCAGTGTTTACCTGTGTGCTCATCAAAAGCGCATATCCGGGAGTGGTGAGTGGAGCTGGCGGGTGCGTGATTCTGCAGGTTGCCATAGGGATACTATACACAGGCGGTTAGTGTTAAATGCCGGTAACGCTACGCGCAGAGCCTGAAATTTTCTAAGTTCATCATGCATCCGGCAGGCTGAGGGCTGACGCTAATCAGACCCTAGCCTTACAATTATTATCCTTGTTATGAATAAGATGGGATGCAGAGTTATGGTTAATAGATGTTTGTCTTCTTTGCAACTAGATGTTTTTTTTTTATTCTATATGACCCAAAAAGTAAAGTTTTTAAAAAACCATGTTCTTATGAATACAGAAATGAAGACCAAGGGTTAAAGTAAATAAACGTGACACATGTCATAAACCATCCCGATGAACCATCATTTTCATCTTCATGGTTCTTACATTGCAGTAGGTTGGTCTTTGATCTGACATATTTACTGTTTCCACCTAGACATATAACACTTTACAATTACCCCCTAAAGCTGTGAACTAAGTATGCACCCTATAATGAGCTTTCCAGATATCATTTCATGGATGAGTATTTACAAATGTTCTGTAGCATAAATAATATTAATGGCTTGGACCAATGAATTTTTTTTTTCTTTAATTTATGCTAATTTTTTTTCAGGAAAATAAGGTACCGGTATATTATTACATATGATTACTTATATGTACGTATATGTAACAATCTCGTAATATTATTATTGTGATTAGAAACAAAAGATTCTTACCATTCCCAAGGGCTGCATCAAGGTCTGTGAATACATCTGGAAAGAACATTTTCTACAACTGCAGTGTCAATAGAATAACCCCATTTAATGCACAAACAACACTACTGTCATGTGTGTCCAAATAATACCAATACTCACTACATATGAGAGATAATCCCATCCAGGCCCGGACTGGCCATAGGGAGGGGCGGGACAATTCCCTATGGGCCGCCCCCCTAACTGCAAAATGGGCCGCTGGCCCTTTAAATTTCACCTCAGAGTCCTGTGTGCGCGCACGTCCTTGCTGACAAGGGCCGCTGCAGCGCGCACAGGGCTCTCTCTGTCTGGCCAGAATAAGCGCTGAAACTTGTTTTTGTGGGCGGAGTTCACCCTCTGTTCACCAGTCCCGGGATCCTGCACTGTCTGCTTGATTCATTGCAGGCTCTAGTGATTGCTGATCTACCAATCAGACAGCAGGAAACAATCACTAGAGCCTGCAATGTCTGCTACCTGCTCTCTGATTGGTGCACAAGCCGTCACTGTAGGTTACAGTGTGCTGTGCTCTGCATCAATAACTGGAGAGCAGGAAGCAGTGAGCAGACTGTGCAGCACGCTGAGGAGATGCTGCTCCACACACCATGTGGGGAAACTTCATACAGAGCTGTGAGTAACAGCAAAGTTAACTATCTCCCTGCTGCTTAGGTATGTGTGTATATGGGAGTATGTATGGGGGTATGTGTGTATATGGGGGTGTGCATGTGTTTATGTATGGGGGGGTATGTGAGGTGTATATGGGTGTTTGTGTGTCTGTGTGTGTGTGTGTGTGTGTGTGTGTGTGTGAGGTGCATATGGATGTCTGTGAGTGCATGTGGGGGGTATATGGGTGTCTGTGTATGTGTTTGTGGTGTGTATACATGTGTGTGTGTGTGTATGTGGGGTGTATATATGGGTGTGTGTATGTGTATATATGGGTGTGTATGTGGGGTGTATATAGGTGTCTGTGTGTATATGTAGGGTATGTGTATATGGGGATGTGTATATGTGTATATGTGTGTGTATTTATAGGGGTGTGTGTATATATGGGAGTGTATATAGGTGTCTGTATGTGTAAATGGGGCTGTATATATGTGTATATGGGGGTGTGCATCTGGGGTGTATATGGGTGCCTGCGTGTGTGTGTATGTGGGGTGTATATGGGTGTCTGTGTGTATGTGTTTGTGGGGGTGTATGAGTGTGTATATGGGGGTGTGTGTATGTGGGGTGTATATAGATGTCTGTGTGTTTATATGGGTGTGAGTATATAGGTGTGAGTATGTGGGGTGTATATGGGTGTCTGTGTGTATGGGGGTGTTTGTGTGTGGGAAGTTGGTCTAGATGGGGTAAAACCCAGCTAGAAGGGTCAGACAGGCAGAAACAGGAGAGGGATTAGTATACTTCATTCTGTGTGATTAATGCAGCCTCAGGTCCTTAACTGCAGTGTGTGCGCATCTGTGTATGTTTTGATGTATGTGCATGCGTGTGTCCGTGCCCATGGTGATGTATGTAAGTGGTGACATGTGATGTGTGTATCCGTAATTGGTGCATGTGTGATGATATATGTATGTGTCCATGCACATGGTGACAATTGTGCGTCGTGTTTGTGGTGACAAGCTTATCTTCCCGGACAATGTGCAGTAACCCGGTGTGTTCCCCAGCTTCATCCAGACACTTTGCCCAGTAAGATAGCGGTGACACAGGACTCAAGCAGCTGTTAGTGCCAAGTATACAAAACTCCGGGCTGGCAGTGTCCTCCGTGTCCACTCTGCCCCCCTGAGCCTGTGCAGTGTCCTCCATGTCCACTCTGCCCCCCTGAGCCTGCGCAGTGTCCTTCATGTCCGCTCTGCACCCCTGAGCCTGCGCAGTGTCCTCCATGTCTGCTCTGCACCCCTGAGCCTGCGCAGTGTCCTTCATGTCTGCTCTGCTCCCATGAGCCTGTGCAGTGTCCTTCATGTCCGCTCTGCACCCCTGAGCCTGCGTAGTGTCCTCCATGTCTGCTCTGCCCTCCTGAGCCTGCGCAGTGTCCTCCATGTATGCTCTGCCCCCTGTGCCTGCGCAGTATCCTTTATGTCTGCTCTGCCCCCCTTAGCTTGCGCAGTGTCCTTCATGTCTGCTCTGCCCACCTGAGACGGCGCAGTGTTCTGATGAAGCTCGGGTGCAGATGAGAAGCCACCAAGCCGTGGGGTACTCGAGACCGGGCAGCTGCTGTCGCTGGTGAGTCACGGGGGTTGTGACCCAGTCCCGTGGCCTGTGCTAAGTCCAAAAAGGGGTTATATACAGGGGAGTTTGTCGTGACCCCACCTGTGGTATGTGGTCAGGTTGACCACTGCTGCCGTATTCCTGCTGGGGGATGGTGGTGAGGAGCAGCGTAGATGTTAAGCTCTTATGGGTGGGGCTGGGTGCCCCCAGTACATGAGTAGCGGATAATGGCGTGCTCTGGATGCTGCACTCGTGTCTCCCAGCAGCGTCTACACCCAGCACGCAGGGACAGCAAAGATGCTCTGCAGGTGGAGGTCTCTGCTGCAGTGTAGTAATGAACAGTCACAGGCACTTTTGAGCTTACCAGCACTTTACTGTTCCAAAGTTCTTAAAAGTCAGTTACAGTACAGTTCACAGTTCACTTCTTACACTTGTCAGGGACCCGGGTGCCACTGCAGCTCAGACGGTTCCTCTGCATCGCTTCCCTCAAAGTACCTTCCAGGCCTCTACTCGAGACAGAGTACACGGGTTTGGTCCGGCCGTTATGGGCTTTGTAGTGACGTCTCTCTCTGTTTTAGGGTCACTAGCCCTAGTCCGATGGCTTTGTCCTACTCCACTGCGGCACTTTGGTCACGGGCCTTAGTGTCTCCGTAACATGCCAGGATGCCTCGTGATTGGGGTCTTGAAGTCTCCCCGGTCACCTCTACAGAGCCAGCGCTCTAGTTGTCCTGGCCTAGCTCTCCAGTGACCCAGGTGTAATTTGGGCTCACCAGGCTCCCTCTTTCTCTCCGGTAGTCAGCTCTGGATCCTCCTGTCAGCTATGTCAGTTGCGGCTGCCGGGCCTGTTGTTCTACTACTATTCTCAGTGTGGTGTCTCGGCTTGTGGTGCTTCTTTCTCGCCTCCTCTGCTCTTCCAACATAGTGTTCCTAGGCCCAACTTGTGTCTAGTTCCTCCACATACTTGTCCGGGTCTCTTTCTCTCCACCCACACTTCTCTAAACTCCCGCCACCCCTTGCCTGACATAGAGTTTCTAGGCGTTGGGTCGGAGTGGGTCGGTGTGTGTGTGTTCCTCAGTCAACCGTCTTACCTCGTCTGGCTGCAGTCCACCCTGTGGCTGCCCTGGTCGCAGGGGCGCCACACAGACGCACTACCTTCATCATGGGAGGCAGAGATGTGCAGAGCTGGTGGTGATGCTGGTCTTCATGTCACTAACAGCCACAGGGGCATGATAACATTAGTGGGATCACCTTAGACTATATTCATACAGGGCGCTTTTGCAGTGTTTGTTTCTGCAGCTATCGCATCGCACTGCCCAGAATCAGCCGGCGGTTAACCTGACCTGAAAATGTCAGCTGCATAGAAATACATGAAGTCGTCGTGCTCAGATCAGGAGAGCCTCCAGGCGGTGCAATGCAATCCTTGCTTGAGTCATATGCTACACTCTGCACAGTACCAGTTTTCCTGTCCTGTATACTGGGTGTAATCCTCAGTGTCTGTATTATTCTGTATATATACAGTGCACAGTACCACTTCTCCTGTCCTGTATACTGGGTGTAATCCTCAGTATCTGTATTATTCTGTATATATACACTGCACAGTACCACTTCTCCTGTCCTGTATACTAGGTGTAATCCTCAGTATCTGTATTATTCTGTATATACACTGCACAGTACCACTTCTCCTGTCCTGTATACTGGGTGTAATCCTCAGTATTTGTATTATTCTGTATATCTACACTGCACAGTACCACTTCTCCTGTCCTGTATACTGGGTGTAATCCTCAGTATCTGTATTATTCTGTATATACACTGCACAGTACCACTTCTTCTGTCCTGTATAATGGGTGTTATCCTCAGTATCTGTATTATTCTGTATATATACACTGCACAGTACCACTTCTTCTGTCCTGTATAATGGGTGTAATCCTCAGTATCTGTATTATTCTGTATATCTACACTGCACAGTACCACTTCTCCTGTCCTCTATACTGGGTGTAATCCTCAATACCTGTATTATTCTGTATATACACTGCACAGTACCACTTCTCTTGTCCTGTATACTGGGTGTAATCCTCAATACCTGTATTATTCTGTATATACACTGCACAGTACCACTTCTCCTGTCCTGTATACTGGGTGTAATCCTCAGTATCTGTATTATTCTGTATATATACACTGCACAGTACTACTTCTCCTGTCCTGTATACTGGGTGTAATCCTCAGTATCTGTATTATTCTGTATATACACTGCACAGTACCACTTCTCTTGTCCTGTATACTGTCCTGCTGTCAGAGAGGTGGTATTGGACTTCGGGATTTTCAGCATTTATATGTTGTTTAAATTATCTTGAATAAGGAAGTCACCACTTCTCTTCTGTATAGGTGATGACTTTCTCTTCGCTGTGGATCTGACCGCTGGGACTCCACAATCTTGAGAAACTGTAGCTTTGAAGAGTATCATGTGAATGGAGCTGTGGGTGAGTATTCCCTCTGTCTCGCCACTCACATGTGGCTCTCCAAATAACTCTTGTAAAACAGTGATGAGGGTCACGCCAATGTAAAAACAAAATTCACTTATTGTGACTGATAGATGATATAGTGTGTGGGCTGGTGGGGTCTTTACTTCCAGGGCTGATTTTTGGTCCCAGTCCGGCCCTGATCCCATCTGATAAGGTATTGGCATATCATTAGGGTATGACTTCACTTCATGAAAGGCAACAGGGAGCTGATGCTTGGAAGACCAACCAATAGCCTCATTGATATATACATGTTATCTTTCATTGTTGTCCTGTCTGTGATAAGAATAAGAAAGAAACAATAAAAACAGGAGGATAATCAGCAAAACCAAGCTGCAGAGAAGAGAAGCATAGAAGAGGTGTATAAAATCAAGGAACCTGTTATGGTTCACCTTGAAAGATGAATTCTCAAAGCCCTCATTATGGCTGAGCAGTTCCTATGCATCATAGACAGTGTAGTGAAGCTGTCATGTTGGAAGAATGAAGGCTGATGTGGCAGGATAGTATCTGGAGTAGTAAAAGAGGATCCATAGGAACCAATGAAGCACAGTTGAAGCAAAGGTAGCAAAGTAGCTATTTATTAGAATGTAAAGTAGACGCAGTGATGAAGAAGCAGGGTGAAAGAACTGATCCAGAAAATTAACAGGATAAAGAAACTCAGAATAGTGGCGCAGGACATTGAATAACCTGAGTGACGCATTGGTAGTAGAAGGAGGAGTATGTTTTACCTGGTTCTCGATCCAGAAGAGGTGAGTAATATAATCTTCTTTTCCCATACTGGTATGTTTTACTTAGACTAGGGTCACATTACCATTTGCGGAGAGCTCAGGGGGGTCGCGCTAAAAAGTTAGACTTTTGCAGTATAAACACGGTGCTACCGCCAGGGTAGCGCCGCGTTAACACTGCCAATGTTACCCTATGGAGACACGGCCCGTAGCGCGGCTCCAACTCGGCCAGCTGAGTAAAATCTTGCATTATTTTGTAACGCGAAAAAAGACGTTGTTGAAATTAGTAAATAACGCAAGATTTTACTCAGATGGCCGAGTTGGAGCCGCGGTTCCAGCCGTGTCTTCATAGGGTAACATTGGCAGTATTAACCCGGCGCTACCATGGCGGTAGCCATGTTTTAAACACTACCCCCTGAGCGCGGCACAAACGTTAATGTGACCCTAGCCTAAAGGAAACGCACATCAAGGGTGACATCAGACCTGTTCTAAAAAGTTGTCCGCTCATATTTTATCTACTATATCTTTTACATTATAGATGACTAACCCTACTGTTAATCCTTTGCATATACCTCATGGATGCATTTACTAGTGCTTCTCAATAAGTTAGAATATCATCAAAAAGTTAATTTATTTCAGTAATTCAATACAAAAAGTGAAATTAATATATTATATAGAGTCATTACACACAGAATGATCTATTTCAAGTGTTTATTTCTGTAAATGTTGATGCTTATGACTTACAGCCAATGAAAACCCGAAGGTAATTATTTCAGAAAATTAAAGTAGGGAGGATGAAGGGTTAAACTCTGCGCTGCCGTATTGAGCGACACATCAAAGGGTGAATATAATATAGATTTATTAGACAACGTATTTCAGAGCTCCTGAAACATGGCAATATGATATTGATTTTTGATGATATTCTAATTCATTGAGATGCACTAGTACCAGACCGTGTGTCTGTTATAACTGCAACTATTTGGATCCAATTCATCTGAATAATTATCAATTGTATTCACTATGAGTGATCCATAATTTATGATTTTTGGGTGCTATTTTTTCACACTGTGTTGTTAAGTTCATTCTTTGGCATAACTTTCAACCATTGTTCCAGTAGTCTTGTTAATTGCCAGTGTGATGCATTTAACATGTGGCATGTCTCCGTGCTTCCTGTGCGCTCTTATAGCGCAAATCCGGGAATTCGCTGTGAAGGCGGCGGGTGCGGTAAGCATCGGGTTGCCATAGCAATTCATAGGACTGGCTGGGCCCTCCGGGGCTGGGGCTTGTGGAGTTCCGGGTGGGGAGGGACTGGCTGGACCCTCTGGGGCCGGGGCTTGTGGAGTCCCGGGTGGGGAGGAACTGGCTGGGTCCTCCGAAGCAGGGGCTGATGGAGTCCCGGGTGGGGATGGATTGGCTGGGCCCTCTAGGGCAGGTGGTGGGGGTGTCCCGGGTGCCGTTGGGGACTGTGGTTCGTCCCCAGACACCGAGTCCTCGTCATCTGTAATATCAAACATGATAACAGAGCACTTTTAGAAAAGACACACAACATAGGAAAAACACCTTGTGTGTGTATGAATGAAAGGTTATGGTCGACGCATAGCCTATGGAGAGGGCCCACCCTGGTTCGGGACATGAGTCCAACACCAGTGCCCATATATATTGAATATTACATAACCCTTGCCTTAGCATGGTAAGTATTTTAATCTTGAACACAAGAGCAGCCAGTAAGCATCATGTGTTTGCTGCATGGAGGCCAACACATAGTGTTGAGATTGTATTCTGTGTTCTGTATTGTTATCATTGTGTTTTAAAATTGTATGTGTCACAGGTCACACATATGTGCTGCAAGGTGTCATGTGGGTGTGGAACATTGCATTAATATGTTGGTGGCACCTTTGCAGTCAGGATACAACTATTTTTGCCAACACACAGGTCAAGGACCACTATAGCCGTCACCATTTGTAGGACAAATGAGTGATTCATACACCTTCATGTTGCAGTGTAACCAACATGCAGATGCACATTGGTGACAGCTCCACATGGTGGCTTAGGCCACATTATGTCGCATAGAAGTGGATATCTGCCGCGACACTACTATTACAGGAAGTATAAATGAATGAGTGGCACTAGAAACAAGAGGATCAATGGATATAATGCATATGTGAACTGCAGAAACTGCCCTGTGCTAAATATGATAAACTGGAGATCTTAGTTTCAATAGTGGCCACTAAAGATTAAGCCTGGCATCCACTTACAAGGAGCCTCCACTGCCAGGTCCTGGTTCACATATGCATTATAATAATAATAATAATAATAATACTTTATTTATATAGCGCCAACATATTCCGCAGCGCTTTACAATGTAGGGTTAGAGTACAGAAAATACAGTAAGTAATTAGAATAGAGAACAAATAAAGTACAAATAATTGGATACAAAACAATAGGTATAAAATCAATGTGAAAAAAATACAATGAATAAAGCAATAAATTAAGGTGACCCTGCTCAAAAGAGCTTACAATCTACAACGGGAAAGGGGTTGCGCAAGGTGCCGGGGCTTATTGCACTGGTGGTCCAGGCATCTTGAGGAAATGGGGCATAGGGCTAAGCTTACATGGATGGTCATTATACATCCATATATATCCATTGATCCTCTTGTTTCTAGTGCCACTCATTCATTTATACTTCCTGTATTAGTAGTGTTGCGGCAGATATCCATTTCTGTAAGTATATTATTTTCTGCCTGCACCTACGCTTGTGGTGATGCCAGCCATACTCTTATTCACATTATGTCGCATGGCACAATACCACATGATGTTTGTGTAGTGTTTGTAGTCTTTAGGTTGCCATGTGTGTGTTTGACATTGACACATACTCACCATGCAGCCTGGCAATCCTGGCACGAATCTCTACAATGCGCCCTGGGCTCTTGTGCTTTAGGTCAGCCACTTTCATCTGGATCTGCTTGCAGGTCCTCTCCACCCCCAGTTTGTGGAGCAGGGCCCGCTGGATCTTCCGGAGTATGCTGCGTTTGCGCAGCCATGGGGGCCGGTGACGCTGGTCACACCAATAATCATGGCAGTCACATAGGTCTATTAGGAGCATTAGCTTCGCAAGACCCCATGTGGCAGCGCGCTGTGCGGCGGCTATGACTCTTCTTCTATGTGCAGGGGAGGGGCAGGCACCTGGCAGGCAGGGAGTAACCAAAACAAATGCCATAACGTCATCATGCACACTAGCGCCGCCAAACAACATTGAGGACACTAACAAGGTAGCCGTCCGCGGAGCAGGAGTAGCGTAATATAGCCATCAGTGTCACCAAATTCACAAACAATTGCAGTGCATTTCCCATGGCACACATGTGCGATATGTAGACCAAAATCTGCAGTGTCATGTATGGCACTATGGTGGACACAGTGAAACTTCCAATACACGCGCCCAGCATAGCTTGCGCTATTGAATGCGCGCGTAATTGGACTGATGTAGTGGATGGTTGTGTGGTGCTGAAGTGACAGCTCTTCAAATATGGCGCCCTGTGAAAAGACAGTCAATGGAAACAGAGTAACCACCACCAATCGCTGACGGGGCGCGATATCCAGCACGCTGTGGCACGCCTCTGGGAAATTTCGCCTTCATGATTGCCTCTGATTTTGGAACAGTGCTGTGAAATCGGAAACGGCGCAACCTTTTTTATCGCCGCCAAATTCCCCAATTACACGACCAATTGGGAGGCAATTTCACGGCGACGATGACGGGGCAACAGATTGCCGGATAGATTTCTCGCCGCAGTTGCGGCGTGTAAAGGTACCTTTAGAGAACACTTGTCAGCTCTCACTCAGATCATGATAAAATGGACTGTATGGTATGGAGAAACTACTGTATTTTATCTTCTGTTGCTTATCAAGTACCATACAGCACAGTAGTTCCATACAGTAGTCAAATCCCAACATTTCCTCCTGTAATTAGGCATTGGAGCTCTTTAAATTGTAAATGCATGGAATGCCTAAAGGAAAATTCTGACATCTGATCCTTGTGGGAAAATACAGAGTGTAAACTTTTAATCCCATAAGTAAGACATTAGCGATTTCGTTCTCATCCTACTATGGATAGTCCTTTTGTAGCTTTGACAACCAAGAGAAATAAAATAGTGAGAATATGTGTATGTAGCTACAGTATGAAAAGCCATTTGGTTATTTTTATTTAGATAGTCGGTACTTTTCTAATAAATAGCATGAACAAATGGTCAGTCTGGACCGCCATCATAATACCGCTTCTAGAATATCTTAATTATACAAGTTTGCACCTGTCTTGCAACCTCATCGGCATCAAGTGGCAACTGTGTAATGGCTATTTAAAGATGGATGTTTGGGAATACTCCATCCTGTCTTCCTATATTCGGAAAGTGTTTCTACTGTCTATAAACTGTAAAAGACCTTATATGCAGCATATAGTATATATAGCATGCCTATTGTCAAGTTTATACAGTGCTGCTCACCATTATTGACACTCCTTTATTTATTTCATAGATTGTACAATATCTTAGAAATAAATGGAAATGTAGAGGTATATCCTCAGGATTTTTAATCAGTGCCCAAAGTAATACAACAATTAAACATTGTCAACTTAGGCTGGCTTCACACCACGGTGTGATCCGGTCCGGGGCTGTCCGAGATGACCCTGACAGCCCCGGACCAGATCAGCACACAGAATCGGAGGGCCAAATGTGCCCTCCGGTCCTGTGTGAAGCCGGACGCAGCTGCAGCTGCTAATGATTCAGGATCGCGGCTGGCATGGAGCTAGCCGCGGTCCTGAAAGAACAGCGGCGTGCCGCCAGTGTCCGGTTCCCGGATCCTCCCAGACCGGGGCCCCATAGAGGGATCCGGCAAATTGGGGAGATTTATCTCCCCGGACACAAAAATGTTGCAAGCTACATTTTTGTGACCGGAGAGAATAATCTGAATTCTCCCGGATTTAACCGCAGAGATGAAACCGGATGGCAGAAGTTTTTCTATTTTTCCCTCCCATTGAATTTTGTTTCGAATTGTTTATCATTTGCTCTTTTGTATTTAACACGAGTCTCTATACAAAAACGCTGTTTCACTTGATTCATTTTTTAGGAGATTTTCCACATTATGTACTTAAACTTCATGAGTGCCAATAACGATAAGCAAGACTGTATATGCTGTAAAGCTATATCCTGTATAAAATTATCAGGATAGGCCAACATTAATGCAAATTAACAGCTTCACGGCTCAAATGCATGATATGTAGGCTGCATTCAGATTCATACAATGTTCTAGCTGAGCATGGTATCCGAGATTCCATTTAAATCCCAAAAACAGGTTCATTACACTAAATAGCTCAATGAGAAGGTTCAATCCGAATATCACTTTTCAGGGAGCCAGACAGGAATCCTCCTGCACTGCTCAGCATACAGCACTGTATAAATGTGAACTATACCTCTATACCTTACAATTACATTTCCTAGTGAATTGTAGTAAATATACCATGGAGTTCCATTAGTCTGTGACTGTACCTTATTATGTCACTAATTGAAATAGAGGCTTTTTTAATACAAATGTGACAAAAAAAAGAGTGACATGTTCCATTGGATATCTGTCCATACGGAGTCCCAGAGAGCCTGTATGGCAGTGCATGCTGGCTGTGCAGCTCTGTTCATGCACTGACATACTGGCTCTGTGCACCACTCTGCTGTGTGTATAATCCTTTAGAGGATACATACCTTCCTTGGTCCTGAGAATACTACCTGAACAAATGTAGGCTAATGAACAGGTACCACTGTCAGCAAATGTCTACACAAGTATCTGGTGTGTACCAACTATAATATGGGTACTGAAGACATATTACTAGCCTTGGCACATCCACCCTGTACAGTATACTAGGTATCAATCCTTAAAGTGAAACTGTCACCAGGCTTTTGCCCTATAAACTGCAGCAATTCTAGAATTCTGCATATATGTCCCTAAGCCAGTATGTGTAAGGGCCCTTTCACATCAGCGTTTTTTTCAAATCGCGGCAGATGCGGTGAAAAAAACCGCATCTGCCGCGATTACCGCATACCAGCTGCACTTGCACGGTGCGACCGGTTGCGGTAAACGCCATACAAGGTATAGGCGGACTTGCGGCAGGTGCGGCAAGTGCGGTTTTGGCACTTGCGGCAGGTGCGGCCGCGAAAAAAACCGCGGTTGGCAGCATTTTTTTTCGCGGCCTCACCTGCCGCAAGTGCCGAAACCGCACTTGCCGCACCTGCCGTACCCTTACCGCAAGCCCCATAGACATTGTGTGGAGCCCACTGGGACGGGGTACTCGGTACCGGACCGGGTACTGCTGGGGAATGTCACGGCGGTTCTGGTCCGGACCGTGTCCCGGGCCCGCACAATAAAATGGGGTTATTTACAGGGGATTTGTCACTTGTGACGCCACCCACATTGTGTGGTCAATAATGGGGACCACCGCTGCTGCAGAACCTCCGGGGATGATGAGACAGCAGCTAGGATGGTGTAGTTCTTGTGGGCAGAACTGGGTTCCCCGGGGCAAAGGTAGTGAAGACCAGCAACTGACTGACAAGAAAGTTTCCCTGATTATACCAAGAAGTTACACAGAAAGGAAAGGGACCCGGTGGGCCTCTGTGAGTTTAATTGTATGCCGTTCGGACTCTGCAACGCACCCGGGACCTTCCAACGTCTGATGGAGAGCTGCTTAGGACACAAGAACTTTGAAACTGTCCTTCTGTACTTAGATGACGTCATAGTCTATTCCAAGACGTATGAGCAACATCTACAAGACCTGGCAGAAGTGTTCGAAGCTTTGTCCAAATATGGCATGAAGATCAAGCCATCCAAGTGTCACCTTCTCAAACCAAAGGTACAGTACCTGGGGCATGTCGTGAGTTCAGAGGGAGTAGCACCGGATCCTGATAAAGTCAAAGTGATAAGGGATTGGCCAAGACCTACGAACGTGAAAGAAGTGAGGCAATTCTGGGCCTGGTAGGCTATTATAGAAGATTTATCAGAGGATTCACGAAGCTAGCAGCTCCTCTGCAAGACATTCTAGTAGGCGATCAAAGAAGACTTCATCCTGTTCGTGACGTCAGGTTGTGGAGCCCACTGGGACGGGGTACTCGGTGCCGGACGGGGTACTGCTGGGGGATGTCACGGCGGTCCTGGTCCGGACCGTGTCCCGGGCCCGCACAATAAAAATGGGGGTTTATTTACAGGGGATTTGTCACTCGTGACGCCACCCACTATATGCGGCCAGTAATGGGGCCGCCGCTGCTGCAGAACCTCCGGGATGATGGGATAGCAGCTTGGGTAGAATAGTTCCTGTGGGCAGAACTGGGTTCCCGGGGCAGTGATAGTAGTAGTTAAAGTCTGTGAGGATAGTTATTGATGCTGCAGGAGAGTAGGGTTAGCAGTAGAGATGATGAGAGTAGAGGTAACCGCAGTATATGAGGGCAAGTGGGGCTTCAGTATAAGGATCACACACACTCACGGTTTCTGTTGTTTTCCAAGTCTTTACTTGCAGGTGGTATATCACAATATTGTCCACGGAGTCTGTACCAGGTTGCTCCCCCCTGACCGGGTCCTTGGCTTCCTACTTAAGCGCTGTGTGTGGCCCTGCTGCTGCTTGTAGCTGTACTGCTGGCCCTGTCTCTGCTCACGGGTACCAATATGCTGGGCAATTTGAGTCCTCTGTGTCACTGACCCCTCCGTGTTGCTTTGCTATGGTGCTGTGAAGATGGTGGACCTTCACTATGCCGGTGTTTACTGTCCTGTCTGTCTCAGGCACAGCCTCGGATCCGGTATCCGTTCTAAGCGCCTCTCCGGGGTTAAGTTTGGGGTAACTCTTTATCCCGGGGATGTTCCTCTGTTCCTCTGTCTCCTCTCCTCAGACCTCTCAGGACCTCCACTTCTACTTGGCTCTGCTCCTGCTCCAGACTAAACTAAACTAACTGTCACTCTTGCTCTGTGGTAAACAACTTAGCTCCTCCCACTAGTGCAGGTGCCACCTAAGCTCCTCCCACTTTCTAGTGTAGTGTTGTGTGGGGATTAAACCTGTGTTGATGTTTCTGTGGCACATTAACCCCTGGGGTGCCACAATTGCATGGGGCTTGCCGCAAGTGTGCCGCAAGTGTCGCGGTTATGGTTAAACGCGGCAGATGCGTTTTTTTCACCGCATCTGCCGCGAATTTCAAAAAACGCTGATGTGAAAGGGCCCTAACACAAAAAAAACACCTTTGATTATACTTAGTATACTAGCTATCAGTCCTTAGTGAACCTGTCACCAGATGTTTTCCCCATAAGCTCCATCCATTCTACAATACTGTATATAAGTCTCCAGGACGATCTGTATAACATAATAAAAGACCTTTTATTATACTCACCTACAGGGCGATCCGGTCTGATGGGCGCTATTGGTCTTAAATTGATGGATCCTCTCTTTTTGCTTTGTGTGGATGACGCTTTCTTCGTCATCCATACAGTGTCTTCAATTGTGCTTATGTGCACACGCACTTCACCACCCATTGGACTATACTGCACTGTAGGTGAGTATAATAAAAGGTCTTTTTTTATGTTATACAGATCGACTTTGGAAAAAATTAGTGACAGGTTCCCATTAATTTAGTTAGGAGCAGTATGTGTAGGCAGTAAATATATAAAGTCTCCACACCCTCGTTAAAGTGCCAGGTGTTTGTGATGTAAAAATACCAAGCTAATTGAATCTTTTTTTAATCTCAGCACTGGAGGGGTGGAGTCGTTCTGGCCTTGTTCTAGCTCACATTGAGTTATACATAGCAAATGTGATGAAAAGTTTGACTTCCAGCCAGTCAGAAGTTGCAGTTACAAGATGGCACTACGAGACCGGAGCAACATCGAAAAATTATGAAAACAAGGGTGAGTATAAGGCTAGGGTCACACCTGCGCTTATGCCTGCTTTCAGGGGGGTTCCGTTAAAAAAATAGAATTTGGCAGCATTATCACAGTGTTACCGTAAAGGTAAGGCTGCATTAATGCTGCCAATTCATTCCTATAGATGACGGAACCCTGAGTGCAGGTCAAACGCTGACATTTAGTGCCGGAGTTTGAAACCTCGCACTGTTTCCAAGCGCATCACATGACGCACACTTCCGTGTCATATGATGCGCTTGGAAATAGTGCAAGGTTTCAAACTCCGGCACTTACATGTTGGTGTTTGACCTGCGCTCGGGGTCCGTCATCTATAGGAATGAATTGGCAGCATTAATGGAACCTCCCTGAATGCAATGCTAAACGCCAGTTTGACGTTAGCCTAAGGCTATGGGCAGGGGGCTTACATTTAAAGCACCACTCCAGTGCTAAAAAAACAAATGCTGGAGTGGTGCTTTAATGCCACTTATAATCTGTACCAATCCATTGATAAAAAAACTGAAATAATTTTGAAGAGAAAATTAAAATAGAAAAACTAAAATAATGTAGTTACATAAGTGTGGACACCCTCTTCTAATTATGGGCTTGTGGTTGTGTTCAGAATCAGCCAATCATTATAAAACCTATGTTAAATAGTAGTCAGTACACAGCTGCCATCATGGAAAGTGATTTGGATTAACTCCATGTAAAGTTTAGCTATTCTAGTATAATTTTCTTCACATTTTCTTGGTTACATTTTACAGCAAAAGACATGCTCCCTCACCAAGCTTTCAACAAAGCCGCTCAACATTAGAACCTGCTTTCAGCATGATTACTGCCGCCACTGTCCATACACAGAGCAGTGACTGACCTCGCCCTGGCACCGCCCCTATGACTGAGATCTAATGTTGCCAGAGGGAGTAAAGTTAATTTTCTCCTGGCAGCAGAGTTCCATGTGCAGGCACCGGCAGGTTCCAGATGATGCACCCTCAGGCTATGGGGTACTCGGGAGCCGGGTCAGTGCTGTCTTACAGGGTATCACGGTAGCCATGACCTGCTCCCGTGGCCTGGGATCAGTCAAAAAGGGGTATATTTACAGGGGATTTGTCGTGACGCCACCCGAGGTATGTGGTTAGTAGAACCACCGCTGCCGTATTCCTGCTGGGGACAGAGACTTGGGGCAGCGTGGATGGTAAGCCCTCCTCGAGTAGGGCTGAGGGTTCCCAGGGCAGGAGTAGTAGTATTGGATGGATGTAGTGAGGGTTTATGCTGGGTGCAATTCATTTACTTCCAAGCTGCAGCTCTCCACAGTGCTGGTTGTCCTGGTGCTGGGTGTAGTACACTCACCCAGCTGCTGCAGCTCCTACAGCCAGTGTGCAGGGCTGACAGGCTGGTCCTCAGGTGGACTTTTCTGTGTTGCTGCAAGTAAACAGTCTCAGGCAAGTGTGAGCTTACTGGGTACTTTACTTGATCTTTCCACAGCAGTATCACAGTTCACACAAGTTACACTTAAACACTTCAGCATTGCTCTGGGTTACTCAAACTATGCAGCTCAGGTAGGTTCACTCCCTCAAAGTCTTTTCAGGCCTTTCTCTCAGTATTATCGTAGTACCTCACCCACGGGTTCGGTATGGTCGGTGCGGATTCACGGGTGAATATATTATCCTTGCAGTCAGGGTCACCAGTCCTAGTATGACGGCTGTGTTCCTAGTCTGTGGTGGAAAGTTAGACTTCAGGTCATAAAGCCTCTGCCCTACATTGGTGTGTCTCGTGATTAGGGTATAGAATCCTCAGTCACCTCTTCAGAGCTGGTTCTCTGGTGTTGGCCTAGCCCTCCAGTGTCCCAGGATCAGATATTTGGGCACACCAGGCTCCTTCTTTCTGTCACTGTGCTAAGGGTTTCTCTGCGCAGCACGGTCTATCAGGCTGCTGGGCCCTTGTCCTCCCATCTTCCTCAGCTGTGGGGTCTCTTTCAGTCTTTCCCCTTCCCGTCGCTTTCAGGCTATGAAGTACGATTTCTCTCCATGGGTCTGTGCCTTTCAGGATTCTGCGTCTCCAGGAGCCCAAAACTGTCTCGGAAGACTCTCTCTATTCACTCTCCAACTCCAACTAACTTAGTCGCTTCTGTCTCATTCTGCTCCTAGGTTTTGTCAGTGTCCTCCTAAGTTCCACCACTGTGCTACACCCGCCACCCCTTGCCCAACCTAGAGTCCTAGGCGTAGGGTCGTTGTTTGTGCGGTGTGGGTGTATTTTGCAACCACCTTGGTTACCTGGCTGCACTTCCCTCTTGTGGCCACCTGGTCGCAGGGGCGCCACAGAGTTCCATGTGCAGGCATTGGCAGGCTCCAAACACTATTAACCTTCAGATTAACTTCAAATTTGCAGATTAATAGTGCTTTTTCAAATGAGAGGTTCCTTTTAAAAATGGAAAACGTTCTGAAATGGTTCTTGGTATGGGTTTTTTTACATGACAAAAACCTGGCATTTTATCAGCAATGTGTAATCTGTTTATATCCACTGTATAGAATTATATACACTCAAACATTATTTGGTATGGGTGTAAGCATGGGGCCAATAGCAGAAGTAACCTTTTCTTCTTGTAAACCCTTCCACAAATTAAGCATGTCAAAACTGGCGCCAGAAGATGACCACTAACTCTCATATATATGCCCAACTACTCATTTAAACTGTTTCACAATAAAAGCAATCACCAACTGTGATTGGCGACAACCATCAACCAGGGAGCCTAAGTATAGTTGAGCAAAATAAATGATGCAGAAATGAAGAAAAAGTCCTAATTATTTTGAGTAAAAAATAAAATGTAAAAAAGTGAAGTTTATTCCGGAAAAAAGGTGCAAAAAGGCTGATGAAACAGGGCCGTAATAAAAAAAAAGGTGCAAGTCATAGGACAAAGGTTTTTTTTTTTTGTGCCAATGACTCTAGAATTCTGGTGCAATTAGCTTGACAAATATGCCACGATATGTATACAGTGTAAATGTAATGTAAAAAGGCAAAGCCCTTTCCTTGTAATTCTGTCATAAGTTCCCTTCTCCTTAAGCCTAGCTACTAGTGCATCTCAACAAATTAGAATATGATCAAAAAGTTAATTTATTTTAGTAATTCAATACAAAAAGTGAAATGCATATATTATATACTGTAGAGTTATTACAGACAGAGTGATCTATTTCAAGTGTATTTCTGTAAACGTTGATGATTATGTTTTACAGCCAATTAAAACCAAAAGGTCATTATCTCAGAAAATTAAAGTAGGGAGGATGAAGGGTTAAAAACCACGCTGCCTTATTCCACCAGACATCAAAGGGTGAATATAATATTGATTTATTAGTCACCATGTTTCAGGGCTCCCTGAAACATGGCGATATGAAATTGATTTTTGATGATATTCTAATTCATTGAGCTGCACTAGAATCGACTATCCCCATTTCTGGACGTCACTGGTAAGCAAAACATTATCTACAATCTGTCCAGGAGGATTGCAAATCTACGTACACTGAGATTTACAATTGAGTAAAAGGGAAGAAATATAAATCTAAGTTAGTTTAGAATAAAGAATATCAAATTACATATATTTCAAGTTCTATAAAAGGGTTTTATTTGTTAATAAGATGCTGTAATCTTAGGTCAGATGAGGTTAACATTCTCCTAATTATGTCTGAGTAAACTGAGACCTGGGGATTTGCATCTCGCTGCCCGGGGTCACAAGTAGAGTGAATGGCAGGAAATCTTGTTATACAGAAACCTGAACTCATCTGGTATACCCTGTCCAATGGACCAGATCTCCTGATTAGAAAAACAAATTACGCCATTTAATCTAGGTTAAGCATAGGAGAATTGTGTAGAGTCTTTGTGTGTATAGTATACAATACTTATAGAATATAGAACGTGTGAATCATTCACAATTCAATTGCGGAAATCAATGAACCTGAGTTTCCCTACAGCACCATTGATGTAAATGTCCAGTGGGGGGTGCTGATGAGGGGCTACCCTACAGTATATAGGAACATTACCGTGTGTCACTCTTCATTTTGTAATGACATATTTGACAGCAGCATTTCTCCCCATGCTGTAGTTACTGTATGGAAATAAGACACGTGCCATCTTATTCAGCTACTGCACCCATGTTAAGTAATAATTTTCTGAATACTAACTTTAAATACTAATATTATAAAAAATAATGTTTAATTTATTTTTGGCTAAAAAGCTATTAGGTTCCATTTTAGTAAATCAGACACAATGTCCTTAAAATGCTGCTGTAGTGCTCTGGCAAAAATCTACTATACAATGTCTCTAAACTGTAATCAACTATATACTAAAACTGTATATATTGTCTCTAAAAACCTCACACACAGGGGCGTAACTACAAAAGGTGCAAGGGTTACGATCGCACCCGGGCCCTGCAGCCTAGGGGGCACCAAAAGTCTCTTTGGCCCATAGAAAAAGACTAATACTATTAAAGAATTGTAATAATTGGGGGCCCTGTTGGAGCTTTCGCATCGGGGCCCCAGGGCCTGAAGTTATGCCACTGCTCACACAGGTTCTGTGAAAATAGATAAACCTGCCAAATTTGATGCTACCATGTAATGTGATGTCACTGAACAGAAGGATGGAGCAAGGAATTCAGATCCTGACCCTTCTGTTCTTCTAGTAGATAAGCTGCTACCTGGCTCCTCTTTATCTCCCCTTCCCACTATAAACACATGAGGGAAATAGGAAACATGCTATAGCTGTTGGCCAAAACACTCCAAAAATCTTGTAATCTTGTAGAAGAGTGGAAACTGTCATTATAGCTGCTATGGGGGAGTTACGACACTATGGATTTACAATGGGATGTCAAAAATGTTCCTATTGGTGTAATGTATAAGTACACCAATCCTTTTGTCCATTACTGTATCACTTTAACTATTAGAAAAACATTGGTCGGAAAGCACCAAAATATAGGCCTGAGAGCATTGACAAACTGTTTTAAATAAGCGCCATTTGCATTATGTCATGCAGAACAAGCATCATTAGAAGTAAAAACAATTGTGGTAAGATATATAGATGGTGTGAATGAAAAAAAAGGCTCTATTTTATTTCTGATCCTATCCAGGTTCACAGATACATGGGGGATAGAGGGATCCAACACACTGCAAAAAAAACTCTATACCTGGATCAGACATATTCAGGATTTCTTCCTTAAACAAAATGTGTCATACTGTTTTATGATATTAAACCACCGCCCCATGTGTCTGAAATGTGGCAATATGCATTACTAACATCATCATGATATTTTTTTTTTTTATTTCATCATGCCTCCTGAATTGTAATTGACTGATATCACTGCAGGACCTGCAGGACCTGCGGTAATGTCACGACCATGTGACTATAATGGGCGAAATTAAGCAAGCCTGAAGTAAAAGAACCTTTGGGCTTAACTCCACCCATTATGGTCATGTCATCACCACAGGTCATGCAGTGATGTCAGTCAATTACAATACAGCAGGCATGTCAAATTTAAAAAAATATCATGAATGACCTTTTTTAAGATAAATATGTAGAATTTTGTTTTGAGCAAACCATGTTAGAGATGCACATTGCATCATTTAAAACACATTGAGGGCGGTTTAATAGCACAAAACGACATGACAGGCTTCCTTTAATGAAAACAAGAATCTTCCATGTACAGTAGGGTGAGCCGAGATAAATTACCTCTAAGTTACAGACCATTTCATTACATGATAAGCTTTACTTGCATAGAACTGGAAACACAACCCTTCTAATACGCAGGGACTAGAGATATTGGAGAGCACACTATAATACAGCATGCACGGAACGTCTCCGTGAGTAAAGTATCGTATGATGTTTCTGCATCATGTTATTAAAAGAAAAGGTGCAGTTTAGAAAAGTAGATACCAAAAGACCTGGTTTAACCCTTTTTATAGATACCTGCCATCTCTCCTGGTCTGTCCAGGAGATTTTTCTAGTAAAGTGGCCAGTTTTTGCTCCTATTGTATATTCCTACTGATCCCATTGAGTATTCCATTACCAGTTCCAGAGATATGAATATTTTTACTTAGTGATTTAGTGCAAATTTTTATGATCTTCACCAAGAGGGAATTGCTCACAGTGAAATAATACATAGCAGCCTAAAGATTCTCAGCAACTCCCGCATGAAATGACGCTTTTTAAAGACCATAAAAATTAGCACTATATGAAAATGCCCATATCTCAGGATCTGGGAACTTGCTATCTACCTTATAGAGAGACGTTTTCCTGCAACCAAAAGAAGGCAGTTAAGTAGGTGAGGAGATTGTAGCCACATCCCTCCTCTGGGAAATATGCAAATTTGCACTTCAGTAAGGAAGTGGAAGAACTCCAGCGCCACCTTTAAGTAGCTACTCAAAGTCATAATCGCTTTCCAACAAGCTTTTAAATATGACTAAAGGATTTGTGCCAGATCAGAACCCTGAACTACAGATGCTGCGTTTTGGGGTAAATGCCCCTCATCAGTGTAGTGTGTGGGATATTCTGATCTGGCTGTGAGGGTCGGCTAAGACAAAATCTGGGAACTTGCTATTTACCTTATGGAGAGAAGTTTTCCTGCAAGCATAAGAAGACAGTTAAGTAGGTGAGGAGATTGAGGCCACATCCCTCCTCTAGGAAATATGCAAATTTGCACTTCAGTAAGGAAGTGGAAAAACTCCAGCGCCACATTTAAGTAGCTCCTCAAAGTCATAATCGCTTTCCAACAAGCTTTTTAATATGACTAAGGGATTTGTGCCAGATCAGAACCCTGAACTACAGACGCTGTGTTTCGGGGTAAATGCCCCTCATCAGTGTAGTGTGTGGGATAGTCTGATCTGGCTGTGAGGGTGGGCTAAGACAAGGTGTGGGAACTTGCTATTTACCTTATGGAGAGAGGTTTTCCTCCTCTAGGAAATATGCAAATGAGGGGCAGTTACCCCGAAACACAGCGTCTGTAGTTTGGGGTTCTGATCTGTCACAAGTCCCTTAGTCATATTAAACAGCTTGTTGGAAAGCAATTATGACTTTGAGGAACTACTGGAGTTCTTCCACTTCCTTACTGAGAGGGCACTGTAAAATAAAGTAAAAATAAAAAAATAAAGTTTTTAAAAATCTGAAAAAACCCACAAAATTTCAAATCACCCCCCTTTTGCCTCCTTCAAAATAAAAGTAGTAAAAAAATGAAAAAATTCACATATTTGGTATCGCCATGTTCAGAAATGTCCGATCTGTCAAAATATAAAATCAATTAATCAGATCTGTAAACTGCATAATGGAAAAAAAAGTCCAAAAGCCAAAACTAAGTTTTTTGGTCGCCACAGCATTGCTATAAGATGCAATAATGGGAGATCAAAATAGTGCATCCACACAAAAATGGTATCATTAGAAACATCAGCTCAAGACACAAAAAATAAGCCATCACACAGCCCCAGATCCTGAAAAATGAGAACTCTGGGGGAACATGGCCCAAAAAGCGCAATTCTTTTTTTTTTTTTTTTTTTCAAACTTCTGATATTTTTTTCACCACTTAGATAACAATAAAAGTATAAATGTTTGGTATCTACAAACTCGTACTGACCAGAGGCATCATATCGACACATCAGCTTTACCATATAGTGAACATGGTGAATAAAAGATCCAAAAAACAAACGTATAATTGCACTTTTTTTGCAATTTCCCCGCATTTGGAATTTTGTTCCTATTTTCATGTACAACTTGCCCCGCAAAAAACAAGCCCTCATATGTCTGTATTGCTGGAAATATAAAAATGTTATGGCTCTCGGATGAAGGGAAGGGAAAAACGAAAACCGAAAAACAGAAAATTGCCCGTGGGTATAGGGGTTAATCAAAATACGCTGTTCTTCTTAACAACGTCCTGAACAACCCATATTTCTCAAGCTTTCAAGGAGAAATGCATGTACAACATATGCTGGCTTCACCCTTAAATAAGAGACACCTGGACTCATACCTGCTTCTTCACAGAATGATTGACCTCACTAATTGAACTCCACACTGCTATTATTTTGAACACACCCCATTTCAATTAATTATACTAATACATAGACTCAAAAACATGCAGATTATGAATGCGGACTCTATTGGTTTTCTAAGGCTAAGTTCACATCACGATTTTGTGCCTGTCCGTGGGATCCGTGTTGAAGGGAGGATCCCACAGACAGGCACAGATCCACACGGATCCCTGCACTCGGATGGCAAATAGCCATCCGATCCGAGTCTGTGCAGGATCCATGTGGATCCTCTTCTCCCTGTCTGTCCCTGCTTCTTCTCTATCTGTCCCTGCCTGTCCCTCCTCTATCTCTGCTCTATCTATTCATTATGCTCCCCCTGTCCTCCCCCCTCGTACTACCCCCTGTGCTCTCCCCTCCGGAATGTAAATAAACTAAAAAAATCCTCTCAGAGCATACATTACAATGCGGTGACTGCAGAACTGTCACAGTGTCTTCTGCTGGGCAAAGGACCTCTCCTGATGTAAGAGTCGGTCACCTGACACATCAGGTGACCGACTCTGACATCCCACAGGTCCTTCGCACAGTAGAAGACACTGTCACAGCCCTGCAGTCGCCGCATTGTAATGTATGCTCTGAGAGGATTTTTTTAGTTTATTTACATTCCGGAGGGGAGAGCACAGGGGGGAGGACGAGGGGGGAGGACATGGGGAACATAATGAATAGATAGAGCTGAGATAGAGGAGGGACAGGCAGGGACAGATAGAGAAGAAGCAGGGACAGACAGGGACAGATAGGGTTAATTATGTACTGAGCACTGCCTCTGGGCATGCTAAGTACATAAAACACGGAGCTGACATCGGATCTGAGCTCAGCTCAGATCCGATGTCCATAGGCTCCTATACTATCGGGGCTCAGATCAGCTCTGATCCGAGGCTGTCCGATTTCATTCTCGGACACTCTCGGACACAAAATCGCAGCAGCCTGCGTTTTTGTGTCCGTGATGAAATCGGACAGAATCGGACAGGATCGGATGGTGCCAAACTCGGATGTCACAAGGCACACATCCGATCCGATCCGAGCCCCATAGGGATACATGGGAGCCGATTTTGGATCCGAGTGTATCCGTTTTGAAACGGATACACTCGGAAGCTCCAAAATCGTGATGTGAACCCAGCCTAAGGCTGGCTTCACACTGCAGTTTTTCACTGATCAGTGTCCATCAGTGTGTAGGTGCCAAAACCAGGAGAGGAACCAGGAAAGGAACTTGCAGAGAAAAACTATAATTGAAAGATTGACACCTGTTCTGAGTTTTGGAGACACTCCTGGTTTTGGCACACAAACACTGATGGACACTGATCAGTGAAAAAACTGCAGTGTGAAGCCAGCCTAAGAACCTATTGCGACAACTGGTAAATTGTTTGACATGTGGTAATATACTTTATACCAAAAACAGTGAATAATCTGCTTAGTCATAGTGGACTGCTATTATTTTGAACAATACTGCATTGTCTACGGACAACATGTATCATCTTTCAGATTTGATTTAAAAATGTGCAATACTCCTGAAGTTTTTTTTTCATTTCGTGGGAGAACACCTTTAAACATCTTCCTATACACTTATCTATGAGGTATGATGTGTGGTCTGTATTTGTTTAGGAAGTCTGTTAAAGGGATCAGCTCCTTTTTTATCACTTTCTTTGGAATCTACATGAATTTTTTACTAACAAAATTTGACAAGCATGTTTTTACATAATAACAGATACATGCTAGTAGCAATGTGTGCATTTTTAAACATACTGTATGCATCCTATCTACTCTATAATTGCCATAGGC
The DNA here is from genome assembly GCA_033576535.1 of Allobates femoralis. NCBI lineage: Eukaryota > Metazoa > Chordata > Amphibia > Anura > Aromobatidae > Allobates > Allobates femoralis. The sequence continues at coordinate 418,307,542 of JARQOC010000002.1, forward strand.
TTTTTCGTGTCGGCCCCCGAAAACGCCGTGGCTATGTCACTATGTGACGTCACCACGCGTGAGCAATAGCCGCGAAGCGGCCATTGCGAGTCGCTGGCCGAAAATAGAATCAGAGGCCCGGCCACAAACTTAGCGATTTACCGCTGAGGTAGCGCGAGCAATGGCCGCGAGGCCATTGCGAGTCGCTACCTCAGCCGCCTTAAGTCCCCTTATACTTTGAATGGGGATCCATGCGAGTTGCTGTGTAGTGCATTGCGAGTCGCTGTGTATACTACTACTACTACTACTACTACTACTACTACTACTACTACTACTACTACTACTACTACTACTACTCCTCTCAATGGCCGCACAGCCCCCCCCCCCCCTCAATGTCCCAAAGTCAGCTGTGACCGCCTGGCCCTTGGACACTGGCTGCCATGCACACATCAGCTGGTAGGCTCCCATCACTTACCCACTGAGGACGGATCACTTCCAGCACCTCTTCACATGGCAGTGCTCTGAACTTCTGAATCATCCTCTCCTCACTCAGACACCTGGCAGGTTCCTATCCAGCCTACTCACTCCCAGCTGCAACCCAGTGAGTCAATCAGCACATCTTCACTCACACACAGACCTGACATGTGATTAACCCCCTGTGCACCATTCAGGTTTAGCCCAGCAAAGCACTCATCCCCACAGGTTCAGCCGCTCATTAGGCTCATGAATGTATCGGATCTTCAGCACTCACACTCAGCTGTTTTACTCAGCGAGTCGCTGGCCGAAAATAGAACCATAGGCTCGGCCACAAACTTAGCGATTTACCGCTGAGGTAGCGCGAGCAATGGCTGCGAGGCCATTGCGAGTCGCTACCTCAGCCGCCGCACCTGCCGCAAGTACCCCTATACTTTCTATGGGGATTACCGCAACCGCGCCGCAAGTGTAACGGTTGCGGCGCGGTTGCGGTAATCCCCATAGAAAGTATAGGGGGACTTGCGGCAGGTGCAGCAAGTGCGCTTTTTTAACTTTAATAATAATAAAAATACTAAAAAAAAAAAAAAAAAAAAAAAATTATATAAATAATACACAATAAAATAAAACATAATAATAAAAAACAACAAAAAAAATAATATATAAAATTAATATATTAATTACATTAACTAATTAAATTACAAAAATTAATCTAATACCCCCCCAAACAGTATTCAACACCCCCCAAAAAGTATTGAGCACCCCCCAAAAAGTATTGAACACCCCCCAAAAAGTATTCAACAACCCCCAAAAAGTATTCAACACCCCCCAAAAAAGTATTCAACACCCCCCAAAAAGTATTCAACACCCCCCCAAAAAGTCCTCATACCCCCCCAAAAAGTACTCAGACCAGCTATAACTATTATAAGCAAATTTATGCACGTTCTAGAATCCCGATGCATTTGCATCGGGCTCACAGCTAGTTCCTTAATAAACAGCTTACTAGTATGTTCCTGGAGCTCACCATAAATCACACAAGGAATATATTGCCTGTAAATGCTTTGTACAAGGCAATAGTACTGGCTCTGGGAAGAAAATCAGAAAATGTCTGTACAGCATATTATCATTGTTTTGTGAAATTCTGGCTGTAGCTGATTCCATGTAGTATAAAAGTAAGTTAAGTCACATTGAAAATACAGGGCTTGTTATCATAAAGTCTGATTGTTCTGTTATTGATTCTAATATGTAATTACCGTATATCATCGGAACAGCAACAAGGAAATGTTTTGGAAATTCATGAGAAAACATGAGCCCTGACTCATCAAAACTCGTTTTGCACACGTGTTTTGATGAAGAGAGCACTGGAGTCATATGCACCAAACTCATTGCGAGGCATGAATCCCTTAGGGGCCCTTTACACGCCGCTACTGGCGGGTGGATACAACCAGCTACAGGCTACAAATGTAGCTTGTAGCGGCAAAATACCCCGTAGTAGCGGCGTGTGAAGACGATAGGAGGCACCCGGCAACAGATACATCTGTTTCCGAGCACTGCCCGGAAACAGGTGGCTACACAGGCGATTGTAGAGAGCTGTATCGGCGTGTAAAGAAGCAACAGAAGGGATGTGTCTACACCAGGCAATGTACCTGGTATGTAGCTGGGGCGTGACACAGCCTCCGGGATACCGCCCCCTTCAGCAATCATTGGTGGAAGCTCCTGCGTTACGATTGGTAGACGCTGCATAGGGCGGCATATTTAAGGAGCTGACCAGTCACACTACACAATTGCTCGAGCGTCATGTATTAAACAGCCTCCTGCGATGCCTGCCCAATCATGGGTTCCTTGCTTTGTCCTATCAGCGTACGGACGTCTCGTAATCCACATTGTGGCACGCCTATGTGCTGTCCCTGCTGCACCAGGTCCGCCCATATTAGCTGGTTGTAGTGGTGTGTAAATGAGGTAAGATGAGCTACAGAAGGTGACTTGAGACACCCGGCGGTGTATCCAGAGATAGATGTCACGTAGCGTAGCGTACCTTGTGGCGGCAGGTAAAGATGGTGCGTTTACCGTTTGTAACCGTTTGTGCGTGCTCGTGCACGTGAAGTAGCTGGTTGTATCCACCCGCCAGTAGCGGCGTGTAAAGGTACCCTTAAGGTACCTTTACACGCCGCTACTGGCGGGTGGATACAACCAGCTACTTCACGTGCACGAGCACGCACAAACGGTTACAAACGGTCAACGCACCATCTTTACACGCCGCCACAAGCTACGCTACGTGACATCTATCCCCGGATACACCGCTGGGTGCCACAAGTAGCCATCTGTAGCTTAGCGTACCATCTTCAGACGCCGCCACCACAGGGTACTCTGGGCGGAACAAAGACAGCAGAGAAAACATATAGGCGTGCCACAGTCCATCACGCCGCGCCCAAACCACAACCATTGGCTAACCCAACAGAGTTCTGATTGGGCACGATGCAAAGGGCGGATGGCGGAGACGTGACGTAGTAGTGATCGGACTGTGGCACGGAATAAGCGCTTGTGACATGGCGGAGTGTGCAGGAAGAGCCAATCGGTACGCAGTATCTTCCACCAATGATCGCTGATGGGGCGCGGTAACCCGGAGCCTGTGTCACGCCCCAGCTACATACCAGCTACATTGCCTGGTGTTGACACATCCCTTCTGTCGCTTCTTTACACGCCGATACAGCTCGCTACAATCACCTGTGTAGCCACCTGTTTCCGGGCAGTGCTCGGAAACAGATGTATCTGTGGCCGGGTGCCTCCTACCATCTTTACACGCCGCTACTACGGGGTATTTTGCCGCTACAAGCTACATTTGTAGCCTGTAGCTGGTTGTATCCACCCGCCAGTAGCGGCGTGTAAAGGTAGCCTTAAGGTACCTTTACACGCCGCTACAGCCGGGTGGAAACAACCGGGTTTATGAGACAAATGTATCTTGCACCGTCAAATCAACCCGAGGTAGCGGCGTGTAAAGGCGGTTGTTGCCACCCGTCACTCACGGCACCTGTTTCAGAGCAGTGCTCTAAAACAGGTTGATTTCAACCCGATGGTAACGGCGTGTAAATACGGTAGGGTAAGGTTTATTCGTCACCTAGAAAACTCCTCGGGGCGTGACACAGCCTCCGTGAAACCACCCCCCTTCAGCGATCATTGGTGGAAGCTCCTGCGTTGCGATTGGTTGTCGCTGCATAGGGAGGCATATTTAAGGAGCTGACCAGTCACGCTACACATTTGCTATAGCGTCATGTATTAGCCAGCCTTCCTGCGCTGGCTGGCCAATCATGATACTATTGCTTTGTCCAATCATCGTACGAGCGTCTCGTAATCCACAACTCTGGCACGCCTATGTGTTGTCCCTGCTGCACCAGGTCCTCCCATATTACCTTATGTCAGGCGTGTAAATGAGGTAAGGTGCTCTACAGAAGGTAACTTTAGGCACCCGGCGGTGCATCCAGAGATAGATTCAACCTTCTGTAAAGCACCTTGTAGCGGCGTGTAAAGGCGGTATCGGGTACCGTTTGTAACCGTTGGTGCGTGCTCGTGCACGTGAAGCACCCGATTGTTTCCACCTTGTTGTAGCGGCGTGTAAAGGTACCTTTAATAAATTTGGTGCCTCTCTCAGTTGCTGTACACCATCACAAGGAATGTAACTTAGGCGGCCGTCACACGCTGCAATATCTTGAACGATATCGTTTAAGCGATCTGCTTTTTGATCGCTTAAGCGATATCGTTTGTACATCGCTACGTGTGATCAAGCGATTTTACAATGTAAAATCGCTTGATCGTGACATCGCAGATATGAGAGCCGGAGCTCATATCAAGCGATAAACGCTTGTTCAATCTGCTTCATCGTGGTGTGTGACACCATGATGAACGATCTCCCAGCGGCAGAGCCTATGCTGGGAGATGGTATCTATGGTAAACGTCGGGTTACTAAGCGCGCGCGGCGCCTAGTAACCCGATGTGTACCATAGTTACCAGCGATCTCGCTGCTCCACATCGCTGGCGAGTCTGTGTGACATCTCACTAGCGATGTGAGCGATATTGTTAGCGATCGCGCGTGCACGTGATCGCTTACAATATCGCTCACGATGTCGAGACGTGTGACGGCCGCCTAAATCATGGACTAGAGTACATTTATATCCTAATATGCATCATTATTGTGGTGTTAATTAGGATTAATTTATTGGGGGTGCTCACCCATGCACCTCCTGTCTGAACATCACGACTTTTTCAAAAACTTACTGAAGCTGTCAAGGACTAGCACAAAACCCAAAAAGTTACAAAATGTTTGTGCAGTTACAAGTTGCGCAAACTTGGCATTTTAAGAAGTTTTATGCAATAAAACTGGAATAAACTGCTTATGAATGTGTCCCACACTCTTCCATCCAAAGATCTTTAACTTGGACATCATCACACAGTGGGATGGACTGTTGCTTGCAATTTTTCAGGATCTTCATGGTCAGTGCCTAGAAAATTTTTGAATTTTGAGAGTGGAATTGAATTCTTCGGACTTAAAATATTCAGAATTTAATATGTCAAATCCAAAATACAGGTTTTACCATTTTTGATTTATATTTAATTCTTAATCCTTAATTATTTTTGAATAATGAATTAGTTAAGCCAGTGTAGTTTATATAGGTTATTACTAGTGATGAGCGAGCACAACCATGCTCAGGTGTTCAGTATTCGAGCAACTTCGCATGGTAGTGCTTGCTCTTCTCTAATTACTACCTCCCAAAACACACATGCTACTTTAGTTCCTATTCAGAAAAATGACAATAGGCAAATAAATATACAGAAATCCTGTAGCTAGAAGCTAAAATAATGTCGTTAACATGGTACTGTACAATGCCATGTACCTTATTTGTCTTTTCAGAATAACAGATGTACTTTTAAGTCTATGTAAATATTAATTGTATTAATTGTTTGTTTACTTGTTTTTCCACAGTCCCGAAGTACTGTATTTAATTAAGGGGGAATGTGGCACCCCAGGGGTTAATGTGCCACAGTAACATCACACAGGTTCTCTCCCCACAACACACTAACTTACACTAGCACCTCTGGGCCAGGAGGGGGAGCTAAACCAGCTCCTTATATACTCCAGCTCATGAGATAGTAGGGAGTTCAGTATGAGACGGTACTGTGAAGAGGGAGAGACTGTAGTGTAAAGAAGCTGTGCTAAGCTTCTCTACAGTCTGCTCACGATTCCAGGCCTAGCTTGGGTCTGAGGGAAGGAGAATTACAAGCAGAGAAACACTCTGGGAGCTGGAGTGCTATCACCACTCGCCCCAGAAGAGCGCACAGAACGGACACCGGATTCGACACTGTGTCTGACACACACAGCACAGTGAATCCAGGAGTAGTGGAGTCTCTAGACCACCACAGTACCAGAGCAAAGCAACACGGCGGGGTCAGCACTACACAGAGGACTCAAGTTGCCTAGCCAAGTGGTACCAGCAGAAAGAGAAAGAGAGAGTGAGACAGTCCCAGCAGCTCAGCTAGAGGCAGCAGCAAGGACACACACACACAGCGCAGCACAAGGAAGCTGATGACCCGGACAGGGTGGGAGAAACCCAGCCCCAGTACAGACTCCATGGACTATAACCTGCAACAACACCACAGTAAAGCCTTGGAAACTACAAAATGTGAGTGTATGTTCCTTAACCCGTCTCCACTATTCACCTCCTTATCACATCCACCATAGACTATACCAACCACTGCCCCGGGGACCTTGCTTCTAACCTACGGAGAGCAGTACCATCTAAGCTGCCTAACATCATCCCCGGAGGTTCTGCAGCAGCGGTGGTCCCCCATACTGACCACACACCGTGGGTGGTGTCACGACTGACTTTATCCCCCGTAAATACCCCCTTTTATTATTGCCAGGCCCGGGACACGGTCTGGACCACGACCCCGTGACATCCCCTGCAGCAACGCGGTCCGGTACCGAGTACCCTGTCCCAGTGGGCTCAACATAAAACTTGGCATCACGAACAGGATTTACCGTGCCCGTTAACACTGGTATTGTGTGCCGTGATTAACGTAAAAACTGTTCTTGAACTGCGCCATCCGAACTGTGTTTTTGGAAATCCGCCATTTTACTGCACGTGGCGCGCAGGAAAGAGAGGGGGGCGGTACCCTGCATTGGCGCAAATTCAGCCTCCTCCCTTGGTGCTGACAACATCCGGCGGGGAAGAAGATCCCTTGTGCACCGCGGAACCTCCCATAGACATCGGATGAAAACGGAAGACGGAGGGCGAACGTTAACTAAGGGGGTACAAGATGTCGCAGGCAGATGTGCAAGGCGGCGACGGAGTAGCCAATTGAGCTGCAGCGCCGGATCAACCAGTAGCGCCCGGTGGTGCTGCGGCGCAAGGAACAGCACCAATCATGCCGATCCTATGCCGTATACTCCAGGGGCAATGTGGCTGCCCCAATACTCCGGTGAGCCTAATACACTTAATGACTTTATGGTACAGATAAAAGAGTATTATGTGATGTACCCCCTCACTGAAACCCAGCATGTAGGAATAATTATGGGACAATTAACGGGCAATGCACGATGGGAGGTTGCGTCCTGGCTGGACACAGATAAGGACACCGTAGAGCATCTAGTAGCTGGACTGAAAACAACGTTTGAATCTACTGCTGATACCCGGGCTAAGATGAGGTTCTTTGCATGCCACCAGAAGCCTAAACAGAGTGCCAGAGACTTTGCCTTGAATCTGCAAAAAGCACTCAAAGCCCTTAAACTGGAGAACCTGCTTTAGCCCCGGGAGCTGATAAAATGCTACTTGACCAATTCATAGAGGTCCTCCTACCCCCTTCCCACTGAGGACAGCTGAGTATGATACTGCTGCAGAACCCTGACATGACATTTGCCGAACTGAAGGATAGAGCTATCCGTCTGCAGCAGCTGGAAGAGCCATGGGATCTACCAACTGTCCCGGACACTGCAGCAGCACCTCAGCAACCGGCAGCGCCAGCGACATCTGCTATGTCAGCCACTGCTGCTGAAACTGGGGAACTAATTTCTAATGCCGCCCTCGATCAAAAGCTAGATGCCCTGACAGACACCGTGATCTCAATGGCCAAAGTCATCAAGGAGCTACGAGAGTCCAAGCCTGCACCCAAGATCCAGTGGGCGACCAGCAGAGAGGATGTCCCATGGATGAGGCCCAGAAGATACCCAGCAGCAAGAGGACGACCCAGCGATCGCTATCAACCGGATGGACAGCCCATTTGCTGCCTTTGCCAGAAACCAGGTCACCTTGCCCGAGAGTGTCCTTTAAATGACGATTCCCTGGGCAGGCGGGCCGCTCCTCAGGAATAAACTCTCAAGGTCCTTCAGCCTGGTTTGACAGATTCGTGGGAGGACAGCCGGTGATCCCTATCATGTTGGATGGCATTCCATTTAGTGACTTGCTGGATACCGGGTACCAGGTAACATCAATCCCACATGTTTTGTATAAAAGGTACTGGGCTGATTCAGACATTACTAGTGCACCAACTGACTTTACAATGGACATATGGGCTAGTAATGGACAATTAATACCACAGGTTGGGTTCAGAGAGATGACCATTCAGATTGGGAAGGTAGAATTGCAGAACCAGGGTGTTATAATCATAGATGTTAACCGGCGAGACCGTGAACCAGTGATGCTGCTAGGAATGAATGTAATTGAGAAATGTTTTTCCGAAGTGTTAAGTGTTTTGCAGCAAATCGCTTAGACTGCCGGAACCGGACAACAGAGGCTTCTGCACAAAGAGATCAAAGCCCTGATGTTGAAGCAGCAGGTAGAAATATCTGGAGGTGAGATCGGCAGTGTACGAGTAAGTGATCCAATACCCATTGTAATACCTCCCAAAACTGAAATGTTGGTCTGGTGTAGAGCCGCAATAGGCATTAAAGGGCGAGACTATCAAGCCCTGGTAGAACCCGTGTACTCAGACAGAAGACCTACCATACTCACAGCTAGAGGAGTGGTTGAGGTACACCGGGGAAGAGTGCCATTACACCTATTAAACTGTGGAGAGGATGAGATGACATTACCAAAGTATGCTACCATGGATGGGCTGATACCCAAGATACTGATCCAGCTGTGAAGCTAGTGAAAGAACTGCTTACACAACCAGGAGCGTACCCCAATCAGAATGCCCCAGCTGAGACTATACAGCTCTGGAAAGAAAGAGGCAACTTGTTCCTGTATCAAGGGAAGCTCTGCAGAAGGCATACCAATCTCAAAACACATGAACTGGTCTGGCAGATAATCGTGCCCAAGCGAGACATCAGAATGGTCTTAGAAGCCTACCATGACGGTGCAGGTCATTTCGGATGGAAGAAGTTAGAAGCAATCCTGAGAGAGAGATTCTATTGGGTTGGCATGAGAAGATCCATTGAACTTTGGTGTACAAGATGTGCTGCATGCAACCTCAGAAGGAAGGATCCACAGAAAGCTCCACTTCGCCAATAGTAACCAAGCAGCCACTTGAGCTAGTCGCGTTAGACCACGTCAAGTTGTTACCAAGCCGGTCAGGCTATGTCTATGCCTTAACCATCGTGGACCATTACTCACGCTTCTTAATGGTAGTACCTGTCAAGGATCTGACAGCGAAGACGGCAGCAAAAGCATTCCTGACGCATTTCTGTAGACCGCATGGTTACCCAGAACAAGTCCTTGCAGACCAAGGTCCAGCTTTTGAATCAGAATTATTCAAGGAATTCTGCAATATGTACGGTTGTAAGAAGATCCACACAACAACGTACCATCCCCAAACAAATGGCTTATGTGGGAAGATGAACCATATTGTAATTGAACTGTTGAAGACTTTACCAGAATCAGAAAGAAATCAGTGGCCAGATAAATTACCCGGTTTGGTAGACTTATACAACCATGTTCCAGTGAGTTCTACAAACTGCACTCCAGCCTACCTTATGCGTGCAAGGCCCGGTAAGCTACCAATTGATCTAGAAATGGGAATCGTAAAACTACATATGTACATATGTACATATACATACTACATACATAATACAGAAGTGGAAGAAACAGATTGGGATACCAAACGTCAGAAACAGTATCAACAACTACAAGATTGCGTTGAAAGGAACTTACAGCAACCTAGAGCAAGACAAGAGAAGACCTTTAACAAACATGCTCGAGCAATGCCATTACAACTAGGTAACCAAGTGCTCAAGAGAAAGAGACGCACTAACAAATTGGATAATCAGTGGGAAACCGTCCCATACACAGTCGTACCATCTAACCTAGACAATGTTAAAACATGTTTGATAAGTAAAGATGAAGGAAGAACTTCAGCAATTGTATCCCGAGATCAACTCAAATTGTGTCCTGAAACACTGAAGACACCTGAAGTAGCAGAACCCGTACAGGTCCAACCTATCCAAGAGAAAGAAAAAGAAGAAGAAGTATTCCATACGGTACTAGGAGATTTCCCCAAAACATGGCTAAATTACAACAGAGCCGTTGTAGTACCAATGATCGCTTTCCCTCCAATGGTGGAACCAACACCAGAACCTGTGTTACTAGAACCCGTGTTACCAGAAGAAGACCCAAGACTTGAAGAACTGGAAGTAGAACCCGTAGAGGAAGAAAAAATTCCTGGTCCTAGCGAACTTGCCAGTCCTGCAGTCAGATCCTCATCTGCCTTAGTACCAAGCACAACATGTGGGTACATGCACACTAACACCAGTAGTCCACGTGCAAGTAGTATACCCGCTTTACGCAGATCAGAGCGTAGTACCCAAGGTCAGTTACCAGCTAGGTAGAAAGATTAAAATGTCATTAACTGTGAAATGTAAATATGTTTGTTTGAATATAAATTGAACTCGGTGAACAAGTGTAGATAGTTAATGCAACGTTAAAAAGCCCAGTACCTACAGAGACTATCCTGTATGAACTTTTTAACTTTTCTTCTCATTTACTTATGGACCATATATACCACGGACTTGTTGTGGTAAGAACTCTCTTGTATATATTTATCAGCTCAGAGGCAATAGACTAAACCCCCAGAAAGACTGCTTTTTGACTTTTTGGACTCTTTTTGAAACTTTAGTGATTTTTGTACTTTTTACTTTAAGTCTATGTAAATATTAATTGTATTATTGTTGTTTATGTATTTCACAGTCCGAAGTACTGTATTTATCTAAGTGGGAATGTTCACTCCAGGTTATGTACTACATAACATCCCCAGTTCCCCCCACACACACTGACTTACACTAATGCACCGCCAGAGGGGACTAAACCACCTCCTTATATACTCCAGCTCATGAGGAAGTAGGGAGTTCCAGTACGAGACGGTACTGTGAAGAGGGAGAGACTGTAGTGTAAATAAGCTGTGCTAAGCTTCTCTACAGTCTGCTCACGATTCCAGGCCTAGCTAGAGTCTGAGGGAAGGAGAAATACAAGCAGAAAAACACATCTGGGAGCTGGAGTGCCATCACCACTCGCCCCAGAAGAGCGCACAGAACGGACACCGGATCCGGCACTGTGTCTGGCACACACAGCACAGTGAATCCAGGAGTAGTGGAGTCTCTAGACCACCACAGTACCAGAGCAAAGCAACACGGCGGGGTCAGCACTAGGACTCAAGTTGCCTAGCCAAGTGGTACCAGCAGAAAGAGAAAGAGAGAGTGAGACAGTCCCAGCAGCTCAGCTAGAGGCAGCAGCAAGGACACACACAGCGCAGCACGAGGAAACTGATGACCCGGACAGGGTGGGAGAAACCCGCCCCAGTACAGACTCCGTGGACTATAACCTGCAACAATACTGCAGTAAAGCCTTGGAAACTACAAAACGTGAGTGTGTGTTCCTTAACCCGTCTCCACTATTCACCTCCTTATCACATCCACCATAGACTATACCAAAGACTGCCCCGGGGACCTTGCTTCTACCTATGGAGAGCAGTACCATCTAAGCTGCCTATCATCATCCCCGGAGGTTCTGCAGCAGTGGTGGTCCCCCATACTGACCACACACCATGGGTGGCGTCACGACTGACATTATCCCCTGTGAATACCCCCTTTTATTATTGCCAGGCCCTTGACACGGTCCGGACCACGACCCCGTGACATCCCCCGCAGCAACGCGGTTCGGTACCGAGTACCCCGTCCCAGTGGGCTCGACACATGCAACAGGTGTCAATGAATGTGCAGGTACTGTTTATTGTCAATTTGAATATTTATCTCTACAAAGTTGTCTATTTTCTATATTAATACAATTATAAAAATCTTGCAATGATCCCAAACAGCAGACTTAAGAAAAGGAAATAAGGAGTATGGCATGTAGAATAAGAGTTGCCTATCGTAATGTCTACACAGAGAGTTAACTGTTCAGGATAAATCGAGGGCCAATTCATGATGACTATTTTTGTATGCAATAAATCGTAGATTGATGTCAAACTCCTGAACAACACATTTAATTATTTTTAAGATTTCCTTTACACACTTTTTTTTAAAGAAAAAGCTAATTGTAATTCAGGAATTAAACAGGAGGGAGCGAGGCACCAGAGCTGCTGGCTGCACGGCAGAACCGCCACGGAGCATGCGGTGTGGATATCAGTGGTGCCAGTCACAGATGTCACATATGGTTAAATCTTGACAAAAGAGGGAGACGGCACTCACCGGAACAATCCTGTGCTTTTATTCATAGAACGCAATTCACAAGGTGCAGGGAGGGAGGTGAGGCAAGATTTAATTGTAATTCATGCACAGTGCAAAATTTGGACCTGTCCCCCCTCACACACACATGTTGGTCAGATATATGGGCTCTTGTAGCTTTCCAAATCCTATCAAAACCTAGGAACTGCCTCCTTCATTATGTATTAATGCTCCACATCCTGATATATATGATCCCCATCCAGGTATAAATGTCCCCATGCAGGTATAAATGTCCCCTATCCTGGTGTATATGGTCCTCATCCTGGGCCCATATCATGGTATATATGCCCTCATCCTTGTATATAGTTTTCCCATCATGATATATAGGCCCCCCATTCTGGTACATATGGTCCTCATCCTGGTATTTAGGTCCCCCATCATGTTATTTTGGTCTCTCATATTGGTATTCATGGTTCTCATTCTGGTATATATGGGCCCACCCTGGTATATATGGCCCCATCCTGGTATATATGTCCCCATTCTGGTATATAGCCCACTCATCCTGGTATATAGGTACCCATCCCGGCATATATGGTCACTATCTTGGTATATATAGTATATATCGTTCATATTCTGGTATATATGGTCCATATGATCCCCATCCTGGTATACATCATCCTTATCCTTGTATTTATGTCCCCCATTCTGGTATCTATGGTCTACATGGCCCCAATCCTGGTATATATGGTTACTATCCTGGTATATATGGTTCCTATCCTGGTATGTATGGTCTACATGGTCATGGAGACTTCCTGGTATTTATGTCCCCCATCCTGGTATACATGGTCCTCATCCTGGTATATATGTTCCACATGCTGGTTTACATGGTCCTATCCTTGTATATATGATCACCATCCTGATGTATGATGGTCCCCATCCTGGGGTATCTGTCCCTATTCTGTCCCTAATGCCTAAATAAAGACAACAACTTTCTACTCATCTTTCCTCTGCTCCCACGTTGCCTTGTGTTCTCTGTAGCCACACTGCGCAGTGGCTGATGTGGCGCCCAGCAAATGCAGGCGTCACAGAGGGATATTGCACCTGTAAAAGAGGTGCAATTGCTTCAGCTGCAGGTGGACCCTAGGATGGTGGGTGGGACCCATTCCCAGCACTCCCACATTAGGATAGCGGTGGGAAGTTACGTGGGAGGGAATAAATTCACCTCTAGGGGGAACAAGAAGGTCTTTGCTCCGAGGTCTATTGGCCTTAGGTCTCTCGGCTGAGGTGCCAGGAGGAGATGGAGGAAGAGGAAAGGTTTTAAGGAAGCTCAGACTAAGTGGAATGAGGCGGAAGGTCACACCGGGTCAGTTACAACCCGAACTGGATGAGAGAAGAAGGGACCTTGAGGAGGTCCTGAAAGGGGGCGCCTGACGGGGGAGTCCGGTCCCTAGTAAGAAAGGGAGATCCTCAGACTGGAAAGCCCATACTCCAGGGGATACTCCAGTCCACCAGGGGAACGCCGGGCCCTGGGATCTGGCCAAAGTCCAGCTTTGCAGTCGGCAACCGGCTGCTGTAGCTTGTTCATCACCGCAGCACCTTGCCATCGGAGAGGTCTGCCTGCTTCCTCACTAACGAGGGAGGGGACTCCCGGTACTACCTACACGGAGCTACTGGGTATAGATCGATCCAAAGCGTGGAAGAACGGACATGGGTTATTTAACGAAGGTACACCAAGGGTTCCACCATACCACCTGGGATCCACTTGCAGCCAACCGTTAAGCTACCTGTCTTTGTAACATCTAAAGAGCTGAACTGTGAACTGTAATTGCTGCTACTACAAGTCATCAGTAAAGCACCCGGGAGAAATTGACTTTGCTTCTGCCTGTGCTTCTTCTGCATGAACTCGTTCCCTTTGCAGGAACGCTGCCCCTGAAGTCCAGCCCTACCTGTAGGGGACTTTACCATCTTAGCCACATTACCAGCTACCTCCGGCGGACTGTGGCGGCGCTGGTGACCCATCACCAGATACTACAGGTGGCGTCACAAGAACTGTATATAGAATTTCCCCTGTAAATATACCACTTTTTGAAGTATCACCCACGGACACGGGATCAGGTCGGCCACCACTCCCCATGACACAGGAGCATTAACCCCCTTGGATCCTGATATCGGAGTACCCCAAAGCCTGGGGCTCGACACTGAGAGCTGACATCGGAGTGTGTGCCATGACACTACTGTCATGCGCTGCCCTCTGTCACAGCACCTCTGACGTCCACTGCCGGCCACTGTTTGCCGGCAGCATGTATCGTAGTGTAGGGACCCAACAAGTCTCTGTGCCGAAATGCATTTTAGCTGAATGTGCATCCTCAGATTCAACGCACATCCAGCTGAAGCAGGGGCTGAGGTCAGCGATTTGTAGGCTTCTGTGCCCCCAGGCCCAGTTGCGACCCCTGGGATCGCTATCGTTACACCCCTGATCACCAGTATTAGTAAAATGCTGAAAAGATTTTTTTTAGGTAGTCTTAAACTTGTCCAGTCTATTGCTTCTAGCTTTTGGATTTGGCTGTGACGTGTATCGTCCTTCATCTTACTGCACCTGTGGTTTACATATAGCATTCTCAAGTGGTCATTTGAGAGTTGCAAAATTGCACAAATCACAGCTAATTAAAGTCAAATTACTAATAAATGGTAGAATAATCAATATCAATTACACAATTACTACAATAATAACTGACAAAATAAGAAGTCAGTCATTAAGTGAAGTATTTGCCATGTTACTGCCATGATATGTTACATTATAGTTTTACATTATGGTCTAACAACATTGCAAAAGCAGCAGAAAGTGGAAATAAACAGTTTGTGATATCACTGTTTTTGGTGATTTGTTAAGAGGCTGACAATGTCTCTTTTGTAAAATTGACTGTCCCTAGTTCATCAGTGAAGTTAACTGGACTCTAACTATAGTAAAATTGATGATAATTACTGTTTGTTTCTGCACAGAGGAGACAGATGGGACCTCTGGTCAAGATTATCTGTGTGATGGTGTAGGACAGTGCTGAACAGGTGACAGACAGTGTGTGTCATGCAAAGGTTTAGTCAATCATTTGGGGTTTCCTGAGTGAACTTGTAAAGTTGTGAGTGTGGGAAGTGCGTATCTATGTTATGTGGCTATAATCAATTTCTATTGAAATTGTTCCTGATTGCAAATTCAGTCCAAACCCTGTTAAGACAAACTTGAGCAGAATAGAAGTTCAAGTCGGTACCTGTGCCTTGCCTTCCTTGTCCATTAATTACTTTGTTGTGCTGCAGTAAGTTATTCTTATTGCCAAACTTATGCCATGATACCGTTAACCCAAAGTTGTGTAACAAAGTACCAAGAACTCAAGCATTTTATTGTTTGCTCATCGCTACTCTTAATACCATCCATATGAAGTAGGCCCCGCCACCTAAACCCTAAGCCACTTGTAGGCTATGGCGCCTATTCATTTGAAACAAAATTGCTTTGCTAATGCTACTGTTCTTAATAATTTGAAAACTACTTTCAGTCAATCTTTTTTTGGTTTCGGAGGCTTTTGAGACTTTTTGGAGCTAAGAGCTTTATAACATACTAGGACAATTATTAGCACATCATTAATCATTGTGTTGTATGCATGCTGCACCTGGCTTCCATAGACCTTTAGGCATGCCACCAGCCTTGATCTGATATGTATGTTTCTTTGATGGTCAGTTAGGGAGGAGAAGGGTGGCATATATGGCCCATAACACCATATGCTTTCATAGTGCACCCTATTGTGATGTGTAATATTGACAGTTGTATGTATGAGATCTTAAGACCAATGTTATAGATGGTAAACTTGGGCGGCAATAAGTCCTGTTTACACAGGATAAGTTACTGCCATGAACAATGAATTTTTAAGAAAACCAAAAGATCGTTTCACCTGAGAAGATGATTGGTGGCCTATATAAAGTGCCCAATTATGGGGAAATGAGTGTTTTTAGGAAAGCTCATAATTGAACAGTATAAATGCACCTTTAGCCATTTATAGCAATAGATATATTTATCTTCCTCATCTGTTGTAATCATCTAAAATAAAAACTTTCTACTCCTTATAATGAAATAGTCTTTTAAACATCTGTTTACGTGATGCAATCATTGTGTTTGCTAGACAGAGTTTTTAGCCCTTTCGGATTAATATTCTAGCAGATGAGACAGATATCAATAAGGTCAAGTGGCCATATACACACAGCAATTTTTGTGTAAATGGACAGAAAGTGGTCACATATTTGTAGATATAACCTTAAATTGCTCTTACATCAAATGATAAGTGGATTTAATCGACTGCCAATCATTTAATTGCCGGTTTGGACAGACTCGGCTTTTATAAGTATCTAGATGGTGGCCCGATTCTAACACATCGGGTATTCTAGAATATAGAAATAGGGATTGCATGGGGAAGGCGGTGAGGGCTGAATAGGGAGGGACTTTGAGGACGGAGCGGCGGGCGAAGATGGCGTGTGGCAGGGGGGAGGAGGATGGAGGGGCAGAGGAAGGGGGAGGATGGAGTGGCGGGGGGAGGAGGGAGGACCGAGCGGCAGGGGGAGGAGGATGGAGGACGGAGGAGGTAGCGGCGGGGTGGGGGAGAATGGAGCGGCACAGGTAGGGGAAGGATGGATAGAGGATTAAGTGGCGGAGTGGGAGGAGGACAAAGGAAGGAGGAAGTAGCGGTGGCGTGGGGAGGACGGAGTACAGAGTGTCGGGGGGGAAGAGGACAGAGGATGAAGCGGAGGGGTGGAGGAGGATGGAGCGGCACAAGCAGGGGGAGGACGGAGCGGCAGGGGGAGGACGAAGCACACAGCGGCAGGGGAGAGGAGGGTGGAGAATGAAGCGGGGGTGGTGGGAGAGGCCGGAGCAGCACAGGCAGGGGGAGGACGGAGGATGGAGTGGCGGAGGAGGACAAAGGAAGGAGGAAGTAGCGGTGGCGTGGGGGAGGATGGAGTACAGAGTGTCAGGGGGAAGAGGACAGAGGATGAAGCGGCGGGGTGGAGGAGGACAGAGCAGCACAGGCAGGGGGAGGATGGAGGGGTGGAGGGGGAGGAGAACAAAGGAAGGAGGACGAAGTGGTGGGGTGAGGGAGGATGGAACGGCACAAGCAGGGAGAGGACAGAGCACAGAGCGGCGGAGGGAGGAGGACAGAGGACAAAGCTGTGGGGTGGGGGAGGACGGAGCAGCACAGACAGGGGGAGGACGGAGGATGGAGTGGCGGAGGGGAGAAGGACAAAGGAAGCAGGAAGAAGGGGTGGGGGAGGATGGAGCAGCACAGATAGGGGGAGGATGGAGCACAGAGTGGTGGGGGGGAGTAGGACGGAGGACGAAGCGGCGGGGTGGGGGAGGATGGAGCAGCACAGGCATGGGGAGGACGAAGGACGAAGCGGCGGGGTGGGGGAGGATGGAGCAGCACAGGCAGGGGGAGGACGGAGGATGGAGTGGCAGAGGGGAGGAGGACAAAGGAAGGAGGAGGAAACGGTGGGGTGGGGGAGGACAGAGCGGCACAGGCAGGGGTAGGACGGAGGACGAAGCGGCAGGGTGGGGGAGGATTTTGCAGCACAGGCAGGGGGAGGATGGAGGACAAGGCAGGGTCAGGGAGGATGGAGCAGCACAGGCAGGGGAAGGACGGAGGGTGGAGTGGCGGAGGGAAGGAGGACAAAGGAAGGAGGAGGAAGTGGTGGGGGAGGACGGAGCGGCACAGGCAGGGGAAGGATGGAGGACAAAGCGGCGGGGTAGGGGAGGACGGAGCAGCACAGTCAGGGGGAGGATGGAGCGGCGGGGGAGAGGTGGATGGAGGATGAAGCGGCAGGGTGCGGGAGGCTGGAGCAGCACAGGCAGTGGGAGGACAGAGTGGTATGGGGAGGACGGAGCACAGAGCGCAGGGGAGAGGAGGATGGAGGACGAAGCGGCGGGGTGAGGGAGGCCAGAGCAGCACAGGCAGGGGGAAAACTGAGAATGGAATGTCGGAGGGGAGGAGGACAAAGGAAGGAGGAGGAAGCGGTGGGGTGGGGGAGGACGGAGCGGCACAGGCAGGGGGAGGATGGAGGACGAAGCGGCGGGGTGGGGGAGGATGGAGCAGCACAGGCACAGGGATGATGGAGGACAAGTCAGGGTGGAGGAGGATGTAGCAGCACAGGCAGAGGAAGGACGGAGGATGGAGTGGCGGAGGGGAGGAGGACAAAGGAAGGAGGAGGAAGCGGTGGGGTGGGGGAGGACGGAGCGGCACAGGCAGGGGAAGGACGGAGGACAAAGCGGTGGGGTGGGGAGGACGGAGCAGCACAGTCAGGGGGAGGATGGAGGATGGAGTGGCGGAGGACAAAGGAAGGAGGAGGAAGCGGTGGGGTGGGGGAAGGACGGAGCAGCACAGGCAGGGGGAGGACGGAGCACAGAGTGGCGGGGGGGAGGAGGACTGAGGACGAAGCGGCGGGGTGGGGGAGGATGGAGCAGCACAGGCAGGGGGAGGATGGAGGATGATGTGGCACAGGCAGGGGGAGGGACGGAGTGGCACAGGCAGGGGGAGAACAGAGTGGCACAGGCAGGGGGAGGATGGAGCACAGAGCGGCGGGGGGGGGAGGACGAAGCGGTGCTGGAGGGGGGAGTATTGAGGATGAAGCGGTGGGGGGGAGGAAGGAGCAGACTCACACCCACACACAGAATCACACCCACACACAGAGTCACACCTAGACACAGACTCACACCACACACATACACACACACATACATACACATACACACAGACTCACACCCACACACATACACACAGACTCACACCCATACACAGAGACTCACACCCACAGCCAGACACACACACCCAGACACAGACACACACACACACGCACACACACAGGGGCTCTCACCTCTGTGTCCCCTGGCATCCCAGTGCTGGTCCTCATGCTGGCGTTGTCCTGCAGAGTAGGTGTGGAGGAGGCGGCGCAGAGGCGGCGGTGTGCAGGATGATTCCGGGTGTCATGTGCTGCTTCCATTCAGCTGCACTGACAGGAAGCGGACACCCGGGATCATCGTATGGCTGCACAGTCTGTGACAAACTGTGCGGCCATAGGAAGCAGGAGAGTGTGGAGGAGCCGCACGATGCGCGCTCCCTGCACCCTGGGAGCACCGACCCCGGTAGCCCCGGTCCCCGGTGTCAGTGGGCGGCTTGTGGCGGGGGTTAGTAACAGGAGGCTGCGGCGGGAGACCGCTGCAGTGCGCTGCGGCCACCATCACTGTCGCCGGGCTGCAAATTGGCGCGAAATTCGAACTTTACATTTGCGCGCCTATTTGCACAGTGTGCGCTCATTGGTGGCCGCCGGAGGCGGCCACCAATGAGCAGCCTCTGCCTGGCACGCGATTTTTGTGACCTACAGACGCCTTAGACCATTATATAGTAGATAAATATTTATTCCGAATAGGCTGTCCCTGTTCTCAGTAGCATACAGGACTTGTTTATTCAGGACGATGTGCTGCTGAGAAAGATTGCCTTTTATTAAACCATAAAATCATTTCTTGTAGGTCAGTTGATTGGCAGCCTGTTTACATTGCTTGATTATCATTAATTAAGGGGTCTTGCTCGTTTCCGATATTCTTGAATTGTACTAGCACCTTGAGTTCTGCTCCTACGCCCTAGGCCTCCTACACACAGGATCAGATTACGTAAATCATATCCACCTCATGTGGTTCTCTGATTATAAACTGATTTTTAGTACAGTTGAAAATGTTAATCACGTTTAATTAATTCACATGTAAAAATGTAATAATGATATTTATTTAAAAAAATTATCATATAGAGCAAATCGTCAAAAATACAATGTTTTAATGACAGGCAAACATGCTTTTTAACCACTTCACAACCAAGAATGTACTAGTGAATCCTTGGTTGCTTCCCTCCATTTAATGTGGACTTGCGTGCTGAGCCTGCATCTTTCCCCGCCCATGTCAGCTGATCTGATGAGATGACATGTGTGTCTAACAACGACGGGACAAGCATCGATCCATCCACTGCTGTTAACTCATTAGATAGCGTTGTCAAACTCACGTGCTGGCGAGAATCGCACCATTCCTCGCTCCCATCAGAGACATGATTGCAGGGCACGATAGGTTGTCATGACAGAAAGGGGTCATATGATGACCCCTGTCACTGTTATAACTCCTGAGTGCTCACTGGAGATGATCCTTTGTGTTGTGTAGAGTCGCACATAAGCACCCCTCTGTACAGCATAAGTGATCATACAGAGTCATCTGCTAATACCCCAACGGGTTTAGTAAAAATAATAAAAAGTGAAAAAAAGGTTTTAAAAATACATAAAAAAACACAAGTTCAAATCACCCCCAATGTTGCCCCATTGAAAATAAAATAAAAAAAAAAACAAAAAAAACACATATTTGGTGTCGCCACATTCAAGAAATGCCCTATATAGTAAAATAAATTCATCCATTCTGTAAACTGTGTGATGGAAAAAAGTCCAAATGCCAAAATTACGGTACATTTTCTTGCTTGCTGCAACATTGCAATCAAATAGAAATAACAATCGATCAAAACAGAGCATCTACACCGAAATGGTATAATTAAAAATGTCAGCTAAGGATGCAAAAAATAAGCCTTCACACAGCCCTAGATCTCGAAAAATTACAAAATTATGCTTCTTGTAAAATGGCGACAAAAAGCGCCTTTTTTTTGACAAGTTTCTTCACTACTCATATAATAAAATAAACTATACAGATTTGGTATCTACAAACTGGTACTGATATGGAGAATCATCAAGTTAGTTTTACCATATAGAGATCATGGTATTTAAAATTTTAAAAAAAATTGTGTAATTGTGTGGCGCCCCTGCGACCAGGGTGGCCACATAGGGAACTGCAGCCCGACCCGGAGAGCTCCACCCTGGAAGAAGCAGGAATGAAGTGACCCGGATTCATCATGCAGAAACTGTAAGTGTGAATGTGATGTGATCCTTTTCGACCCCATCCTTACCTAATTGAATAAATAGCCTTTTCCCCTGTTTGTCTTTTATGTGTAATAGACAATTGAGATCAAGGACAATGACTTGGTACAAACATTACTTGTATATAGTTGAGCACAAGGTGTGCTCCCCATTGGTTTTGAGACCAAATTGCACTTTAAGATTGTGCACGGAACTGAGACTGCAGAGTGCATTTGAACTGTTTTTGAAGCACTTGTGCCCTTTTTGCTAGTTTTCATACTTTTTGAGAGAAAAAGTAATTACCTTTTAAAGAGTAATGTGTATATTTAATGTGTGTAGTTTTAAAAGTTTAGCACTTAACACGGTGTGCTAATAGAGAGCCGGTATTTATGCCACAGGACTCTTAAAAACTTTACAGTGACTGTGTAACCCGTGTCCTTTGAAGGGTTAAAGGACAAGGTAGTGTAAAATGCCGACACGGAGAGAAATAACTTGGCCACAAGTTGGTGACCCGAGAGCCCGGGGGCCTCCGCATTTATAGCCATAGACGGGCTGCAAACTGATTTTTACATGTAAATAGTTAACTTATGCAACGTTTAAAGAACCTGTGCCTCCGTAACAGTAAGAAAAACACTGCTTAATGTTATGTTGTTAATAAAATAAAAATGCTTTTTCAGGGGGATCCATGCCGGACGGCGTGGGGAAACGCCGATTTAACTCCGGGGAATGTGGCGCCACTGCGACCGAAGTGGCCACATAGGGAACTTTAGCCAGGTGGAAGGTAGACAGTTTGTGCAAGAAACAACCTCACAGCACACATACCCACAGGAGCACAACACCCAACCCGGAGCCCGGGACTCCGAGGTTTAGAGGGAAGTGGGTACGAAGGTAGGTCAGGTGGTAGACCAGTACAAAAGGAAGGAAAAGAGGAGGAAGGAGTTAGTAGGCCAAAGAGGGCTGAGCTGTAAGACCAAGTAGGCCATAGTGAGCTGACCAGAACAGACAAGAGCAACAGATGACACATCCCGAGGGGTTGGACTATCTGGAGACGCAGAATCCACAGTGACACAGATCCATGGAGAGAAAGCTCGTCCATAGCCGGAATCCCAAGGGAGTGTGAGGACAGAGACCGGACCGGTATCACCGGGTCCGAGGAGTACGGCTGCGTTGACCGACTACAGTCGGGGTTGTTGCCCCTGGTTGTACCTAGATAACCAACCACACAGGTAGGAAAGAGCCGGTGATCCCTTGCAAGATAGGGACACCCAAGCTAGGCAAACACCAGAGTGTCGGCTCTGAGGGGGACTGAAGTTACACACCGGCTCTCCAGACAAACTGGCGGGAATACAGATTCCAGATCTGTATTCCTACTACAACAATTGGAGGCTAAGCAACGCTATAGGACCCAGCTTACCGCCCACACACACACAGGGGGAAGCTGCACACAAGGGACCGAGTTGCTATCATACAATTCATCGAGAAGAGCATAGAGAGAACAAGCCTGAAAGGACACTGAGGGAGAGTGAGAGGTCTCGGAGTGACAGCCTGGCTGCAGAGGTTTAAGAGTTACCATAGTTACTGTACTGTGAACTGAACCGTGTTGAGAACTGAGTTGTAAACTGTTTGCCTTGGAAGAACTTGCAAGTAAACCCGGTGAACCCTGCTTCAGTCTCCCGTGTATGATTCCAGGTATACAGAACTGTATTTTATCTTTACACCCTGTCAGGAGCAGCCCGACCCGCGGCGGGGCTCATCCACCTTGCTGCAGCATCCATCCATCCTCCTGATAGCAGTGGTCCCCTTACTGGCCACAACCTGTTGGTGGCGTCACGACAAACTATCCCTGTAAATATCCCTTTCACTTGTGAGAACCCGGGACACGGTCCGGACCAAGACCGCCGTGATATCCCCAGTAGTACCCCGATCCGGCACCGAGTACCCCGTCCCAGTGGGCTCCACAATTGCACTTTTTTTTGCAATTTCACCCAACTTGGATTTTTTTTCCTGTTTTCCAGTACACAATATTTACAGTATATGGTAAAATAAGTGTTGCCATTCAAAAGTACAACTCGTATCTATGTCTACATTGACAGAAAAATAAAAAAAAGTTTTTGCTCTTGGAAGAAGGGGAAGAAAAAATTAAAGAAATGGAAAATGATAATGGCTAAAACAGTGATTTTATCAAAATTACTGCAAGCAGCCCAGTAAGTGACACATCGCTGGAGTTAAGGTCTCTGTCTTTATACTTGTAGAATGTTCTCAGATTAGGTGACAAATTCCCTTTAAGAATAGGGTTAGTTTAGTAGACAACAAATTAATCATAAGGTGTAATCTCAAACTTCTGGGCACCTCTTATACAGTGGAGTTGCCATTTTACCCCACCTGTACCTAAGCCAGGGTATAATTTCTACTTTTGTATTCTCTACAGCTACGTTTGTATTTATGGATAAGTAATCCATCTAACAATAAATACATAAATGTAGAGGAAATTTTGGCTTTTAATTATGCACATTTTTGAATGACATATAAAGGAAATCTATAATGAGATCAATAATGAGGTTTTTGGGAGGATCCTAATGTACATAACAAAGGTCTTACTGTGTGTTCTGTATCAAGCAAGAAAGGGCTGCAAATAATCACGATGGTGGCATTTGATAAAAAGGAAATGATGAGGATAAACATCAGTTTTGTGTTTCAGTGTTTGGAACGCCACACCCGCTCTTGAAGGAGCTGGATCGCTCGGGGCTATAGGTCTCTGACCTTTAACCAACAAGAACTTTGCTTTAATTTGTCCCTAGTTTGGCTTGCTTCATGCTAATTAGGCACTTGTGGTTTTACATAGAGTCAAGATAAACCGACAGTATTTTGTTTCTCTAGGAAAAACGCCGTTAACCTTTTACTAGTTGGGTTACTGCAATGAAAATCATATTGTCTTTATTAAGTTGGTTTCAAAAACAGTGTATTTTTATTTTTTTTTAAATATCACTGTGTTAATGGTGCAATTTTTTTAGCCAAAGCCAGAGGTATTACCAGTAGGAAGGAGAAATGTATAGTCTGTATAAGTTTATATTTTTCATTTAGTTTGTACATTATGGGCTTAGAAAAATTGTCACAAAATCTCTAGTATTTTGCTGAAGTGAAACAGATGAGTGAAGCCACCCCTAACATTGTTAGCCGGCCTTCATGGAACATATCCTGAAGCTTGAAACACTTCTGACGAAGTTTTCCTGCCAATCTGTAGCAAGAATGAATGTCTGAAATATGGAGAAGTCATATCAGGTATAATACTGTTTAGCAATTCACTTAAATAATTTGAAATATCTAGATCAACTTTTTTAATTATTAATTATATTTTTATGAGAGAATTAAACAGGAGCATAAAGAGGGTCCCACAGTAAAACTTATGCAAACTGTCACTTCAGTGAGGATGTAGACAAACTCTAATGCAAAGGAAGCAATCCTAGAAGTCACAATTGACTCTTTAACAAGCCTTTTAATATGACTTAGGATTTGTGCCAGATCAGAACCCCAAACTGCAGATGCTGTGTTTCGGGGGTGATTGCCCCTCATCAGTGCAGTGTGTGGGAATTCTGATCTGGCTGTATGAGGGGCTAAGACAAGGTCTGAGAGAACAGATATTCTCCTTGTGGAGAGTATTCTACTAGCCGGCAATGAGGAGACTTAAAACCGCAATGCTCCTCTGGGAAATTGCATATGCAAATTGTCACTTCAGTGACGAAGTGAAAAACTCTAATGCCAAGGTAGCAATTCTAAAGTCATAATCGACTCTATAACAAGCCTTTTAATATGACTTAGGATTTGTGCCAGATCAGAACCCCAAAATGCAGATGCTGCATTTTGAGGTGATTGCCCCTCATCAGTGCAGTCTGTGGGATTCTGATCTGGCTGTATGAGAGGCTAAGATGAGTTCTGGGGGAACAGCTATTCTCCTTTTGGAGAGTATTCTGCCAGCTGGCTCCTCACTGCCGGCTAGCAGAATACTCTCCTCAAGATTAGGTGTTCCCCCAGACTACAGTAAAACTTGAAATCCAGCTCAGCTGCATAGAGTTCATAGTATTAAAAGCTTATCATTATTTTGGTCTCCACTTTGTATCATGCCCATGTAGACATAACGTGATGCGCCCCAGGGCTGTGGGGTACTCTGAAACGGGCTGTGGTGTTTCTGGGGCGTCACAGGGGTTGTGTCCCGGCTTCTGTGACCCTGGGTTCAGTGTTAAAGAGTTTTTGGGGAATAGGGTGGTTTAAAAGGAAAGTTATTTGTGACCCCCACCCGTGGTTTGTGGCTATTAGTGGCCACCGCTGCTGCAGAACCTCTGAGGACGATGAATAGGCAGGTGGGATGGAGTGGCTCTCCACGGGCAGAGTGAATCCCCAGGGCAGTGGATTTTGCAAGGTGTAGGTTGCAGGATGAAGGGTGCGCATTATTAGACAGACTCACGTTTTGTTGGTTCCTCAAGTTCTTTACTGGCAATATCGGTTCAACCACAGGTGATGTTTCTGGGAGTCCATGTAACCTGAGAGCAACTCCGGGTTCTCCACACCTGGCAAGTTCTGAGGTCTACCTGCTGCGCTTTCTCCTGTGGGTCCCTGCTGCTGCTTAAAGCTGAGCTGCAGCCTTCTCTCTCTCTCCCTCCTGTGTCTTCCTCAGTAATGTTCCGTACTGAACTAACTCTGCCCTAGACCAGAATTTATAGGGGAACTACCCTGAACCCAGGATTTAGATCTTCCCCTTCAGGCCTGGAAGCAGAAAGGTGTTGTGTGCTTTGGTTTTGCCTGGTGTGAATACTTTCTGTTGCTCTCAGGTATAACACTACAACCCGAGGGAGATAATGACATTGTGGCATCCGAACTCTGGGGTGCCACATTCGCCCCTAGTGAAATTCAGTACTTCCGGACTGAGGTAACCTTTTTCTAAAGGGAAAACATGAACAATTAATAAAGAACAATATAATATGTACAGAGTCTCAAAATTCAAAAAAACAACAAAAAAAAAAATTTTGAAAAAGCAGTCACTTTGGTGATTAGTCCTTCCACCATTGGCTGATGATTAATATTTACACAAAGTCTTAACCGCAACCAGTCCAGTGGCATAATAGAAGATTTTTAATAAAAGTTCAAGAAAACTCAAAAGTTAATAAGTTAATACAGTAAAGTTCTGAAGGCACGTACGCTTGGTGGTTGCTTAGTTACTTAGTTGCAAAAGAAACAAATAAAACATTTCTACTTAATCAACATATTTACATTCTTTCACTACCTGGTCATCTTACTTCGGACGGTTGGCCCTCCACCCCAGGATTCTGTCAACTACGGGACAATACCTTTCACAGCAGCAACAAATCGGCTGTCCAGTTGCATCAAAGTGATCTGTGTCTCTTCCCCTGCTCCGGGGAGCTCTTTTCTGTCATTGCCATGGGACACTTTGTAGACTGGAGGATAACTGATTCTTTGCCTTCTGCTGCTTTGCCTCCGGGCACTTGGTGTGGATGGGAAACTTGGAATTCCAAACCCTCCGGTATTGGCCGCTGAGTCGTTAGGCCCTGCACAGCCTACAACTCCGGTGTCTGTTTCTTGGTGCTTGTTCCTCTGGGGTGAGTTTGACACCACTCTGTTCCCCAGGCTCTCCTCGACTTCCTCAGACCCTTGCCTTAGGTCGCTCAGTACTGCTCCTAACTGAACTAACTAACTCTAGCCCAGACCAGAATTTATAGGGGAGCTACCCTGAACCCGGGTTTTAGATCTCCCCCTTCAAGCCTGGAAGCAGAAAGGTGTTGTGTGCTTTGCTTTTGCCTGGTGTGAATACTCTCAGGTATGACACTACCCCCCGAGGGAGATAATTACATAATGGCATCCGAACTCTGGAGTGCCACAAATGGGATAATGATCTCCAATGACATTAGAACATTGGAATTATGTTCACTGTAATGTCACAGTACAGTATTTACACATACAAAGATGTAGCAGTACAGAGATTACAACAAACTTACATCTGAAGAATCATGCACACAGTAATTTTACAGCAGAGGTATATTATGCACAATGATGTCACTGTATAGGAATAGTCCAAAAATTATGTCACAACATATCCCAGATTTTCCTGGACTAAAAGGAGGCAGAGTTTATGTAGACCCTGCCCTAAAATGGGCATTATTAAGTAGATTGGGGCATTCCCAATATGGAAAGGGCAGGACATAATTGACCCAGAAACATTGATAACTATATCACAGGGATATTTTACTTAAAGTTATTGCACATGAAGGGATAATCTGCAATTTAATGTCATAACACTATCTTACACAATGATGTAACAATACAGAAAGAATAGCCACAGTAATGTATTATCATATGAAGAGTAAAACATAAATGTCAATATAAACATAGTGAAATAATCAAACAATGATGTCATAAATTGGGATGAATAAACCTTTCTGGAACATGTTTGCCAATTTCAAATTCAGCATGAACATGGCAGATTCGGAAACCCAAATAGTTTATAAAAACGTTGGCGAACACGGATTTGTTTGGTGAGTGATTGGATTAAAAAAAGCATTACTGCATTTAAGTAATGCTTTTCTCCTACCTTCTGACAGTGTAGGATAGCGGGCTGGATGTCTTTCATGAGGGAAGGGGGTAGGGAGAGGTCAGAGTAGCATCGGACTCCATTTTTTTTCCTGGCATTTGCTGTACGGATGTTCCTTGTCTGCAGCAAATTAGGGAGCATAAAACATCCACAAGTTGAAGACACAAGGGCTTGTGTCATTGGCTGATTTGTTTCATTGGCTGCCAAAGTCACATTTGCCAAGGCATACAAGAAGCAGACATTTGCAATTGTGACCAGTTTGAGAAGTGTTACTGCTAGGGACAGTACTGCTGCCACTACTTGCTGTTCCGTGCTGTTCTGTTGGTTTTACATAATTAGATAGCTAGCTACTCCATCACTTTAGATATCATAGGAGGACAAGAGTGTCCATCCAGATGTAGGCATTTTGTGATCAGAACAAGTGTGATTCCTAAATCTATGAGTATTGGCAAAGCTGCGTTTTTTGCATACGGGAAGGGTTTCCAAATCCTTCAGATCCCTAAACTATGAATCTCAAATCCTTCAGTTGCCCCTAAAAAGGAGTTTTTGGCCTGTAACCAGTTATTCTCAAATCATTCAGTTTCCCCTAAAAAGTCATTTTTGGCCTGTAACCTGTGTGTGACACCATCTGCTAAGAAGGCTGAGCTGCTGGTAAGGCAACACCCCGAGAAATCACGAGACCCTTACCCCTAAACAGTGATTTGGAATTACAACAGAGCCCAGGAGGTAGTTGCCTATAGGTGAGCAGCAGACTGGAGCAGGAAGGTCGCCAGGATGGGACAAGATTAGGAGGTCAGGGAATAGACAAGTCAGGATCCAAAGGATAGTCAGAAGGCAGCGTCAAAAACTGGAAGGGCAGCAAAAGTACAAAATTGTCAGGCGGTAGAAGGGTGAAAATCCAGGCAAAGGACAGAGTCAATGTAATAGAAAAACTAGATAGCTGGAAAAACCAAGAATATATCTGGTGGTTTGCATGACAGACCCCTAGGTATTTGAAGGGCGCGGTTCCCTCTCATAGGCTGGAGTTCACAGTCTGATGACTTCATCCAGACCGCCCCTACAACAAGCCCGGAGGGTGATGCACGATTGGTACCAACCACCTCACTTCTGATTGAACAACAAAGCCGGTGCCTACCAGCCACCTCTGCAGGGACTTCTCTCCTGTCACTAACATCACCCACAGGAGGAGCACAGCGATGACAAGCGACAGAGGCTGAAACCAAAGGAGCAGGTCCCAATGAGGACATGGCCCCCCCATCACTGGCACCATCATCTGAAGGAATCTGATGCCGCCTAGTGGCCGGGCCATGAACAACAGTCACCGAGTTTGATGGCGACGTGACACTGTGATTCTTAAATCCTTCAGTTTCCCTTAAAAAGGCTTTGTTTGGCCTGTAACCTGTGAATCTCAAATCCTTCAGTTTTCCCTAAAAGGCTCTGTTTGACCTGTAACTTGTAAATCTCATTTCCTTCAGTTTCCCATTAAAAGTCTCTTTTTGATCTCTAACCTGTGATTCTCAAAACCTTCAGTTTCCCCTTAAAAGACTCTGTTTGGCCTCTTATGGTGGGTTTACACGCTAGGATATCCTGAACGATATACTTGAAATGTCACAGATTTGTGATCGTTGAAAAGATATCGTTCGGGCGTCATTGCGTGTAAACAAACGATATAGGATGAAAAGATCGTTGGATCGTTCATCCTAGATTTGAGATCCTGACCTCAAATCTATCGTTCGTCGTCCAATTAACGCTGCTTCAGGAAATGGCATCGTTCAGTGTGACAGCTTTCTGAACGATATTGTTCAAAAAGCTCCTATTCCTGCCACTTTATTACATCGCTCACTCCTTCCTCTCCTATTTAACTGGTGCACTGCCGCATAGTATATCGCAAACGATATCCTTGTGTGTGACAGCGCACTAACGATGTCGGAACTTTCACGGTCACGTGATCGTTTCAAGGATATCGTTTACGATATCCTAGCGTGTAAACCCACCATAACCTGTGAATCTCAAACCCTTCAGTTTCCTCTAAAAAGGTAATTTTTGGCCTGTAACCTGTGAATCTCAAATCCTTCAGTTTCCCCTAAAAAGGCATTTTTTGCCCTGTAACCTGTGATTCTCAAATCCTTCAGTTTCCCCTTAAAAGTCTCTGTTTGGGATCTAAAGGCCGCTTCACACGCTAGGATATTATTAATGATATCCTTAGAACGATCACGTGACAGTGATCGTTCCGACATTGTTTGTGCATTGTCACACACAAGGATATCGTTAACGATATCCCATTTGGCAATGCACCAGTTAAATAGGAGAGCAAGGACTGAACGATCTTTTAAAGCGGCAGGAATAGGAGATTCTTGAACGACATCGTTCAAAAAGGTGTCACACTGAACAATGTAGCTTCTTCAAGCAGCGTTAATTGGACGACGAACAATAAGATTTGAGGTCAGGATCTCCAATCATGGATGAACGTTCCAACGATTTTTCCTTCCTACATCGTTCGTTTACACGCAAGAACGCACTAACGATATCGTTGGAACGTTCACAAATCTGTGATTTTTCAAGGATATCGTTAACAATATCCTAGCGTGTGAAGGCCGCTTCACATGCTAGGATATAGGTGAAAGGTATCATTAGCTATGTCACGTGACCGCGATCTTTCCGACATGGTTGGTGCGTTGTCACATGCAAGGATATCGTTAATGGTCTTAAATTTGGCAACGCGCCAGCTATTTGGAGAAGATCATTTGAATGGTTTTACAAGGCGGCAGGATTAGGAGAAATATGAACGACATCGTTCAAAAAGGTGTCACACTGAACGATGTTGCTGCTTCACAGATTCTTAATTGGACGACGAATGATAGATTTGAGGTCCTGCTCTCAAATTTGAGATCCAATGATTTCTCATTCAGACATCCTGTGTTTACACGCAATGATGCACAAATGAGATCGTGAGAACGATCTCAAAAGCGTGACATTTCAACAATATTGTTTCAGATATCTGAGCATGTGAAGTGGCCTTAACCTGTGAATCCATTTAGTTTCCCCTAAAAATGCTCTGTTTGGGCTCTAACGTGTGAATCTCAATTCCTTCAGTCTCCCCTAAAAAAGGCCTTTTTTAGCCTGTAACCTATGAATTTCAAATAATTCAGTTTCCCGTAAAAAGGCATTTTTTTTGGCCTTTAACTTGTGATTCTCAAATCCTTCAGTTTCCCCTAAAAAGGCTCTGTTTGGTCTCTAACAAGTGTTTTCCAAATCTTTGTGCATAAAAGTTGAGAGTCAAATCCCGAGGTCATGGTGGATAGTGGAAGAAGATTGTTAGAGGCTTGGTGTTAGAAGTGTACACGGGTTAGGTGCTACACTTAATGTTACTGAAAACTTTAGTAACCAAACATTGACTTGTCATCGTATCCCAAGTGAAGTGACAACTTCTTTTACTGGACAGTCGATTCCAGCCTCTTTGATTGCCAGCAACAGAACAATATGAGTTGTGGATGAGGCCCAGCTTTTGCTACAGTACATAGAAAGTGCTACATCAAGTGGCTTGTCCTCCTGTTACTCCATCTTAACATCACAAAGAGTACAGTCCTCAGAGGCGGCACCCCAATTACCCATGTGTCACCCTGTGTCACAACAACACTCCAACCGCACAACTGATTGTGGGGAAACACAGATGGGCAATTCTGCAGAGATGTTCACACATTCTATTCCATTAGAGGTCTGCTCCAAAGATTCAAATACTACAGAGGAGGAAAACATCTGCAGCGATGCCCAAACATTTTTGAAGTTGTATCCGGGGAAGGAGGAAGTATGCTCCCAGCAGAATCCAGACCCTCATCACCAGACACTAAACTCCGAGGGCAGAGGGGATGATGATGATGAGACTCAGATACTTGAGGAACACTCGCACTGTACTGTGCGATAAGAGCAGGAAGTGAAGGAGGGTGACTCTCGTGGTAAGCAGTTGGACAATAGAGAGGATGATGATGAGGTTCTAGATCCCACTTGGAATTAACCCAGAGTTATGCAACTGAGTAGCTCAGCAAAGGAGGAGGAGGAAGACGAAGAGGTTAGGCTGCATGTTCCCACACAAAGACTGAGTTTTATGAGCACAACAGGCACTGCATCCTCAGCCACAAATCTCGCTCTGGACAGCAGCGGTCAACAGTGGCGTAACTTCAGGACCAGGGGCCCAGATTCGAAAGCTCAAATGGGGCCCCCAATTATTGCAAATCTTTAATAGTATTAGTCTTTTTCTACAGGCCAAAGGGACTTTTGGGGCCCCCTAGGCTGCAGGGCCCGGGTGCGATCGCAACCCCTGCACCTATTGTAATTACGCCCTTGGCGGTCATGGGTCTCCAGTTGTCTGAGGTGGCAAGGGTTACCTAGCCTGAGCCTTTTTTCACACTGCAAAAGAAGACTCAACTCCCATCTTTTGCCAACTTTGTAATCAAAAATTAAGTAGAGGCAAAAACACCACCAATTTGACTACTGCATGCATGAACCTCTACAAGGCCCAGCATCATCTATTAGTCTGAACAAATTACTGCAGTTAAACTGTGTCTAGCAGGCTTCACCGAACACCGTTCGTCATATCAGTTGCATTTGCTGCTTATTTCTCCTCCGTCAGTGTGGCAAATGTTGTCCGACAGGTGTCTGGCTGTAAGACCTCCACTTGTTTACCTGCTACAGTTGGGTGGGACTGACAGACCCTCAGCTGTTAGTTAAGCAGACACACCTGCTGCTTTCGATCCATCCCATGCATCTAGCACACCACTTGTTCATCAATCCACCATAACATCTGGGCCTGCACCTCCTTCACCTTGCAGCAGTTTGTCGAGCACACCATACTCCACCCTTTCTTAGCACAGCAGCCAGTTCTCGTTCCCACAGTTGTAGTAACGGAAAAGAATATTGCCTACTACACATCGCAAAGCAAAGAGCATAAACTTCACCATCTCTCATTTGTTGGCCACCGAAATGCTGCCTTTCCGCCTGGTGGATAGAGATGGTTTCTGAAAGTTAATGGCCATTGCAGCCCCCCAGTAACAGTTATCCATTTTTCACTACTTCTCAAAGCAAGCTGTGCCTGCACTACACCAGCATGTCCCAGAAAACACCACTCGTTCCTTGAGAAACTCTCTGTGTGACAGGGTGCATATCACCACTGACGCCTGGAGGAGCAAACATAGCCAGGGATGTTACATCTCCCTCACTGGCCACTGGATGACTCTGGTGGCTGCGGGGCCAGGTGGAGAAGGGGCTACTCACCAAGTCTTCCCCAAGACTTTTGGGACAAACCTCTACCTCTTCATACACTGCTTCTGCCTTGTCTACCTCCTCTAGGGCCTCCAACTGCGCCCTCCACCTCTCCCTTAACGTTGCAACACTTTACAAAGAATTTACCACACTTCTGTACTGTGCTTCCAGGGATCTCTGCCATCAGGCAGTGTTTAAATTAAAATGCCTTGGCGATGTGATCAACACAGCTGAAGAGTTGTGGACAGCTACGCAGTCCGAGTTTCAGAAATTGCTGTCTCCGCTAAACATGGAGCCAGGAAAACTTGTGTGCAATACTGGTGCAAACATGCTGGCAGCCCTAAGCAGGGGAAAACTTACATACATGCCTTGCATGACTCACGTTCTCAACCTGGTTGTCCAGCAATTCCTATGCCACTTTCTCAGCCTGGATGAGCTGCTGTACATGGCACAGTCGCTGTGTGCTCACGTCCACTGTTCTTATCCCATGGCTCATCGACTAGCATCACTACATAGGTCTTTCGGACAACCAGTTTACTGTTTGATATGCGATGTGCCAACACTGTGGAATTCAACTCTGCACATGTTGCAGCGATTATGTCAGCAGTGACAATCCCTGGCGCAGTAGGTATTGATGCATACAGTGAGTCAAAGTGAGCCAAATGTGGTGCAAATAATGCTTCCATAGTGGGCACAGATTAAGGACCTCTGTACCCTTCTGCACAGTTTTAAAATGGCTACTAAGATGTTAGCGCTGACAATGCCATCATCAGCATCACTATTCCAGTCATCTACATGCTGGATCAAGCTTTGAAAAGTCTATGGGATGAGATTGTGGTACCACAGGAAGAGGAGGAAGAAGAGGAGGATGTGGAAAGGATATCAAGATCTCAAAGGTCCAGACTTTCATCACACAGCCGGGTGGCATGGGATGGTTGAGTAGAGCAACAATGAGTAGTGTTACACTCGAAGGGCATGGAGAAGTTAAGTGGACTCACAAGAACACTGGTGAAGAAGTGATAGCTGAATACCTGATACACAAAGAGACTGGAGAGAGACTTCAGTAAAACCAAGGATATTTATTAAAGAAAGGTTCACAAATGGAAAGGTGTCTGAGGGGAGGACCCTATGGCTCTTGACACCAAACTCTCTTACAGCGCACCAGCAAGGGAACCCCTGTACAGGGATACACCTGGTACAGCACCAGGAGGTCTAAATGCTGTAAATCCTGGACCAGAGGAGCAACCCATACAGACTGAACAGAATAGAGGAGGAGACTGTGGGACAATGGCTCTGTTGGTAGGATGAATCCTTGGAGCTTCATACAATCTCGGAAAGACTTATCCAGTCAGTATTGGAATCTGGACGATTCCGTACAGTTCAGGAGAGGCTTGGCCAGCCTTGGGTGGAATCTGGAGCATCCAGAGATCCAGGATAATGAACTACCAGCAGAGGATTCTATGGACACAGAGGTGTTAGTTTAATGCAGAATGCAAGGCATAGGAGTGTGATCTGGAAAGTGGATACGTTAGTAGTAAGTGAACTATGTTGCCCAGGCACCTCCCTTAGAGGGAGGATGCCTTTTATGCACAGAGCAACTCAACACTCAAGCTGAGAACCCTAATATAGAACAGGTGTACTGTTCCTTTTAGTGTGCGCAGGATGAGGGGCGCACATCCTAAGAACATTCCTCGGTGACCTGCCAAGAGAATGCAGGTTCCTGGAAGAGAAGGAAGCGGACAGCCGCATGGAACCACGCACAGGGTGAGTAGAACTAGTGGAGCTGCATGGTGGGTGCCGATCTTCCTGCTTATCAGAGACCAGCCCCGCAGAAGGTACAGAGCAGGTGAAGTGCATAGAGCCACGGGATGAGCACTGGTCTCCCTGTCCATGAGAGACTGGACCTGTGGCCGAGGGCATAACAAGCAGCTCCTGGAACCAGACAATCTGGAGCAGGAGCCAAGGAACAAATGAAAGAGCACGAGGATGAATACGTGAGGAGATGAGGAAGGAATGATACTCTTTTATGAGTGCCTTCTTGCTGCAACATGATGGCTGTATAGTTAGGATTCAAATTAGGGATGACTACTAGGTTGCGACACTGTTGGAAACGTAGTACTAGAGTAAATTTAGCCAGATGCTTCTGCCTGGCCAGGGATACACACATGCTGGTGTGTTAAAAAAAGCTGGCAGATGAGTTTAGGATGGGTTTTCCCCAGCAGATTAATGAGGCACACATTAAGTATCGCAGATTTACACTTACAACCCAGGTTACATCTAGTCATCAGCATAGGAACATTAGCAGCAGCAATGTAACTGTCAGAAGCAATTTTTCTTGGAAACCTTTGACAAATTTTTTAAACCAGCCCATACACTGGTGGAACCGAGCACAAGTCTTAAACATTGTGAACGACTGGAGAGAATCATGCAGGAGTATCTAGAACCATGAATGCAGGCTGTGCCTTTCTCCAATTTTTACTCTGGGTCAATTGATGCCACTGTGATGGTATCTGGCCCTAATTTGTTGAAATGTGGAAACTCTTTTTGGGGTCTACTTCTTGTCTGTTTCTTGAATTTAGCAGGGCTCTCTGAGCACAATGCCTACACCTAAAGCTTGGAAACAGAGCGGATACAAGGGTGCAATAGGGTTTTATCCTTTTTAAAACAAAAATAATCAGGGCATTCAATGCTCACCTCATTCAGTTGTGAGACCCACAACCGGTATATTAGCCTTGTGCAGCCGCTTCTGGATCCACCATTCCTTGTGAAAGTCAAGACAATGCTCCTTTATGGGACAGAGCGATGATAGACGATCTGCGTTGCTGCACTTAAAAGATGAATCCTACAAGGTCTTCAGGGTAAAGGTATTTATTGCTTCAACGCGTTTTGAGACCTTCCTGGTCTCTTCATCTGGAATACACCAAAAAATTCGATCAAACATTTTTGGTGTAGTCCTGATGAAGAGACCAGGAAGGTCTCGAAACACATTGAAGCAATAAACACCTTTACCCTGAAGACCTTGTAGGATTCATCTTTTAAGTGCAGCAGCGCAGATCGTCTATCATCACTTGGTCCCAAATAGGAGCATACACCTGAAGCTGAAATATTAGGCCAGGTCTTGTCCCATGCATCTATAATGAACAATAATGAAAATGTTAACTCTGGGACTAGATGGCACTTTTCCTCGTGTCTGTCCCTAATTTTAACTGGTTTAGCAGCTTTTGGTCCCCTTATATGTTTTTCTTAAGTCCTTGATTTTGCCTTCCATTGATTTGAATAGGGTTCGATGTTTGGCAAACTGTCGATCAATTTTGCAAACATTACCCATTCGGCGAATCGAATTTGAACTTCCAAAGGTTCGCTCATCTCTAGTCACGATGCAGAAAATAAAGCATGAGGTGATGTCACAGTGAACAAGAGCAATATGCGATAGTTCAGAAAAACAATACACCCACCAGACACCATAGATCATCTCTAACCAATGTCATAAATTAATCTATTGCATCCAATAAAAAATATATACCTGGAAAGTCTTGACCACAATCAAGAAACACAATTGCTTGTGGTCATAAACAGAGACTTTACATGCATATGAATGGTAAATTAAATGGCAAGAAGAATCATTATAAAAATGATACATTTAAGCCAAGCCTCATTTTCCCACTGGCCCACGTCCTCACCAATCTCTATAATACCTGCTTGGGATCTTTACTGGCACTCTTTCCAAAGACAAAACAAAGAGTTTAAGCATTAAAGATGTCAGCTTGTATCTGTCCAAACCATCCTACTAGGTATGGATTAGTGGGCAGTGGAAACCATTGCACTTCCTAATACCTTCTGGGCAGAAAGAGGAGATTTGGGCTTTTAACAGTCAAAGTGTGTAAATATGAGATGGCTCCAAGCCAGGATTACACTATTCACATTGTAGATATTTAAAGATGTGCTCTAGGGAATAATGTGACACTATTTATAGAAAATATTTCAAGGTGCGGTTACAGTAATTAGCATGTCTTGTTGATAGGAGAAGATTGTTGCTTTGACAAGACAGGTTCAGGTAGAATACAGTTTAGAGATTAAATAAATCTTTTACAGATTTATTTTGGTGAAATGTCATGCTTTCATCTTCAACTCGAAACATACAAGAAACTCCTTTTCATTGATAAAATAGCATTACGAGGAAAGAATTTATGATCTTTTTAGATTTTAATTGTTCCAGCTAACGACGTAAAACTATAATAATAACTAATTTTCATTTAATGGGGCTAGTATGTGAAAATCTCCATGTGACTCCCCAAACAAGGTCAGAAACAATTTACAACTCCTATTAAAAAGTATGAGACTATATAAATATATAAACATGTATATTATATATATATATATATATATATATATATAATATATATATACACAAAATAAAGGACTGCAGCACTCTTCTTTGTGAAACAACCGCCTTTATTCGGCCATCAGGTGGATGGTGACAATGTTTCGGGATCCTGTCCCTTTCTCTAGCAGCTATACAATGTCAAGGCTAGGTTTTTTATACCCTTGATTTTCATATGCTCACATAATTGCCAATTATCACATTCAGTTGTTTTTTATCTATATAGTGCCCTCTAGTGCAAAAACAGTGCTAGTGCACACTTATTCACCTTTGATATCATTATATTTAGCCCTTATTTTCCACATCATATATTTACATTATCTGTTCCATATTGATACTTATTTGATTGCTTTACATGTCGATATTCATCACCTTGCACAGCTATGGCTTCCACCTGGTCCGCCCTCTCCTATGCAGTATACAGTTCTCCTCCTTGCTTTCCTGCCGCCATTGCACGTGTCCAGCGTCTCTATGAGATCGCCCGCACATGCGCAGTGCAATTTGGGTAGTTTACCGTCGCTATGGCGATGCCGGATATCCAGCGTCCGCCATCTTGCGACTCGCATTATATGCCTTTACACCTGCATTTGCATTTCAGCGGTGTTTACATGCCTGTTGTCAATGTCCACTTGGTAATTTGTGCAAATTGAACAAAATTGTGTATGTGCAGGTCACTTATATCCAAAAAGTGCTATGTGCACATGCTAAATCTATTTTGAGACTATATGTTAATTTTATTTTAAAACTACCGTTACCGTTATTAGTCTCCCCTATTTTACTTTTCATTATCCCTCGCCCATGAATCACCAACCACATCATATATTTACATTATCTGTTCCATATTGATACTTATTTGATTGCCTTACATGTCGATATTCATCACCTTGCACAGCTATGGCTTCCACCTGGTCCGCCCTCTCCTATGCATCAGGCCTATATCAGACCTGATGGCGCTGTGCTCGCCACTCTGCTCCACAGTCAGCCAATCAGCTGACACTGTCAGTGGTGACATTGTTAATGGCTTATATTGCCCGCCGGCGGCAGGTGACGAGTCAGCTGATCGGCAGACTGCTGCCGGCAGGCAATTTGAACAAACAGCTGACACTGTCAGCCCATTGGTTACCCGCCGCTGTCAGCTGTTGGTTTGTATCTCCTGCCGCTGGCGGGCCACCAATCCGCTGACAGTGTCAGCTGTTGGATTAAATTGCCCGCCGGCCGGCTAAACCAATCAGCTGACAGTATCAGCTGATTGGTTTATTCCCCAACGGGTGACCAATCATATCAGCTGAGTGGTTTTGGCTGAAGGTTTAAACCACTCAGCTGGTGCTGATATGTTACCCATCAGCTGATCTATTGTTGCTTGGCAGCTGATTAAGGTCCTTCAATTTCTATGAAAACAGGAGTAAATACTGAGTTGTTAAAGTGAAGTTTAGTTTTATTAACTTGAATTGGAGACTCTGGTGAGGAGGGCGGTGCAGGCACCTATCACCACACGTCTAACCAGCACTGTAAACAGACACAGAATATTTGTTCACAGGATCTTCATATGCAACATTATGTACATCAAGGGAGGGTAAACTAGACCAGAAAATAACATCATACAGCTATAAGGTACAGAACAATTGGTATTCCTGGCATAACAATCAATTAGACATAGGCAAAAGCCCTAAATTCACTATATATGGGTTACATATGTACCAGGCCCTTTTCTATGTTACAATGAAAGCATAACATTATTGGTAAAGTCTCCCCTATAGAGCCATAACGATTGTACACAATTACATAGAAAACATATTGCCAGTCACAAGTGCTGTGCTATACCGGTAGACATGGGGTTAAGGCACCCTGGTACAGAGGAACCTAGGGGAGTAGGCCCCTACACAGTTACATAGAAAACGTATTGTCAGTCCCAAGTGACTCTTCCTCCACCAGGACGTATGGGTACTTAGCTGCCATCTTGTTCTTGTTCTGGGTCCTGTCGGCCACACCTCTGGGTGGATCATTTTTGTTAACTGGCACGGTCTGCTGCACAAAAGTTCCTTTGGTGGGCGGGCACGGCTTTTCGTGCTTCTCTGTGAACCAGCCCACGAAGTGAGGCTGTACCACTCGCTCCTTGTTAGTAATGGTGCTTGTTCTTTTTACTAGGCACAGTTTAAAGGGAACCAACCACCCCAAATGACCCCCCCGGACTATTAATATCGTTCCCTACACCCAGCACATACATGTGCTGCAAGGTTTTTTGCTAAAAAAACTGCTTTTTAAAAGTTGAGATAATGCTTTATAAAGTATTTAACGAAGGGACGGGTGGGCGTTACTTAGCTGGGGCTAAAGCCGGGTTGCAGCTGCCAGTCATCCTCCTCTCTCCCCTCGCAGCATTGAAGTCCAGCCCTTTCTTGTCGTCCCAGCCTGGTGCACGGGATCTCATGCCCGTGCACACGTCATCAGCTACAGCCGGGTCGCGAGCACACACGCTCTGACTTCCTGCGCTCGGCTGTGGAAGTCAGGGCGCGCGCTCGCGACCCGGCTGTAGCTGATGACGTGTGCACAGCATGACATCCCGTGCACCAGGCTGTGACGACAAGAAAGGGCTGGACTTCAATGCTGCGAGGGGAGAGAGGAGGATGACTGGCAGCTGCAACCCGGCTTTAGCCCCAGCTAAGTAACGCCCACCCGTCCCTTCGTTAAATACTTTATAAAGCATTATCTCAACTTTTAAAAAGCAGTTTTTTTAGCAAAAAACCTTGCAGCACATGTATGTGCTGGGTGTAGGGAACGATATTAATAGTCCGGGGGGGTCATTTGGGGTGGTTGGTTCCCTTTAAAGTTCTCTAACACTGTTAGTAAGGCGCACAAAGCCCAGTCTACCAGGCCAGTGGATCCTGTTCGTGATGCAAAGTTGACTACACCCTCCAGGGCATTAGGATACTCGGAACCGGACTTTCTGGAGGCTTCATCACAGGGACCAAGACCCTGCTCTGTGACCCTGGCGGTGTCATTAAAAGTTTGGTGTGGGTGGCTCTCTCTCTTAAAGATAGGGATCTGGAGTGGTGTGTTTCTTCTGAGCAGGGATAATTGGACCTGGGGATACTTGTTAATTTATACGTGACGCCACCTGCAGGTTGCGGCTATATCTGGCCACCTCTGGTCCAAAGTCTTCCTAGGGGCCGATGGTGGGAGGCAGCAAAGTTCTTAAACCCTCTAGGCTGACCACTAAGGTGTCCAAATGTACCTGAGTGAATTGATAGTTGTTTTTCTGGTGCTTTAGACATGTTAAGAAAGTTCACAGATACAGTGGGCTGCAGTCTTTAGTTCTTTTACTCACAGTCTTTGTGTAGCAGCCCGCTGAGCACTGGGTTCTCGGAGGCAGGGATCCAGCTGCTCACTGGTAATAGGATGGTATGTAACCGGCACCTCTTCTCTGTCCTTTCCAGGTCGTCTCACACAGCGCTTGCCTCACCTGTCCTGCCTTGCGTCTCGCAACACAGAGCTCTGAGCCAGTGACTGTGGACTTCTCCTAGGGGTTCCCCTGCAGTGTCTCCCCTTAGCCCTATGGTTGCCACCTTTTCATCAGATGTGTGCGGTTGTTGACTGTGTCACTTTGGAAGTGGCACAGCCTCTGGGTTGCTAGCTGAGCCTGGTCTTCTCCACTAGTCTTTTGGGTTCCCGGTGTCCCTTGCAGCCTAGTCCCTCTGACACTCCCCTCCAGGGCCTTAGGATACTCGGAATCGGGCTGTTTCGAGGTTTCATCACGGGGATCACTGGGATTGAGACCTGGCTCTGGGTGGTTCACTCTCCTAGGGATAGGGATCTGGCATGGAGGGTTCATTCTGGGCAGGGATGACTGGATCTGGGATACTTGTTAATTTACACCTCATGCCACCTGCAGGCTGCGGTTATAGATGGCTGCCACTGCACGACAGTTCTCCCAGGGGCCGATAGTCGGGAAGCAGCAATGTTCTTAAGCCTTATAGGGGTAGTGCTAACCCCTGGGGCAGCTTGAGGTACCTGAGTGAGTTGGTAGTTGACACTGGATACAAGATCATGAGTGGATTTCTCACTTCCCGTGCCTCTGGGACCCCTTCTTCCTCCTGGAGTCACCTGGTTCTCCTTCACTGCTCCTCAGTCTGACCTCTGGACACTTCTCTCAAGTTCTTTTGCTTCTGTGACAGGCTTTCTGCTCCAGCTCGACTCTAGCTGCTTCACTCTCCATTTCTCTGTCTACCTGCAACAACTCTCCCCTCTGCTGTTCAACTGTTCTAGATGGTTCCCACCCCTTTTATAGCCTCTGTCATGTGTTCCACATCATCTACATGTGTGCTTCCTGAATTCACTCCTCCCCAAGTGCTCCCTCTAACTATCTCCCTTCACCACCTGACCCCACTACAATCGTTTCTAGTGTGATCTGGGTGTCCCGGCACCGGTCTGTGCCCCTCTTACCCGTGAGTGGAATACTACACCCTAACAGGGGTGCAGTACCTCTGTGGCAACTGAATCTGCAGGGGCGGCACATTCCCCCCCTCCATAAACCCAGCCCGTCTGCGGGCTGCAAGAAAACAGAAAACAGTGGTATCAAAAACATGCAAATTTTCGTAATGCTTAATAGCAAGAATAATAACAATGAGAAGGCTTGATCATCCCTTTAACGGGAGGTACGGTTACTTTAACGTTGCACATATAAAAGTATAAAAAGGAATAAATAACTATATACAGTCCCGCCAAGTCCAGTGCAAACAGTATCCTGGTATACATCACACTGTTCTAGGTGTTACACAGGCGAGCAGGGTCGGACTGGGTGTGTGTGGGCCCACCAGGGAAATTGACTCCAGGGGCCCACTCACCCGCTATATGCAAACACTTGTTAGCCGTTATACCCATTATAGCGGTTACTCCTGCACATCACTCTGCGCTCACCATTACTGTGATGTACCATTACTGTAGTGTACATTAAAGGGATACTTTGGTGAAAACAAGTTACCAACAATCGTCAGGTTCGGCAGGTGATCACTTAGTTATTGGTGGAATCCGACCAATCAAAACCACATCGTCGGAAGAATGTGGCACTTTTACCCCTTTTATTAACTGCAGCGGCCAGTAATGATGTGACCGTGGCTCCATTCATTATCATTGGAGCTCCCAGAAAAAGGCAAACCCAGCACTTACAGCCACTGAGGGAGTGAAGGGATCATGGGCGAGCTGTACATCACCTCCAGTCTAATGGGGACAAAGCAAACCTATGACTAAGGACTGTCTTTAAGGACATTGATTTAAATGTGCTTTTTAATACTTTTGTAATATAATGAATTTTTAAGGCTCTAGATCTCAAGACTCTCTGCTGGATATTTTTCTATTTTTTGGACACATAATGGGAATAAAAGCTGCATATTCAGCAGTCGCACCCTCACCAACTAATACCTTATCACATCCTTAGGCCCAGGGCCGTATTTGGAGTTCCTGCTGCCCTAGGCACTGTCAGCGGCCACCCCCCCTGTCACGGCTCCTCCCCCACGATGCGGCCCCTCCCCCATCATGGCTCCTCCCCCCGTTGCGGCCCCTCACTGACAATCTTCCCCTCAGTCGCGGCCTTCCCCCCAACGCTTCATGTAGCTTCTTCCGCCACATTTCATCATGTAGTACATATAAAAGGTTTGTCCAATCACACTACAGAGACATACTAGGATGTTTACATTGCGAGCCCCAATGGGGACAGTGTTGATGATGTATGTAAAGTGCTGTGGAGTGCATAGTGTAATATAAGTGCAAAAAATATTATTCTTAATATGTCGTCACAATACCGAGATCTGAGGATCTTCTATTTGAAGGTCTGGGGCTCTCTGATGCCATGTCGCTGCCTGTCTCGCTGTCTTCCTCTTTTGACCCTGCAGTGCGATGGACAAGAGAACATTAACTGGTTAATAACAAGAAGTATGGAGTGTGTACTGAGCCATAAACCCCCCCCCTTACCATGTCCAGCAGACATTGTAGGATTATTATATGGATTTTATTATTAGGGCACGGACACACTGGCGTGAAACTTGGATGAGTGCAATGTGTGATTTTATCGCATTGTACTCAGACCAATGTTAATCAATCTCTGAGAGCACACTGGCGAGTGTCGGACGCTTTTTTCTCATCCAGATTCAGGATGAGAAAAAAGTCGCAACATGCTGCGAAAGTCTGTGATTCACACCGAGACTCACCAATGCAAGTCTATGGGTCCGACAAAATTACATACCGCACACTGACAGCACACGGACCATCCGAGAGGCATCAGTTTTTTTCACTGATACATTATCATTCTGTAACCGAGAACAATGTAACATGTTCCTGTAAATGATTCTACACTAATAGCTGCTAAGGAAAGAACAGATTGCACATGGATGTGATCTGAGAGAAATGTCGGACACTTGCACAGCAGTTGGATGCCAAATGGACCAAAAAACCGATGACACTCATCCGACTCTCCCGGATGAGAAACGGACCGATTTTAAGACGGCGGGAGAGAGTACCACCATGTCCTCAGCTCTGTGCTGTGTACAGTACACCACTATGTCCTCAGCTCCGTGCTGTGCACAGACAGTGTACCACCATCTCCCCAGCTCCGTGCTGTGCACAGTGTACCACCATGTCCTCAGCTCCGTGCTGTGCACAGACAGTGTACCACCATCTCCCCAGCTCCGTGCTGTGCACAGTGTACCACCATCTCCCCAGTTCTGTGCTGTGCACAGACTGTGTACGGTACACTGTCTGTGCACAGCACGGAGCTGAGGACATGGTGGTACACTGTGCACAGCACGGAGCTGGGGAGATGGTGGTACACTGTCTGTGCACAGCACAGAGCTGAGGACATGGTGGTACACTGTCTGTGCACAGCACGGAGCTGAGGATATGGTGGCACACTGTCTGTGCACAGCACAGAGCTGGGGAGATGGTGGTACACTATGTGCACAGCACAGAGCTGAGGACATCCCAGAAGAGACAGACACGCCACAGACGGGCAGCGGGACAACACTGAGCCCACCTGGGAGAACAACTCACATCACCCAACACACTGCCCAGAAATCATATAGGACAGGCAGGAGAACTACAACTCCCAGCATGCCACACCCTGCCAACACAGGAAGTGGTGGCAGCTGCATGGAGGCAGACACACGGTACAGCCACCATTATCACCACACACAGCGCCAGCCACAGCCCCAGTCCTCCTGCACCCCTTCCTCCTCTCCTCTGTCCTCCTGCACCCCATCCTCCTCTCTACTGTCCATCCTGCTGCTCCTCTTGCACCCCCGTCCTCCTCTCCGCTGTCCCTCCTGCTGCTCCTCTGTCCTTCTGCACCCCACAACTCACACACAGAGACACAAATAGAGACACAACTCACACACAGACACATCACACACACAGACACAACTCACACACAGAGACACAACTCATAGAGACACAACTCTCACACAGACACATCACACACAACTCAGAGACACAACTCAGAGACAACTCAGAGACACAACTCAGAGACACAACTCAGAGACACAACTCAGAGACA
This sequence comes from Allobates femoralis, assembly GCA_033576535.1. Lineage (NCBI taxonomy): Eukaryota > Metazoa > Chordata > Amphibia > Anura > Aromobatidae > Allobates > Allobates femoralis. The sequence continues at coordinate 418,352,375 of JARQOC010000002.1, forward strand.
CAACTCAGAGACAACTCACACACAGACACATCACACACAACACACACAGACAGAGACACAACTCACGCACAGACACATCACACACAGACACAACTCACACACAGACACAACACACACACAGACACAACACACAACATACACACAACTCACACACAGAAGACACACAGGCACACACAGAAGGTACACATACAGACACAACTCACACACAGAAGACACAGGCACACAACTCACACACAGAAGACACAGGCACACAACTCACACACAGAAGACACACAGGCACACTCAGAAGGTACACATACAGACACAACTCACACACAGAAGACACAGGCACACAACTCACACACAGAAGACACACATATGGACACAACTCACACATACAGATACCCAACTCACACACGGAAGACACAACTCACACACAAAAGGCACACAGACGCAACTCACACATAGAAGACACAGGCACACAACTCACACATAGAAAACAAACAGACAACTCACACAAGACGCAACTCACACAGAAGACACATACAACTCACACACAGAAGACACAACTCACACAGAAGACACACAACTCACTCAAACACACATACAGACACACAACTCACACACACATTTTACAGATACCTTACTGCTGCAGCCCAGGTCTGTGTGTGGGGGTCGCTGTCATCCCTCCCCCCACCCCATATCATATGGGGGGTGGGGAGGTGGGAGCGGCCCACAAAGACCACTGGGCTGCAGCATTGCATATGGGGATGGGGATGGGAGCGGCCCACACAGACCTGGGCTGCAGCAGGCGCTGCAGCATTGCATATGGCCCATATGCAATGCTGCAGTGCCTGCTGCAGCCCAGGTCTGGGTTTCAGACCCCACTGTGTCCCTCCTTGATGCTGCATGATGGCATGACTCTGACCATCAGGTTGCTCTGCACTGTCACTGAGTCACAAACTAGTCAGACTCCTTAGAGTCTGAGACTAGTCAGAGACTCAGAGGCAGTCTGGGCTCTGCTCAGGCTGAGGCTGGCACTGCTGCCTGCTGGCTGTACTGTCTGTGCACAGCACAGAACACACAGTACCGCCGGCGCAGCCTAAACTATGATCCCGCCGCCCGCCTGCACCATGCTGCAGACTGCAGTGCAATCTGCAGGCTGACTGACACCAGCAGCGGCGGTAGCTGAAGGCAGCTCCGGACCTGAAGCAGCCACCACATGGTCATGGAGCGGCACCACGGCGGCACTGTCTGTCTGTGTCGGGACTCGGGCGCATTTACACAACATCACATAATTACTGTAGTCGCCGCCGGTGATTTGCTGCCCGGGGTGCTCTGCAGGAACTCCAAGTCCCCGACTCCTCCTTGGCGGGCTCCAGTAGCGTAACTAGAGTCCGAAGGGACCCGATGCGAAATTTGGACCTGGGACCCCCCCCCAGATAATATAATGCCACCTCACAGCCGCTCCAGATAATATAATGCCACCTCACAGCTACTCCAGATAATATAATGCCGCCTCACAGCCGCTCCAGATAATACAATACCACCTCACAGCCGCTCCAGATAATATAATGCCGCCTCACAGCTGCTCCAGATAATACAATGCCGCCTCACAGCCGCTCCAGATAATACAATGCCACCTCACAGCCGCTCCAGATAATACAATACCACCTCACAGCTGCTCCAGATAATATAATGCCGCCTCACAGTCGCTCCAGATAATATAATGCCACCTCACAGCCGCTCCAGATAATACAATACCACCTCACAGCTACTCCAGATAATATAACGCCGCCTCACAGCCGCTCCAGATAATACAATACCACCTCACAGCTACTCCAGATAATATAATGCCGCCTCACAGCCGCTCCAGATAATACAATGCCGCCTCACAGCTGCTCCAGTAATACAATGCCGCCTCACAGCCGCTCCAGATAATATAATGCCGCCTCACAGCTGCTACAAATAACATAATGCCGCCTCATAGCCGCTCCAGATAATATAATGCCGCCTCACAGCTGCTACAAATAATATAATGCCGCCTCACAGCTGCTACAAATAACATAATGCCGCCTCATAGCCGCTCCAGATAATATAATGCCGCCTCACAGCTGCTACAAATAATATAATGCCGCCTCACAGCTGCTACAAATAACATAATGCCGCCTCATAGCCGCTCCAGATAATATAATGCCGCCTGACTATAATGCCGCCTCATAGCCGCTCCAGATAATATACTGCCGCCTGACTATAATGCCGCCTCATAGCTGTTCCAGATAATATAATTCTGCACACACAGCCTGCTCACCGCACACACAGTCACATACATTGCACACGCAGTCACATACATTGCACACGCAGTCACATACATTGCACACGCAGTCACATACATTGCACATGCAGTCACATGCATTGCACACACAGTCACATGCATTGCACACACAGTCACATGCATTGCACACTCAGTCACATGCATTGCACTCACATGCATTGCACACAGTCACATGCATTGCACACAGTCACATGCATTGCACATACAGTCACATGCATTGCACACAGTCACATGCATTGCACACAGTCACATACATTACACACACAGTCATATACACTACACCCACAGCCAACACATACTGCACCTTCTCTCCTGTGTACTCCATGCTCCCTGAAGGTCTTCATGCCAGGCCCAGGAAGCAGTGACTAAAGCGCCGTGTGAGGAGGAGGAGAGCAGGCCAGGCCGGGAGACTAAGCAGCTCCTCTTCGGCAGAGAGGTAGGCGTGCTGCTGCATGCCTCCTACAGTCCCCAGCCTGCTCCCGCGGTCTGCAATGCATGCAGAGGAAGAAGGGGGGCGGGGTGGCTGTAATGTGAGTGCGGGGAGTGCCAGTAGTCCTCCGGCGGCCGTGATCATCCGCCTGGGGACTGCCCTGTAGAGCGCCACACAGCTGGTGCAGCGGTAGCAGGGGTCGGCGGGCTCCGGGCCCGGTCTCACTTGCGACCCCTGCGACCGCCGATGGTACGCCAGGCTTTTTTCTGGAATGAGGTGAGGCGGGTGGGCCGTGGGCGGGAGGGCGCGATGAACGGGGGTGGCAGGGGGCGGGGCCTCCCAGTCAGCTCGGTGCCGGGCAAAAAAAGCAAAAAAAAAACAAACACACTTAGATGCCGCCCTGCCCGAATTCCTCCAGGGGGACCCGTTCAGGCCGGTTGGGGGGCGGGGCTAGGGGGGCGGGGCCACCATGCCTGGGGGCCCACCCTGACTTTTACCCGGTTACCCGGCGGCCCAGTCCGAGCCTGCAGGCGAGCGTCCCACACTTAGTGTCTCCCTTTGTCTTCGGGGGAACCCACCACAAGTAAACCCCAGCACATTCTCTGGGCTTGGTGACAGGGTTAAAAGAGACCAATCCTTCAGCCATGCCAGTGGGTTTTTGTTTGTTACGGTCTTATTGACATGTCGGTTCTAGAACCAACAGGGAGCACACCTTGGTGCTAACTATTTACATTTTAGTCAGAGCTACACACAGTCCATAACTAGATATGTGCGATGTTCGATTCAAAATGTTCGCCAATTTCAAATTCGATCTGTTTTGGGCAGTGTTCGAGTCATTCGACGAGCGCGAACAATTTGCTTCAAGGTTCAGTTCGAGGTTATGTTCGATAACGGTTCGTTCACCAAAAGCGTAACTGTCTTTTGACAGTAATACTGTTATAAAATGTTAATATCCAGTTTCAATGTAGTTTGCGGGGGAAAAAGGTTTAGATCAGTGCTGCCAAATAAATGCCGATCTCCATTTTATTTTCTTCTAACTGCATATACAGTGGGGCGGTGCAGGCTGTCAGCTAATCACACACACACATACAGCAAAGTGCATTTTTTGCACACAAGCAAGGGCATGCGTCATTGGCTGTGTATGTCACATGTCCTTGCCCTATAAGACCCGGCCATTTTCCCCATCGCTGCCATTATCTCAGTGCTGCAGTTGTGTATCAGTCAGGCACTGCTACTGCTGCTATGGGCGCTATAAAGTGTGACTTAGGCCCCTTTCACATCAGCGGTAGTTTGAAAATGCCGCAGTCACAGTAAAAAAACGCATCTGTCGCATTTACCTAATAGCACTGTATATGGGGCTTAAGGTAAGTGTGCAGCAGGTGCGGTTCCGGTAGTTGCGGCAGTTGCGGCCGTGAAAAAAACGCAGTCAGCAGCGTTTTTTATCGCGGCCGCAACCGCCGCAACTACTGGAACCGCACTTGCCGCACCTGCCGCACACTTACCGCAAGTCCCATAAACAATGCATGGGGCTTGCCGCAAGTGTGCCGCAAGTGCAGCCGTTATGTGGTAAAATGCGGCAGATGCGTTTTTTTACCGCGACTGCCGCATTTTCAAAGTACCGCTGATGTGAAAGGGGCCTTAGACAGATAGTGAGCGAATATCAAGTTAGATAGACAGAGAGGTTTAGGGAGTAGGGACTAGTTTGAATATCCCTTTTGAGGGCTACTTCAGACAAGTAGGGAGTAGGGACTAGTTGGACTTGGAATATCAGCCCTTTTGAGGGCTACTTCATAGAAGTAGGGACTAGTTGTAATTTCAGTCCTTTTGAGGGCTAAATTAGAACAGTTCCTATTTGTTTTTGCCAGGCAGGTGCGTGCCAGTGCTGTGCAAGTGTTTTTCACAGCATCTGACCAAATCTAGCTCAGGCAATCCTTTTGGGCAGGTAGTGTAGGACTGCTGTGAAGAAAGCTACACCACCTGTCTTCAGTAGCCAATTTTTTACTGCAGCTAGTCCAGTCAATCCTTTGGGCTAGTAGCAGTGTCTGGTAGTCAGCGGTGTAGCCCAGCTGTAAAGTAAGCTACACCGCGTGTGTAATGTGACGACCCATCCGCTGTGAGGCCGAGCTGCTGGTAGGCAGCACCCCGAGAAACCCCGAGACCCTTAACCCCTATACAGGGATCTGGAATTACAGCGGAGCCCAGGGGTAGCTGCCTATATGTCACGCTGGGAGCGGGAGAGACACCCAGCGTAGGACAACGACGGGGGGGAATAAGGAGTCCCTAAAGCTATGGGCACAAGAGGGAGAGGGTGACCCCTAGTCTTCCTGGGCTGACCCTGTCTGCCCTGACGTCCCTATACAGTTTCCTCAACTGTCGCCGACCACGAACCTCGTCCCTCTCTGATCCTAGCACTACCTTTATCTAAGGATCAGATGGGGAGGTTCACTAGACCCCTCCACTAACAACTAAAGACAACACAAGGAAAACAGACAATGGGGAAAGAAAACACTTATCTTGCAGCAGAGCACAGCAACCTCCACAAACTCAGCTTCTGCTTGGAGCAAGGATAATGAGTCCACAAGGAAATATCACCTGCACCGAGGGAGGGCAATGAAACTCCTTATAAAGGAGGAAGAACCTGCTGGGTCCTAGAGACCCAGAATACTGGTGTAGAAACCAGACCGAGCACAAGACCTTCCCAGCCGTCCTCCCATGATAGGGAGATCTTATCATACCTTCTCTTTATCTACACAGAAGGTAAATGCCCCTGAAAGACGGACCGTCCTCAAACCTTATGGCTGATTGGCCAAACGCTGGGACCGTCTGCGCGTGGCCTCTACCCTGTCATCTGTGCCACCCGTGACACTATATGAGCAACAGAGCCGGGGAGGTCTCCAGGGAAAATCAAGACCCGAATAACGAAGTCAGAAGTCCGAGTCAAAACCGAGAGGGCAGCGAAGGTACAAAATCGTCAGGCAGTAGCAGAGTCAAAAATCCAGGCAAAGGTCAAGGGCAAAACCAAGAGGGCAGCTGAGGTACAAAATCGATAGGCAGAGGCAGAGTCAGAAATCCAGGCAAGGTCAGACACGAAACTAAACACACACTATCTCTGGGGAACCAAAACTATATCTGGCGGCCTGCAAGACAGGCTCCAATGTATTTGAAGGGCGCGGTTACCTCCCATAGGCTGGAGCTCACAGCCCGATGACCTCATCCGGACCGCCCCTAGATCCAGGCCAGATGGAGATGCACGACTGGCTCCACCCACGCCACCTCTGACAGAAGAACGCAGGCTGCGCCTAACGTGAACACCTCTGCAGGGCCCGCTCCTCTGCGACACAATCACCAGAGGGAAACACAGCGCGCTCAGCGACGAGGCAAACGTCGCGGGATGCAGTTCCATATGTGAGGACAAGGGCCTCCTGTCACCGGTCCCACCAGCCGAAGGAATCCGCTCCATCCTATGGCCGAGGCAGGATACACCGCACGAGTCCAATGGGATGTGACATGTATCCAGTAGCCAATTTTTTACTACATCTAGCCCAGTCAATCCTTTTGGGCTAGTAGCAGTGGCTGGTAGTCAGCTGTGTAGCCCAACTGTAAAGTAAGCTGCACCGCCTGTCTATCCAGTAGCCAATTTTTTACTGCAGCTAGCCCAGTCAATCCTTTTGGGCTAGTAGCAGTGTCTGGCAGTCAGTGGAGTAACCCAGTTAGTAGCAGTGCCTGTTAGTGAGTGGTGTAGCCCACTTGTGAACCAAGCTAAACTGCCTGTCTATTTCATACTAATTTTTAACTGCATCTAGCCCGGGTAATAGTTTGGGCCTAGTAGCAGTGTCTGTAATCAGTGGAGTAGCCCAGCTGTGAAGCAAGCTACACCGCCTGTCTATTTCATACTAATTTGTAACTGCATCTAGCCCAGGTAATAGTTTGGGCCTAGTAGCAGTGTCTGTTAGTGAGTGGTGTAGCCCACTTGTGAACCAAGCTACACTGCCTGTCTATTTCATACAAATTTTTAACTGCATCTAGCCCAGGTAATAGTTTGGGCCTAGTAGCAGTGTCTGTTAGTGGGTGGTGTAGCCCACTTGTGAACCAAGCTACACCGCCTGTCTATCTAATGCCAATTATTTACTGCATCTAGCCCAGGCAATCCTTTTGGGCTAGTAGCAGTGTCTGGAAGTCAGTGGAGTAGCCCAGCTGTGAAGCAAGCTACACCACCTGTGTATCTAATAACAATTATTTACTGCATCTAACGCAGGCAATCTCCTGCAGCCAGGCAGGTAGGACGACAGTTGAACATCAACACCCTCACTGCCCACACAACCCACGTACAGTAGATGGCAGCATCCAGCCCGGAGCCTGGGGACTCTAGGCAGGCGAGGGGTGGTGGATTTAGAGAAGTGGGTTGGGCACACATGAAGTCAGGTGACAGACAATAGAAATAGTGAAGGGGGAGGAGGAAGGAGTCAGTAGGCCCAGGGTGCCGAGCAGCAAAGACACAGACCAGCAGCAGGCTGAGGAGCACGGCACAGGCCGAGAGACACCAGTAGACCGAGGTAGGCTGAGCAGTAAAGACTGAATCACACATCCTGGACGAGTGGGGTGTAAGGAGCGCAGAATCTGAACAGAGCCAGTGCGAGCCGCAGAGAGAAAGCCTATCCGGACCCAGCACCCCAGGAGTGTGAGGGAAGAGAGGGACGGTGATACCCGGGCCCTAGAACTACAGCCGAGATGACAGACTGCAGGCGGAGTAGCCCTCCTATGACACTGGAAGACACAGTAGAGAGAGCCTGGTAGAGCCTCACACGGGAGGACTGCTAGAGGCTGGGCTGAGTAGAGTGTCGGCTCTAGAGGGGACCGTATTTTCACCCGGTATCCCCAGAAAACCGACGGGAGACCACAGCTACACGTTAGGGTCCCTACTCCAAAGGACAGGTAGGTCAGTGACAACCAGGAGGACCCACAGGGGCCCGAGTCACCGCCATACTGTCCGGAGACGCACACCAAGCGAACCCAGAAACAGAGAAAGACAACAGCCCGGAAAGGACACAGAGACAGAGTGAGGGGGCACAGAGAGAGACCTGGCTGCAGGGAGTAAAGGGAACCCGAGGGGAGAGTGAGCCCGTGTACTGAGAGTTGAACTGAGACTTGTAAGAACTGTACTGAACTGTAACTTGAACGTGAGAACTTGAGAAGTAAACACGGAAAACCCTGAACCCGACTCTCTTGTGTGTCTCTGCCTGCATGCTATTCCCTCCATACAGGATCATAACAACCCTCCACCTGCAGAGCCACAGCTTGCCGGCTCCATCGCTGAGGAAGGATCCCTGCAACATCTGGACAGTAAGTGCACTGCAGTCAGCACCAAGCCTGCACACTACATAAAAGACTTTAACCATCACTGCCCTGGGGAACACAGTTCTGCCCACGGGAACTATTCCATCTACGCTGCCATTACATCATCCCCGGAGGTTCTGCAGCAGCGGCGGCCCCATTACTGGCCGCACACAGTGGGTGGCATCACGACTGACAATCCCCTGTAAATATCCCCTTATTATTGCCAGGGCCCGGGACACGGTCCGGGCCAGGACCACCCGTGACTTCCCCAGTAGCAGACCCGGTCCGGTACCGAGTACCCCGTCCCAGTGGGCTCGACACATATATAGCATTATGGTAAATGTAACCCCAGTTGAGTAATATCAACCTTCTGGGGTATATTGCCTACTCATTTTTGGGTGAGATGGTGAAATATAATATAATCACCCATTCCTAATTGGTATAATATAGGTGGGTATTGTGTCTACATGGGTCTTATGATATAATCAACAGAGATACCTGCACTATGTGAATTTTTGTGGATATTTGTCATTTTGGGTGAGATGGTGAGATATAATATAATCCCCCATTCCTAATTGGTATAATATGGTGGGCATTGTGTCTACATGGGCTTATGATATAATCAACAGAGATACCTGCACTATGTTAATTGTCGGTACTTTATTTCCTACTTTTGTGGATATTTGTCAGTTTTATGCAACTATGGTTGTACAGTATTAATATGGATGAATAATGTAGGGTGCCCCCTGTTTTTTCCTTCTGTCACATCACTGTCTTTGTCTTTATGTATAATTAAAGTATACTTTGTATAAGTACTCTGAGTGTTTTCCAATTTTAAAATCTCTTGGGCTAGTAGCAGTGTCTGGTAGTCAGTGGAGTAGCCCAGCTGTGAAGCATGCTACACCGTCTGTGTATCTAATAACAATTATTTACTGCATCAAACCCAGGCAATCTTTGGGGCCTAGTAGCAGTGTCTGGTTAGTCAGTGAAGTAGCCCATATGTGAAGCAAGCTAACCACCTGTGTATTATAACATATACTGATTTTTAACCCAGCATCTTGAGCCTAAGCAGTAATGTTAGCCTTGAAGCAAGCACCGCTGTCTAAAGTTATTATGCATCACCAGCATTTTAGCCTAGATACAGTGAAGTAGCCTTTTACACACAGGTATACTTATGTTGCATGAAAATCAATGGAGACATAGTTCTATCTTGGTGCATGTGTACAAATGGAATAATCTCTCCATGAATTTCACTGCAACCAGTAAGTTACCTTGGAAAACCTGTCACCTTAGCTGCGTGTAAAGAGGCCATTAGTCAGTGGTGTAGCCCACTTGTGAACCAAGCTACATTGTCTGTCGATTTCATACTAATTTTTAACTGCATCTAGCCCAGGTAATTTTTTGGTGCCTAGTACCACTGTTTGGCCACTCAACTCTGCTCGATTTCCATTAAATTTTTTTTTGCAACAACTGCAGAGTTGCCAATTTGTTCACATACAAAATGAGTGGCAAAAGGCCTGCTGCTGGTGGAAGAGGGAATAGGCGTGGTGGAAAACGTTTGTGTCCGTGGGGTAGGTCTTAAAGCAACAGTAACATCTGCAGAAGAAAGACCATCTTTCAGCCAAACTAAGATGTCTACCTCTTTTCGTGGACAATCTGATATGATCCCTTTCTTACGATAGACTATCGCTACAAATTGGAGATGAAGCACAAAAAGAGCAGGTGCTTGAATGGATATCAAGTGCTCCATCAAGTGGGCTCTCCTCCCCCTCAACTTCAACTCACAAATACTCCAGTCCTCTGAGGTGTCACCCCAATTGCACTTGCTTCCTTCCAGCTCCCAAGTCTCTACTGAGTATGGGTTAACACAGATGGTTGAGTCTGCAGAGCTGTTCAATCACACAATAGCCTGGGAATCAGAGGTCTGCTCCAAAGCTGCAGCTGAGTCCAGACGAGGAAATGATCTGCACTGATGCCCAGAAGCTTTGTGAGTCGGATCCAGGCCCAAATGAAGAAGGTTCTGAGCATAATGTAGACCCTACTTTCCAAACTGTAACTCCTTTTGGTGGAGACAATGAGGAAGATGCTGATGAGACTGAGATACCTGACTGGAACAGCAACTTGACTTTTCGGTCAGGGCAGGAAGAGGTTGTCTCTGAGGACGAGGGATTGGGAGAACACACAGGGTGATGATGAGGTTGGAGATCCCACTTACTGTCAACCCACAATCAGCCAGTTGATGAGGTCAGCAGAGGAGGTGGAGGAGGATGATAGTGGCAACGAAGTTAGGTTGCGCCTTCCTGGACAGAGACGGAGTACTGAAAGGACGTCAACAACAACTGCATCCTCCGCCACAACTCTGCCTCTGAGCAGAAGTCATGGTGGCTCTTCAGGTCACATGGCTCTAAGCCTTGCCTAGCCTGGGCCTTTTTTGACATCACAAAGGATCACCCAACTCATGTCATCTGTAAATTTGTCACCAAACTCTAAGTAGAGGCCAAAAACTCAATAGTTTGAGCACTTCGTGCATGAATGTCACATGGATATGAAGCATTAGTCGCAGTGGGAAGCTCACTGTGCTACAAAGCTGCCTAGCGGGGCGGCCAACCACTGTTTGCCCCATCAAGTGCATCCGTGTGCTCTTCATCCTCTGTGACTGTGGGGACAGCAATCACACATGTTTTGGACGCAGACCTTCCACCTCTTTACCCGCAACAGCCAGTGTGATTGGCAGGTCATCAGTTCTTTTGAAAGTGGAAACACCTGCTGGTGTTGAGCTCTCTCACACATCGAGAGCACCATCTTTGAATGAAGGCAACATTATATCTCCGCTGCACCTTCCTCACAGACCAGCAGTTTGCCGGGGACACACTACTCAACCCTGTCTCAGCACAGCAGCCAGCCCTCGGTTCCTCAGATGTGGACAAGTAAAAGACCATTTCCTCCTAGCTATGACAAAGCTAAGAGGTTGACTTTCAACATCTGCAAGCTGTTGGCTACAGAAATGCTGCCTTTCCGGCTGGTGGGCCAGAGGATTTTCGTGACCTTATGTCCGTCGCAGTGCCCCAGTACCAGATGCCCAGTCATCACTACTTCTCCAAGAAAGGTGTGCCTGCGCTACACCAGCTTGAGAAACTCTGTGTGTAATAGGGTGCATTTCACCACAGACACTTGGACCAGTAAGCATGGACAGGGGCATTACCTGTCGCTGACTGGGCCTTGGGTAACTATGGTGAGAGCTGGAGAAGGGTCTGCTGTATAAGTCTTGTCGTCCTCACGAGTTGTGCGTCAATCCTCTGCATGTAGAAGTTCCTCCACTGCTTCTGCCTCCTCAACCTTGTCTCAGTCCTCCACCTCCGCCCAAAGCCTGTCTGGTAATGCCACCCGTGTTGTAACTGCGAAGAAGGCATCCTGCACACCTCCTTACTATGCTGGCAGCAGGGTTTAACGGCATCAGTTGGTCTTTACCTTGAAATGTCTGGGAAATGTGAGTCACAAAGCTGAGAAGTTGTGGTCAGCTCTGAAGAACTAGTTTCATCAATGGTTGTCTCCACTCAACCTGCAGCCAGGGAAGGCCGTGTGCGACAATGCTGCAAACCTGGGTGCGGCCCTTCACCGGGGCAATGTGACACACGTGCCTTGTATGGCTCACGTCTTGAACCTGGTTGTCCAGCAATTTTTAACCCACTTATCCTGGCCTAGATGGGCTTCTGCAGAGGGCACGGTCACTGTGTGCTCACTTCCGCCGTTCGCATCCCGCAGTCAATGTCTTGCATCGCTCCAGAAGTCTTTCGGCTACCGGTTCATCGTCTGAAATGTGATGTTCCAACACGCTGAAATTCGACTCTGCACATGTTGCAGCAACTGTGGCAGCACCACCAAGACCTGGTGCAATACGTTATGACGTATAGCTGGGCCAACGAGATCCAGAGGTGGGGCAGAATACGCTGCAGGAGAGGTCTCAGATCAAGGACCTATGCACCCTTCTTCACAGTTTTGAAATGGCGATGAAGATGTTTAGTGCTGACGATGCCATTATCAGCATCACTATTCCGGTGATGGAGCACACTCTAAACAGTATTCAGAGTCAAGTGGTGGGACAAGAGGAGGGTGAGGAAGTACAGGAGGAGTCATATGTGGAAGGGATAACATGATCTCCAAGGTCCAGACGGTCAGCAGCACTAAGGCGGCAGGCATGGGAGGGTGGGGGAGAGAGATTAACGATGTTGAGGAAGGTGCAGGAGCCAAGGAAGAAAAGGGAGACGAACTGTCGATGGGCATGGAAGACTCAGCAGATGAGGGAGACCATGATCACACATGTGTTATGCAAGGTTGGGGGGAGAGGGCAGAGGAAGGAAGCATGATACTTACCTCGCAGCCACCAACACAACTAGGACTTGGTCCTCCTGGATGCGCAAGACACATGAGTGCCTTCTTGCTGCACTACCTGCAACATGACCCTCGGATTGTCAGAATTTGAAGTAATGCTGACTACTAGGTTGCCACACTCTTAGATCCTCGGTGCAAAAGAAAATTTGGTGAAATACATCCTGTCATAGAAAGGGATTCATGCATGCAGGAGTATCAGCAGAGGCTGTTACAGAATCTTAGATCTGCTTTTCCACAGACACCAGTGGTGCACGTAGTGAATCTCACAGTTCTAACTTGCCAACCGTGAGACTGTTGAGTCATCACTCAAACCATACCAGTAACACCGTATCTGGTGGTAACAGCAATTTTGTGGAATCGTTTCACAAATTTTTTAGACCATCCTTTGCAATGCCAGAGGAGACAAGAAGTCTGACACACAGTCAACACATAGATAGGATGGTACAGGAGTATGTCCAAGTGAACATTGATGCCATGACAGTGGAACTGGACCCTTGCTCATTTCAGGCTTCAATCTGGAAAAATGGCCTGAGCTCGCCACTCACGCCTTGGAGATCTTGTAGTGTCCCGCAGCTGCCAGCGTTCTCTCTGAACGTGTCTTCAGCGCTGCTGGTGGTGTCCTGACAGATAAGCGCATGCGGCTGTCCAGTGAGAATGTAGACAGACTAACGTTCATCAAGACGAACAAGTCATGGATCCACAAGGACTTTTCTACCCCTGTGTCGTCCTGGGGAGACAAAAGGCTTGTGGATTTTTAATGTGCTGCATGAAGGTCACCTCACCAACCATTTTAAGATTGTGGGGCAATTGATGCCACTTAAGCAGTGTCTGTGCCCAAATTTTTGGAAAAAATGGAGACTCTTGTTGGAGTCCCCTTGCTGTGTTTTACATGATTTTAGAAGGGCATGACAAGCCTATATCTGTGTCTCCTCCTCCTTTTACTTGTCCAGCTCTTTTATTTTCGCATTTTTATATGTACTTGTCACTTTTCCATGTGTTTGTTGTGTCTTCTGAGTAGTTTGTCAGCTTTTGGACACCTTTGAAGGTGTCTCTATGTGTTTTCTATGTGTTTGTATGTGTGTGTTTGCCTGTCATTGTTTTCAATGGTGTTCGACGAATCAAATCAAATTCGAACACTAGGGTGGTGGCTCATCTCTATCCATAACCACTCATTCCCTTGGCACATAATTGACATGCATTCTATTCTACACTCATAGAAAATCTACATATACACATCAAGGATTACACACAGATATACCCTAACTGGGTCAGTAACATTAAACTATCTACATAGCTGCACCTCTGCTAACACACCAGCTTAAAGTTGGCTTTCTCCTTTTCCACGTCCAGCACCTCCTCATCTCCTCTCTCCTGGAGTCTCGCACTGCCACTGGTGCTAATAGCAGCAGTCCCATGTGGGCAGCCGCCTCCCTGGGTCGCAGAGCAGGTGTTTACACACCCAGCCATGTATAAGGCTGGTCAGGGAGTCCAGGGGCTCCACCAGGGCCTCATCGACCACCGGGGGAGTGTCAGTACCTTCTACTGTTGCTGATTCCTCGGCGCCGATTTCATCCTCCCCCGCGGCTGGCGACTGTGGTCTCGACGTTGTCCACCTCTGGGTCATTTTTGTCAGCAGGATTTACTTCCACGCCTCCACCGCTTCCACCTGGGCCTGTCTCTGGGCACTGTCAGCCACACCCCTGGTTGGGTTTCTCTTGCCGACTGACACATCCTGCTGCACAAAAGTCTCTTTGGTGGGTGGGTACGGCTTTTCGCACTTTCTTGTGGCCCGGCCCACGAAGGGAGGCCGCACCACTCCTCACTTGCTAGTCATGGCGCTTGTTCTTTTTATTGAGCACAGTTCAAAGTTCTTTAACACCGTTACTAAGGCGCACAATGCCCGCTGCATCAGGCTGTTAGATCCTGTTCATGATGCCAAGATGACACGCCCCTCCAGAGCCTTAGGATACTCGGAACCGGGCTGTTTCGAGGCTTTATCATGGGGATCACGGGGACCGAGACCTGGCTCTGTGACCCTGGCGGGGTCGTTAAAAGTTCAGTGTGGGTGGCTCACTCTCCTAGGGATAGGGATCTGGCATGGAGGGCTAATTCTGGGCAGGGATGACTGGACCTGAGGATACTTGTTAATTTACATGTGACGCCACCCACAGGCTGCGGCTATAGATGGCCGCCGCTGCACGACAGTTCTCCGAGGGGCTGATGGTCAGGAGGCAGCAATATTCTTAAGCCCTCTACGGGTAGGTCTGACCCCTGGGGCAGCTTGAGGTACCTGAGTGAGTTGGTAGTTGTATTTCTGGTGCTGTTGAGTGCATAAGAAGGTTCACAGACACAGCGGATTGCAGTCTTCAGGTCTTTTACTTTAGTCTCGGTGTAACAGCCCGCTGAGCACTGGGTTCCCGGAGGCAGGGATCCAGCTACTCCCGGGTAGGAGGATGACACGTAACCGGCACCCGTTCTCTGTCCTTTCTCTGCTGCCTTACACTGTGCTTGCTTTGCCCACCTACTTTGCACCTTTGCCATACAGAGCTCTGAGCTAGTAGCTGCGGACTTTTCTTAGGGTTGACCTGCAGTATTTCCCCTTAGCCCTATGGTGCCACCTTTTCAGCAGTTGTGCACGGTAGTTGACCATGGCACCTTGAAAGTACCACAGTCTCCGGGTTGCTACCTGAGCCTGGTTTGGATTCTCCACTAGTCTTGGGGTCCCGATGCCTCCTCTGTGGCCTGGTCCCTCCAGTTGCCTTGTGCTTGACAGTGGATACGAGATCACGAGTGGATTGCTCACTTCCCGTTCCTTCTTCCTCTAGAGCCACCTGGTTCTCCTCTGCTCCTCAGTCTGGCCTCTGGACACTTCTCTCAAATTCTTTTCCTTCTGTGACAGGTTTTCTTGCTCCAGCTCAACCCTAGCTGTTTCACTCTCCTTTTCTCTCTATCCCTGCAGCAACTCTGCCCTCTGCTGTTCAACTGTCTCTCCTCTGTTCTAGATGGTTCCCATGCCTTTTATACCCTCTGTCAAGTGTCCCACATCATCTACATGAGTGCTTCCTGACTTCACTCCTCCCCAAGTGCTCCCTCTAACTAACTCCCTTCACTACCCAACCCGATTACAATCGTTCCTAGTGTGATCTGGGTGTCCCGGCACCGGTCTGGGCCCCTCTTACCCATGTGTGAGATACTACACCCTATCAGGGGTGCAGTACCTCTGTGGCAACTGGATCCACTGGGGCATCACACCTCCACTTGCCTGTGCTTGACAATGGATACGAGTTCCACGGCTGGATTGCTAATTTCCCGTGCCTCTGGGACCCCCTCTTCCTCCCAAAGCCACTTGGGTGATGTTCTGCTCTAGGGTTCGGCCTTAGGATGAGCTCCCACTTGCTCCAGTCCTCTGGACACTTCTCAGGTGTATATTCTCTAGCTGTCCTTCAACTCAACCTTGGTGTTCAATGGCCTCTCCTCAGCTGTTCTACCACCTCTCCTCAGCTGGTCTCTCTCTGTTAACTGTCTTTCTTCTCATTTCACTGACGTCTCCTACGTTCTAGATGTTTCTTGCTCTTTTTATATTATTTTGTCACGTGCCCCACGTCATCTACGTGTGTTCTTTCTGACCTCAATCCTCCCAAGTGCTCCCTCTAACTACTTCCTTCACCACCCAACCCCACTACAATCTTTCCTAGTGTGATCTGGTTGTCCCGGTACCAGTCCCCTTACCAGTGAGTGGGATACTACACTCTAACAGGGGTGCAGTACCTCTGTGGCAACTGGACCGAAAGGGGTGCCACATAAACCCAACATACATACAAAACCTAACTAACATACAAAAATGACTGTGGCACACAATCCTGTCTGTGAGCGCAGGTGCACACAAAATACATCACTTACAATAGAAGAAAAAAGCTGCACTCTGCTATGACAATTAGGACATAGAAATATTTTGTAAGCAAAAATTGCAGCACTTAGCTTTATAAATATGGCCACATCGATAAACCACTCAGTCGCCGCGTTGACGCGTGTCTGCTTGACTGGGTACCTATACTCAATTATCAGCCTCTATCTGAGTTAAAAACCTCCTCTTTTTATGGGCAAATTGGAAAAAAAGGAAAAACTGATAACAGAGAACACTAGCTCATACGGGCCCAGGGCGGGGAAGGTGCACAACAGAGGGTGTAAACCAATACTAACATACAAAAATGACTGCGGCACTCAATCCACTCTAACAGAGGTGCAGTACCTCTGTGGCAACTGGACCGAAAGGGGTGCCACATAAACCCAACATACATACAAAACCTAACTAACATACAAAAATGACTGTGGCACACAATCCTGTCTGTGAGCGCAGGTGCACACCAAATACAATACTTACAATAGAAGAAAAAATGACAATTAGAACATAGGAATATTTCATAAGCAAAAATTGCAGCATATCAATAAACCACCCAGTCGCCGCATTGAGGCGTGTCTGCTTGACTGGCTCTCTATACTGAATTTTCAGCCTCTATCAGATTTAAAAACCTTCTCTTTTTATGGGCAAATTGGAAAAAAAGGAAAACCTGATAATAGTGATGGGCGAATCCTAAATTACTCGGAATCGCTTGACTCTAGCGAGTCCGAGCCCAGGACTCGCTACTCGTTGCGAGTCTAGCGAGTCCAATGTTAATGAATGGGGAAGCGAGTAATAGCGAGTAGTGTGAGATTTACAAATCGCAGATGTGTCTCGGAAGCTTCAGCCTGAAGCAATCCTAGTTTTGTCATTTATTTGCATTGGACTCGTTTACTTTGTAAGTAATCGCTGACTCGCACAGATAAGATCCTGTCTTCTCTGTGTTCTGGCTGCCCCAGCTCCAGGGTCCTAGAGCCTGCCTGCTGCCTGATGTAGCAGTGCTGAGATTGTTCTCAGTCTGCTCATTCCCTGTGTACAGACATGAATGTCTGTGCACAGAGATGATGTAGCAGAGCTGAGATTGTTCTCAGTCTGCTCATTCCCTGTGCATAGAGATCTATATATATGCACAGGGGATGTAGCAGAGAGGACATCGCGTTTTGGACTACGTCGGACGGAAGAGGATTTTTTTAATTAAAGATGGAGTCCCTAATGGCTTTTTTTTTTATTTCTAATAAAAAATTTTCTTTGTGTTGTGTTTTTTTAAAACAATTTAATAGAAATTCATGGCGGTCATGTCTAATATTGGCGTGACCGCCATAAATTTCGGGCTTAGGGCCAGCTGATAATACAAAGCTGGCCCTAACCCCTTTATTACCCAGCGTGCCACCGCTACCAGGGCCGCTGGAAGAGCGGGGTTCAGCGCCAGAGGATGGCGCTTCAATGAACGCGCCATCGTCTGGGGCGGCTGCGGGCTGCAATTTGCAGCGGGGGGTGCCCAGAAAGCTTGGGCATCCCTGCGCTGCGGATTCCAGCCCCCAGCTGCTTAGCTGTACCTGGCTAGACATAGAAATTGCGTGGAGCCCCACGCATTTTTTTTAAATTATTTCATGAAATTCTGAGATTCTGACTCTGACTCTGAGACTCTGAAATTCATGAAATAATTTTAAAAAAATGCGTGGGGCTCCGCGCAATTTCTATGTCTAGCCAGGTACAGCTAAGCAGCTGGGGGCTGGAATCCGCAGCGCAGGGATGCCCAAGCTTTCTGGGCACCCCCCACTGCAAATTGCAGCCCGCAGCCGCCCCAGAAGATGGCGCGTTCATTGAAGCGCCATCCTCTGGCGCTGAACCCCGCTCTTCCAGCGGCCCTGGTGGCGGTAGCACGCTGGGTAATAAAGGGGTTAATACCAGCTTTGTTATACAAGCTGGTATTAAGCCCGAGATTCTTAATGTCAGGCCACATTTGACCCAGCCACTAAGAATCTCCAATAAAGGGTTAAAAAAACACAGAGAAAAATTTTTATTTGAAATAAAAAAAAAGCCATTAGGGACTCCATCTTTAATTAAAAAAATCCTCTTCCGTCCGACGTAGTCCAAAACGCGATGTCCTCTCTGCTCATCCCTGTGAATAGATAGATGTCTATGCACAGGGAATGAGCAGACTGAGAACAATCTCAGCACTGCTACATCATGTCTGTGAGCAGGTGGGCTCTAGGACCCTGGAGCTGCACAGAGAAGACAGCTGGACTCGGCTCGCAAAGAAACAGCAGTTACTTTGCGAGTTTCCCTGCTATCACTGGCACAGTAGCCAATGATTACTCGCACGAGTCTAATGCAAACAATGGCAATCCTAGTTTTGTCAGCGTTTCTGACAAAACTAGGATTGATATTGATTTGCATTGGACTCGTGCGAGTAATCACTGGGAAACTCGCAGAGTACCGAGTCCTGCAAGTCCCTTACTACTCGCCGAGTAACGAGTCCTAGCGAGTAGATTCGCCCATCCCTACCTGATAACAGTTCCAATTTGCCCATAAAAAGAGGAGATTTTTAACTCCAGTCGGACACTCAAAAAACGAATCTCAGAATATATCACGGCCGCTGATCCATCTACACTGAAAAATAAACAATCTATTTAAGGTCTGCCAAAACATTTTTTTGTGGTGCACAGCCTAACGGTTAGAGGCTTAGAACATGTCCACAGATCTGCATGCAGGGGATCGGGTCTGGGGTCTGCTGAACAGAGAAAGTTTTTGGATCCTCTGTCTAAACATGAGATTTCCAAGGAGGTTGAATTATAGAAATGACCTCATGTATTTTTATTAAAATTTGGTGTTATTTCCTGTTCAGCGAACCTAATGTTACCCACACCTCCGCTTTTTGTAGACACTCTTCCTCCTTTTTTGGTCTATATTCTTGATAGTGGCTACATGTAAATGCATATACATTTCGTACATGAGTATGAGCTTTTTTATTCTGTTTATGTAGGGCCTCACATACACATATTTATTTGTGGTTTTTATTCATTTGTTGATATCATGTAATGGTCCATGCTCTCATGTCCATATGTTCATGTATATGTATGCATGTATTTGTTTTCCATCTTTTTTCTTTTCTTTGTCAGTAACATCCTTATATTGAATTTGCATATAGACGAATTGTAGTAATTGATCCCAACTGAAACTAATTATTGATGTTCAGATGATGTGTTGTCATTATGTGTATTTATTGTGTGTCAGTTCTGTAAATCGTTTGTCATTGAAAAAGGTTTTACACCGAAATGCGTCTGACGGGGCCCAGTGCCCACTGAGATGCCTTTAATTTTATGTGATCTTCAAATGAAAATAAAGTAAAATTTTTTGGAATTGGATCGAGTGCTGGCTCTCCTTTACTAAGAGGACCTACTTCCACAGAGACTTCCAGAGCAGTAGTGGCCAACTACAGTCCTCAAGGTCTGAAAATAGTGCAAGTGTTCAGGATTTCCTTAGTGTTGTACAGGTGCTTATTTCATCACATGCAGAGGTCATGGATGATTCTGGTACCTTGTTCAATGCTAGGGAAATCCTGAAATCATGCACTCTTTGTGGCCCTTGAGAACTGCACTTGGCCAGCTCTATTCTACTGGAGTGAGTGTAGTGTCTTGCAGTTTCATACCTCATACCTTGAGGCTAGAGGATTGCAGCTTGCTCACCAGTCTCTCTAGGGCCATATCAAATCACCTGTTTGCAGAAATAGTCCAGCACACAAGGAGTGAACTCTTTATTCTAATCCAACAATGTATTTACCTTTGAAACCTTGGTGTATAGGCAGAGGAGGAGCTGTGCGATGGGAGCGAGATTCGCCCCCAGTTACGCTAACTTGTTTATGGGGGTGGTTGAGTCCGTTTCCATCACTCAGTCCCCCTCTGCCAAGGATTATGTACGCTTTTACAAGCGATGCATTGATGATGTAATTTTTTTATGATCAGGAAGTAAAGAAGAAGCCATCTCCTTTGTAGATGAATTAAATTCCAATTCTTGAGGTCTAAAATTCACGGCTACCATGTTAGACAAAGAGATCCAGTTCCTGGACCTCATAATACGATTAGATAGAAAGGGAAAACTTTCCACCTCCACACATTTTAAGAACATGGACGTGAATAGTTACTTGGAGTTCAAAAGCGGACACCTCCCCACATGGGTCCGTAACATTCCATACAGGTAATATTGAAGAATCCACAAAAATTGCACCCATGAATCTGATTTTGTCCAAGAGGCTAGAGTTTTGAACTAAAGATTTAGATCAAAAGGCTACCCTCGAAAATTACTAACAGATGCCTATCAAAAATGCAAGGATTTATTACAGGAAACCTGCATTAATAAACTTGAAGGACATAAACAGGATGCCCCTCTGGTCGATGAGCCAAAAGATAACAATAAAGGATGTAAAGAGTCTGAGAGATTTAGTCGATGGAATATGGTCACTACATACAACCAGTCCCATAGGAACATACTAGCCCTGCTTAAAAAGTATTGGTTTATTTTAAAAGGTGACCCTATACTATCTAAACATATCCCAAACCACCCTGGAATTATCTTTAGAAAAAGTAAAAAACCTATGAGCCATGGTAGCTCCGAGCGAAGTAAGGAGGAATCCCCAAGCCTTGCAGCTGAAAACCCTAGGTAATCGGATGCTATAAATGTGGTTCTGCGAAATGCAAATACTGTTTAGCTATAAAAAATGGCAAAAAACCTTCTCAACTAACACCACAGGGAAGGTATATGACATCAAGCAGTTTTTAAATTGCCGTTCCACCTATGTAGTCTACCTCCTTGAATGTTCTTGTGGTTAACAATATATTGCCCGGACCATTCAGACAATGCAAGCAAGAAGGAGTTCCGGATAGATTGGGCCAGCTTTGTAATAAAGAGAGTTATTGGATTTTTAAATTGGAGACTCTTGCCCCTGAGGGACTTAATCTAACTATAGAGAATGCCACTCATTAAACTCATGAATCTGATATGCCCAGGATCCTATAGTTAACATTTGTCTGGACATATAACTCTAATATATTAAAATGCTGTTGGGATATTCAGTTGATTTTATTATATGATGGTGTATATATATGACATTTATGATTTATTTATTTTTTATGTCTATCATAATTTAAACACCATTTTATACTAGTTTTACACTATTTTGATACTAATTTTATACTATTTTACACTAATTTTTATACTAATTTTATATCCCTTCTCTACACTTTTGTATATGATTTTAGGTAGTTATGTATAACTGGTCTGTGTAGAGATATTTATTAATTATTGAGAGAATATGGATTGGTTTAAGATAGATTGTATTTTACATGCTGTTTTTTATTTTCCAACCTGTTTTTAATGTTTTTCTATGTTTTAATATCTAATGTAACAATTTTGGTCACTAAGTATATCTATTGGTCATGTGACTGTGTATATCATGTGACCACACACTTCTTGTGTGATGTCACAACCACAGAATTAACCCTATTGGTGTATAATGATATATAAGGTGTTGTTATAGGCAGTGGCGGACCTTTACCCCAGGACACGTTGCAGCCACGTTGAGGAGCGCCGGTCCGGGGGGGGGGGGGGAGCTGGAGGCGTCGTCGCGGTCCCAGGGGGGAAGGGGTGCGGTGTGGTGCTGGCAGCTCTCCTACCTGAGCGAGTGCGCTCCTGGGAGCCGGAGAGGCAGAGGAGATGGGGGGCGGGATCAGGCAGGGGAAGCAGGATGGGGGGCGGGATCAGGCAGGGGAAGCAGGAAGCTTTCTGCTTCTCTTGCCTGTTTCTCCTCTACTCTGACGGCAGCTGGGGGCCCCCCTGCAGGCTTGAAGGGGCCTTCTATCCGGTCAGGGCCCTGATGCAGCTGCACCAGCTGCACCACGGTAGTTCCGCCCCTGGTTATAGGCCTTTAAACGTTGACTGTGTAAAGACTGTTTGCTGCCTGCGTCACTAGTAAAACCCAGTTCAGAGTCAAAGACTGTGTGTTGTGTCTCATTTGCCTGCGCCGGAGGAGAGCTACTCTTGTTCCCTCATAACAGACTGCCTGTCAGCATCTCCACCTGACGAGCTGCCTCCCTGTGTAAAATCCCTATTCACCTACAACTGCCCTGGGGATCCTGCTCCACCTATGGGGAGTGTTACCAACAAAGCTGCCTCATCATCACCCC
Source organism: Allobates femoralis (assembly GCA_033576535.1). Lineage (NCBI taxonomy): Eukaryota > Metazoa > Chordata > Amphibia > Anura > Aromobatidae > Allobates > Allobates femoralis. The sequence goes on from JARQOC010000002.1 coordinate 418,374,922, forward strand.
GGAGGTCTGCAAGCAGCGCCTGTATTATTACTGGAAACCGTAGGTGGCATCACAAATACTTTTTATTTTTACTTTTATTTTCATTTTTCCCCTTTCTCAGCGACCACCAGGGCCACGGGTCCGGGCACAGGCCGCCCGTGACATCCCCAGTAAATCAACGCCCGGAACCAAGTACCCCACGACCCTGGGGAGGGTCACAGGGGAGTAATGATAGGGGCTGCAGGGGTTGCACTACTGTGGGGCCCGGCGCTACAGAAGCCCGTGCCCACCACTCCGCATCTGCCGCATGCCAACCCCAGTGCCTGAGTTACATAAATGTGTTTCCGGAGGACACACATTCATGTCACTGCACTGTACCACACGGCCACTATGGGGCCCTTGTGTCAGGGACCCTACTGCATCCTAGGGGCAGGCCCATCCTTTTACTGCCCCCGCCCCACCTGTTGCTTCCTCTGATCACAGTCAGCTTTCTATGTGCATTCCACTGTGGAACGCATATAGCAGACTGTTGCCGCCTCCTCCACACTAGGAGTAGGTAGCATTTACTGCTTTATGCGTTTGCACAGAGGAACGCATGCCGGCACCACCTCCTCCTCCTGTGTTTTTGGTTTTCTCAGGGAGACCAGAGCAGCAGGGGGAACCGGGAGAGTTCAGATTTTTTTTTTTAATAAGTGGCTACATGGTGGCCTGAGGATTATGGGGAGGGGCAGTGCATTATATGATAATGGGGCACTATGAGGCTGCATTGCACTATAATGGAGGACTATGGGGCTGAATTACACTATAATGAAGGACTATGAGGCTGCATTATACTATAATGGAGCACTATAAGTCTGCATTATATTATAATGGAGGACAATGAGGGTGTATTATGCTGTATGGAGGGCTATAAAGCTGCATTATACTATATGGAGGACTATGATGCTGTATTATACTGTATTGAGGGCTATGAGGCTGCATTATACTGTATGGAGGGTTAAGAGGCTGCATTATACTGTATGGAGGGCTATGGAGGCTGCATTATACTATATAAAGGATAATGGGGGTGCATTATAATAATTGGAGGATAATGGTGGCAGGAGGAGGAGGACCAACTAAACACATATATTAACACATATAAACACAGGATAATGGCCATATTTCAGGAGGAGTACCATATATAGCAGGATGAGGGACATTAATACATAATGAAGGGGGAGAGGGGTTAATTTGTGATTCTTTATAGAATGTAGAACGTTACACAGGGCTCATATATCTGGCCAATGTGTGCATAGAGGGAGTGGCAGGTCACGTTACTGGTAGTAGATTTATTCGTTCAACAAGTTATAAAAGACACACAAGCGATGTATAAATAAGTATTGTTTAGTTATTTACTTTATTATAGGGTATGTGCTTATTTTGTGTTTTTTTCTTGAGCTTTGCCTGTGAAATAGACACATTGTGAACATGGTCCTATTGCACATATTTTTCAATTTCATCTATTCAGTCGTGTCCAATTATTGGATACCATGTGAACCATTTTCCTCCGAACATTTCTGTTTGTCACAGTATCTTTCAGTTTTCTGATGTTCATTCCCATGTCTGCCATGATGATGTCCATCCAAAGGGCCTTAGATCCTCCGCGACCTCTACTGCCATTTACCATAACAGGCATCATTCCCTTCTCGAGGGAATTTGCTCTCATCACATGGCCAAAGTAAGACAGTTTCTGTTTTATGACTTTTCCTACCGGGGACGTCTGTGGATTGATGCGTTCCAGTGTTAACTCATGGTTATGAGATTGTCAAGCACTACCAAGGTGTGTATGCTTCTTTTTCTACAACTTCAGGAGCCGCCAGCACTCGTCCGACCTGTGGGGCACCTAAGGGTACCGTCACACCTGGCGACGTCCCCAGAGATGTCGACGGCAAGGGGCGGGAGCGCACACAATTTTGGCACCCCGCCAGCGTCGCCATCCCCCATTTACATGGGGAGACACCACCGGCGATGCACCGCCAATCTGACAGGCTGCCGGGGTGTCTCAAAACCCCTGAAGCGATGCAGTACAATGGGAGCCTATGGCTCCCATCGCCTGTCGGATCGCCGTCACCCATTTACATGGGGCAAAGTGTACACATCGCCCCATATCGGCCGCCTGGTTTGAGAGCACTGCTATGAAACGAGGCGACCACTAAAAGGAGTCGCCATCACCTATTTACATTAGGCAATGCAGAGGCGATATTGGTGCCGATAGGCCACGCCCCTGCATCGCCGAAGAAATCGGCGGTGCCATCGCCACGTGTGACGACACCCTAAGACTTGTCTCCAGCGTCTGCACTTCTCCACCGCCCGGTTACCACCATTCCGGTATGAAGAACGTAACATCCAGTTTGACGAAACAAACAGATGAAGTTGCACTCATCCTCTGGGTTTACTTACTTAATTTAATCAAATGGACAGTGGGTTTTTACAGCGTGGGTTGCGGGTGGGAGGATGGGGGATTCCAAATATGATGGCCTTTTCACGCTGCCTAGTGGTGCTTCAATGGGTTACAATCCACAAACGGGGAGGGTACTTCCCTGTATTTGTACCCACCCTCTCATTGCCTCATCAATTTGGTTAAGTAGCAACATATACACAAAAGCATAATCATCTAAAACACTGGGTAACACTACTTACACCAAGTCATTAGCAAATATCTACTACATGTGTGGCGCCCCCGTGGCAAGGCGCCACAGGGAGGTACTACACTCTAATTAAAGGTGTGGTGCCTCTGTAACCGTGGACGTGGGGAATCTTCAGAGTCTGCACCCCAACACCCAACACAGGCCATTTTAATACAGGGGACTGATATTCAGTAGGTCCCAGGGGGGTGGAGCCTAGAGAACGGGAGACAGGGAGTGACAGCACAGTCAGACAGTTGGTGTGAGGAGAGCAAGCAAGGCAGACGCAGGGGACCCTATGGCTGCATCAGGAGGGCGCCTCTTTGGAGAGCAGCAACCCAGACTTTTGGACTCAGGGTTACATTACCCGTTAACCCAGAATGTACTGTGCACCTGTTTCCATCTGGTGCAAGTAAAGACCCGTTTGAGCTGAAGTGGTGTCTGTTCTTTCATTTGGTGCCCGGAGGGCCACAGCATCATCACCGGAGGTGAGGACTACTACTCCCCTCATCTGCCCTGCTGCCCGGAGGTAAAGCTCCATCTGTGGGGAGCTGTACTACCAAAGCTGCTTACCGGCCGCAGCACTGGTAACCATTACCAGGTACCACAGGTGGCGTGACGTTATCATTCCACATCATCATCATCACCCCATTCCTGCCACTGAGGGTCCAGGGCACGGAACCGAGAACCAACTAGCCGTGATCCCCCACCGAAGTAACCCCCTGTCCCGGTATCCGAGTACCCCCTACCCGGTTTTTATATACAAGGGATTAGTTACAGTTTGTTGTCATGACGCTACCTGCAGTTCCTGGTGAAGTAGCACCAGCGCCGCCACAGTCTGCCGGAGGTCGGTGGTATTGAGGCTGAGATGGTGTAGTCCTCCGCAGGCAGGACTGGACCTCCAGGGCAGCACTCCTGTGAAAGGAATAAGTTCAGCAAAGGAAGATGCAGCAGAGTCGGGTTCACTTCATTCCGGGTACTTTACTGGGAACTTTAGCAGCATTGGTTACAGTTCTTATTTCAGCAAGATGTTATAATGACAAGTAGCTAACGGGTGGCTGCAAGCGGATCCCAGGTGGTAGGATGAAACCCACGGTGAGTGCCTCTCTCTCCCGTCTTTTTCTTCCTGCTTCCCAGTAATTTGTATGAAGCCTGATTCCATACAGCGAATCTGACCTCCTGCTGTCTCTCACTCTCCTCTCTCCCGTCGGGTTACCTTCTGCTGGCCACTGAACCTCAAGCGGTGCCTGGTACCCTCTTTTGGTTGCTTAAGAGCCTGGGCAGAATATAGATATACCCCTCAGATCGTCTGATTTTCTGTGGTCCTTGGAGGATCCCACAGGTGCGGGTTTCGGTGCCTGGTGAGCTGCTGGGAAATGACCTTCTCTAGTTCTCACCTTCCCCAACTGGCTGTCTGCGCCTGGGATCTTTCTCCTGGTCTCTCAGTGGAGAGACCTTCTGCTCCTACATTCTCTACTCACTTGGAGGCAAAGACAAAAGAGCTCCTTTCTCCCTCAGGCTCACTGCCTGACTCTCTCCGGTCAAAGACCTTCTTGTTCCCCCTAGAAGTGGTTTTGTTCCCTCCCGGGTACCTCCCACCATGTGATCTAGTGTGTGCGTGCTTGTGTATGGGTTCCACCCATCATCCTAGAATCTGCTTGCAGCTGGATTATCTGCATCGCTTTTATGGGTGCAGTACCCCTCTGTGACACCTGCTTTGCGGGGCGCCACACATCAACTATAGACTATTACTACCACTGCCCCGGGGAACCAGGCTCTGCCCGTGGAGAGCCATTACATCACCGGCTGCCAAACATTATCCCCGGAGGTTCTGCAGCAGCGGTGGTCACACTGACCAAACACCACAGGTGGCGTCACGACTTACTCCCCTGTAAATACCCCCCATTACTTGTGGGCTCAGGACACGGTCCGGACCAAGACTGCCGTGATTCCCTGTGATACCCCGGTCCAGTACCGGGCACCCTGTCCAGTGGGCTCCTGTCACGGGTGGCACGGATGACAGGGTGGAGGCCACGCGCAGACGATCCCAGCGTTTGGCCCATCAGCCATAATGGTGGAGGATGGTCCGTCTCTTTCAGGGGCATTTACCTTCTGTGTTGATGGAGAGAAGGTGTGATGAGATCTCTCTATTATGGGGAGACGGCTGTGGAGGTCTTGCGCTCGGTCTGGTTTTATCCACCAATGTTGTAGGTCACTAGGACCCAGCAGACTCCTTCCACCTTTATAAGGAGGTTCATTACCCTTCCTCGGTGCAGGTGATAGTTCCTTGTGCACACTTTATCCTTGCTCCAGCAGAAGCTGAGATTGTGGAGGTTGCTGTGTTCTGCTGTCAGATAAGTGTTTCCTTTTCCCAAATGTCTGTCTTCCCTGGTGTTTGTCTTTAGTTGATAGTGGAGGGGTCTAGTGAACCTCTCCATCTGATCCTTAGATAGGATAGATCTAGGATCAGAGAGGGACGAGGTTCGTGGTCGGCGACAGTTGAGGAGACTGTATAGGGACGTTAGGGCAGACAGGGTCAGCTCTAGGAAGTCTAGGGGTCACCGTCTCCTTCTTGTGCCCTTAGCATTAGGGACTCCTGATTCCCCCCCCCCCCGTCGTTATCCTACGCTGGGTGTCTTCCCCACTCCCAGCGTGACATTATCACCTGCCATAACTGTAAGTGAAGGAAGGGGAGGATTTGATTTTCCTTCCTTTCCTTATGGATCCTGTGTCTGCTTTGGCCCAGCAGCTGCAGACCTTGTCTTTGGAGGTTGCGGACCTTCGGTCGGCTCTGCAGGGACCACAACCGCAAAATGGTGTCTTGGGGAATCAAGCAGTGGGTCCGGCCAGACCGGAACCTAAGGTTGCCCTCCCTGACAGGTTTTCAGGAGGCAGAGACAAATTTACTGTGTTCAAAGAGGCCTGTAAATTATACTTTAGGCTTAAGCCGTATTCCACTGGTGATGAGCAGCAGCGGGTAGGAATTATTATATCATTGCTGCAGGGGGATCCCCAATCCTGGGCTTTCTCTCTGCCACAGGACTCTACTTGTCTCCAGTCTGTGGATGGATTTTTTGACGCCTTAGGCCTCATATATGATGACCCTGACCGTGTCTCTTTGGCTGAATCCAAATTGCGCCATCTCCACCAGGGGACTCGGTCGGCGGAATCATATTGTTCTGAGTTCCGCAGGTGGGCTATGGACACAAAGTGGAACGATCCGGCTCTCAGGAGTCATTTTTGCCAGGGTCTTTCAGAAAGACTGAAGGATGCCCTGGCAGTGTATGAGACCCCCCCATCCCTGGAGGCAGCTATGTCGTTGGCTATTCGCATGGATAGACGCCTCCAGGAGCGGAGGGGTAGACCTCCTGCAACTGGGAGCCCTTCTCATGGTGGTTCCTTTTTGCCGGGTGGTCACTCGGAGGGTGAGTCATTTCTCCCGAGGGGGGAGGAACCTATGCAGCTTGGAGGAGCGGCGGCCTCGAGGCTCTCCTCCGGTGCCTCCCGGGGCAGGGGGAAGGGGGTCTGTTTTTTCTGTGGGAAAGGAGACCATTTTATCGGGGCCTGTCCCTACGCTCCTAAACGGACTAGGGTGCCGGGACCTCATGTGACTATGGGGGGGGTGGAGGTGGTCGAGCGGGAGGTGTGTGTATCCTCCGTTTGTACTTCCCATTTTCTCCTGAGTGCAGAGGTGGCGCTAGAGAGCAAAACGGAAGGCATTTCTGTGTTTGTGGATAGTGGTGCGGGGATCTGCATGGTGGATGCTCGTTTTGTACACGCTCATGGGCTTAACCGCTGTTTATTGTCTCGCCCCATCCGTATCTATGCCATCGACTCAGCCCCTCTTGCTCAGGGTAGTCTCACACATATCGTACATAACATTAAGTTAACGGTTGGATCCCAACATCAGGAGACGTTATCTTGCTATGTCTTAGACGGTCTCCCCGCTCCCATTGTCCTGGGCTTGCCATGGTTGATTAAACATAATCCCGTAGTGGATTGGCAGTCCAGGGACATTGTGGAATGGAGTGATTTTTGTTCAGAGAATTGTTTGGCTACATCCCTTTCGGTGGTATCTGCTGAATCTCTGCCCCCATTCCTATCGGAGTATGAGGATGTGTTCTCAGAGAAGGGGTGCCGAGACTTGCCCCCTCATCGGGCATATGATTGCCCTATCAACCTCGTTCCCGGAGCTAAACTGCCCAAAGCTAGGATGTTTACTATATCTGGACCCGAAAGACAAGCAATGAAGGATTTCATTTCTGAAAGTCTGGAGACGGGACACATTAGGCCCTCCACGTCGCCGGTTGCGGCTGGTTTCTTTTTTGTGAAAAAAAAAGATGGGGGCCTCCGTCCTTGTTTGGATTTTCGGGAATTGAATCGGATTATTGTCCGTGATCCATACCCCCTCCCTCTGATCCCTGATTTATTTAGTCAGGTTGTGGGTGCCAAATGGTTCTCCAAGTTGGATTTGAGGGGGGCCTACAACCTGATTAGGGTCAGAGAGGGGGATGAATGGAAAACTGCGTTTAATACCCCGGACGGCCATTTTGAAAGTCTCGTAATGCCGTTCGGGCTCACTAACGCCCCGGCGGTTTTCCAACATTTTGTCAATGATATTTTCCATCATTTGGTGGGTAGATTTGTAGTTGTTTACTTGGACGATATCTTGATCTATTCTCCCGATATGGAGACGCATCAGTCCCATGTCAAACAGGTGTTGCAGGTCTTACGGGACAACAAACTGTATGCTAAACTCGAGAAATGTGTTTTCGCCGTTCAGGAGGTTCGTTTTTTGGGGTACCTCTTGTCGCCGTTGGGTTTCCGGATGGATCCGGAAAAGGTCCGGGCGGTGCTAGATTGGGAACAGCCGGACAATCTACGGGCATTGCAACGCTTTTTGGGGTTTACCAATTTTTACCGTAAATTTATTAAGAACTATTCGGTACTGGTGACGCCTCTTACGGACATGACTAGGAAGGGGACGGATTTTTCTGAGTGGTCTGATTCTGCTCGCCAGGCTTTTTCCTCCCTGAAGCGTTGTTTTGCTTCCGCGCCTGTTCTTTGTCAGCCCGATCTTTCTCAGCCCTTCATTGTGGAAGTGGATGCGTCTGAGGTGGGGGTGGGGGCTGTGTTGTCGCACGGCCCTTCGCCTGGGAGATGGGTGCCCTGTGCGTTCTTCTCCAAGAAGTTGTCTTCGGCCGAGAGGAATTATGATGTGGGTAATAGGGAGCTGTTGGCTATTAAGTTGGCTTTTGAGGAATGGCGGCACTGGCTGGAGGGGGCTGTCCATCCCGTCACGGTTATTACCGACCATAAGAACCTGTCTTACCTTGAGTCCGCCAGGCGTCTCAATCCCCGGCAGGCCAGGTGGTCTTTGTTTTTCACGAGATTTAATTTTACCGTCACCTACCGTCCGGGGGTTCAGAATGTGAAGGCGGATGCATTATCGCGTAGTTTTCCGGGTGGTAGTACTCATGAGAGTCCCGTCCCCATCTTGCAGGAAGGGGTGGTTGTTTCTGCTCTTTGCCCTGATCTGGAGGGGGAGGTGTTGAAGGTTCAGGGGGGCGCCCCTGCCTCCTGCCCTTCTGGGAGGCTTTTTGTGCCGTTCTCTTTGCGCCTCAGGGTGCTGTCAGAGCATCACGACTCTGTACTTGCGGGGCATCCGGGCGGTAGGGCCACTTTCGATCTCTTGTCTCGTCGCTTTTGGTGGCCGGGGTTGAGGAAGGACGTAGCGGAATTCGTATCCGCCTGTGGTGTGTGTGCACGTGCTAAGGTTCCGCATACCCGTCCGTCTGGGTCTCTCGTGCCATTGTCTATTCCTGAGAGGCCATGGACACATTTGTCAATGGATTTTATCACCGATCTTCCGGCGTCTGCGGGCAAGACGGTGGTACTGGTAGTAGTAGATAGATTCAGTAAGATGGTTCGCTTTGTGGCACTGCCCGCACTTCCTAATGCTCGGACTCTGGCACAGGTGTTCGTAAGTGAGATTGTGAAACTTCATGGGGTTCCCTCCGATGTGGTTTCTGATCGCGGTACTCAGTTCGTCTCCAAATTTTGGAAGGCTTTTTGTACACGTTTGGGGATAACGTTGTCCTTTTCTTCTGCTTTTCATCCTCAGTCTAATGGTCAAAACCGAACGTGTGAATCAGAATTTGGAGACTTACCTGAGGTGTTTTGTCTCTGACCATCAGGAGACTTGGGCAAATTATTTGCCCTTGGCCGAATTCGCCCTTAATAATCGTCTTCAGGAGTCCACTGGCAAGTCACCGTTCTTCGGTGCATATGGGTTTCATCCTCAGTTTGGTACTTTTAGCGGTACGAGTCCTTCCGGAGTTCCGGAGGAGGACCGTTTTACCTCGTCCCTCTCCTCGGTTTGGCGGGGTGTACAGCGTAGCTTGAAGCTCTTAGGTGACAGGTACAAACGTATGGCTGACAGGAAGCGTGCGCCAGGTCCGGACCTATGTGTGAATGACTACGTGTGGTTGTCTACCAAGAATGTGAAGTTGAAGGTGCCCTCTTGGAAGTTGGGGCCCAGGTTTATTGGCCCCTATAGGATAACCGCCGTTATCAATCCCGTGGCGTTTCGTCTTGCGTTGCCTCCTGCTCTTAAGATTCACGATGTGTTTCACAGGTCGCTCCTCAAGCCGTATGTGCCGTCGTCTAACCCATCTCCTTTGCCTCCTGAGCCCATCTGTGTGGCGGGGAATCTGGAATTCGAGATCTCGAGGGTGGTTGATTCTCGCATGTTGCGCCGTTCTCTTCAGTATTTGGTGCACTGGAGGGGGTACGGTCCTGAGGAGCGGATGTGGGTGCCGGCGTCGGAGGTGTCCGCCGCAAGGCTGGTCCGCGCTTTTCACCGTTCCCATCCGGATAAGCCTGGTCCTGAGTGTCCGGGGGCCACTCGTAGGAGGGGGGGTACTGTCACGGGTGGCACGGATGACAGGGTGGAGGCCACGCGCAGACGATCCCAGCGTTTGGCCCATCAGCCATAATGGTGGAGGATGGTCCGTCTCTTTCAGGGGCATTTACCTTCTGTGTTGATGGAGAGAAGGTGTGATGAGATCTCTCTATTATGGGGAGACGGCTGTGGAGGTCTTGCGCTCGGTCTGGTTTTATCCACCAATGTTGTAGGTCACTAGGACCCAGCAGACTCCTTCCACCTTTATAAGGAGGTTCATTACCCTTCCTCGGTGCAGGTGATAGTTCCTTGTGCACACTTTATCCTTGCTCCAGCAGAAGCTGAGATTGTGGAGGTTGCTGTGTTCTGCTGTCAGATAAGTGTTTCCTTTTCCCAAATGTCTGTCTTCCCTGGTGTTTGTCTTTAGTTGATAGTGGAGGGGTCTAGTGAACCTCTCCATCTGATCCTTAGATAGGATAGATCTAGGATCAGAGAGGGACGAGGTTCGTGGTCGGCGACAGTTGAGGAGACTGTATAGGGACGTTAGGGCAGACAGGGTCAGCTCTAGGAAGTCTAGGGGTCACCGTCTCCTTCTTGTGCCCTTAGCATTAGGGACTCCTGATTCCCCCCCCCCCGTCGTTATCCTACGCTGGGTGTCTTCCCCACTCCCAGCGTGACAGCTCCACAACTTGGTGTCACGAACAGGATCTACCGTGCCCGGTAAACTGGGCATTGTGTGCTGTGATTTGTGACTGTTTTGAACCTGCCAACATTGCGGAGCGCGCGGCAGGCAGAATTTAAACTGCACCACAAGGACTGTGTTTTTGAATTGCCATCATTACAAACCGCGTGATGCGTGGGAAGAGAAAGGGGCGTGTCATTGTGGGCGGCATTCTGCAAAGCGCTCTGATGTCATCCGGAGAGGAAGAGAATTCCTGTTGCACAGCGGAACCTTTAGTAGACATCCGGACGGAAGCGGAAGACAGGAGGGTCGACCTTAACTAAGGGGGCACAGGATGTTGCAACAAGGAGATGCTGCGGCAAAGAGCAGCGGCGGAGAACCCAGCGGTGCTGCAGCATCGGATAACAGAGGAGTACCCGGTGGTGCTGCGGCGCAAGGAGCAGCACCCATCATGCCACTCCTGATGCCATACACTCCGGGAGCAATGTGGCTACCACAATACTCAGGTGAGCCCAATACCTTTAATGGCTTTATTATGAAAATCAAAGCGTACTACGTTATGTACCCCCTGACTGAAGCCCAGTGTGTCGGTATGATTATTGGACAGTTAACCAGAAATGCACAGCGTGAAGTAACGTCCTGGCCAGACACAGACAAAGATACTGTAGAGCATCTTGTGGCTGGACTGAAAGCAGCATTTGAATCCAGTGCTGACACCCGGGCTAAAATGAGGTTCTTTGGATGTCAACAAAAGCCTAAGGAGAGTGCAAGAGACTATGCCTTAAACTTGCAGGAAGCGCTCAAAGCACTTAAACTAGCAGAACCTGCCTTAGCCCCGGGAGCTGACAAAATGCTAATTGATCAGTTTATAGAGGGCCTACTAGCCCCTTCTCACAGACGACAGTTGAGTATGATGATTATCCAGAATCCCGGAATGACTTTTGCCAAGTTAAAAGATAGAGCCATCTGTCTTCAGCAGATAGAGGAGCCCGGGATATAAACTTTACTCAAGGCCCTACAGCAGCACCTCAGCGGCCAGGAGCATCAGTGACATCTGCCATGTTAATGACTGCTGCTGAACACAGAGAGCCTATCTCTAATGAGGCCCTCAATCAAAAGCTAAATGCCCTGATGGACACTGTTGTTTCCATGGCTAAAAACATCAAGGAGCTGCATGGATCCAAGCCTGCACCCAAGATCAAGTTGGCGACCAGTAAAGAGAATGTCCCATGGATGAGGTCCAGGAAGTACCAAGCGACGAGAGGATGACCCAGTGACCACTATCAGCCGGATGGACAGCCCATTTGCCGCCGTTGCAAGGAGCCAGGTCACTTTGCCCGGGAATGTGCTTTAAACAAGGTTTCCCTGGGAAGGCGGGCTGCTCCTCAGGTATGAACTCTCAAAGTCCTTCAGCCTGGTGTGACAAGTTCGTAAGAGGACGTCTGGTCATCCTTATTGTGTTGGATGGCATTCCCTTTAACGCCTTGTTAGATACCGGATCCCAGTAACATCAATTCCACATGTTCTCTACAAGAGGTACTGGGCTGATTCAGACATTAGTAGTGGTCCATCTAACGTTGCATTGAACATATGGGCTAGCAATGGTGAACTAATACCACAAGTTGGGTTTAGAGAAATGACCATTCGGATTGGGAAGGTAGAATTGAAGAACCAGGGTATTATTATTATAGATGTTGACCGGCGAGATCGAGAACCAGTAATGTTGCTAGGAATGAATGTAATTGAAAATTGTTTTTCCAAGGTAATTACTGTCTTATAGCAGATCGCCGAGACTGCCAGAGTCGGGCAACAGAGACTTCTGCAAAAAGAAATAACAGCCTTGATGTTGAAACAACAGGTAGAAATATCAGGAGGTGAAATCGGCAGTGTACGAGTAAGTGACCCGATACCCATTGTAATACCTCCCGAAACTGAAATATTGGTCTGGTGTAAAACCGCAATAAGCTTTAAAGGGCAAGACTATCAAGCCCTGGTAGAACCCGTGTACTCAGACAGTAGGCCCACTGTACTGACGGCCAGTGGAGTAGTTGAGGTACACCGGGGAAGAGTGCCATTACACCTTCTAAATTGCGGTGAAGATGAGGTCACATTACCAAAGTATGCTACCATGGCTAAATTATTTACGGTTGATAACAATGCCATCACAGCCGTCGAGCCCTTGAACCTGTCAAGTCAGGCGGATGACATTGGCTCAAGGGAAAAGCTGGAGGATTGGTGCTAAAAGCTACATGTGGGTACCAGTTCTACACCTCCCCATCAACAGCATGGCGTATCCCGGGTAGTAAAGAGATATGAGCAGATATTAAGCAAACACCCGTTAGACTTTGGGAAAATTAAAGGGGTAGAGCACACTATACCCACAGGTAACCATCAGCCTATAAAAGAGAGGTATAGACCATTACCACCCGCTCACTACCAAACCACCAAAGACATGCTCAAAGAGATGAAAACTGCAGGTGTAAAAGAGACAGTTGTAGCCCTAGGGCAGCGCCTTTAGTGTTGGTTAGAAAGAAGGACGGGAACATGAGAATGTGCGTAGACTACCGGCAGATCAACCGCATTACACGCAAGGATGCATACCCGTTACCTAGAATTGAGGAGTCATTAGCCACATTAAAATCTGCTAACTACTTTTCCACCCTAAATCTGACTAGTGGGCTATTGGCAAGCTCCTGTGGCAGAGGTATGACAAGGAGAAGACAGCGTTTACTATGCCGATGAGGCTCTGTGAGTTCAATTGTATGCCGTTTGGACTCTGCACCGCACCCAGTACCTTCCAACACCTGAACTTTGAAACTGTCCTTCTGTACCTGGATGACGTCATAGACTACTCCAAGGCATATGGGGAAACATCTAAAAGACCTGGCAGAAGTGTTTCAAGCCTTGTCCGGATACGGCATGAAGATCAAGCCATCCAAGTGCCACCTTCTCAAGCCAAAGGTGCAGTACCTAGGACATGTCGTGAGTTCAGAGGGAGTAGCACCAGATCCTGATAAAGTCACAGTGATAAGGATTGGCCAAGACCCACCAACGTGAAAGAGGTGAGGCAATTCCTGGGCCTGATAGGCTATTACAGAAGATTTATCAGAGGGTTCACAAAGTTAGCAGCTTCCCTACAAGACATCCTGGTAGGACAGTCGAAAAGGTCTTCAACCCGTAATCCCCTTTTCCAGCGGAGTGAGGAGAAGGAAGAGTCCTTCAAAAATCTAAAGTGTGTGTTGACAGGATGGGAAATCCTGGCATATCTGGATTACCATCAACCCTTCATTCTGTAGAATTACTTAATGCCTTCGCTAAGATATCATACTATAAATTAAATACCTCTAAGTCGGTGATCTTCCCAGTCTGTGTTCCGGAGGCGGTTGCGGTCTCTCTCACGAGCCCTGTCCTTTAGGTGGTCCCTAGATGGCATTCCATACTTGGAAATCATCCTGTGCCCTTTGGCCGATATAGTAAGACAGAACGTGGACCCGCTCCTCTAGGAGCTTCAAAAATCTTCTGATGCGCAACCTGCCCTTCCTCTCTCATGGATGGCTCGTGTACAAGCATTTAAAATGTTGTGGCTTCCTAAACTATTGTACCTGTTTCGTTGTGTCCCCCTGATCTTCACTGCAAGCTGTTTGACCTGACTCCAGTCCTGTACAAATAGGTATATCTGGGCATCTAAACGCCCAAGGGTGGGGAGGCGGATCATGTACCTGAGGTTCGGGGCTGGAGGGATGGGAGTTCCAGACGTGACTTCATACTATAGGGCATCAATCCTAGAGGCAGCTAAGCTGTGGTGGGTGGGGGGACAACACTGAGATGGATACAAATAGAGTCGACTGAGATGCGGGGTGGCTCTTTGAAGCATTTGCTTGCGGCAGAAGCACTTGGCCCTGTTGTGGCCCCCTTTAGTCTCACGACCATCAAGGCACTGGTGCTTGTCTGGAGGAAATCTCTGGAATGGTGGACCACATTGCCAGTACATTTGATTCATCTCAGTGCCCTCCAACTTCATATACCTACTCTTCAGATTAATCCCTGGCTTGATCAGGGTATAACATTTCTTTGGGATCTCCTTAGAACTGACAGGCCTATGACCTTGGAGGAGTTTGTCGGGAAATTTCCACAGCTGGGTCATACCTATTTCCAACTTTTAATAACGAAAAGTTCAGAACCGCAACATGCCACCACCAATTGTATACTTTCATGGTCACAAATTGTCTACCATATGAGCATGCTTATTGGGACTAAATTGGAAACACTCCATGAAATATTAAATAAGTGCTAGCACTACGGAGTTAATGTTTCATAAAATACAACTTTATTGACATATATAAAGCAATTGACAATACACTGTTTAAAATGAAGTTTTGTAGGAGATTCCAAAAAATGAGCCACAACAAGGTAGTAATACACTCAGAGAAGCAGGGTCCAACACCTGGTCTAACCTTCATTAGTTAGTATCATATCCTATCATGGATGACATTCTGCAGTGGAGCACAATCACCCATTCACTACTCACCCATAATAGTCCCAAGGAGCGGTTCCTGCGATCCCGAGTTAGTGCCCTATTTTGTGGTCCCAACTTTGTCAAGTTTCACACTTTCTGATCACAAGAAAACGGATTCTAGACTCATCGGGACTGAGGCTATCTTCGCTTCGTGCCTTCCTTCTGTCTAACTCGCAAGTCTGTAAGGGCCTGGCGTTGCTTTATGCTGCTTTGCTGGAGGAGAGTTCCCCCTTCGGGCTCCTACACCGTGGGAGATGGGAGTCCGAATTGGGTTTTCAGGCGGATTTGGATGAGTGGAAGGCGCGATCAGATGTGTACACAAGGCGACAAAGTGCATCAATCATCTCGAGCAGTTGAAAAAGGTCCAATTGAGGTGGTATTTGCCTCCCTCTCGACTAGCTAAAATGGATCGCTCAGTCTAACCATTGTGCTTGAGGAACTGTGGTTACGAGGGCACACTGGCACACATGTGGTGGAGTTGCCCGAAAGTAGCACAGTTCTGGACAGTAGTTGGGTCCTTAATGGACTCGCTTCTGGACACGAAAGTGCCTCTTACCCCTCAGTTGGCTGTTTTACACATCGGATTAGAGATTTTTCCTCCTGTCACCCGCCATCTAGTCACATTTGTTCTTATTGCAGCTAGACTCTGCATTGCATCTTCATGGAAAGCCTCTTCCCCTCCGGCAATGTGCGACCTTACATCCAAACTAAACCTGATCTTCACATATGAGTACTGGCTGGCTAGAGAGGCCTCTCCCAGACGTTATATTAGAGAGGCATGGGCGCTCTGGTCCTCCCACCCCTTCGCCGCTCCTCTCCCAGGGTGAGGGATTATATGGGGTACCTTGATCCCCCCCCTGGCTCTTCCTATTCTCCCTATAGCTCTCTCTTTCTTCTTAATATTCTCCCCTCTTCTTTACTCTCACCCTCCTCTTTTATCTTCTTTTTTTCTTTCTTTCTTTTCCTTCTCTCACCTTCTCCCTTTTTTTAACCCGCGGTCTCCTCCCCGGTTTCCCCCCTTTTATTTGGTTTTGTGGAAGATCTGTTCCCTCATTCGATGCCCCCCCCCTCACCAGATTTTTTGTACTTTTATCCCTGATCCCCCTCCTGATGTATGTGATTTTTTAATAGCTGTAAATGTCGTGAATTTTCACGCGGAAACCCTTGAAGGTTATGTTCGCATATATCACCTTGTCTTTAGTAAAACCTTAATAAACATCATTTATGACAAAAAAAAAACCCTTCATTCTGTACACGAATGCCAGCAACGTGGGACTGGGAGCAGTACTGTCATGGAAGCAAGGAGGCAAAGGGAGAGTTATTGCCTTTGCAAGCAGGAAACTCCAGGCTATGGAAAGAAACCCTGAGAATTACAGTTTCTTCAAGTTAGAACTACTGGCAGTAGTTTGGGCTGTAACTGAACGTTTCAAGCACTACCTGGCAGCTGCAGAATTCAACATCTACACTGATAACAACCCATTGACCCATCTGGACTCAGCAAAATTAGGTGCATTGGAGCAGCGATGGATAGCCTGGCTGTCTAACTACAAATTTTGTCATCAAATATAGGGCAGGCCGCAAGAATGGGAATGCAGATGCCTTATCCCGGATGCCACACCTGAAAGACGTGGAAGAGGAACCGGAGGAGCTGGAAGAGATTGAGCTACCGGCCTTTCATCGTACTAAGGTAGAACGTTATCAATCCAGCACCTACCAAAAACTACAGCAGGCAAATCTCAACCCGTTAGCACACCATGGATGGGCTGACACCCAGGATAGTGATCCAGCTGTGAAGCTAGTGAAAGAACTGCTTACACAACAAGGTGCGTACCGTAATCAGAATGCTCCAGCTGAGACCCAACAACTCTGGAAAGAGAAAAGCAAGTTGTTCCTATACCAAGGAAGGCACACCAACCCTAAAACACTTTAGTTGGTCTGGCAGATTATCATACCCAAGAGAGACATCAAAATGGTCTTAGAAGCCTACCACGATGGTGCAGGTCATTTTGGATGGAAGAAGTTGGAAGTGCTCTTAAGAGAGAGATTCTACTGGGTTGGCATGAGAAAATCAATTTTAAGATTGGTGTAGAAAATGTGGCCCGTGCAACCTCAGAAGAAAGGATCAACAAAGAGCCCCACTTCAGTCCATAGTAACCAAGCAACCACTACAGTTAGTTGCGTTAGACCACGTCAAGTTGTCACCAAGCCGGTCAGGCTATGTCTATGACTTAACCATCGTGGACCATTACTCTCGCTTCTTAGTGATGGTACCCGTCAAGGACCTGACAGCGAAGACAGCTGCAAAAGCATTTCAGACGCATTTCTGTAGACCTCATGGCTACCCGGAACAAGCCTTGCAGATCAAGGTCCAGCTTTCGAGTCAGAGATTTTCCAGGAATTCTGCAACATGCACGGCTGTAAGAAGACCGGCATGACAGCCTATCATCCCCAAGCCAATGGCTTATGCAAAAAGATGAATCATATTGTGATTGACCTGTTGAAAACATTACCAGAGTCAGAGAGAAATCAATGGCCAGAGAAATTACTCGATTTGGTAGACCTGTACAACCATGTTCCGGTGAGTTCTACAAACTGCACCCCAGCCTACCTTATGCATGCAAAACCCGGTAAGCTGCCAATTGATTTAGATATGGTAATTCTGAAACCAGATGCGGAAGTTGAAGAATCCAATTGGGATACCCTACGTCAACAGCAATATCGCCAAGTACAAGAGTACGTAGAGAAAAGTCTCCAGAAAGATAGAGAAAGACAAGAATGAACCTTTAACCAACATGCTCTAGCAACCCCATTATACCTGGTGAGCAAGTTCTTAAAGGGATCCTGTCACCCCCAAAACACCTCCTAAACTATTAAAAGCTGTCCCTAGAGCATATTAACACTTTCCCTACACTCCTTTTACCTCCTAAATGCACATAGTCAAAGTGAATAAAAACGTTATTATAGTACCTCATTACTAGATGATAATGAGTGACTATGGTATTCATAGTCACTCAGCCAGAGCTGCCCCTCTTCATCATATCACGCCTATTCAGGCGTGATCTTCATCCTAGATTCAAATTGCCGCCTCCCTGCGCGCTTCCCCGCTCTCCCATAGCGTCCGGGCTTCAGTGTGGGGGCTGTATGACGCAATCCGCGTCATTTCCGGCGCCGGGTGACGTAGTAGAGCCGCGCCGCTCTGTCAGCTTCAAAATGCGCACTGCGCATGCGCATGCGCATGCGCAGTGCGGGACTTGAAGCAAACAGCGGCGCGGCTGTACTACGTCACCCGGCGCCGGAAATGACGCGGATCGCGTCATACAGCCCCCACACTGAAGCCCGGACGCTATGGGAGAGCGGGGAGGCGCGCAGGGGGCGGCAATTTGAATCTAGGATGAAGATCACGCCTGAATAGGCATGATATGATGAAGAGGGGCAGCTCTGGCTGAGTGACTGTGAATACCATAGTCACTCATTATCATCAGTAATGAGGTACTATAATAACGTTTTTATTCACTTTGACTATGTGCATTTAGGAGGTAAAAGGAGTGTAGGGAAAGTGTTAATATGCTCTAGGGACAGCTTTTAATAGCTTAGGAGGTGTTTTGGGGGTGACAGGATCCCTTTAAGAGAAAGAGATGCACCAACAAATTGGATAATCAGTGGGAAACCACCCCATATACAGTCTTAACATCAAACTTAGATAACGCCAAAGTGTGTCTAATCAGCAAAGACTAAGGAAGAACGTCAGCAATTGTGTCAAGAGACCATCTTAAACCGTGTCCTGAAACCCTGAAGACACCAGAAGTAACCGTACCTGTACAGGTCCCACCTGTCAAGGAAGAAGATGAAGTTTTCCATACCGTCTTAGGAGATTTCCCAAAACATGGCCAAATTACTATGGAGCAGTTGTAGTTCACATGATTCCTTTCCCTCCAATGGTAGAACCAACACCAGAACACATACCATCAGAAGTCCCAAGACATGAAGAACTGGAAGTCGAGCCAGAAGAGGAAGAACCAATTCCTGGTCCCAGTGAGCTTGCCAGTCCCACTGTCAGATCTCCATCTGCAATAATACCAGACAATCCAAGTAGGTACACGTCCACCCACATCATTAGGCTAAGTACACACAGTACACCAGCATTACGCAGATCAGAGCGTAGTTCCCAGGGTCAAATACCGGCTAGGTACAGAGATTAAAGTGTGGAATCAAATGTGAAATGTAAATATGTTTGTTGTAAAGTTTAATAGAACCTGGTAAGGTGTAAATGTACAAAAAGGGTGAGAGTGGCATGGTGGTAGGTGACAGTCATGGAGAACTTGGCCTCTTATGCGGTGACCCGAGGGCTTAGGAACCTACTACACGTAAACCAGAGACACACGTACGTGTTAATATTGTTTTGCAACGTTAAAAGCCCAGTACCTACAGATACTATCCTGTATGAACTTCTTACATGTTCTTGAACTTTTCTTCATTTTTATTAACTACGGGCCATAACTACCACAGGACTGGTTGTGGTAAAGACTCTATTGTATATATTTATCAGCCCCGAAGGCAATAGACTAAATCCCTGGAAAGACTGCTATTTTGAACTTTTGGACTCTTTTTGAGCTTCAGTAGTTTTTGTACTTTTTATTTTTTAAGACTCTGTAAATATTAATTGATATGTTAACTGTTTATTTTTCTACAGTCCTGGAGTACTGTTCTTTACTGAGGGGGAATGTGGCACCCCAGGGGTTAATGTGTCACAGTAACTTCAACCAGGATTAACTCCCCACACAACCCACTTAACTACACTAGCACCTCAAGGCCAGAAGGGGGAGCTAAAGCAGCCCCCCTATATATTCTGGTGTGGAGAGGAAGTGAGTAGTTCAGTTCCTGGGAAACTAAGGAAGAAGGACTGGGGTGTAAAGGAGCTGCCTTAGGCTTCCCCACAGTCTGCTGCTCAATTCCAGGCCTAGCCAGGGTCTGAGGAGAGGAGTTAAGAGAAACAGAGGAACACATCTGGGAGATTGACTTATCCCATAACTCGCCCCGGAGGAGCGCAAAGACCGGATACCGGATAAGAAATTGTCCCTGACACAAGCAACACAGTAAACACTAGTCTAGTGGAGGTTATAGATCTTCACTGCACCACAGCAAAGCAACATGGTGGGGTCCGAAACACAAAGATAAGACTCAAGTTGCCTAGCAAGTGGGTACCCGTGACAAGAGACAGGGCCGGCAGCCTAGCTAAAATGGCTGCAGGGCCACACACACAGCGCAGGAGTGGGAAGCCAAGGACCCGGTCAGGGTGGGAGCAACCCGGCACGATACAGACTCCGTGGACAGTACTCTGTTGAACAACACCTACAGTAAAGACTTGGAAAACTACACCGTGAGTCTGTGTGATCCTTGCGCTCAAGCCCTACTTTCCCTCACAAACTGCTATCATCTGTACCACTACCCCTACTCTGCATCATCTATAGACTATTACTACCACTGCCCCGGGGAACCAGACTCTGCCTGTGGGGAGCCATTACATCACCGGCTGCCAAACATCATCCCCGAAAGTTCTGCTGCACCGTTGGTCACCCTGAACACACACCACGGGTGGCGTCATGACTTACTCCCCTGTAAATACCTCCCATTACTTGTGGGGTCGAGACACGGTCCGGACCAAGACCGCCATGATTCCCCGTGATACCCTGGTCCGGTACCGAGTACCCCGTCCCAGTGGGCTCCACACTCTACGATTCCCTATAGCGCCTCAGCACAGCCGGATGACTAATTAAACTTAAAGACAGAAACAGGAAATATCTGGCTGCCTCGAAGCAGACCCCAAAGGAATTGCAAGCCCCCCACAAATACTGATGGTTAGTGGAGTTGAAAAACAATACACAGACAGAAAATAGACACAAGCAAAGAGAGGCCCAACTATAACTAAATAGAGAAAGGACAGGACAGATTACTTCCGCGACCAGCCTCAAAACCCAATCAAAAAACCAACTGCTGGATATGCAAAAAAATCTGAGCCCACACTGACTCACCTCCCACTGAACCAGCAAGGCTCCTGCGAACAATTCCAAAGTCAGTAAAATTGACACTAAATAAAACTAGGAACTACAGACAGGTAATGGAATGGTTAATAGACTAGGGAGAAATTCCTCCCTAACTGAATGCAGAGAAAAAACGACACTTATACAGACAAGGTAACAAATCCTACACTCAGAGCAGAAACATGAGTAATTCAGGTACAAAAGGCACATTACAAAGGAGTCACAGATTTGCATAAAAACAACCATTCACTTATCTGTAAGGGATTCAGCAAGTCCCAGGAGAAGGCAGGAGACAAACAGTCACCTCATGAAATATTGACCACTAGTAAAGAGCCAGCCAATTCAGCACACTTGAATATCCCAGTCCAAACCAACCCTCCAGTCATTATCAGATTCAGATGATACATCTCTCACAGGCAGGGTAGATGCATCACCAGTCTCAACCACACGAGGGAGCTCCAAACCAGAAATTCCATGCAAGGAATCCACAACAGTGGTTCCTCTGTAACCGTGGACATGGGGAATCTTCAGAGTCTGCATCCCAACACCCAACACAAGCCTCTTTAATACAGGGGACTGATATTCAGTAGGTCCCAAGGGGTGGAGCCTAGAGAACGGGAGACGGGGAGTGACAGCACAGTCAGACAGTTGGTGTGAGGAGAGCAAGCAAGGCAGACGCAGGGGACCCTGGGCTGCATTAGGAGGGCGCCACTTTGGAGAGCAGCAACCCAGACTCTGGAAGGGGGCTACCCAGGACTAGTTGGAGCCAGCTGGGGGCCCAGGTCGACACCGGCATACCAGAGCCGAGGTGGCTAGATGCAAGGTTCATCCCAAACTACAGACCAGCAAGCTGAGGGCCCGACACACACAGGGAGCTGAAGCAACCCTAAAGCAGCCCAAGATCAGTCCCACAGCTGGGTTCACGATGCCGACGGGTGAAAGACTTTTAGGTAACAGACCCGTGGACTAGAGACTTGGCTCAGGAGGGGTTAAGAGAGAGAGAGAAGGTAACAAGACCACGAGCGCCATATTGAGGGCATCACTGTCAGACTCTGAGGAAACCTTCACGACCCATGGTTACATTACCCGTTAACCCAGAATGTACTGTGTACCTGTTTCCATCTGGTGCAAGTAAACACCCGTTTGATCTGAAGTGGTGTCTGTTCTCCTTTCATTCAGCACCCGCACGGCCACAGCATCATCACCGGAGGTGAGGACTACTATTCCTCTCATCTGCCTCGCTGCCCTGAGTTAAAGCTCCATCTGTGGGGAGCTGTACTACCAAAGCTGCTTTTCGGTTAACTATCACCAGGTACCACAGGTGGCATCACGTTATCATTCCCCATCATCATCACCCCCATCCCTGCCACTGAGGGTCCAGGGCACGGAACCGGGAACCGACCAGCTGTGATTCCCCACCGAAGTAACCCCCTGTCCCGGTATCCGAGTACCCCCTACCCTGTTGACTGACTCACATGCAGGAAGCGTTGAAGCAGTTATCCGATGGTAAGACCTATAAGGCCCTGGCATTCGATCCCACACACAAAGCAAAAGATAAACTCTGGTCATTGCTGAAAAAGAATGTAGATCTTGGTGTACTCACTAGAAATGCAGCGTAGAAGCTATATCCAGAATTCCCCAATGAACCACATTGGTACAACCAGCCAAAGGTCCACAAATCAACGACAGCACCGCTTGGTCGACTAATCGTGTTGGGGGTGGGTTCCTTAACGGAGCCCCTGTCGCGATTTCTAGACTGGCAGTTGCGGCCTTTGATGCATGAGATTCCTTCATTTATTAAGGATACAAATGATTTTCTGAAAATCTTGAAGGAGGTGGTATGGCAAGAAGGCTTTCAACTAGCATCAGTAGATATTGAAAGCCTATATACCCGGATCCCACAAGGCCTGGCAGTGAAAGTGGTGGAGAAGGTTTTGAGGGCCACAGATAAATCTGATCTACTCATAAGCTTCATTATAGAAGCCTTAAATTTTGTACTTAGCCATAACTAGGGATGAGCGAGTACCTTAATATTCGTGCTAGCTATACTCGCAACGAGTAGGTAGCGGTACTCGCTACTCGTTGTGAGTATAGCGAGTACGAATACTTTCGCAGTGTATCTATAGATACACTGTGAAAGTAGCCTAAAAGTGAGTAAAAGTTGTTAAAAAATAATAAACTTACATACTCACCTGTCCGACGCCTGCACCGGGACTGGCAGAGAAGACATCCGATCGCTGGACAAGGACCTTTCACTACCAGCCAATCAGATGGCCGGTAGCGATCTGGCCAATCAGATGGCGCCACGTCACAACTACGTCATCGCTAGCGGCCACCTGATAGTACATCTAGGACCTTGCAAATTGGCCAATCAGGTGGCCGCTAGCGATCACGTGGTTGTGACGTGGCGCCATCTGATTGGCCAGATATCTACCGGCCATCTGATTGGCTGGTAGTGAAAGGTCCTTGTCCAACGATCGGATGGCTTCTCCGCCGGGCCCGGTGCAGGCATCGGAAGGTGAGTATGTTAAGTTTATTATTTTTTAACAACTTTTAATTACTTTTAGGCTACTTTCACAGGGTATTTATAGATACACTGCGAACGTATTAGGACTAGCGAGTAGCCCGAATACCGCTACTATTCAGCGAATACCGAATAGTAGCGAGTATACTTGCTAATCCCTAGCCATAACTCATTCAAGTATGTAGACCAATGGTATACCCATATTATGGTACTGCAATGGGGATGTCAGTAGCTTGTGCTTTAGCTAACATCTTTTTGGGGGTGTTTGAGAATAAATATGTGTATTCAGTGAGTAACCCTTTCCTGAAAAACATAAGGGCCTATCATCGTTATGTGGATGCTGTGTTCCTTATATGGGATTGGGAGAAGGAGGATTTTGAAAGTTTTGTGACATATCTGAACGAATCGAATCGAATTAGCATGAAATTTACACACGTATTGGGAGGGGATGTCCTGGAATTCTCAGACGTCAAAATCACAATACATGATGGTAAAATTTATACTGAAAATTTTCGGAAATCAACTGCTAAGAATTCTGTACTTCATTATGAAAGTAACCAACCCTATCACGTGAAGAAAGCCTTGCCCTATAATCAAATTTTACGTTTATGAAGAATTAACAATTACGATGAGAAATTTTCGGAACAAGTAGGGGAGTTGAAAGACCGGTTAAGATCTAGAGCATACCCAGAAGAGATGATTAATGAGGCCCATAGGAAGGTAGATGAGGTGAGGAAAGAGGGATGGAAGAAGAAAGTCGGGAATAAGAAGTAACGTAGATTCATTTTTAACTTAAAATATGGTCCAATGGATAAAGCCATCCGCACCGCCATCAGAAAAAACTGGTACCTAATTGAGAGTAACAAGCATCTAAGGGAAATAGCCTTGCGTAAACCCCTAATTACACATAAAAGGTTTAAAATATAGAAGACATGGTGGTACAGAGACGGATGCTACCTGAAAGAACATGGCTGGATAGGCAGTGTCCAGCAGGGAACTATAGATGTTGCAAATGTTGCTTTTGCTCTCAACATGTGACCCAAAACCCTATTAAGATTGGTCCTGTCCTACATAACCTAAACAGCTTTATCTCCTGGAAAACGAAAAATGTAGTGTACGCCATAATGTGCCCTTATGGTAGATATTATATTGGGAAGACAATAAGATGTATGTACATACGTTTTAGGGAACACGTGAAATCTATAGAGTAAGGGGTTGGCTGACCGAGACTGATAGATCATGTAAGAACTATGGATAAAGGGGACCCTTAAGCACTATCTTTTATGTGTCTAGAAAAGATAGAAATGCCACCAGAAGGAGGAAATCTGCATAGATTACTCCTGCAGCGAGAAGTGAGCTGGATCATAAGGCTGAGGGCACAGGGTGCTGCTGCTGGTTTTAATGATAAAAATAATCTCTCTGTGTTCTTGTAAAAATTTTAATGGTAATGGGACACTTATAGTGTTATTTTATGATATACCGTATGTTGGTTTTGTTCTTTGTTCTGTTCTGTGACATGTACCGTATATACTCGAGTATAAGCCGAGTTTTTCAGCCCAAAAATTGGGCTGAAAAGTACCCCCTCGGCTTATACGCGAGTCAGTGACGGTATACAGCAGCCCCAGCAGCCTCAGTAATCCAGGGCCCCCCAGCTTTGCTCCGGTCACCTGTAAAGCAAAATATATTTATCACTGTCCCGCTGCCGTCCGCGCCCGCACCTGACAACATCCCCGATCCTCCATCTTCATGCGTCCTCTTCCGGTTTCCTGTGTTCGTCGCAGGCAATGACGTCATTGCCGGCGCCAAACACAGGAAGTCGGAAGAAGACGCATGAAGATGGAGGATTGGGGATGTCGGCAGATGCGGGCGCGGACGGCAGCGGGACAGTGATAAGTATATTTTGCTTTACAGGTGACCGGAGCAAGGCTGGGGGGGGCCCTGTATTACTGGGGCTGCTGTATACTACCGCTGGGGCTGCTATATACTACCACTGGGGCTGCTGGGGCTGCTGTATACTACCACTGGGGCTGCTGGGGCTGCTGTACACTACCACTGGGGCTGCTATATACTACCACTGGGGCTGCTGGGGCTGCTATATACTACCACTGGGGCTGCTATATACTACCACTGGGGCTGCTATATACTACCACTGGGGCTGCTGTGGATGCTATATACTACCACTGGGGCTGCTGTATACTACCACTGGGGCTGCTGGGGATGCTATATACTACCACTGGGGCTGCTGTATACTACCACTGGGGCTGCTGGGGATGCTATATACTACCACTGGGGCTGCTGTAAACTTCCACTGGGGCTGCTGGGGATGCTATATACTACCACTGGGGCTGCTGTATACTACCACTGGGGCTGCTGGGGATGCTATATGTGGCGCCCCGCAACGAGTGCGTCACAAGAGGGTAATGCAGCCATAAAGGCAGCCGCAATATCCTCTGACTCAGCGATGATCTAGTTAACTTTGAGATCCAACCCAACATGCATCACCTAGAACAGAGGGCCAATCCTAGGTCCTGGTGGGTGGAGTGTTAGGGTAGTGTAGTAAAACATACAATAATCTAGACAAAAAGGAGAATAGTCTAGAACTCGAAGAAGAAGGGTCTAGGACTAAGCTTGGAGAGGAGCGGGGGCTCCGCACCCCGTGCGGGCCCCTGGGCCGTCACCGGTCGGGTGTCAGCACCTGAGGCCTTAACCACCGGGATTGGGCATTATCTACACGGGTTCCCAAAAGACTCCCGTGCCCACAACTCACAGCCGGTTCACTGGTACCGAAGCTGGCAGCAGTTCACCTCTGCCACGCGAACCAGAAGAGTGGAGGAGCAGCTTCAAAGGAGCACCCCACCACCAGCCAGTTTCCAGTCGTCTAACCAGCGGTGTACCCACTGAGGGATCCAAGGCTCCCCAAAGCATCCAGAACGTACATCATGGATAGGGCATTGAAGCAGCCTCCCCGTACCCGACCTGGTATTCCTGGGCGACACTGGCAAACAAGTTAGGTAGAATGGAGGAACACTTGCGGATCTCTGAGGGACACTATCATTGCTGAGTCCACCCGGTCTACTACTCAACCACTGTATACCATGTATTGCCGACTGGTTACAGTAAAGACCCGTTATAGAGACTTTCTGTGTCTGTGCTTCCTTATGAACTGTCCGTCCGTACAGCAAGGTAACCGCAGCTGCCGCACAACATCTTGAGCAGCTCCAGCCTCCGGGGATCACCGCTCAGCCTGAGGGGAGCGTAACATCTTGCTGCTATCCATCCCCCGGGGGCTCCGCAGCGTCGGTAGCCCTTACCGAATCTACTCATAGGTGGCGTCACGAATAAATTAAAAACCCCTTTAATCTGTTCCACCAAGACGTCTTCACTTTTGATCTGCACTACACCGGGCCCCACTACCGGCAGGCGCGGTCCACCCGTGACAAGGAGGAAGGAAGCATCGCCTGTCTAAACCGGAGTCCCGGCCGCGGTGAGTCAGAAAATGGCGTCACGAACAGGATACGAGCAGGCCCATTACCCAACGGGTATAATGTGCTTAAACTGGACTTTATTGTCTACAATTTGGACTTTGTTCGTCCCTAAAAGAACTTTCCCGCCTTTTCACCATTGGGTCAAGATGGCGCCCAAGATGGCGTTCCCGCCACAAAAAGCCGCCACATGCAAGCCCAGGAGTGAGTCAACCCCCCCCCTCATCGTGGGAGGGCTAAAGACAAAAGGCGCCAAACTCTTTGTCCGCCCTGATTGCTCGAATCAACCATGGGGGCGGACCCCAAAGACTTTTCCCACGATTGGACTACAAAAGCCCACAGGAAATGGGAGTGTCAGACAGACTTCTTCACCAGCTCTACCAGAACGCTTACCGGTTGAACGGGTGTGGTTTCCCTCCATAAAAAGAATGGCCAGCACGAGACTCCAAGACCTGATGCGGGAGGTCGAGGCGGAGGCCAGAGCAGCCATAGGCCAACCGGGTCCGGATCCTGCCCTTACCATAGACGGCAGCCCCGACTTCTGGCTAGAGGCTCTACAAGACCTCCGGGTGCGACTACTTGAGACAGTGGAATGGACGATTCGCAGCTGGAGCGCGACCCTAGGCAGAAGACTCCATCATGCGATGTAGCAGAGCCGACCGGGTACAGCTTCTCCAAGCCCAGACGACATCGCCAGTTTTTCAACAGCCTCACCGTCGCCCACTACCTGTCCGGCTTCGTCACCGGAGCCCATAGACTGTGTCATCCCAGTGAGAGTTACCCCTCGACCCGTACCAGCGGACGAAACCGCAGCCGATCCCGTTCCAGAGCCGGAGCTTCCAATACGCTCCCACGAAGAAGCTGACACATACCTGGTTCCACCTGCGGAACCTGCGACCAGTTTCCACACTACCGAGACTGTCGCCTGTTTCTCCCTTGAACCGGAGGCCTCCTCTGCAACTACAGAGGCCTACCTGGTGACCGGGATTGAAACACCACTTCCCGCTGCTACAGAAGAAGAGGCAGGCAGCCTGGAAGTCCTGCACAACGACCCCGAGGAGAACTTTGCAGCACAGCCACCCACCGATCCAGAGGATTTCATCCCATCGTCTTCGTCAGCCAAGCAGCCCGACGTAGTCATCGAAGTGAGAGGTCGAGGAGGATGACGACGAGACCTACAGTCAAGCTGAGGATCTCTACACCGGGTTCGCCTGGGGAGACACAAGGAACCCTTCTGCCGGGCGATCAGCTCGGGTGCACTGGTCGGGTGCCGCCGCAACCGTATCTTCTCCGGTTCCGTTGAATCGGGCACCACTCCAGACTGCCCACCAAGCTCGAGCAGTTCAACAACCATCACGCCGTAGTGACTTTATCCACACGCCGCACCACTCCGACGAAGAGGTACGTCGTATCCGGAGAGAGGAGTGGCACACTCGACTGCAAGCCAACATGCAGGCTCGCGCCGAGGCACGCCGCCAACCTCCACTACCTGAACAATTCCGTAAAACCGGGCGGGTAAGCACATTTAACTTGTCCACCGGGTGGGGATTCGTAAGGGAGGAGGGTGTGAGTACTGAAGTATTTGTGGGGCGTCGTGATGTGGAATCGCATCTACCGCGAGGTCATCCAAACCGAGACTTGTATAGAGGGGACATAGTAGCCTATGAGCGACAAGTATGCTGTGACGGGTGGTTCGCTATACGAGTCCGGAACACTGCCCTCCATAAGTGACTGTTGTTGTTTGAACTTTTCTACAAAGAGACTTCTTCCTGTTTGCACCGTAACACCGCGACTTGGCGGCAACAGCCTGAACTTCTATCCTAAGGACAGCCGACCGACCGCCGGGTCCGCGCAATGTGTTAACCTGTTTATTTACCTCACTTTTATGCATACATGACTTGTCATTAATAAAAGTGTATTACCTGTTGTAAAATAATAATAAAAATCTCTGTAATATGAGTAGTGTGACGCTTGGCGACAAGCGTATTCAACCAAGGGGGAGTGTGGCGCCCCGCAACGAGTGCGTCACAAGAGGGTAATGCAGCCATAAAGGCAGCCGCAATATCCTCTGACTCAGCGATGATCTAGTTAACTTTGAGATCCAACCCAACATGCATCACCTAGAACAGAGGGCCAATCCTAGGTCCTGGTGGGTGGAGTGTTAGGGTAGTGTAGTAAAACATACAATAATCTAGACAAAAAGGAGAATAGTCTAGAACTCGAAGAAGAAGGGTCTAGGACTAAGCTTGGAGAGGAGCGGGGGCTCCGCACCCCGTGCGGGCCCCTGGGCCGTCACCGGTCGGGTGTCAGCACCTGAGGCCTTAACCACCGGGATTGGGCATTATCTACACGGGTTCCCAAAAGACTCCCGTGCCCACAACTCACAGCCGGTTCACTGGTACCGAAGCTGGCAGCAGTTCACCTCTGCCACGCGAACCAGAAGAGTGGAGGAGCAGCTTCAAAGGAGCACCCCACCACCAGCCAGTTTCCAGTCGTCTAACCAGCGGTGTACCCACTGAGGGATCCAAGGCTCCCCAAAGCATCCAGAACGTACATCATGGATAGGGCATTGAAGCAGCCTCCCCGTACCCGACCTGGTATTCCTGGGCGACACTGGCAAACAAGTTAGGTAGAATGGAGGAACACTTGCGGATCTCTGAGGGACACTATCATTGCTGAGTCCACCCGGTCTACTACTCAACCACTGTATACCATGTATTGCCGACTGGTTACAGTAAAGACCCGTTATAGAGACTTTCTGTGTCTGTGCTTCCTTATGAACTGTCCGTCCGTACAGCAAGGTAACCGCAGCTGCCGCACAACATCTTGAGCAGCTCCAGCCTCCGGGGATCACCACTCAGCCTGTGGGGAGCGTAACATCTTGCTGCTATCCATCCCCCGGGGGCTCCGCAGCGTCGGTAGCCCTTACCGAATCTACTCATAGGTGGCGTCACGAATAAATTAAAAACCCCTTTAATCTGTTCCACCAAGACGTCTTCACTTTTGATCTGCACTACACCGGGCCCCACTACCGGCAGGCGCGGTCCACCCGTGACAAGGAGGAAGGAAGCATCGCCTGTCTAAACCGGAGTCCCGGCCGCGGTGAGTCACTATATACTACCACTGGGGCTGCTGTATACTACCACTGGGGCTGCTGTATACTACCACTGGGGAGGCCTGTATACCACTGGGGGGGGCCTGTATACCACACTGCTGGGGGCTGTATACCTGTGCTGGGGTCCACCCTCGGCTTATACACGAGTCAATAGGTTTTTCCAGATTTTTGGAGCAAAAGTAGGGGGGTCGGCTTATACACGGGTCGGCTTATACACGAGTATATACGGTATTTTATAACATTATTGTAGTGATATTTGATAATGACTTGGTGTAGGTAGTGTTAACCAGTGTTTTAGATGATTATGTTCTTTTATATATGTTGCTAGGTAACCAAATTGATGATTCAATGAGAGGGTGGGTACAAATATAGGGAAGTACCCTACCCCTTTTCTGGATTGTAACTTTTTGAAGCGCCACTAGGTGGAGTGAAACGGCCGTTGTATTTGGAATCCCCCATCCTCCCACCCGCAACCCCCGCTGTAAAAACCTGATGTCCATTTGATTAAATAAAGTAAGTAAAGCCAGAGGATGAGTGCTGCTTCATCTCTTTCTTCCGTCAATTGATGCGTTCCAGAAAAGCTTTATTTGTGATCTTATAAAAAGTTCTCGCTCAGCACTCAGCACTGCGCTATGAAAAGAAATAAAGAATATTGCTGAAGACAATTTGGTAAGTGCTGAGAGAGAACTTTTTATTTCTGTGCATCACCCCCTGCGAAGTGCCAATCATCTGTGATTTCTTATTTTTGATCTCAGCTATCCACTGGAGTCGTTGATCACCCTTTGTCAAGGTCCACGTCTCTCGCACCCATACAACACAATTGGGAATGCAATGGCTATGACCAGTCATCGTTTGGTAGTGATTGAGATGTCCTTCCACTACCACAGTGGCTCCATGTTCATTATTGCCACACAACCCATTGCAAGCCGCTACTTGATTTCAGCTATAGAGAAGACGTTACAATGAGGGACACCAAGAAGATAAAACTGCTTACTATTTCTATTTCTTCACTGTCAATCTTCAAATTCACCTTCTCACTGGCGGTAGTCATTATATTGGTCTTCCTCATATTCACATGCAAACCAAACATCTTGCTTTTTTCACTGTGCTTTGAAGTCAGCTTATTTAGATCCTTCCTTTGTTTGGCTAAAAGAGTGGTATCATCTGAGTATCTCAGGTTGTTAATGAACATTCCACCTATCCTCATGCCAACTGATGATTCATTCAAGTCAAGCTTCCTTGTGATCACTTCTGCATAGAGGTTGAAAAGGAAAGTTGAGAGGATGCAGCTTAGTCTTGTGACCTTTTTGATCTTAAAATACTGTGTCCCCAAATGTATTTTGTACTGTAGCTTCCTGTTTATTGTAGAGTGACTTGATCAATTTGACCCGGTGTGTGGGTAATACTAGTGTGGCACCCCTACGGTTCGGTTGCCACAGGAACACCTGGTGCAGGGAGGGATTTCCACATCAAGTAAACTTACATGCAACACCTTCCACCCCAGACCTGAAAGGGGAGCTCTATTTGCCGACTTCAGGCAAGGTCCCCTATAAATTTAGGCCCGGTGGAGGAATTAGGAAGTTCAGTATGGAGCAGCACTGAGGAAGACATCTGGTTGGTTGGAGTCATGCTAGGCTGGTACCAGAGGGAAGCCTAGCCAGTGTAATGGCCCCTTTACATGCAGCTACAGGTGACAGGTTTTCCACAGGTAACTTACTGGTTGCAGTGAAATCATGGAGACATAGTTCTATCTTGGTGCTGTGTACAAATGGAACTATGTCTCCATGATTTCACTGCAACCAGTAAGTTACCTGTGGAAAACCTGTTACCTGTAGCTGCGTGTAAAGGGGCCATAAGGGACCCAAGAGTGGGGTTCGGAGGCAAGACGTACCAGAGACGGAGTGAGGGCAGAGGAACCATACTGGTTCACCCCAGAGAAGCAGTAGAAGCAACCTGGACACCGGAGTCCGAGTCTGCATGGGTCCGGTTAGCCCAGCAGAGAAGACCGGAGGACCAGGGATGCTTCAGTCTCCTGGCGGACATTTGTTGCACAGCCAACCACAGAGCCAGGGACTACAGAGGGGTAAGCAGGGCCCACCAGAAGGTTCTCACTGCCTGCTATACAAGTGAGGGACACAGGAGGGGTCAGGGCTAGGTTTCAGACAGGCCAGAACTTAAGCACACACACACAGAACAAGGAGGCCTCACAACTCATCGGGTGTGGAAATCTTGAACTGCCACCCGACCACCTGGACAGTACCCTGGATGTTACCTTGATTCAGCATCACCAGTAAAAGGTACGGAAATAACTTCCATCGTGTGTGTCTGTTATTGCGGTCCCTGATCCTGCCCTTAACATAGACTGTGATTTAGTTATTGCCAACACCTGTTAGATGCCACAGGTAAGTTACAGGTGCTGTTAATTACACAAATTAGAGAAGCATCACATGATTTTTCTAACAGTGCCAATACTTTTGTCCACCCCCTTTTTTATGTTTGGTGTGGAATTATATCCAATTTGGCTTTAGGACAATTCATTTTGTGTTTTTTCATTGAAGACAAATTAAATGAGGATAATAATATCAAAGAATTTGTGATTGCAATCATTTTCAGGAAGAAACTAAGTATTATCTGACAGAATTGCAGGGGTGATACTTTTGGCCACAACTGTATATAATATATGCGTTTCACTTCATGTGACAGATGCTGGGGACCTGAAGCAGTGAGAGGGCCTACAGCTTTCTGTGAGTGGAAGCAGAGGAGACCTGCTCACACACAGCTGCACTCCCTCTCTCCTCTCCTGCTCTGCACTGATCTATGTGATCGGTACATAGCAGGAGAACAAGCTTACCCGGAGCTGAATGGAGGCTGAATGACCTGCCACTTCTAGTCATGTGACTCATCATATGACTGAAATCAAGGTCCTAGAAGAGACTGCTTCTGCTTAACTTCTGCAGCCTCCGTGCAGCTCACTGTGGCTCCTCTCCTGCTCTGCACGGATCAAGATCATCTGAATGTGGTAATATATGTGTGCGTGTGTCTGTTTGTGTATGTGTGTGTATCTGTGTGTGTGTCTGTATGTGTGTGTCTGATTATGTATGTACGTGTGTGTCTGTATGTGCGTGTGTCTCTGTGTGTATCTATATCTGTATGTGTGTGTTTGTATGTGTGTGTGTATTTGTATTTGTGTATATCTGTATTTGTGTATATGTGGCGCCCCACTGGTCAGGTGTCACAATGGGGGTAGTGCACCCATAAAGGAGCGTGCAGTTACCCCTGTCACAGTGGGAATGCAGGGTTTGTAGGAGGCTCCCATCCCAGCACTTCCCACACACCCACCTAGAAAAATGGTTTGGGAACATAACCTGGGGGGGCAGTTAGAGGAGGAGGGAGGTAGAAAAAGGGGGGATTCTTGTTTTGCCTTGAGGGAAGAAGGAGCACGGGAGCCCTGAGAGAGAGAAGGGGACTCCGAGAGAGGGGGCCTGGAGAGAGAAAACAGGCAGCCCACACTGAAGGCGGGGACCCCCCAAATCAGAGCGTCCATATTCCGGGAGGGAATCCTGGTCCATACACCGAAGTGCTGGTTCCGAAGATGCGGCACAGGGAGCTCAGCTCCTGAGTCGTAACACCAGTCGGCGTGTGTCCATCTACTGGCGCCGACACCCTGTCAAAAAGGAATCAGTCACACCAGGATAACCCACCGGGGTCGAGTTCCAGTGCAGAAGAGAGCAGAGCGGGAAGCCGAGACACTCAGAAAGCATCCCAATAGGGCCTGGTACTAAGCAGGCTGTTCCGGGACAGGGAGCAGCAGCTGGACACGGGTCAGAGCAAGGAAGGCATATCACGGGAGACTCCTAGAGACCTTACAGCCTTCTGTGACTACCCGGCCAGCTACCCTTACCTAACAACTGTTGTCCTCTGTGAACTGTACCACCACCAGCATTGTTCCAGTAAAGTACCCGTGTAGAATGACTGAGTCTCCGTGTGCTTATTTCACTGCTGCACTGCAACTTGTTTATCTCCATCATCAGCACTTCCATAACTACAGGTGCATCCCTGTCCCAGAGGGACAGCTCTACCTGCAGGGAGCTGTGCCATCTCGGTTGCTATACCATCGCCCTCCGGAGGTCTGAAGCGGCGCTGGTGCTATATCACCATAATCTGCGGGAGGCGTCACGATAAAGTTACAAACTTTTATTCCCATTTCAACTACTCCCTTTTAGTTGACCACTAGGGTCACGGGTCTGTGCAGGCCACCAGTGACATCCCAACCACAGCAGAGGGCCCAGACACCCAAGTCCCTGTATTGCCCTGGGCTAGTCATATATATATATGTGCATGTAGCAGAGCTGTGTGTGTTTGTATGTGCATATAGCAAAGCTGTGTGTGTTTGTATGTGTATGCATTGTACATATAGCAGAGCAGGGCATGTAGTGTCCATGTGGCAGAGCCATATATGTATCTGTATATGTAGTATGCATGTAGCAGAACTGCATGTGTCTGTATGTGCATGAATTGGGCATGTACCAGTGATGTCTGTGTTGTATCTGTACATTCATGTAGTAGAGCTGTGCGTGTGTATCTGTATGTTCATATAGTAAAGCTGTGTGTGTGTACTGTGTGTACTATGTGTAGTGTGCATGTAGCAGACCTGGGTATCTACATGCACGTGTAGCAGAGCCATCTATGTCTATGGGCATGTAGCAGAGCTGTGTGTATCATATATAATTTGGAGAGTGTAAAAAGGGCCCATTAAGACTCTTTCGCCCGAGGCCCACAAAAATTTGGAGCCGGCCCTGGATATTCTAATTCATTGAGATGCACTAGTATTTACCTTACTATAGGGTATAAGCTTATCTTGGGTTTGTGAATGTGCTCCTATTACATGTATACCAACTTATGCTTTTTCTTTTATATGAATATATACATGTCATGCTGATTTAATATTTATTAATGCAAAATAATATTTCAAGCGG
Organism: Allobates femoralis; assembly: GCA_033576535.1. Taxonomy (NCBI): domain Eukaryota; kingdom Metazoa; phylum Chordata; class Amphibia; order Anura; family Aromobatidae; genus Allobates; species Allobates femoralis. Next base: position 418,409,801 of record JARQOC010000002.1, read on the forward strand.
ATTTGTCACCAGAGTTCTCTACCAAAATTACCTATAGTATTACATGTAGTACATATCATAAAGCTGATGAGCCTGACATACTTACAGTGGAAATCATTGTCAGAGTAGTTATATAGTTACCGTATATAATTCTGAAATTAAGATGCATATTTTATTTAAATATATGTAAGCATGGCTATATTCTTAATTATAAAGCATAATCATCCAAACCATTCTGATGGAATACTACTTCGAAAATTTTCTTGACCGATGATACATTTACAATCATAGAACTTAATTCACCATGGAATTAGAAAAAGAGCAGCTGCAATAGTCATATGAATATTGTATAGCTAATTATCTTTGTCATACCAAGGACAGATCATTATATCTCAAATATAAGTTTAAGCATAGAAGACCATCTTGATTAATGATTAACAGTCATCTAGAAATTTTTCAGAAACTTGTAAGTGTAAATGTATTAAATGTTGTAGTTTGAGATGCTAACAAAGGTAACTACTCTTAAAGTGATCCTAAACCCACAAACTGACCCCCCCACATCTTTAGACCTATCCCTGCACCCCCTCTTATCATTTCTAGCCATCCCTTTTGCAGAAAAAATCGATTTTGTAAAGTAGAGAAAAAGTTATATTTAATTCCTTCTGTGTGAGTTCTCTCTTTCTTAGGAAGCCGCAAATAGGCCCGCCTGTCTGCTGCCATGTAATTATGCACGCCACTCTCTGCTTCTAAGAGCCTGGCCGCGTCATGAAAGGGGCGGAGCTAAATCGCGTCATGCCGGAGCCCCGCCCCCTTTCATGTCGCGGCCAAGAATAAGTTCATGCAAAGGAAGATGCAGCAGAGTCAAGTTCACTTCACTCCAGGTACTTTACTGGAAACTTTAGCAGCATTAGTTACAGTTCTCAGTGCAGTAAGATGTTATAATTAGTGATGGGCGAGTCCTAAATTACTTGGAATCGCTTGACTCTAGCGAGTCCGAGCCCAGGACTCGCTACTCATTGCGAGTCTAGCGAGTCCAATGTTAATGAATGGGGAAGCGAGTAATAGCGAGTAATGTGCGATTTACAAATCGCAGATGTGTCTCGGAAGCTTTAGGCTCTATCTGCTACAATAGCTAAATCATGTTTAATAGGCTCCCGCTGTCACAGCACAGTTAACTCTCTGCTTACCGGCGCTGCAACAAGAAGAAGAAGGAAGACAGAAGACAGAAGAAAGAAGAGAGAAGACCTGGGTCTTTGGAGGGGTATGTGGTGGTAATAAAGTTGGAGTCCCTAATGGTGTCTGTGTCTTTATTTTTAATAAATAATTTTTCTCTGTGTTGTGTTTTTTTTAACCCTTTATTGGAGATTCTTAGTGGCCGGGTCAAACCTGGCCTGGCATTAAGAATCTCGGGCTTAATACCAGCTTGTATAACAAAGCTGGTATTAACCCCTTTATTACCCAGCGTGCCACCGCCACCAGGGCCGCTGGAAGAGCGGGGTTCAGCGCCAGAGGATGGCGCTTCAATGAACGCGCCATCTTCTGGGGCGGCTGCGGGCTGCAATTTGCAGCGGGGGGTGCCCAGAAAGCTTGGGCCTCCCTGCGCTGCGGATTCCAGCCCCCAGCTGCTTAGCTGTACCTGGCTAGACATAGAAATTGCGCGGAGCCCCACGCATTTTTTTTTATTATTTCATGAAATTCATGAAATAATAAAAAAAAGGGCTCCCCTATATTCTTGTGTCCGGCCAGGTACAAATAGTCACCTGGGGGTTGGGGGCAGCCCGTTGCTGCCTGCTGGATCCGGCTGGTTCCAGAAATACGGCGAAGCCCGCGTCATTTTTTTTCTGAAAAATCAATAAAACAATCCTAAAAAATGGACTGCATCTTTATTAACCCCTCGCCCATGGTCCAGGGGTTAATAAAAATGCAGTCCCTTTTATTTACATTGTTTTATGGATTTGTCAGAAAAAAATTTCACGTGGGCTTCGCAGTATTACTGGAACCAGCCGGATCCAGCAGGCAGCGACGGGCTGCCCCCAACCCCCAGGTGCCTATTTGTACCTGGCCGGACACTAGAATATAGGGGAGCCCTTTTTTTTTATTATTTCATGAATTTCATGAAATAATAAAAAAAAATGCGTGGGGCTACGCGTAATTTCTATGTCTAGCCAGGTACAGCTAAGCAGCTGGGGCTGGAATCCGCAGCGCAGGGAGGCCCAAGCTTTCTGGGCACCCCCCGCTGCAAATTGCAGCCCGCAGCCGCCCCAGAAGATGGCGTGTTCATTGAAGCACCATCCTCTGGTGCTGAACCCCGCTCTTCCAGTGGCCCTGGTGGCGGTGGCACGCTGGGTAATAAAGGGGTTAATACCAGCTTTGTTATACAAGTTGGTATTAAGCCCGAGATTCTTAATGTCAGGCCACGTTTGACCCGGCCACTAACAATCTCCAATAAAGGGTTAAAAAAAACACAACACAGAGAAAAAATTTTATTAGAAATAAAAAAAGAAAGCCATTAGGGACTCCATCTTTAATTAAAAAAATCCTCTTCCGTCCGACGTAGTCCAAAACGCGATGTCCTCTCTGCTACATCCTTGTGCATAGATATAGATGTCTATGCACAGGGAATGAGCAGACTGAGAACAATCTCAGCTCTGCTACATCATCTCTGTGCACAGGGAGAGCACCTGGACCAGGACCCTGGAGCTGCGGCAGCCTGCAGAACCCGAGCCCGACACAGAGCAGACAGCCGGACTCCTTACTGTGCGAGTTTCCCTGAGATTACTTGCACAGTAACGAGTCCAATGCAAGTCAATGGCAATCCTAGTTTTGTCAGGGTCTCTGACAAAACTAGGATTGCCATTGATTTGCATTGGACTCGTTACTGTGCGAGTAATCGCTGGGAAACTCGCAGAGTACCGAGTCCTGCGAGTCCCTTACTACTCGCCGAGTAACGAGTCCTAGCGAGTAGACTCGCCCATCCCTAGTTATAATGACAAGTAGCTAACGGGTGGCTGCAAGCGGATCCCAGGTGGTAGGAAGGAACCCTTGGTGTGTGCCTTCTATACCGTCTACTCCTCTCCTGCTTCCAAGTGGTGTTGAAACCTGGTCCCATAAAGCGAACCTGATCTCCTGCTGTCTCTCTCTCTCTTCTCGCTCCCGTCGGGTTACCTTCTGCTGACTGGCCGCCGAACCATCAAGCGGTGCCTGGAACCCTTTTTTGGTCGCTTAAGAGCCTGGGAGTAATACATACTCCCCTGGTCTTCGGATTTTCTGTGGTCCTTTGGTTTTTGCGGGCTCCGGTGCCCTGTAAGCTGTTGCGGTTAGACCTTCTCAAATTCGTCCTTTCCTTCCCCAACTGGCTGTCTGTGCCTGGGATCTTTCCTTCCTCTTACTCTCCTGGTCCCTCAGCTGAGAGACCCTCTTTCCAGACCTGGAGGCTAAGACCTGAAGCCCAGCAGGCCTCGGGCAAAAGACCAATGGTCAAAGACCTCCTTGCTCCCCTTGGAAGTGATTTTGTTCCCTCCCGGGTACCTCCCACTATATGATCTAGTGTGGAATGCTGGTCTATGGGTCCCACCCACCATCCTAGAATCTACTTGCAGGTGGAGCATCCGCACCGCTTTTATGGGTGCAGTACCCCTCTGTGACGCCTGCATAGCGGGGCGCCACATCAACCTTTCATTTATAGTTTTTCTCTCCTGGTTTTGGCACACAAACCGGATGGAACCTGATCAGGCAAAAAACTGCAGTGTGAAACCAGCCTCAGGGGTTGCAGTTGCACCTGGGCCTTGAAGACTGGATGCGCGTGGTGGTGGTTGTTTCCATTTTGGCCCATATGTGAGACCAATAGTAGTAAGGATCCATCATAGGTTGGAGTCGTCTTGGAAATCTTGTTTTGGGGTCCACCAGCTCCAAGTTACGTCACTGATTTTACATGTATTTATGACATATAAAAATGTATTCAGAATGAATTTTCTATGGGGCAAACTCTTCCATTACTCACTTCCCCATTAGAGTGAACTTTGCCTCTCTGAGTTTCCTCTCTCTCTTTCTTTCTCTGTTTCTTGGGATCTTTGCTTTCTGGGGCCCCTCAGCCGAGGTGGCCCTCCTTGCTCCTTCAGGCTGGCTGCCTGGCTCCTTCCACACTCCCTCCTCCTCCGACTCTCTGAGCTAGACCGCTCTTTAGTTCCCCCTGGAGGTCACTATATACCCTCCCGGGGTCCCTCCTACCCACTATTCTAGTGTGTAAGTGCTGCTCTAGGGCTCCATCTAGTGACCATGGTCCCAATTGCAGTGGAGTACTACACCGCTTTGTGGCACCTACGTAGTGGGTCGTCACACTCCCCCTTGATTGAACATGCTTGTCCCCGAGCATCACATTCGCCCTTCGGGAAGTGAAAAACATTTTTATATGTATGCAAACCAACGGGTAAACTATTTACAAATCATGAATACTTAGGTTTTCTTCCCCCTTCCGGGGAGGCACATACTGTATCTTATAACGTTGCAGATAAAACAGTACACACATTATTACTCCGGTCCAACAGGACCAACTGTCGCATGCGGGCCCAGCGGTAATCTTTAGTCCTACACAGTCCAGTGCACGCTATCATCGCTGGGCCGCTCTTCTTCACACATCATCAAGGGCATAACGGGGAAAGTTCAAATAAAAAGTTTCAGGGTCACCAGGGACACACTCTTCATTGGGCAGTTCTCAAGCATAAAGGGTTATATACAGGGGAACACAATGTCTCTCATCGGGAGTCTGTTGTATAAGCATCATCAGTCTATTCTCGAAATGCGGATAGCGAACCATCCCAATGGGGCAGGATAGCGTTCGTATGCGACCTGTTCACCGCGATATAAATCACGCCGGGGGTGTCTTTTCCTTAAAAAGGATTCTACATCTTGCCGGAAGAAGAATATATCGTCTAAAAGTCCTGGCTCTCTCAAAAATCCCATCCATCTTTATGGTAAACAGAGACTACCATGCCAGTCTTGCGTAGCTCCATTGGCAGTGGGGGGTAAGCGTGGGCTTCATCTCTCAGTCTTTTAGTGGTGCGCTCCCTCTGGTACCAGTCCTCCCTTTCCCTGAGTCTGGCTACCTGGCTCCGCTCATCCTGGGACGACCGGGTGCTGTGCAGGGACTGGTATGGGGGCGGTGAGGTGGTGTTGCGGCTGCTGTAGGGCTTAGGGATAGCACATACCTTTGCGGCGTTCACAATAGCGGGGAGTCCTTAGCGGTGCTGCTGCCAGGCGGTCCACCATGCCGCTTCTGGGGTGCTTCCTCCTGAGGCTCCAGCTGGTTCCTCGTAGTCATCGTCATCATAGTTATACTCCTCAGGCTCCTCATAGAGCTCCTTGATCTCCACGTATGGTATGGTGGGCTCTGGTGCAGGCGTAGGTGCAGTCACCAGCCAGGGACTGCTGCTGGTCTGGGACGGTGGTGGTGTTGGGGGCTCCGCCTGCGTCTCCATGTCCCGGGTCTCTGCTGGTGGTGGAAGGGAGGTGTGGTACTGTTCCACAGCTCTTGCCACAATCTCTGCCTCCTGCACCTCACGGGCTGTCCTTCTCGCCGACAGCTTGTATGTCCGTTCCGCGCTCCACCGTCGGCACACCCACGTCATCATCTGCTCCATCTTCTGCCGTAACCGGGTGAACGAGTCCCGCCAATAGTCTGCAGCCCCCTCTAGCATGAGCAGGGACGCAGCTGCTGGATCGACTCTCTCGGCGCGGGCCTGATCCTCCAGCTCGCAGACGACGTCTCTCCATCGGGGTGCTACCATGCTGCCGGGTATGAAGGAGTCCGATGGCGTTTGTCCTTTTCTTCCGGTTTGTACAGCGATGGGTGGGCACTCCCAAGGAACTTCCTGTAGGCCGCCCCCCTGATTGATTGATGGCAGTCGGGACGGCCACACTTTTTCGCGCCTCTGGCTAGGCCCTCCTTCTTCTAGGGGCTGAGGCACTGCCCCAGGCCTGCATATGTTGCTTACTTCATGGCGTCGGCGCCATCTTGGGTCCCCACGCGGCAATGGCGGGAATCCATCTTGGCACCGTGCAAAGTCAGAAAAAGTCAATTTAAGTCCAGTTCAAAGCACACAGTACCCGGTGGTGCCGGGCACATTATCCTGTTCGTGACGCCAGAAGCTGACGCACACCAGGGCTGGGGCACTCGGCTCTCGGGCTCTCTTTCAGTCCGAGAAGTCACAGGTGGCCATCCCGAGGCCGTGGCCCTGGTGGTCAGCTCAATAGGGGGAAATATTGACAGGGGATTTATTTACAAAGTTGTCTTCGTGACGCCACCTGCAGTGTCTGGTGAGGGATCACCAGCACCGCCACAGTCCTCCGGTAGTTGGTGGTATTGCGGTCTAGATGGATTAGTCCCCGCAGGCGGGACTGGAGCACCGGGGCAGTGATGCTGTAAAGCAAACAGTTTAGATAGAAAGCATGCAGCAGAGTCGAAACTTCACTTCACCGGGTAACTTTACTTGAAAAACTTTCATTCAGCAATACAGTCTTTCAGCAGTTTAGCAGGTGTTGTAATGGCAAATGCTCTGGATGCTGCAATTGGGATTTCTGGCTGTAGATGGAACCCTCCTTTGTGTTCCCTTTCTTTTCCTTCTTTCCTCTTGTTCCCAGTATTGTGAAGTCTGATCTCTTATAGATGACCTGACCTCCTGCTGCTTGCTTTAGTCTCCTCTCCCTTCTACCCGCTGGGTGAACCTTCGGTTGAACTCCGCAGCCGCCTACTGCGGTTCTGATTCCCGTCTTGTGGGCTCTATCGGAGTCGGGGCCATATTTGTAATATCCCCGTTTAACGGATTTTCTGTGAGCCTTGAAGGATCTCACAGTTGCGGGCTCTGGTACCCGGTTTCTTTCCTATGGGGCAAACTCTTCTGTTACTCACTTCCCCATTTGAGTGAACTCTGCCTCTCTAAGTTTCCTCTCTCTCTTTCTTTCTCTGCTTCTTGGGATATTTGCTTTCCGGGGCCCCTCAGCCGAGGTGGCCCTCCTTGCTCCTTCAGGCTGGCTGCCTGGCTCCTTCCACACTCCCTCCTCCTCTGACTCTCTGAGCTAGACCGCTCTCTAGTTCCCCCTGGAGGTCACTATATACCCTCCCGGGGTCCTTCCCACCCACTCTTCTAGTGTGTGAGTGCTGCTCTAGGGCTCCATCTAGTGCCCATAGTCCCAATTGCAGTGGAGTACTACACCGCTTTTCTGGGTGCAGTACCCCTTTTGTGGCACCTACGTAGTGGGGCACCACACACACACTCACACATACACACACAGCAGCCTGTCGTCACACACAAACACACTCACACATACACACAGCAGCCTGTCCTCACACACAGATACACACTCACATATAACACACAGCATCCTGTCCTCACACACACACTTACACTTACACACAGCAGCCTGTCCTCACATACAGACACACACTCACACATGCACACAGCAGCCTGTCCTCACACACAGACACACACTCACACACAGTGGCCTGTCCTCACACACAGACACACACACATATACACGCACAGCAGCCTGTCCTCACACACAGACACACACTCACATATACACACAAAGCAGCCTGTCCTCACACACAGACACACACTCGCACATTCACACACAGTGGCCTGTCCTCACACACAGACACACACTCACACATACACACACAGCAGCCTGCCCTGCCCCATCCCTACCCCACACACAGCAGGTCAGACGAAAGTGAAAGTATCTTGCCTGAGCTTTGGTTTGTGTTCCCTCACTGGCAGCCCCAGGGTCTGCAGCTGAGACAGGTCACAGGAGGAATGAGGAGACTCAGTCTGTGACTGAGACAAAGTCACCGACTGCTGACAGCTGCCTTGAGGCCAGCTCCACTGCCTACACAGGGGCCCACCTGGTAATGGCAGGGGTGGCCGCGATCCGTTAAGTGGGTGGGAGAGCAGAGTGTGTGCTCTCTCCGCCCACAAAGAACATGCTGTACAGGCGCGCTCTCCTTCTTGAGAACAATGAGCCGCTGTCAGGGCCGCCCACCTGCCGATTGGTGTGAGTCTGTGGGAGAGTGAGTCACTCTCTCTCTTGGATGACGTGTACTGGCACTTTGGCGGCTGGCGCCGCTCCCCGGACCTGCTACGCCAGCGGGCGGTGGCGGCCGCAAAATCATTTAAAAGCTGGCCTGCAGCTAGAGGAGCGGACGCTGTGGCCCCGCCCACTCCGCAACTACTGGCCCATCGGGAAAAGTCCCGCATCTCCTGCCTATCAGTCCGGGCCTGATGCTGGATATTGTCACTGGTGGCCAGTGCCCGGGCCCGTGGCCCTGGTAGTCACTAAAAAGTGTGTAAAGATAACATAATAAAATAAATTGTTTGTGACTCCAGCTACGGTATCTGGTGAATGCACCAGCGCTGCTCTCAGACCTCTGGGAATGATGTGGCTGCAGCTAGATGGTGTTGCTCCCCGTAGGTGGAGCAGAATCCCCAGGGCAGTGCTGCTGTACTAAGTGTCGTGGTCGCAGGCACAGTGGCTCTGCAGGCAGGATGCTGAATGACTTCTCCCTTGTGAAAAAATAACTCACCACACATTGCTGAATCTCTGTACAGGTTTACTGGTAACCGTCAGGCAATAAACAGGTTCACAGTCTTGGGTACGTGGCCTGGGTAGTTACCAGTGGATGAGGTGTCTTTCTGTGGCTTTCAAAGGTGTTCTTTCTGGTTTCTCCTGCTGTCCTCACACTGTCCTCTGCGCTACTCCTTCCTTCCTCAGCGCGGCCCTGCACAGAGCTCCTTTCTTGCATCAGGCCTACAGTTCTGAATAGAGTAATCCCTTAGCTGAGGGGCTCACGACCCTGGACAGAGTCCCTGGTGGAGGTGTGCTTTGGACCTGGGTCGTGGCTGTCTGATGACCCATGGCCCTCCGGGTTGGCGGCTCAAGGATGAACTCTCCTGCACCATGTTCAGAGCTGGTTCCCCATTATACACCCCATCTGCTGCTGGGGTGTATATGGAGGCTGCTACTGGGGTATATGTGGAGGCTGCTGCTGGGGTGTATATGGAGGCTGCTGCTGGGGAGTATATGGAAGCTGCTGCTGGGGTGTATATATATCTGGCTAGTCCTGTGTTTGAGACTCCTAACCGAGGCTCCACAGACTTATTCGCATATTCATAATTCCCAGGAGGCAATGTGCCTAGGAATTCACTGTGTTGAGCGCTTTAGCCAGCTGCCCGCAGTGTTTTCTTGGACTGGTCTCCCTGAGATCAGTTAATACTTTGTGATGGGGGTGTATATGTAGGCTGCTGCTCGGGTGTATATGGAGGCTGCTGCTGGGGTGTATATAGAGGCTGCTGCTGGGGTGTATAGGGAGGCTGCTGTTGGCGTGTATATGGACGCTTCTGCTGGGGTATATGTGGAGGCTGCTGCTGGGGTATATATGGAGGCTAGTGCTGGGGTATATAGAGGCTGCTGCTGGGGTATATTTAGGCCGCTGCTGGGTGTATATAGAGGCTGCTGCTGGGTGTATATGAGGCTGTGCTAGGTTATATATATTATTTGGAGACTGTGCTTGACTATATGTGGAGCCCACTGGGACGGGGTACTTGGTACCGGACTAGGGTATCACGGGGTTATCACGGCGGTCTTTGGTCCGAACCATGTCCCGAGCCCACAAGTAAAGGGGTATTTACAGGGATTTGTTGTGACGCCACCCACGGGTTGTGGTCAGTGAGGGGACCACCTCTGCTACTATTCCTACCAGGAGGATGGATGGTGCTGCAGCAAGATGGATGAGCCTGCCGTGGGTCAGGGCTGCTCCTGACAGGGTGAAAAGATGTAATAAAGTTCTGTTGGCAGGGAATCACTCACGGGAGACACAAGCAGGGTTCACCGGGTTTTACTTCACAAGTTCTTAGTACAGTTCACAGTACAGTCCACACAGTTAACTCCGAACCCTCTGCAGCCAGGTTTCCTCCCTGGAACCCTTCACTCTCTGGAACCTTTCAGGCTTTCCTCTCCTCTGTTCTTCCTGTGGGCTGTATGATGGCAGCTCGGTCCCTTGTTTGGCTTCTCCCGGTGTATGGGTAGCAAGCCTGGGTCCTATATGCTGCTGTTTCTCCAGCCCTTGTAATGGGTGACTAGACCTGGAATCTGTGTCTCCCCGTTGGTGTGTCCGTGTACCGGCGTGTAGCTATGGTCACCCAGAGCCGACTCTCTGGTCCCAGCCTAGCCTAAGGTGTCCCTGTGTTGCGGGGGATCACCGGGCCCTTTCCTACCCGTGTAACTTCTGTACTGGGAAGGGATTCTCCTCACCGTCGTTCCCTCTGGCACCGCTGCCGTGTTCCTCGGACCCAGCTGTACTGGTTCAGTCTCTCCCTTTCCCCTGGGCTTCAGACTATGGAGCGGGCTTTCTCTCCAGGGAACTGTGTCTGCACCTCCCTCCCTTAGGGAAGTCTCTTTCTTTATTCTGCTGTTCTCTGTCTTTGCATCTCGGCACCCACTGGCCTACTCCTTGTCTTTACAGCTCAGCTCACTCTGGCCTACTGACTAGCTACTTCCTGTTTTCCCTTTTTATCCCATTGCTGTCACCTGACCTACGTCCCACCCACTTCCCTTTAAACCCTATCACCCCTTGCCCGCCTAGAGTCCCGGGCCCCGGGTTCGGTGTTGTGTTCCTGTGGGTGTGTGTTTGAAGGTGGTTTGTATAAACCTGTCTTCATCTGCCTGGGTGCAGTTCCTACCTGTGGCCTTCCTGGTCGCAGGGGGCCACATTCCCCCGGAGTTAAACCAGCGTGTCCCCACACCGTCCAGCATGGTTCCCCCTGAAAAACATTTTTTTTTATTAAAACATTAAGCATACTTTTCTTCCTGTTACGGAGGCACATTTCTTCAACGTTGCATTATAAAACTATATACATTTTCAAACACAGTATTCAGCCCGTTCATGGCCGCAAGTGCTGAGGCCTTCAGGCCCTCAGGTCACCAGCTTATGGCCAAGTTATTTCTCTCCGTGCTGGCATCTTACACCACACTTTCTTTTAATCCTTTACAGGACACGGGTTAATCAGTCACTGTTAAAGTCTCAAGAGTCCTGTGGCATAACAATACCAGCTCTCTATGCACACCGGGTTAAGTGCAAAAGCTTTAAAAGCACACACATAAATGGCACATTACATCTCTTAAAAAGTATAAAAAGGACCTCAAAAAGTGGGCACAAGTTTTTAAAAAAAAAACATTCAAAAACACAAGTGGCTGCTTCAGTTCAAAGTTCACAAAAGTGCACCAAGTCTCACAATGCTACCTGGTCATAAAACCAATGGGGAGCACACAGGTGCTCAACTATTTACAAGAACGTCTATATCACGTCATCATTCATGATATGATTGTCTATGACACATAAAAGAAAGGGGAGAAGGCTATTCATTCATTCAGGTATGGAATAGGGTCAATAAGGAACACATCACATTCACACTTACGGTTTTACTTGTAGTGGCAGTATGGGTTCCTCACTCCTTCTTCTTCATCCACGGTAAAACTTCTGGGGTTCGCTGGGTTGGGAACAACTCCAACTGCTCCAAAGCACTGGACAGCAAATAACTATACACGGTCTGCATTCCTGCGTCCACGCTACTCATCACTGGGTGCAGATCTGTGCTATCTTCTGGTTCAGTGGTAGAATCTGGGTTAATGGTCGAATCCGGGTTTGTTATTTCAGGATTCTCTGTATTTAAAGGCTCAACATCTCTCAGTGGTTTCAGAGATAATCTTTTTACTTTGATGCCACACGGGCCTCTTCCTCCAGATACCACTATGTAGGAGACCCATTTGCCTACTTGCACTTCCCTGTCCGGGTGATCTGAAGGGAGTTCTTCCTCCACATCCCTCCGGTTAATGAAAATGTCTCTGTCTGCTACGGGTTCTTGAGCAAAGCATAGCCCTCTTTGATTTTCACAAACTTGCCTTCACGGCGCGGGGATTGTTTGATATTCAAGTCCCGCCGGCGTCAGCTTTAGCACTAATGGTGTGGGCAATCAGTTCCGCCTTTTGGGCCTGTTTTGCCGCGTCTTCTTGCTCCCATTGCCACACACATCTCTGTAAGTATTCCTCCCGAGTTACTATCTCTACGGGGCCTGCTCCAGCATAAGGGTCCCCAGGGAAGCCCATCATATTCTCTTCCCACTCACCACGTTCCCACCAGCAACGGAGTTGCTCTCATCTCACCTTGGTAGATGCAGGGGGCGGTATCAGGGCTCCGGTAGCTGTAGGAATCCCTCTTAAAGGGCTTCGAGTGGGTCGATCACTCCTGTAGCACTTTGTGGTACGGCCTCGGCGATGGACACATCCACTAGGATTTCAGCTCTGCAATCTTCCTCGCTCCGGGTAACATTAGAGGCACTAGCCCAGCCAGGCTGCACAATCAGGGACTGCTGGCATTGGTAATAGTCGATCTGAACCCGGGTTCTCTGCTCAGTTTCCTGCCTGTGGCCACCCTGGTCGCAGGGGTGCCACATATATATATTATATACACACTATGGAGGCCGTGCCAGAGTATATATAATATTTGGGGGCTGCTGCTGGGCCACCACATCCTCCAAATAATATATACAGCCCAGTACAGTCTCCAAATAATATATACAGCCCGCAGCCTCTATATTATACATACAAAGCACACAGCCTCTATATTATACAGTCATATGAAAAAGTTTGGGCACCCCTCTTAATCTTACTAATTTTTTTTTGTTTAAAATTGGGTTTTTGCAACAGCTATTTCAGTGTGATATATGTAATAACTGATGGACACAATAATATTTCAGGATTGAAATGAGGTTTATTGCACTAACCAAAAATGTGAAATATGCATTATTTCAAAATTTGACAGGTGCAAAAGTATGGGCACCTCAATTGAAAAGTGACATTAATATTTAGTAGATCCACCTTTTGCAAAAATAACAGCCTCTGTTATAACGTCTGTTATAACGACCTTCCTGTAGCTGTTAATGAGTTCCTGGATCCTGGATGAAGGTATTTTTGACCATTCCTCTTTACAAAACAATTCCAGTTCAGTTAAGTTTGATGGTCGCCGAGCATGGACAGCCTGCTTCAAAACATCCCACTGATGTTCAATGATATTCAGGTCTGGGGACTGGGATGGCCCTTCCAGAACATTGTAATTGTTCCTCTGCATGAATGCTTGAGTAGATTTGGAGCGTGTTTTGGATCATTGTCCTGCTGAAAGATCCATCCCCGGCGTAACTTCAACTTTGACACTGATTCTTGAACATTATTCTCAAGAATCTGCTGATACTGAGTGGAATCCATGCGACCCCTAACTTTAACAAGATTCCTGGTGCCGTCATTGGCCACACAGCCCCAAAGCATGATGGACCCTCCCCCAAATTTGACACTGAGTAGCATGTGTTTTTCTTGGAATGCTGTGTTTTTGTGGCACCATGCATAACGCCTTGTATGACCAAACAACTCAATCTTTGTTTCATCAGTCCACAGGACCTTCTTTCAAAATGAAACTGGCTTGTCCAAATATGCTTTTGCATACCTCAGGCGACTCTGTTTGTGGCGTGCATGCAGAAACAGCTTCTTTCACATCATTCTCCCATACAGCTTCTCCTTGTGCAGTGGGCGCTGTATTGTTGACCGATGCACAGTGACACCATCTGCAGCAAGATGATGCTAGCAGGTCTTTGGAGGTGGTCTGTGGATTGTTCTTGACTGTTCTCAACATTCTTCTTCTCTGCCTTTCTGATATTTTTGTTGGCCTGTCACTTCTGGCCTTTACAAGAACTGTCCCTGTGGTCTTCCATTTCCTTACTATGTTCTCACAGTGGAAACTGACAGGTTTAAATCTCTGAGAAACTTTTGTATCCTTCCCCTGAACAACTATGTTGAACAATCTTTGATCATTGAGAGCTGTTTTGAGGAGCCCATGTTGCCACTCCTCAGAGAAGATGCAAAAGGAGAACAACTTGCAAGTGGACACCTGAATAGCTTTCTCATGATTGGATACACCGGGCTATTGAGTACAAAGCTCAATGAGGTTACCAACCAATTTAGTGCTTCGTAATCAGTACAAAGTAGTTAGGGTATTCAAATCATGAAATCAGAAGTTGCCCATACTTTGTACCTGTCAAATTTTGAAATAATGCATATTTCACATTTTTGGTTAGTGCAATAAACTCATTTCAATTCTGAAATATTACTGTGTCCATCAGTTATTAAATATATCACACTGAAATAGCTGTTGCAAAAACCCAATTTTAATAAAAAAAAATGAGTACGAATAAGAGGGTCCCAAACTTTTTCATATGACTGTATAACACCTGCAGTCTCCATATATGTATACAGTCCAGCAGTCTCCTATGATATCTACAGCCCTGCACGGCCTCAATATTATATATACAGCCCCCCAGGACCTATATATTTATATGCACAGCCTCATTCTATATTGTATTCATAAATCGTGGCATGTGTTAAGGGGCTCACTGACACTGTACAGGACCCACAAAACTTGGAGCTGACACTATGTGAATGTGTGGCCTGTTTCTATTTAGAAAGCAGGATCTATCAAGGCGCCGTCAACAACGGAACGATTTCTTGCCCGATAATCGTTTAAGCGATCTCCTTTTTGATCGCTTAAGCGATATCGGGCAAGAAATCGTTGCATGTAATCAAGCGTTTACGATGTAATCGCTTTGATCGTACATCGCTGATCTGAGGTCCAGGTTCTCAGATCTAGCGATGAACGATTTCACGATCTCCTTCATCGTGGTGTATAACACCACGATGAACGATCTCCAGCGGCAGAGCCTATGCTGGGAGATGGTAACTAGGGTACACGTCGGGTAACATAAGCGACGCGCGGCGCCTAGTAACCCGATGTGTACCATAGTAACGAGCGAGATCGCGGCTCCACATCGCTGGTGAGTCTGTCTGTGTGACAGCTCACCAGCGATGTGAGCGATATTGTAAGCGATCGCGCGTGCAACGTGATCGCTTACAATATGTTCTAATATCTGTGCGTTGACGGCCGCCAATGTCTGATCTTCACAACACATTTGTAGAAGTGTATTATGCATGAAGACTTCTGAGGATCTCAGAAAAAGAGTTGTTGATACTTATAAAGGCCACGTTACACACACAGATATCTGTTCAGATATTGGTCACAGATCTCTGGTTGCAGTGAAATCATGGACACATTGTTCCATTTTGTGGTTGTGTACAAATGTAAGAATATGTCCATGATTTCACTGCAACAAGATCTGTGACCAATATTGAACAGATATCTGTGTGTGTAACGTGGCCTTAAGGCTGGAAAAAGTTTTCTCTAAAGGTGCCGTCACACGCGGCAATATTGCTAGGCAATTTCACTGGCAATTTGCTGGTTGCAGTGAAATCATGGACACATTGATCTATTTTGTTGCTGTGTACAAATGGAACAATGTGCCCATGATTTCACTGCAACCAGCAAACTGCCAGTGAAATTGCCTAGCAATATTGCTGCGTGTGACGGTATCTTAATAGGTGGGACTCCACCAATCGGCAGTGAGACAGAGTCTGTATAAATAGTGTAAATGAAGACCAATATTACTCTCCCCAGGAGTGGTTGATCAACAAAGATGACTCTATGGGTACCTTCTCATGCCACAACCGTGGGAGACATTTTTGACGGCGATATGTCGCCCTGGAATTATCGCCGTCAAATTCCCTCCTAACTGTGGCATGTATTTTGGGAATTTGGCGGCAATATGTCGCCTCGCTCCAGTCGCCTGAATTTGGAGTAGTAGATCCCAAAGCAGGCGACTGCAGGCCCTTTCCAAAGTGATGGCCTGGCAGGGGCTGGCTGGCCCAGGGGGCAGGAGGGCAGATGCCCCCCAGACCAGTGATCAAGCAGCAGTTTTGGGGCCGCTCGGTTATCTGTCAAGTTGGTCTGAGCTCACTGCTCATAGGCCACTGCTGTGTGCTTGCCTCCCAGGACGAAATTTGCCAGCCAGCCCCTGCCGTCAGTTGTGGTCTGGAATTCTCAGGGTGGGAAGGGACATGGTTATTGTCCCTCCCTAGCCTAAAACTAGCAGGCCACAGCCGCCCCAGAACTGGCGCCTCCATAAGATGCGCCAATCCTGGTGCCAGTGGCAGTTGGGTAATGGTATTTGGAGTTAATGCCAGTTGGGATTTTTAATTAGTGCATTATACCTGTATATTGATATTGTCAGTGAAAAGACTGTATGCCACGTGTGCCTGTCCCGTTTCCAATGTGTGTTTCAAGTAAAATAAGTACCATTTACAAACATGGAGGAAACGTATTCTGCAATCTTTTTCCAATGAAAATGTTCACACAGATTTATATACATTTATAATAGAGTAAACTAGATGGGGCTTTACTTTTCTACATTATCTGCACCATTCATCAGATAGTAACGCTGCTGCAGTGATGTCACTGCCCGTTATGATGTCATAGAAGCTCGGAATGTTCAGAGTGTATATAACATTGAAACACAGTGACATCACTGCCATTCCTGAGGTTGAAGCTTATGTTGACACTTCATTTTGGCTGTGGAAGAGCTTGTATTACACATCTGGTATTTAATTTAATTGCTTTTATGTTCTTGATCTTTGATCAGGGAATTCACCTTTATTGATCTTTGATTAGGAAATTCACCTTTATTGATCCTTGATCAGGGCAAAATAAAACCCTCCCGGAAAGCCAATTTCTCCAAAATTCCAACATCCCAGGACCCTAAACCATGAGATTACAGGAGTTACGGTGGCTGATCGCTGACAATGAAGTCTGGCTGCGCCGACCCGAAAATCAAGGTAAGTGAAATATTTGGTGGAGATAGCCAATATTCACACAAATAGGCAGTGGCGTAACCTGAAGCTCAAGGGCTCCAAAGCGAAAGCTCGAACGGGGCCCCCAATTATAGCAAATATTTAATAGCCATAGTCTTTTTTATAAGCCAAAGGGACCTTTGAGGCCCCCTAGGCCATCCATTGTAGTTACTCCGCTGACTATAGGGCTTTTCCTGGGAGAATATATCTCTGGGGTATGATAGGACAAACTACATTGATTTATATATATATCATAGAGCTATTTCCTGCCCAATCATTGGTCCCTGTAATATAGGGGCCCCTTTTATTTCAAATAAACAATTAATTTGAAAAAAAAGGTGTAGGGTCCTCCCCATTTTGGAAAACAAGCCAAGGTAAAGCAGACAGCTGTGGTCTGGAATTGTCAGGGTGGGAAGGGCCATTGTTATTGTCCCTTCCCAGTCTAAAACTAGCAGGCCACAGTCGCCTCAAAACTGGCGCCTCCATAAAATGCGCCAATCCTGGCGCTTACCCGGCTCTTTCCACTGCCCTGGTGCCAGTGGCAGTTGGGTAATGGTATTTGGAGCTAATGCCAGCTGGGATTTTTAATTAGTGCAGTATACCTGTATATTGATACTGTACAAACATGGAGAAAACGTATTCTGCAATCTTTTTCCAATGAAAATGTTCACACAGATTTATATACATTTATAATAGACTAGATGGTGGCCCGATTCTAACACATCTGGTATTCTAGAATATAGAAATAGGGATTGCATGGGGAAGGCTGAATAAGGAGGGACCTTGAGGACAGAGCGGCGGGGGGAGGACGATGGAGGGGCACAGGTAGGGGGAAGACGGAGTGGTGGGGGGAGGAGGGAGGACAAAGCGGCAGGGGGAGGAGGATGGAGGAGGGAGCAGGAAGCGTCGGGGTGGGGGAGGATGGAGCGGCACAGGCAGGGGGAGGACGGAGTGGCAGGGGAGGACGGAGCATAGAGCAGCGGGGGGGAGGAGGACGGAGGACAAAGCAGCAGGGTGGGGGAGGATGGAGCAGCGCAGGCAGGGGGAGGATGGAGTGGTGGAGGGGAGAAAGACAAAGGAAGGAGGAGGAAACGGTGGAGTTGGGGAGGATGGAGCGGCACAGGCAGGGAAAGGATGGAGCACAGTGTGACGGGGGGGAGGACGAAGCGACAGGGTGGGGGAAAATGGAGATGCACAGGCAGGGGGAGGATGCAGTGGCGGAGGTGAGGACAAAAGAAGGAGGAGGAAGCGGTGGGGTGGGGAGGATGAAGCGGCAGGGGGAGGACGGAGCACAGAGCGGCGGGGGAGAGGATGGAGGATGAAGTGGCAGGGTGGGGGAGGATGGAAGATGGAGTGGTGGAGGGGGAGAAAGGAAGGAGGAGGAAGCGGTGGGGTGGGGAGGACAGAGCACAGAGCGGCGGGGGGAGGAGGACGGAGGACAAAGCAGCAGGGTGGGGGAGGATGGAGCAGCACAGGCAGGGGGAGGATGGAGTGGCGGAGGTGAGGACAAAGGAAGGAGGAGGAAGCGGTGGGGTGGGGGAGGATGTAGTGGCACAGGCAGGGGGAGGACGAAGCGGCAGGGGGAGGACGGAGCACAGAGCGGCGGGGGAGAGGATGGAGGATGAAGCGGCAGGGTGGGGGAGGATGGAAGATGGAGTGGTGGAGGAGGAGAAAGGAAGGAGGAAGAAGCGGTGGGGTGGGGGAGGACAGATCACAGAGCGGCGGGGGGGGAGGAGGACGGAGGACAGAGCGGCGGGGGAGAGGAGGATGGAGCAGCACAGGCAGGGGGAGGACGGAGGATGAAGGGGAGGAGGACAAAGGAAGGAGGAGGAAGCGGTGGGGTGGGGGAGGATGTAGTGGCACAGGCAGGGGGAGGACGAAGCGGCAGGGGGAGGACGGAGCACAGAGCGGCGGGGGAGAGGATGGATGATGAAGCGGCAGGGTGGGGGAGGATGGAAGATGGAGTGGCGGAGGGGAGGGGGACAAAGGAAGGAGGAGGAAGCGGTGGGGTGGGGGAGGATGGAGCGGCACAGACAGGGGGAGGACGGAGCACAGAGCGGCGGGGCGAGGAGGACAGAGGACGAAGCGGCGGGGTGGGAGAGGATGGAGCAGCACAGTCAGGGGGAGGACGGAGGATGGAGTTGTGGATGGGAGGAGGACAAAGGCAGGAGGAGGAAGTGGTGGCGGCGAGGTTGGAGCGGCAGGGGGAGGACGGAGCACAGAGCGGCGGGGGAGAGGAGGATGGAGGACGAAGCGGGGGGCTAGGGGAGGCCGGAGCAGCACAGGCAGGGGGGAGATGGAGTGGCGGAGGGGAGGAGGAAGCGGTGGGGGAGGATGGAGCGGCACAGGCAGGGGGAGGATGGAGCACAGAGTGGTGGGGGGGAGGGCGGAGGAAGCAGCGACAGGGTGGGGAGGACCGAGCTGCGGAGGTGAGGACAAAGGAAGGAGGAGGAAGCGTTGGGGTGGGGGAGGATGGAGCGGCACATGCAGGGGAGGACGAAGCGGCAGGGGGAGGATGGAGCACAGAGCGGCCGGGAGATGATGGAGGATGAAGCGGCGGGGTGGGAGAGGATGGAAGATGGAGTGGCGGAGGGGAGGGGGACAAAGGAAGGAGGAGGAAGTGGCAGCTTGGGGGAGGCCGGAACAGCACAGGCAGGGGGAGGACGGATGATGGAGTGGCGGAGGGGAGGAGGACAAAGGAAGGAGGAGGAAGTGGTGGGGTGGGGGGAGGATGGAGCAGCAGGGGGAGGACGGAGCACAGAGGATGAGGATGAAGGATGAAGCGGCGGGGTAGGGGAGGCCGGAGCAGCACAGGCAGGGGGAGGAGGCACGGCAGGGGGAGGACGGAGCACAGTGTGGCAGGGGGGAGGAGGATGGATGACGAATCGGCGGGGTGGGGGAGGCTGCAGCAGCACAGTCAGGGGGAGGACAGAGCGGCGGGGGAGAGGAGGATGGAGCAGCACAGGCAGGGGGAGGACGGAGGATGAAGGGGAGGAGGACAAAGGAAGGAAGAGGAAGCGGTGGGGTGGGGGAGGATGGAGCGGCAGGGGGAGGACGGGGCACAGAGCGGCGGGGGAAGAGGACGGAGAATGAAGCGGTGGTGTGGGGGAGGATGGAGCAACACAGGCAGGGGGAGGACGAAGTGACGGGGTGGGGGAGGACGAAGCGATGGGGTGAGGGAGGATGAAGCAGCACAGGCAGGGGGAGGACGGAGGATGGAGTGGCGGAGGGGAGGAGGACAAAGGAAGGAGGAGGAAGCGGTAGGGTGGAGGAGGACGGAGCAGCACAGGCAGGGGGAGGACGGAGCGGCACAGGAAGAGGGAGGACGGAGCGGCACACGCAGGGGGAGGACGGAGCGGCACAGGCAGGGGGAGGACGGAACGGCACAGGCAGGGTGGAGGTGGTTGGAGGATGAAGCGGCGGGGTGGGGGAGGACGGAGGACGAAGGACGAAGCGGCGGGGGGGAGTAGGATCGAGGACAAAGCGGCACAGGCAGGAGGAGGAAGGAGCAGACTCACACCCAAGCACAGAGTCACACCTAGACACAGACTCAGTCCCACACACAGACTCACACCCACAGCCAGACACACACACACACACACACACAGACTCATTCTCACAGCCACACACATACACACACAGACTCACACTAACAGCCACACGCACACACAGACTTTTACCCACACACACACACACAGAGACTCACACTCACAGCCACACACACTCACACACGGGCTCTCACCTCTCTGTCCCCTGGCGGTTCCAGTGATGGCCCTCATGTCCCTGGTGCTGGGCACGGTGTCAGCAGAGCGTTGGTGTGGAGGAGGCGGGAGCAGAGGCGACGGTGTGCAGGATGATCCCGGGTGTCAGCCGCCTCCTGTCAGTGCAGCTGGACCCTGGCTGGCATGTGCTGCTGCCACCCAGCTGCACTGACAGGAGGCGGTTGACACCTGGGATCATCCTATGGCCGCACAGTCTGTGACAGACTGTGCGGTCATAACAAGGGGGAGCCGCACGATGCACGCTCCCGTTGCTCCCTGCACCCTGGGAGCCCCGACTTCGGCAGCCCCCAGTCCCCGGTGTGAGTGGGCGGCTCGTGAAGGGGGTTAGTGACATGAGGTTGCGGCGGGAGTCCACTGCGCCGCACTAGCAGCCGCCATCTTTTGTTCTCTTTCTGTGTACAGAAATCGTACGCTAGCGCTGATTGGTCCACCCGGCGGGCTCAACCAATCAGCGCTAGCGCGAGATTTCCGTGACAGAGAATATTAAACGATTATATAGTAGATATTACACCACAATACACACTGACATGTATCACACACACTGACATGTATACAACACAACACACTCGACAATGTATAACAACCACAACAGTTCAACACACTGACATGTATACAACACACACACACATGTATACCACACACAGACATGTATACACACACATGACATGTATACACACACACACATGACATGTATACACACACACTGACATGTATACCACACACGACATGTATACACACACACTGACATGTATACACACACACATGTAACACACACTGACATGTATACACACACACACTGACATGTATACACACACACTGACATGTCATACAACACACACACTGACATGTATACACACACACACTGACATGTATACACACACACACACTGACATGTATACACACACACTGACATGTATACACACACATGACATGTATACACACAACATGACATGTATACACACACTGACATGTATACACACACATGACATGTATCACACACACTGACATGTATACACACACACACTGACATGTATACACCACTGACATGTATACACACACACACACTGACATGTATACACACACCTGACATGTATACACACACACTGACATGTATACACACACTTGACATGTATACACCACACATGACATGTATACACACACACTGACATGTATACACACACTGACATGTATCACACACACTGACATGTATACAACACACACTGACATGTATACACACACTTGACATGTATACACACACACACTGACATGTATACACACACTGACATGTATACATACACACTGACATGTATACACACACACTGACATTATACACACACACACTGACATGATACACAAACACACACTGACATGTATACACACACACTGACATGTATACACACACACACTGACAGTATACACACACACAGACATGTATACACACACTGACATGTATACACACACACACTTCCATATACCACTTCACAGTGACCTATGCTATTCCTCATGTGGCTCCAAGACAGCAGTGTTCCTTCCTCTCTCTGGCTGTGTGTGCAGGCACCCCTCCCCCTCCAGAGGAGACAGGATGCAGAAGGGAGAACTCTTTTTAAGCCTGGCCCTCTCTGGGCCGGCCATGCTCCCAGGACATCACCAGTGCTATCACCCTTTAGCCCCCAAAGCTTATATGACGGACAGTGCACAGCTTCTCCATGCAGTTGCTGGAGTACAATAGCAGTGAGGAATTTGTCATGTAAATAGTGAGAATGCTGTGTCAGTGCCTCTCACTATTCACATGACAAACACATCTCACCTACTGTGTCCAGCACTGCCACTGCTTCATCTCCCCACACAGAGAGGCTGCGATGTGAGAGGTGGAAGATGAGAGGCTGGCATGTGCTGCTGCCACCCAGCTGCACTGACAGGAGACATAGGATGACACCCAGGATCACGCTATGGCCGCACAGTCTGTGACAGACCATAGGCCATAGGAAGCGGGAGCCGCACGTTGCGCGCGCCCGTTGCTCCCTGCACCCTGGGAGCTCCGACCCTGGCAGCCCCTGGTGTCAGTGGGCGCACGTGGCGGGGATAGTGACATGAGGCTGTGGCGGGAGTCCGCTGCGCCGCGCTAGCCGCCGCCATCTTTTGTTCTCTTTCTGTGTACAGAGATCGCACGCTAGCGCTGATTGGTCCACCTCGGCGGGCTCAACCGATCAGCGCTAGCGCGCGATTTCTGTGACAGACAGAGACATTAGATGATTATATAGTAGATTAAAATAGATTGGGCTTTACTTTTCTATATTATCTGCGTAATTCATCAAATAGCAGGCGGCTGCAGTGATGTCATTGCCCATTATGATGTCATAATGGCTCGAAATGTTCAGAGTTTATATAACTCATATCCTCCATATCCGGCTGCTTCATCTCATCCTCCGGCTGCTCCGCCTCATCTCATCCGGCTGCTTCATCTCATCACCCGGCTGCTTCATCTCATCCCCCGGCTGCCTCATCTCATCCTCTAGCTGCTTCATCTCATCCTCCGGCTGCTTCATCTCATTCTCCGGCTGCTTCATCTCATCCTCCGGCTGATTCATCTCATCCCCCGGCTGCCTATCTCATCCCCGGCTGCTTCATCTCATCCCCCGGCTGCTTCATCTCATCCCCGGCTGCATTATCTCATCTCCGGCTGCTACTCACCTCGGCTGCTTCATCTCATCCTCTGCTGCTTCATTCACTCCACTCTTCATCTCATCTCCGGCTGCTTCATCCCATCCGCTGCTTCATCCATCCCCGGCTGCCACATCTCATCCCCCGGCTGCTTCATTCATCCCCCGCTGCTTCACTTCACCCCAGCTGCATCACCCCATCCACACTGCACCACCTAATCCCCGGCAGCTCCACCTGCGCCAACTCGTCCTGGCCGCAACTGCATCATCTCTTCACCGAACTGCACCTCACCCCTGAACTGCACTTCCTCCCCCGGACTGCACCTCACCACCTGGCCGCACTCGAACGCGGCTAACCACCCATCATCTTGAACTCGCCCTCACCACACCAGATCCCCGCTACCTCTGACCCTATCCACCTCCCCCACCCTCTTCCCCCACCATGTTCCCGCTCCTCCTCACCTTCACTCCTATCTTCCTCCACTTCCTACTACCCCCACCCATCCCCCCACTGTGCAAAGGAATTCTGCTCTCACCCTCCATCCTTCCTACCCACCTCACCCTATCCTCCGAACTATTCCCCCACTTTCCACCCACCATCTCTAGATGTACACGCCCACCACGCAAGCTCTCCTGCTCCCACCTCCTAACCCTCTCCCTGCTCCTCCTACTCTCTGGTGACTATCTCCCCCAATCCTGGCCCACCCCACCTCACCACCCACTCCCCTCCATCCCACTCCGACGACCCACCACCAACCCTCGTAACCCCCTTAACCTCCGACCCATTCCCCCCACCCCCGCCTCCCCTGTCCCCTTACCCGGCGCACTCTGGAACGCTCGCTCGTCCGTAACAAACTCACTCTCATCCACGACCTCTTCATCTCCAAAAAACTCTCCTTCCTCGGCCTCACAGAGACCTGGCTTACCCCCTCTGACATAACCTCCCCAGCTGCCCTCTCCTACGGTGGATTCACGCTCTCCCACACTCCTCGCCCCACCAACACCCGTGGCGGAGGTGTTGGCCTACTTCTGGCCAATGACCGCTCCTTCTCCCCTCTTACTCCATCCCCCCTCCCCTCCTTCGAGGCACACGCTGTTCGCAACTACTCCCCCTGCAACCTCCAACTGGCCGTTGTCTACCGCCCCCCTGGTTCCCCCTCCACCTTCTTTGACCACTTCACCACCTGGCTTCTCCACCTCCTCTCCTCCGACATCCCCACCATCGTCATGGGTGAACTTCAATATCCTCCAGACTCCTATCCCTCACCTCCTCCTTCGGCCTCTCCCAATGGATCTCCTCCGCCACACACACTGGTGGCCACACACTTGACCTAGTCTTCACCCAATTTGCTCCCTCACCGACCTCACATACTCGACCCTCACCCAGTCGACCACAACCTTCTGACATTCTCCTCCCTCTCCCCCCCTACCACGCTTCCCCCTCTCCGGACAACTCCCCCACCCCCGCAGAAACCTTAAGCTCATAGACTTCAATTCACTCTCAGAATCCCTCCTCCCCCTGTCCGACTTGGCCTCTTCTCAAGACGCTGACTCTGCCGCCTCCCTCTACAACTCAACTCTCACCACAGCCCTCGACCAGGCCGCCCACTCACATTTCGCACAACACGAGTACAACGACAACCCTGGCTCACACCCTCACCAAAAAACTCAGACGGACGACTAGGGCAGCCGAGCGGAAATGGAAGAAATCCCATCCTGCAGAGCACTTCGCCCTATACAAACGTTCCCTCAATACCTTCAAGACTGCCCTTGACCCCTGCAAAGCAAGCCTACTTTTCCTCCCTAATTACCGCTCTGTCTCACAACCCCAAACAACTCTTTAAAACCTTCAACTCTTTACTTCGTCCTCCTGCACCTCCTCCCTCACCCCTCATCTCCACCGACGACTTTGCCTCCTTCTTCAGAGACAAAATTGACAAACTCAGACAAAGCTTCGATCCTCACCTCTCCGCCCCATCCCACCCCCAGCCCATCCCCCATCACCCAAATGCAGTTTCACCCCCATGACAGAGGACCACCTCTCCTCCCTCCTAGCACGATCGCACCTCACCACATGAGCCCTTGATCCACTTCCCTCCCATCTCATCCCTAACCTCACCACAGTCCTCATCCCTGCTCTAACACACCTCTTCAACATTTCACTCAAATCCGCACATTCCCCTCACCCTTCAAACACTCCCTAATCACACCCATCCTAAAAAAAACATCACTAAACCCTACAACAGTCTCCAACTATCGCCCCATATCTCTCCTCCCGTTTGCCTCAAAACTTCTTGAACAACACGTCTATTCCGAACTGTCTTCCCATCTCTCTTCCTGTACTCTCTTTGATCACCTACAATCCGGCTTCCGACCTCACCACTCCACCGAAACAGCCCTAACCAAAGTAACTAAGGATCTTCTGATCGCCCAACGAGCCCATCCTTCTCGACCTCTCTGCTGCCTTCGACACTGTTGACCACTCCCTCTTACTCCACATTCTTGTTCTCTTGGCATTACTGACCTCGCCCTCTCCTTGATCTCCTCCTACCTAACGGACACATTCAGCTCACCCACTCCCACACCTCCTCCTCACCCCACCCCCTCTTTGTAGGTGTCCCCCAAGGCTCGGTCCTGGGACCACTACTCTTCTCCATTTACACCCTCGGCCTAGGCAACCTCATCAAGTCACACGGACTCCAATACCACCTCTACGCCGACGACACCCAACTCTATCTGTCTGGCCCTGACATTTCCTCTCTTTTATCCAAAATTCCTCCCTGCCTATCCGCCATCGCATCCTTCTCTTTTCTTCCCGCTTCCTAAAACTCAACATGGACAAGACTGAATTCCTCGTCTTTCCCCCGAACAACCCTCCCGCTTCCTGACCTATCCATCACCGTCGATAACTGCACACTCTCACTCCTCCCCCACACCAAGTGCCTCGGGGTAATCCTCGACTCCTCCCTCTCCTTCAAGCCCCACATCCAAACCCTCACCACTGCCTGTCGACTCCAACTAAAAAACATTGCCCGTATCCGCTCCTTCTTGACCACAACACGGCCAAGACACTCGTCCACGCCCTCATCATCTCCCCCTGGACTACTGCAACCTCCTGTTAACCGGCCTCCCTGCCTCCTCTCTCAAACCTCTCTGCGCTATCCTCAACTCTGCGGCCCGACTCATCTACCTATCTCCCCGTTACTCCCCCGCCTCCCCTCTTCGCCGAGACCTCCACTGGCTCCCATCCCCCTGCGATCTTGCTTCAAAACCTTAACCCTGACATACAAGGCCATACACAACCTGTCCCCTCCCTACATTTCCGACCTAGTCTCCCGCTACCTTCCCGCACGCACCTTGCGTTCCTCTAGGAACTCCTTCTCTCAACCCCCCGCATCTCCACCTCCCACAACCGCACACAAGACTTCTCTCGTGCCTCTGCCAGACTCTGGAACTCCCTCCCCCACCACATCAGACACTCCCCTACCCTGGGAACCTTCAAGAAAAACCTGAAGACCCACCTCTTCCTACAAGCCTACAACACACACTGAGACCCTATACACTGCACCATCTCACCTCTCCCCTCCTACTGTCTCCCTCCCCACCCCCTCTAGACTGTGAGCCCTCGCGGACAGGATCCCCGGCCCTATTGTGCCCGTATGATTTATTGTGGATTTGTCGTCTGTGGCCATCTCTGACCACCTGTCTTTGTCTACCCTCTAAATTATAAAACGCTATGTATCCCAATAGCGCTATATAAATACCTAATAATAATAATAATAATAACATCGAAACACAGTGACATCATTGCCATTCCCAGGGGCTGGCTGGCCTAGGGGACAGGGGGGCAGATGCCCCCCAGGCCAGTGATTTTAGAGCCGCTCGGCTATCTGTCATGTTGGTCTGAGCTCACTGTTCATGGGCTACTGCTGTGTGCTTGCCCCCAAGGCTGAAATTTGCCAGCTTGCCCCTGGCCATTTCTAAGGTTGAAGCTTATGTTGACACTTCACTTTGGCTGTGGAAGAGCTTGTATTACACATCTAGTATTTAATTTAACTGATTTTTTGTTCTTGATCTTTGATCAGGGAATTCACCTTTATTGATCTTTGATCAGGGCAAAATAAAACCTGTGCCCTCCCTGAGAGCCAATTTCTCCAAAATTCCAACATCCCAGGACCCTAAACCATGAGTTTACAGGAGTTACGGTGGACAATCGCTGACAATGAAGTTTGGCTGCGCCGACCCGAAAATGAAGGTAAGTGAAATATTTGGTGGAGATAGCCAATATTCAAACAAATAGGCAGTGGCGTAACCTGAAGCTCATGGGCCCCGATGCGAAAGCTCAAACGGGGCCCCCAATTATAGCAAATATTTAATAGCCATAGTCTTTATTATAAGCCAAAGGGACTTTTGAGGCCCCCTAGGCCATCCATTGTAATTACGCCCCTGACTATAGGGCTTTTCCTGGGAGAAAATATCTCTAGGGTATGATAGGCCAAATTTATAGGACAAACTACAGCGATTTACAGTGCCTACAAGTAGTATTCAACCCCCTGCAGATTTAGGTGGTTTGATAAGATGCAAATAAGTTAGAGCCTTCAAACTGCAAACGAGAGTAGGATTTATTAACAGAAGCATAAATCTTGCAAACCAAAAAGTTATGTTGCTCAGTTGAATTTTAATAAATTTGAAACATAAAAGTGTGGGTCAATTATTATTCAACCCCTAGGTTTAATATTTTGTGGAATAACCCTTGTTTGCAATTACAGCTAATAATCGTCTTTTATAAGACCTGATCAGGCCGGCACAGGTCTCTGGAGTTATCTTGGCCCACTCCTCCATGCAGATCTTCTCCAAGTTATCTAGGTTCTTTGGGTGTCTCATGTGGACTTTAATCTTGAGCTCCTTCCACAAGTTTTCAAGTGGGTTAAGGTCAGGAGACTGACTAGGCCACTCCATCACCTTGATTTTTTCCCTCTTGAACCAGGCCTTGGTTTTCTTGGCTGTGTGCTTTGGGTCGTTGTCTTGTTGGAAGATGAAATTACGACCCATCTTAAGATCCTTGATGGAGGAGAGGAGGTTCTTGGCCAAAATCTCCAGGTAGGCTGTGCTATCCATCTTCCCATGGATGCGGACCAGATGGCCAGGCCCCTTGGCTGAGAAACAGCCCCACAGCATGATGCTGCCACCACCATGCTTGACTGTAGGGATGGTATTCTTGGGGTCGTATGCAGTGCCATCCAGTCTCCAAACGTCACGTGTGTGGTTGGCACCAAAGATCTCGATCTTGGTCTCATCAGACCATAGAACCTTGAACCAGTCTGTCTCAGAGTTCTCCAAGTGATCATGAGCAAACTGTAGACGAGCCTTGACATGACGCTTTGAAAGTAAAGGTACCTTACGGGCTCGTGTGGAATGGAGACCATTGCGGTGGAGTACGTTACTTATGGTATTGACTGAAACCAATGTCCCCACTGCCATGAGATCTTCCCAGAGCTCCTTCCTTGCTGTCCTTGGGTTAGCCTTGATTCTTCGGACAAGCCTGGCCTCGGCACGGGAGGAAACTTTCAAAGGCTGTCCAGGCCGTGGAAGGCTAACAGTAGTTCCATAAGCCTTCCACTTCCGGATGATGCTCCCAACAGTGGAGACAGGTAGGCCCAACTCTTGGAAAGGGTTTTGTACCCCTTGCCAGCCTTGTGACCCTCCACGATCTTGTCTCTGATGGCCTTGAAATGCTCCTTTGTCTTTCCCATGTTGACCATGTATGAGTGCTGTTCACAAGTTTGGGGAGGGTCTTAAATAGTCAGAAAAGGCTGGCAAAAGAGATAATTAATCCACACATGTGAAGCTCATTGTTCTTTGTGCCTGAACTACTTCTTAATACTTTAGGGGGACCAAACAGAATGCTGGTGGTTTGAGGGGTTGAATAATAAATGACCCTCTGAATTAACTTTTAACGCTTTTAAAAAAAAAAAAAAAAATTTTAAAAATCTTTTTGGCTGCAGTGCATTTCCCACTTCCAGGCTGATCTACAGTCCAAATGTCACAATGCCAAGTTAATTCCGCATGTGTCAACCAGCTAAATCTGCAGGGGGTTGAATACTACTTGTAGGCACTGTATATATATATATATATCATAGAGCTATTTCCAGCCCAACCATTGGTCCATGTAATATAGGGGTCCCTTTTTTTTTGCAAATAAACAAATAATTTGAAAAAAAAGTGTAGGGTCCTCCCCATTTTGGAAAACAAGCCAAGGTAAAGCACACAGTTGTAATCTGGAATTCTCAGGGTGGGAAGGGCCATGGTTATTGTCCCTCCCCAGCCTAAAATAACTGGCCGCATGCACGCCCAGAACTGGCGCCCCATAAGATGCGCAATCCTAGCACTACCCGGCTCTTCCCACTGTCCTGTGCCAGTGGTAGTTGGGTAATGGTATTTGAGTTAATGCCAGCTGGGATTTTTCAATTAGTGCATTATACCTGTATATTTATACTGTCAGTGAAAAGACTGTATGCCACGTGTACCTGTCCCATTCCAACGTGCATTTCAAGTAAAATATGTATCATTACAAACATGGAGAAACCTATTCTGCAATCTTTTTCCTATGACAATGTTTACACAGATTTATATACATTTATAATAGATTAAAATTGATGGGGCTTTACTTTTTACATTATCTGCACTATTCATCAGATAGCACGCGGCTGCAGTGATGTCACTCCCATTATAATGTATAATGGCTCAGAATGTTCAGAGTGTATATAACATCGAAACACAGTGACATCACTGCCATTCCTGAGGTTTAAAGCTTACGTTGACACTTCACTTTGGCTGTGGAAGAGCTTGTATTACACATCTAGTAATTTAATTTAACTGCTTTTTGTTCTTGATCTTGATCAGGAATTCACCTTTATTGATCTTGATCAGGAAATTCACCTTATTGATCTTTGATCAGGGCAAAATAATAACCGGTGCCCTCCCTGAGAGCCAATTTCTCCAAAATTCCAACATCCCAGGGCCTTAAACCATGAGTTTACAGGAGTTACGGTGGCTGATCCTGACAATGAAGTCTGGCTCGCCGACCCGGAAATCAAGATAAGTGAATATTTGGTGGAATAGCCAATATTCACACAAATAGGCAGTGGGTAACCTGAAGCTCATGGGTTCCGATGAGAAAGCTCGAACAGGCCCCCAATTGATAGCAAATATTAATAGCCATAGTCTTTTTATAAGCCAAAGGGACTTTTGAGGCCCCCTAGGCCATCTATTGTAGTTACGCCCCTGACTATACGGCTTTTTCTGGAGAAGATATCTCTTGGGGTATGATAGGCCAAATTTACAGGACAAACTACAGCGATATATATATATATATATATATATATATATATATATATATATATATCATAGAGCTATTTCCAGCCCAATGATTGGTCCCTGTAATATAGGGGCCCCTTTTTTTTAAATAAATAATTAATTTGAAAAAAAAGGTGTAGTGTCCACCCCATTTTGGAAAACAAGCCAAGGTAAAGCAGACAGTTAGGTCTGGAATTGTCAGGGTGGGAAGGGCCATTGTTTTTGTCCCTTCCCAGCCTAAAACTAGCAGTCCGCAGCCGCCCCAAAACTGGCGCCTCCATAAAATGCGCCAATCCTGACGCTTACCCGCCTCTTCCCACTGCCCTGGTGCCAGTGGCAGTTGGGTAATGGTATTTTGAATTAATGCCAGCTGGATTTTTAATTAGTGCATTATACCTGTATATTGATACTGTCAGTGAAAAGACTGTATGCCACCTGTGCCTGTCCCGTTTCCAACGTGGGTTTCAAGTAAAATATGTACCATTTACAAACATGGAGAAAACGTTTTCTGCAATCTTTTTCCAATAAAAATGTTCACACAGTTTTATATACATTTATGATAGATTCAAATAGATGGGGCTTTACTTATCTACATTATCTGCGCCATTCATCAGATAGCAGCGCGGCTGCAGTGATGTCACTGCCCATTATGATGTCATAATGGCTCGGAATGTTCAGAGTCTATATAACATCGAAACACAGTGACATCACTGCCATTCTCAGGGGCTGGCTGGCCCAGGGGACAGGAGTGGAGATGTCCCCCAGGCCATTGATCAAGTAGCAGTTTTGGGGCCGCTCGGCTATCTGTCATGTTGGTCTGAGATCACTGCTGTGTGCTTGCCCCCAAGGCTGAAATTTGCCAGCCAGCCCCTACGGCCTTGCCAGTCCTCTCGACCCTATATAGTCTTTTAGCCTGGGAGATTGCACGGTAGGTGGCCACTGCACCTGCAGTTCAGTGGTCTCTGGTTCCTTGGCTTGGTCTTACAGATCCACACCAAATTGGGGCCAGCACCCCTCGCAGCTTGTTCTCTACCCGACCTGGATGGCTGGCTATAGATTCGGGGTTCTCTGAACTGGGAGTTCGCGGCTGACTTGCCAACTGGTCCCGCTAGGCCTCAGTCCCAGTGTCCCCTAGAACTCCATCTTGCTTTTCTTCCCCTTCTCTATCTCTCTCTCTCAACAACTAAATAACTCCTCCTTGACTAACTTTCTTGTTCCCACCCCCTCAACCTACTCCTTCCTCCAGGCAGCAGGTAGGGTCTGCTCTCTCAGGGAGCCTCTTCCGCCCTACATCTCCCTGGCTTTGAGTCTGGATGGGTGTTGGGTGTGTGTTTTGATGTGTCTCAGCTTTGTGTTCCCACCTTACCTGAGAGCATGGACCACACCTGTAGAGTATGTGAAGTACCACTGTGGCGACCAAGATGCAGGGGCGCCACACTGCTGTTTGCTAAAAATCCCCTATTCAAGCCAGAAGACTATTGAAATACTGGGCCCAATTTATCATTTGTGAAATTATCTCTTTAGCATGATGTTTTTTACACCAAATTCTTCAACACGGCACACTTGGTTCATGATTTTGGAAAAAAAATAAAAAAAATGCTCTTTATTTTTGTCACCGAAAGTTGGAAATTCTTTGATAAATCGGAAAAATGTGCCAAATTAAAAGCTGCATTTTATGACTCTGTCTAAAACATCTGGATAAGCTAAGTTGATGAGAAAATATAAGAAAAAAAAACTTAAAGAGAATTGAATAAGTAGCACAAAAAGAATAGAGCAGGGGATTGTCCTATTCTAGAGTCCCTGGGGCATAGTCGAGGAGACCACAGTGCTCAGGCCAGTTTTGGCAATTTGCCAGATACAGACACTTCTTACACTGTAGGCATGTACACGAAATGAAGGATTATGGCCAGAGTCGGTGCACTCTGTGCTCCAGTCTCAACAATGTAGACAGCAGCAACACCCATATCTATGTCTCCTGCAATGTATTTGCCCCAGCCCCCACATTTTATGTGATGCATATGCTGCAGCCCCAGTGTCTCCTGTGATGTTTCTCCTCCTGGATCTCCTGTGATGTATATGCTCCAGCATCTCCTATGATGTATATGCTGCAGCTCATGTGTCTCCTGTGATGTGCCCCAGCAGCTCCTGTGATGTATATACCCCATCCCCAGCATCTCCTGTGATGTAAATTACTTAGACCTCAGCATCTCCTGTGATGTATATGCCTCAGCGTCTCCTGAGTGATGTACAGTGAAGGAAATAATTATTTGATCACTTGCTGATTTTGTAAGTCTGCCCACTGACAAAGACATGATAAGTCTATAATTTTAAGTGTAGCTTAATTTCAACAGTGAGAGATAGATTATTAAAAAATGACATCCAGAAAATCACATTATCTAAATTAATAATACAAGAATTTCCATAAAAGATACACCAACAGGGGTAACACTGAATAGGGCACCCCTGAGAAACTACTCAAATAGCTAATTACTGAGAGAAAAAGGAGTCAAAGCTTCGAATATTGCATAAGGTGCTGATTTATTACATACACCGTAAAGACGCTCAGGAGAAGTGGGGTTGCTACATGACACAGGTCACATTGACAGAAATAGCTGGGATTTCATTACATAGTCATAGGTAAGGTTATAACAAATACAATGAATGAATCGCACATCAAATTACAAACAATTACAGAAAATTGCAGCAGCAATTCTGTATACAGGAAGGAGTACCTAAGCTGGGGGTATAATGCACATGTTACAAGTGCATTATAAGAACACATGAGAACCTAGCAAATTTGCTGGCCATAGCATCTGAGCCCATTAACCAATGTCAAGGTGTCTAATCTTACCGGGTCCTACCTTTGTGCCTCTGCCTGCGGTATAAATTGCATGTATGGGTGTCTGTGCCAACAGTGGCACAGACACCTATACACGCAATTTATACGACAGGCAGAGGCACAAAGGTAAGACCCGGTAAGATGAGACACCTTGACGTTGGTTATCGGGCTCAGATTGTGGGATTTTGGTCAGTAAGGAGGTGATGTCAGGTCCACAGAGGTAGATCTGCATGTCAACAGCATAGAGGTGATACTGCAAACCATGGGATTCTAAAAGCTGACTAAGGCCAAAGGTGTAGATGGAGAAGAGTAGGGGTCCTAGAACTGAGCCTTGGGAAACACCGACAGATAGGGGGCGAGGTGAGGAGGTGGTGCGATTGAGGGAGACTCTGAAAGTCCGATGTGTTAAATACGACAAGATCCAGAACAAGGTCAAGTCTGTGATGCCAAGAGATGAGAAAATCTGTAACAAGAGGGAATGGTCCACAGTGTCAAAGGCAGAAGACATGTCTAGGAGGAGGAGGACAGAGTATTGTTGCTTGCACTTCATGGTTAGTATGTCATTGGTGACTTTAGTTGGGCAGTTTCAGTTGAGTGATGCAGTCGGAAGCCAGATTGTAACCTGTCAAAGAGGGAGCAGGAGGAGAGGTGGGAGGACAGTTCAAGATGAACATGCTGTTCCAGCAGTTTTGAGGCATAAGGGAGAAGTGATATCGGGTGATAGTTAGACACTGAGGATGGGTCGAGGGAGGGCTTTTTGAGTATAAGTGTGATTTTGGCATGATTGAAGGATGAAGGAAAGACAATATTTTTAAGTGAAAGGTTGAAGAGATGTGTTAGGTTTGGGAAGAAGACTGTGGCGAGGTTGGGGATGAGGTGGGACGGAAATGAGTCAAGCGTGCAAATGGTAAGATGTGATCTTAACGAAGGAGGAGAGCTGATCTTCTGTCATGGTGGAGAAGCTGGTTTGGAGAACAGGCTGAGTAGTTATGAGGAGGGCATAGGGGCTGCGGGCCAAAGATTTTCTTATGTTATCAATCTTTTGCTAAGGCTGGTTTCACACTGCGTATTTTTTCCTGTCCGTGGGATCCTACATTTTGTAGGACGCCACGGACAGAAACGGATCCGATATGTCCCCCATGTTATCCTATGGGGGTCGTATCGGATCCGATTTGGCCTAATTGCCATCCAATTTTGTGGGATCCGATTTGTGTCCGATTTTTTGCAGGACCGAAAATCGGAGACTGCTCCGATTTTGGGCACAGAAAAAAATCGGATCCCACAAAATTGGATGGAAATTAGGCCAAATCCGATCCGTGTCCTTTAACATGGGGGCCTATGAGCGCGGTCCGATTTTAGTGTACTGAGCATGCTCAGTACACTAAAATTGCTCCAACCTTTCTAATTACACTTCTGCAATGTATAACATACATTGCAGAAGTATAATTAAGTAAAATAGTTAAAAATAAAAAATCAGTATTCTCATATATCCTCGATCCACCGCTGCCTCCCAGCAAGGTCCGGGTGCTTACAGGACTTGTGATGATGTCACAACCCGAAGTGTCATCGGGTCACATGACCGCAGTTACCTCGGTAACTGCGGTCATGTGACCCGATCAGTGATCGGCTTTTGACATCACAGGTCCTGTAAGCACCTGGACCTTGCTGGGAGGCAGCGGTGGATCGAGGATAGGTGAGCATAGTGATTTTTTTTATTTTTAACTCTTTCTTTTTACTATATTTCACTTCTGCAAGAAGTGAAAGTGCCCCGCTGTGTCCGGATCCGGGATAATCACGGACCCGGACACAGAATAGGTCACTCCCTGCGGTTGTCTTGTCCGTGGGGTCCTACAAAAAGTAGGATCCCACGGACAGGAAAAAATATGCAATGTGAAACCAGCCTTAAAGAAAGAGGCAAAGTCTTCAGCAGAAATGAGAGGAGAGGGAGGAGGTGCTGGGGTCCGAAGTAGACAATTGAAAGTATTGAAAAGCTGTTTAAGGTTGTGAGACAAGGAGGATATAAGAGATGAGAAGCAAGTTTGTTTTGCAGCAGCGAGTGTGGATTTGAAGTTGGCAAGATACTGCTTGTATCAGCAGAATGGGATCTCTTCCATCTCCGCTCAGCTACCCTGGAAGCCTGTCTCAGTTCTTTGGTCAGGCTAAACTGACAGGTTGTCTGTGATTGCCCCAGCAACTCCTGTTATATATATATATATACTGCTGACCCAGCATGATGTATGTGCTCCAACTCCAGTGACTCCTATATGATGAATATGTGGCGCCCCTATGGCTAGGTACTGTGCGCCTTAAATTGGAATTTATTGACTGTTTGTGGACTGTAAAATCTGGCCGCCATTACTTCGCCACAGAGCAGGAAAAGCATCGCGGCTGCGCAGCAAAAAAGAGTGCAAAGATAAGCCCCGCCCCTCCGCTCTGCCGAGGTTTGCCAAAGTGTAGTGGCGGGGTCCGAAAAGGCCCGAAGGACTGTCCCACTAAATTTCTGTAAAAGGCGGGCCTAGCTATGTAAAAGACTATGTGCTGGCCCAGGGGCGTGCCTCGGCCACTCAACAAAGCAGGGCCATGCAAGAGGCGCCAAAATGTCTCCCCAACCCCCTTGCTATCAAACAACCAAGGGGGCGGGTCGAGAACCAGACCACACCAGTTCGGGACTATAAAAATTAAACAGGGCTCGGCCGGAGGTCAGAACGTGATACCTGGTCAGACTCCGACCTGTTACCCGTGTGTAAAGATGGCAGTCCCAAAATGTGGAGCGGTAATCCAGGAGGTCGAGGAGGACCTGGTGGCTGACTGCGCAGCTCCAGGAGTGCCTACCCTTGAAACTGAGGGAGAGGATGCCGCATTATGGAGAGCAGCATTCCAGGACCTACGAACCCGCCTCCAGGAGACCGCTCAATGGACTATCCGGCATTGGACTGCTGAGCTATTCCTGCAATTAAGCTGGTGGGCGGAGCAGCAAGGGGAACTGTGGCTCAGAAGGGAACCAGGAGTTTCGGTCGAAACCCAAACCAAGCACCCGGTAACCGATGAAAGCCACGCCGCCACTGAACCAGTGAACCATCCACCTGTGGAGCCTGAGGAGAAATCTGCTGAGCAAGGAGACCTGATTCAGTTCCCTGAGGAGTTCAACGTGATCAATGAAGAGGAGAGGGACCTGGAGGAAGGAGCCACCGGCAGCATCAAGGAGCCCCGCGAGCTATGGAGGGCTGAGACACCAGTACTACAAATCGAACTCGGAGAGAGGATGATGGTCCCATCCCGCTGATGGTGGATGTTCCTGGCAACCAGTGGGCCGTCCCTGGTTCACCTGACCACCCGGATGATGAGGTTGAGCAGCAGAGGTGACGTGAGGCCTTTTGGGTAAACGAGTTGGACACCCATCAGGCCCGTATGTGCACCCGAGCCCAACCACCACAACCTCTCGACTAGCGCAGGAAAGGAGTAGTCACTGCCTTTAACCTGGGAACCGGTTATGGTTTCGCCCAGGAAGAAGGTCTCTACTCAGAAATTTTCGTCGCCATGAGGGATGTGGAGTCCCACCTTACACAAGGACACCCGGATCGAGATTTATATCGGGGTTATACCATCACATATGAATGCCATGCTGGACCCCGAGGGTGGTATGCGATCCGGGTGAGCAAGCATGAAGATTGAGATGTTTAATTGATGTAAATAATTGAATATAATGCCCTTTTTCCTTGCAGTGGTATTATAGAGTGCACTTTCTTGTTATGATGAAGCCTGATTGAACTGTAAATCAGAGACTGATACCCGGTCCCAGTTGGGCCGATGTGGACTAATGCTTATTCGTGTTTTGTTTGCAACGTTAAAAGCACAGTACCTCCCGCAAGGGAATATCACAAAGAATGCATATTGTTATTGTTTTGAATTAAACGTTACCCAGTTAAAGTGTTAATAAAATTTCAACTCAAACCCGGTTTGGTTTTAACACTCGTGGACGAGTGTAATTCACCAAGGGGGGGTGTGGCGCCCCTATGGCTAGGTGCCACAGGGAGGTACTGCACCCCAAACAGAGGTGTAGTGCCTCCGTAGCTATGAATTGACGTTTCCTTATAGAGCCTGTCCAAAGCACCCATACACTAGCCTCCCCCTTAGCATAAGGACTGTATATTCAGTAGGTCCAGGGGGTGGAGCTTAGAATAGAGCGGGAGACTTGAGTGACAGTTGAGCTAATTTTAGTCAGACAGTGCTGGGAAGGCAGCCAGAGAGGACATGCCTGACAGAGGTCCTGACAGGAGGGCGCCTCTTAGAGAGAGGTGACCCAGGAACCGGAGGGAACGAACCAGGCATCACCACAGGTGGCGTCACGTTACCGTTCCCCCCCATCCATCATAATCATTCACCACCATCCCGCCATTGAGGGTCCAGGGCACAGAATCGGAAACCGACCAGCTGTGATTCCCTCCCCCCATTGAAGCAACCGCCTATCCCGGTATCCGAGTGCCCCCTTCCCTGTCGACCGACTCAAATATGCTGCAGCTTTAGTGTCTCTTATGTGATGTGTATACAACAGTGTCCTGTTGGAAAATGAAAGGTGCATGGGTGCATGCATGGGTGGATGGATGGGTGCATGCATGGATGTGTGCGTGCAGGATTGGATGGATGTATACATGCATGGATATTGCATGGATGGATGTGTGTGTGAATGTGTGCGTGTTTGGATGTGTGCATGGATGGATGTGTGCGTGCATACATGTGTGTGTGCATGGATGGATGTTGCATTGATGGATGCGTGCATGGATGTATGTGTGCATGCATGGATGTGTGCATGCTGATGTGTGCATGCATGCATGGATGGATGCATGCGTGGATGTGTTGTTTTGTGTGTGCATGGATGGATGTGTGCATGGTTGAATGTGTGCATGGATGGATGTGTGTGTGCATGTGTTAATGTGTGTATGCGTGGATGAGTGTAAGGGTGGATGATGGGTGCATGGGTGGATGGATGGATGCATGGGTGGATGGATGGGTGCAACAAGGGATCAAGTGTCCTCTTGTTGTAGCTCTGGGATCATAGTCATGGTGCACTGTATGACAGATCATTGCCGTACAGTGCACCATAACTCTGACCCCAGAAACTGTAGAAAGAGGACACTTGATCCCTTGCTGCAGTCTCTGGATTGAGCAGAGGCGATCGAGCGTCGTGGGAACTTCGTTGTGGACTACGTCAGAGGAG
The DNA here is from genome assembly GCA_033576535.1 of Allobates femoralis. Lineage (NCBI taxonomy): Eukaryota > Metazoa > Chordata > Amphibia > Anura > Aromobatidae > Allobates > Allobates femoralis. Next base: position 418,448,462 of record JARQOC010000002.1, read on the forward strand.
ATTGAGCGTCGTGGGACCTATTGGGGTCTGCAAAAGACCAGAGACTGGGACAGAGATTTATCTTCCAACAATATCCCAAATATAAAGCAAAATCTACAATGGAATGGTTCAAAAATAAGCATATCCAGGTGTGAATGGGCAAGAATTTCAGTCTCTCGATGTGCAAAACTGATAGAGACATACTCCAAATGACTTGCAGCTGTAATCGCAGCAAAAGGTGGCGCTACAAAGTATTAACTCAAGGAGGCTGAATAATATTGCCCGCCCCACTTTTCAGTTTTTTAATTGTTAAAGGGAACCTGGCAGGTAGTTTGTCTCCCCAACTATCACTATCTGCACCTGCAGCTTTATAATACTAGTCTAATCATCCCTGTCTGAGCTCATGGTGTAATGTGAAAGGTGAAAAAAAAGCATTTATACACTTACATTTCCTTAGGTAATGAGGCAGTCAGTCTCCAGCTTGGTGGACGGAGACTGGCAGGTTAATAGTTAACATTTCAGCCTTATGTTAGAACATGTTGGGAGACCTGATGTGATGTTACAACCATGTGACTACAATAGGCGGTGCTAAGTTTTCATAGAACATTATAAGTTTGCTCGCTTAGCTTCGTCCACTATGGTCACATGATCGTTACATCACAAAGGTCCTTTAGCCATCTAAGTTAATAGTGAGTTAACTATTATCCTGCCAGTCAGACTCCCTCCTCCAAGGTGCAGACTGAAATGTAAGTGTATAAATGCTTTTTTTCACCATTTACATTACACTATGAGCTCAGACAGGGTGATTAGAATAGTGCTATGAAGCTGCAGGTACAGATAGTGATAGCTGGGGGCACATAAACCACCTGACAGGTTCCCTTTAACCCCTTCCGGACCTATGACGTTATAGAGATGTCACGAAAGTCGGTGCATTCCCGACCTATGACGTCTCTATAACATCATGGCTTCTTTGTGCTCCTGCAGCTCCGGTGACCGGGTCAGTGACAAGTCACCGGAGATGCAGGATCGCAATGACCCATACTTTAGCCCAGGGGGTGTGGCTTAGCCCCCCGTGGCTAAACTCGCTCTGATTGGTAGTTGAATTTGAAACTGCCGATCAGAGCTAGTAACCCATCCAGATCTGATTGGAGATCTCCAATCAGATATGGAGGGTGGGTCGGCAGGTGCCCTACCCTTCCTCAGCCCCCTAATGCTCCAGGGCTCATCAGCCCCCCCCCCCGATCCCTTTCCTCCCCCCCACCACCCGGTGGTACCATTCATCCGCCGATGGGCTGCACCTGCCGGTCAGCTTCCTCAGGCCCCTCCTGGTGCAATCATGGAGGGGTTGAGGAAGCTGACACCCCCACCTCTGTTCCCCGTGTTTCCCCTCACCTCCCAGCAGGCTGCACACGCCGGTGCACCCGCCGGTCAGCTTCCTCAGCCCCCTCCTGGTGCGATGACAGAGGGGCTGAGGAAGCTGACACCCCCACCCCCCTCACCTTCCCCGGGCCTCACCTCCCGGCGAGCTGCACCCGCGGGTGCACCCGCCAGTCAGCTTCTCAGCCCCCTCCTGGTGCGATCAGAGAGGGTTGAGCAAGCTGACACCCCCAGGCCTCCCCTCACCTCCCGGCGGGCTGCACCTGCCAGTACACCCACCGGCCAGCCTCCTCTGCTCTGGTGTGGGCCCCTCCTCCTCTCCCGGGCTGCTCCTCCTCAGGTAAGTATAAATGAATGAATTAATCAATCAATCAATGGATGGATGGGTGAGTGGGTGGGTGCATGCTTGCATGCATGCATGGGAGGATGGATGGATGGATGAGTGGGTGCATGCATGCATGCATGGGTGCATGGGTGGATGGATGGGTGAGTGGGTGCATGTATGGGTGGAATGATGGGTGCATGGGTGGATGGATGGGTGCATGCATGGGTGGATAGATGTGTGTGTGCATGGATGTGTGCGTGCATGGATGGATGCATACATGCATGGATATTGCATGGATGGATGTGTGCATGAATGTGTACGTGTGTGGATGTGTGCATGGTTGGATGTGTGCGTGCGTGGATGTGTGCGTGCATGTGTGCGTGCATGAATGGATGTGTGCAGACATGCATGTGTGCATGGATGTGTGTGTGCATGGATGGATGTGTGCATGGATGGATGTGTGTGTGTTTGAGTAAATGTGTGCATGTGTGCATGCGTGGATAAGTGCATGGATGGATGTGTGCGTGCGTGAATGTGTGCGTGCATGCATGTGTGTGTGCATGGATGGATGCGTGCATGGATGGATGTGTACATGCATGGATGTGTGCATGCATGGATGTGTGCATGCGTGCATGGATGGATGCATGCGTGGTTGTGTGCGTGCATGGATGGATGTGTGCAAGGATGAATGTGTGCATGGATGGATGGGTGTGTGCATGCGTGGATGTGTGCATGTGTGGATGGGTGCATGGGTGGATGATGGGTGCATGGGTGGATGGATGAATGCATGGGTGGATGGATGGGTGCAACAAGGGATCAAGTGTCCTCTTGTTGTAGTCTCTGGGATTATAGTCATGGTGCACTGTATGACAGATCATTGCCGTACAGTGCACTATAACTCTGACCCCAGAAACTATAGGAAGAGGACACGTGATCCCTTGCTGCAGTCCCTGGATTGAGCAGAGGCGATCGAGCGTTGTGGGACCTTCGTTGTGGACTATGTTGGAGGCGATTGAGCATCATGGGATCTTCGTTGTGGACTTCGTCGGATCTTTATAATAAAGATGGAATATGAATTTTGTTCTGTGTGGTGTATTTTTTGACTATTTACTAGAGATTCCTAATGGCTGGGTCTAACATTGGCCCGACATTATGAATCTCGGGCTTAGTGCCAGCTGCAAATAAAAAGCTGGCATTAACCCCTTAATTAGCCAGTTTGCCACCGGCACCAGGGCAACTGGAAGAGTCTGGGTACAGCACCTGAAATGGCGATTCAATGAATGCGCCATATTTTGGGGCAGCTGCAGGCTGCAATTCGCAGCACGGGGGGCCCAGAATGCTTGGGCCTCTCCATGCTGAGGATTCCAGCCCCCAGCTGCCTAGTTGTACCTGACTGGGCCAAAAATATGGCGGAGCCGCACGTCATTTTTTTTCTAGAATTGGTTATTGAAATAAAAAAATGGACTTCGCTGTATTTTTGGTTGCCAGCCAGGTACAACGAGGCAGCTGGGGGTTGGTGGCAGTCCGTAGCTGCCAAGTTGTACCTGGCTGGACCAAAAATATGGCGGAGCCCCACGTCATTTTTTTTTGCTAAAATATGTTCTAGAAATAAAAAAAAAAAAGCCTTCGCTGTATTTTTTGTTGCCAGCCAGGTACAACTTGGCAGCTGGGGGGCTGGAATCCTCAGCGTGGAGAGACCCAAACGTGGGCCCCCACTCTGCAAATTGCAACCCACAGCCACCCCAGAAAATAGCGCATTCATTAGAGGCACCATTTTCTATTGCTGTACCCCAACTCTACCAGTTGCCCTTGTGCTGGTGGCACACAGGTTCTCCATACTCGACATGGTGTCCACTAACAATTTCAATGGAAAATTAGCTCCAATTGTTAGCGGAAACCATGTCGCGTATGGAGAGTCCCTGCCTGTGTGCCTAAACATTGGAGCTCCCCCACAAGTGACCCCATTTTGGAACTAGACCCCCAAGGAACGTATCTAGATGCATAGTGAGCACTTTGAACCCCCATTAATCTGTAAAAATTAAAAAAGAAAATGTTTGTAGAAAAAAAAAGTACTTTTTCATTTTTACGGATCAATTTGTGAAGCACACAAAGAATGGAAAATCAGCTCAAATTCTTAGCGGACACCATGTCGTGTTTGGAGAGCCCCTGTGTGCCTATACATTAGAGCTCCCCCACAAGTGACCCCATTTTGGAAACTAGACCCCCTAGGAAACTTATCTAGATGGGTGGTGAGCATTTTGAACCCTTGGTGCTTCACAAATTAATCCATAAAAATGAAAAAAAAAACATTTTTGTGGGAAAAAAAGTACTTTTTCATTTTTAAGGATCAATTTGTGAAGCACCTGGGGATTCAAAGTGCTCACTATGCATCTAGATAGGTTCCTTGGGGGGTCTAGTTTCCAAAATGGGGTCACTTGTGGGGGAGCTCCAATGTTTAGGCACACAGGGGCTCTCCAAACACGACATGGTGTCCGCTAACAATTTTAATGGAAAATTAGCATAAATGGTTAGCGGACACCATGTTGCGTTTGGAGAGCCCCTGTGTGCCTAAACATTAGAGCTCCCCCTCAAGTGACCCCATTTTGGAAACCAGACCTCCTAGGAAACTTATCTAGATGGGTGGTGAGCATTTTGAACCCTTGGTGCTTCACTAATTAATACGTAAAAATGAAAAAAGAAAATGTTTGCGGAAGAAAAAGTACTTTTTCATTTTTACGGATCAATTTGTGAAGCACCTGGGGGTTCAAAGTGCTCACTATGCATCTAGATAGGTTCCTTAGGGGGTCTCGTTTCCAAAATGGGGTCACTTGTGTGGGAGCTCCAATGTTTAGACAAACAGGGACTCTCCAAATGTGACATGGTGTCCGCTAACAATTTGAATGGAAAATTAGCTCAAATTGTTAGCGGACACCATGTCGAATTTGGAGAGCCCCTGTGTGCCTAAACATTGGAGCTCCCCCACAAGTGATCCCCATTTTGGAAATTAGACCCCCCCAGGTAACTTATCTAGATGGGTGGTGAGCACTTTGAACCCCCAGATGTTTCACAAATTGATCCGTAATAATGAAAAAGTACTTCTTTTTCACAAAAATTTTCTTTTAGCCTAAATTTTTAATTTTCACATGGGCACAGGATAAAGTGTATCGTTACATTTGTTGGGCAATTTCTACACTGATACCTCATATGTGGTCATAAACCACTGTTTGGGCGCACGGCAGGGCTCAGAAGTGAAGGAGTGCCATTTCTCTTTTTGAATGGAAAATCAGCTCCAAAAGTCAAATTGCGCTCCTTCCCTTCTGAGCCCTGCTGTGCGCCCATACAGTGGTTTATGACCACATTTGAGGTACCGGTGTACTCAGGAGAAATTGCCCAACAAATTTTAGAATCCATTTTATCCTGTTGCCCACGTGAAAATTAAAGAATTGAGGCTAAAAGAACAGTTTTGTTGGAAAAATTAAAATGTCTATTTTTTCCTTCCACGTTGCTTTAGTTCCTGTGAAGCACCTGAAGGGTTAATAATCTTATTGAATGTAGTTTTGAGTATCTTAAGGTGTGCAGTTTTTAGAATGACGTAACCTTTGGGTGTTTTCTGTCATGTAAACCCCTCAAACGGACTTCAAATGTGATGTGGTCACTAAAAAAATGGTTTTGTAAATTTTGCTGGAAAAATGAAAAATTGCTGATGAACTTTGAACCCTTATAACTTCCTACCAAAAAAAAAAAAAATTTTTTCACAAAATTATGCTGATGTAAAGTAGACATGTGAGAAATGTTACTTATTAACTATTTCGTGTCACATAACTCTCTGGTTTAGCAGAATAAAAATTTTAAAATTGCGAAATTTTCTAAATTTTTGCCAAATTTTTTATTTTTTCACAAATAAACACAAAAATGATCAACCTAAATTTAATTCTAAAATGAAGCCCAATATGCCACGAAAAAAACAATCTCAGAATCGCTAGGATCCGTTAAAGCGTTCCAGAGTTATTACCTCATAAAGGGACAATGGTCAGAATTGACAAAAATGCCAGGGTCTTTAGGGTCAAAATAGGCTGGGTCCTGAAGAGGTTAAAAAAGTTTAAAATATCCAATAAATTTCGTTCCACTTCACGAATGTGTCCCATTAGAATTTATATCTTTATGTTTGAAGTCTGAAATGTGGCAAAAGGTTGAAAAGAAAACTGATGAACCCTGCACACAAAGAACGTGTCTGTGTGAACACGCTCAGGCCGCCAACCAATCTAACACAGAAAACCTTGTCCATAAAACGGACAAGGTTTTTTGTATTAGATTGGTTGGCGGCGTGAGCGTGTTCACACAGACACGTTCTTTGTGTACAGGATTCATCAGTTTTCTGTAAATTAGCCTCTTGCCTAGCAAGAGATGTGAGTTCTCCGCCCCTCACCTTGGGCTCTGCACACAAAAGGCTGCTTTCAACCTCAGTCCATATCGGACACTGGACCTGTTTGGACCCTGTTCACTTGATACACATTACTTGATCAGGTTTTTAATACAACAGATAGGACTGCTTCGATATGGGTACACCGTGATGAGGTGAAGCAGCTTGAAGTACATTTTATGCGCAAAAAACGTATGGACCAAGTACCCTGGTATTTGCATATTTTTTACTGCACTTGCATTTTAAACTTTTTTACTGCAGAGTACTTACACGTTTTATGGACAAGAATTTTTGTATTAAAAAGGTTGAAAAGTTCAAGGGGGGCCGAATACTTTCACAAGGCACTGTATATAGATCCCTCTCAGTGTCTCCTATATGATGTATGTACAGCAGTCTCAGTGTCTTCTATATGATGTACACAACAGTCTTAAGGCCCCGTTACACGTAGCGATATCGCTAACGATATCGCCACTACGTCACAGGTTTTGTGACATTGCGGCGACCTCGCCAGCGATATCGCTACGTGTGACACGTAGCAGCGTAGCAGCAGCGAGCAACCCCCCGCTTTGAGATCGCTGATCATTACGGAATGGCCTGGACCATTTTTTCACCGGCGGTCTCCCATTGGGCATGCTGCATTGGTGTGTGTGACAGAGGAAACGACAAATAATCTCCATATTATGCCCGTGACAGTGACAGATCCCAACGACCGTTGGGGGTCGCCGCATCAGTAAGTAGATCTGCCTGTGTGGCATCTCACCAGTGACCACTTAGCGCTCCAGCGATTCCTGCCAGGTTGCATCATTGTCGGGATCGTTGATGCATTGCTAGGTGTAACGGGGCCTTTAGTGTCTCCTATTTGATTTAAATACATACTTCAGACATTCCACTGCTTGAGTTCTACAGCTCTGGCAAAAATTTAGATCGCTGCACAGTTTTCTAAAAATCACCATCTGTACTAGTGATGGGCGAATCCTAAATTACTCGGAATCGCTTGACTCTAGCGAGTCCGAGCCCAGGACTCGCTACTCGTTGCGAGTCTAGCGAGTCCAATGTTAATGAATGGTGAAGCGAGTAATAGCGAGTAGTGTGAGATTTACAAATCGCAGATGTGTCTCGGAAGCTTCAGCCTGAAGCAATCCTAGTTGTGTCATTTATTTGCATTGCTAGTTTACTTTGTAAGTAATCGCTGACTCGCACAGATAAGATCCTGTCTTCTCTGTGTTCTGGCTGCCAGCTCCAGGGTCCTAGAGCCCGCCTGCTGCCTGATGTAGCAGTGCTGAGATTGTTCTCAGTCTGCTCATTCCCTGTGTACAGACATGAATGTCTGTGCACAGAGATGATGTAGCAGAGCTGAGATTGTTCTCAGTCTGCTTATTCCCTGTGCATAGACATCTATATTTATGCACAGGGGATGTAGCAGAGAGGACATCGCGTTTTGGACTGCGTCGGACGGAAGAGGATTTTTTTAATTAAAGATGGAGTCCCTAATGGCTTTTTTTTTTATTTCTAATAAAAAATTTTCCTTGTGTTGTGTTTTTTTTAAAACAATTTAATAGAAATTCATGGCGGTCATGTCTAATATTGGCGTGACCGCCATAAATTTCGGGCTTAGGGCCAGCTGATAATACAAAGCTGGCCCTAACCGCTTTATTACCCAGCGTGCCATCGCTACCAGGGCCGCTGGAAGAGCGGGGTTCAGCGCCAGAGGATGGCGCTTCAATGAACGCGCCATCTTCTGGGGCGGCTGCGGGCTGCAATTTGCAGCGGGGGGTGCCCAGAAAGCTTGGGCATCCCTGCGCTGCGGATTCCAGCCCTCAGCTGCTTAGCTGTACCTGGCTAGACATAGAAATTGCGCGGAGCCCCACGCATTTTTTTTTAATTATTTCATGAAATTCTGAGACTCTGACTCTGAGACTCTGACTCTGAAATTCATGAAATAATTAAAAAAAAATGCGTGGGGCTCCGCGCAATTTCTATGTCTAGCCAGGTACAGCTAAGCAGCTGGGGGCTGGAATCCGCAGCGCAGGGATGCCCAAGCTTTCTGGGCACCCCCCGCTGCAAATTGCAGCCCGCAGCCGCCCCAGAAGATGGCGCGTTCATTGAAGCGCCATCCTCTGGCGCTGAACCCCGCTCTTCCAGCGGCCCTGGTAGCGGTGGCACGCTGGGTAATAAAGAGGTTAGGGCCAGCTTTGTATTATCAGCTGGCCCTAAGCCCGAAATTTATGGCGGTCACGCCAATATTAGACATGACCGCCATTGAATTTCTATTAAATTGTTTTAAAAAAAACACAACACAAGGAAAATTTTTTATTAGAAATAAAAAAAAAAGCCATTAGGGACTCCATCTTTAATTAAAAAAATCCTCTTCCATCCGACGCAGTCCAAAACGCGATGTCCTCTCTGCTACATCCCCTATGCATAAATATAGATGTCTATGCACAGGGAATAAGCAGACTGAGAACAATCTCAGCTCTGCTACATCATCTCTGTGCACAGACATTCATGTCTGTACACAGGGAATGAGCAGACTGAGAACAATCTCAGCTCTGCTACATCATCTCTGTGCACAGACATTCATGTCTGTACACAGGGAATGAGCAGACTGAGAACAATCTCAGCTCTGCTACATCATCTCTGTGCACAGACATTCATGTCTGTACACAGGGAATGAGCAGACTGAGAACAATCTCAGCACTGCTACATCATCTCTGTGCACAGACATTCATGTCTGTACACAGGGAATGAGCAGACTGAGAACAATCAGGCAGCAGGCGGGCTCTAGGACCCTGGAGCTGCACAGAGAAGACAGCTGGACTGGCTCGCAATGTAACAGCAGTTATCTGCGAGTTTCCCTGCTATCACTGGCACAGTAGCCAGTGATTACTCGCACGAGTCTAATGCAAACAATGGCAATCCTAGTTTTGTCAGCGTTTCTGACAAAACTAGGATTGATATTGATTTGCATTGGACTCGTGCGAGTAATCACTGGGAAACTCGCAGAGTACCGAGTCCTGCGAGTCCCTTACTACTCGCCGAGTAACGAGTCCTAGCGAGTAGATTCGCCCATCCCTAATCTGTACATGTCTGGTAGCCATTCCAGTGACAACTGCATTCCAACCAAAGTACATCTCATTCTACTTAATGTGCTTCTGATTAGGTGATCACCTGAACCAAATCCTATTTAACAAGGGAAACATAACAAACATAAAAAGATAAACATAAAAAGATTTTAAAAAACTCCTGACGACTTCACGATCCTCTTGCAATAGGACAAGCTGGATGTCAAATCAAATGGTAGGAATAGCCCAAAAGTAATTTGAATGAAAATAATAACTTTTGATCATGCCAAAGGAGTTGAAAAATCTTGAGTGAGGTAAAGAAGGGATCAATTCTGGCTTTACTAGCAGAGGGACACAGTGAGCGTCAGGTTGCCTCCATCCTTAACATTTCAAAGACATTTTTGTTCATTACAACAAGGTCAAGCAGCAGACATTGGGGACAATAAAGCTACAAACCGGCAGAGGGTGGAAGCAACTCTCCACTGACCGGGATGACCATCATCTTATTCGAATGTAACTCAACAACCGCAGGATGACATCAAGTGACCTTCAAAAGGAATGGCAAATGGCAGCTGGGGTGAAGTGCATGGCAAGAACAGCTCATAACAGGCTCCTAGATGCAGGGTTCAAGTAATGTAAAGCTAGAAAAAAGCCTTTCATCAAAGAGAAGCAAAGGAGAGCAAGGCTGAAGTTTGCTAAAGAACACAAGGATTTGACCATAGACGACTGGAATAAGTTAATCTTGTCTGATGAGTCTAATTTTCAGCTTTGCCCAACACCTGGTCATTTAATGGTTAGACAGAAACCTGGAGAGGCGTCCACCCTCAGTGTCTTGCACCCACTGTGAAGGATCTGAGGATGCTTCAGCAAGGCAACGCATTTAGATGAAACCATCTTAATCATTAGCCATCATTGGCTAATGAGTAAGATGGTTTAATCGAAACATGTCTAGCGGTCCCCCATGTGGACCATACAATGCTTTTAATTATTAATAAAGGACCATTAATAATAAGAAAAAACACCGGTTTCCTTCACTAATTCCTTCTGCTCAGGCAATGTTACCCAATTCTGAGGACTATTTTTTCCAGCAGGACAATGCCCCATGCCACACAACTAAGTCAATCAATGTGTGGATGAAGGAGCACCATATCAAGACCCTGTCATAGCCAGCCCAATCTCCAGACCTGAACCCCATTTAAAACCTCTGGAATGTAATCAAGTGGTAGATGGATAGTCACAAGTCAGCAAATAAAGAAAAACTGCTTACATTTTTGTGCCAGGAGTGGCATAAGAATGCCCAAAAGCAGTGTGAAAGACTGGTGGAAAGCATGCCAAGACGCATGAAAGCTGTGATTAAAAATCATGGTAATTCCAGCAAATATTTATTTCTAAACTCTTCCTGAGTTAAAACATTAGTATTGTTGTTTCTAAATGAATATGAACTTGTTTTCTTTGCATTATTTGAGGTCTGAAAGCACTTTTTCTGTTTTATTATTTTGACAATTTCTCATTTGCTGCAAATAAATACTATATTTTTAGCTTTGAATTTCGGAGACATGTTGTCAGTAGTTTTTTACTCAAAAATATAGCTATACAAACAAAAATCAGAGAAACTGAAAATTTTGCATTGGTCTCTCAATTTTTGCCAGAGCTGTATAAATATTATGTCACACCCCGGGGAGTGGGGTTCAGTCTTCAATGACTGCGGGGTTGTCACGGTGACGTGACCCACCTCCGTGGTCCCAGGTGCGGCAATAAAAAGGGGAATGATAAAAGGGGATTAAAGTTTAGTAAATTGTAGTTTGTGACACCACCTGTAGTTTTGTGGCCAGTGTGGGACACCACTGCTGTCCTGGCCTCTGGGGATGATGAGGGTTGGCAGCCAGGATGTTGAGCTCTCTACGGGTAGGGCTTGTCTCCCCACGGCAGGTATAGAGATAAAAAAGTGGTACACCGCACTCAACCCCTGCGGCTGGAAGAGTCAGTGTGCGGCTCTGTCAGCACAGAAATAAGTCTCACACTCAAGTCCTGAGTTTACCAGGTACTTTACTCCACTGCTTTGTTACACAACACCACAGTCACTGTCACTTTACAGCAGTCCACTCATGAACCGGTGACCGGTTAGCAGCTGGGCCGGTTTGCTAGGGGCACCCCCTTTCTTATGCCTTTCGGGCCTCCCTGCTCCTTCCCACGCACATTCTCCAGGCCAGCGGTCGCAGGCTTCTCTTGGACGGTCCCTTGCGAGAATCCTAGCCCTCTACGACAGCCTTTCCGTTTCTGTGCTGAGGGTTGGGTTCCTGGCATACAGTCCCTTCACCCCACCAGTTAATTTATGGCTGGGGCATACAGCGTCCTACCATGTCAACAGGGCCGCCTCCCTTGTGTTGGCCCAGTCCCACAGTGTCTCTGCTGGTTTGGGCCCACCGTGGACCCCCTCTACTCTCCCTCGGTATGTAGCCTTGGATCCGGATCGGCCATTCGGTGGCACAGGCCACCAGGTTCTTCATTTCTGGTGTTACAGTGTTTATGGCTTTCCAGGTGTCTCTGCTTAGGAGTTTTGGTCCTCTCCATCTACAACACATCAAGAACATGAACCGGAACCTCTGTTTTCTCTCTGACTAGGCTCTCCTAACTTGGTGTTCCTAGGTTTTAATCTAGTTCCTCCACCCCTTTCCCGGGTTCTCTACCTTCTCTCCACCCTCCACTCAGCTCTCCCCACTATCCCCTGCCTGACATGGAGTACTTGATCTAGGAATTGGGGGATGTGTTGGGTGTTGGTGTGAAGTGGCTTGCTTACCTGTCCCAGCTGCTGTACCTCACTACGGCCACTGGTCCGCAAGGGTGCCACCCTTCCCTGGAGCACAGCTTGGCACGTCCGCACGCCAAGACCTGGGTCACACACATCTCAAAAGTTTTTTTATGCATTAAACAAAAACATGAACAGTATTTACAATTGTTTTCTTCCTGTCTGGGAGGCGCATTACTTAAACATTACTTAACAAAAATTCTTCTATTGGCTATAAAAATATAAAAAAATAGAAAAAGTGCAAAATTTTAAACAGTTACAGTTCCGTAAATGTCACTCTTCTGCAGGCTCGTCGGCTTCAGGAACCCACTCTCAGGCTTGTGAGGTCAGAGTAGCAAGGAGCTGGACGTAGGGGGTCAGTGGAGCCCACTCTGGCCCCGACACCAAGGTACCTGGCTCGCCCTGATCTTGGAGGTACCTCTAAAGGTGAGGAGGTCCGAGCCACCAGCCTAAGTCACTAAAGCTCCTGAGAAGCCCTAGGCATAAGCCTCGCCTCCACCCACAGACCATGGAAGCAACTTCCAATGGAGAGAAAGCCAGCAGCCTCAGATCTGCACTCCACAGGTCACAAAGCAGAAGTGAACGGAATCAGCGACATCAGGTGGATGTGAGCTGACCCATTTATGGCCAAGGGGTGGGGAGCCCAGGCACACCCCTCAGCTTAACTAAGCATGAGTCATATCCATCACACACACCTGCAGCAACCTCACCTGCAGAGCTGCACATTGAATAGGGAAAAAAAGTTCAATGCAACAACAGCAACAGCAGCACCCATGACCATAAGACAGCCATACGTAACACTCACCACCAGAAAAACCTTTATACACGGCCAGACTAAACTGACCGATTCTTCGGCCGCGTCAGTGGGTTTTTGAGCGGTGCGGTCCAAGTGCAAAACGTTCATGCACAGTTCACATTACCAAGGTCACGATACATTAGTCATAAAACCAATAGAGTGTACAAAGGGGTACATTAACTATATACAATTAGTCCGGATCAATATCTTGATCTCAACCATTCTTTTTAATGCAAGGGGAACACATTAATTCAGGGAAGTGGTGGGGAAACAAAGGAAAATGCAGAGAAATATACATTCACACTCACTTTCTGGTGTTACAGTTTTTGTGGCTTTCTGGGTGTCTCTGCTTAGGAGTTCTGCTCCTCTCCCTCTACAACACACCAGGATAATGAACCAGAACCTCTGTCGTCTTTCTGAATAGGCTCTTCTAACTTGGTGTTCCTAGGTTTTAATCTAGTTCCTCCACCCCTTTCCAGGCTTCTCTATCTTCTCTCCACCCTCCACTCAGCTCCCGCACTATCCCCTCTCTGACATGGAGTACTAGGTCTAGGGATTGGAGGATGTGTTGGGTGTTAGTGTGGGGTGGCTAGCTTACCTGTCTCAGCTGCTGTACCTCACTGTGACCACTGGTCCACAGGGGCGCCACAGTTACAGGAGCATAGATCATTTTCCCACTATGAGGAGATATGTAGTGTGTTATACATCTGTGTTCAGTTCTTACTATTGCAAGTTCTTTTTAAAATATATATCAAAGAGTCAACTGTGCTCCAGACCTCTGGAAAAACAGTGGAGAGTAATATCATCAATACAACCTAACATCACATGCCTCCCCAAAGAGATGCAGTTCCAGCCATCACATTAGGAGTGAGTAAATTAAATGTTTGACCAAATATAGCAGAATAAATTTCAAGTTGATCATTTTGTATGTCCCCTGAATGATATTAGAAATATCTGTGTCGCCCCGGGGTATGGAGTACTCGGGTATCAGGCGGCAGAGGGGGTTAACTGCTGTGTCACGGGGAATGTCGGCCGCACCTGATCCCATATCCCTGGGGACGGTTCTCTTGAAAAGGGGATTATGTACAGGGGAGTATTTACAAGTTTATAGTTTGTCGTGACGCCACCTGCAGTGCCTGGTGATGTGCACCAGTGCCGCCACAGTCCTCCGGAGGCCGATGGGATTGCGGCCGAGATGTTATAGTCCTCCAGAGGCAGGACTGGGACCTCTGTTGCAGCGATTCCTGTGAAGGAAATGAGTTCATCGAAAGAAGATGCAGCAGAGTCAAAGTCACTTCACCCGGGTACTTTACTGGAACTTTTAGCAGTGTTATTACAGTCCTCAGTGCAGTTAGCTGTTAAATGACAAGTGGCTGCGGGTGGCTGCAAGCGGATCGTAGCTGGACGGAACCCCCAGCGTGTGCCTTTCCTGTTCCAATTCTTCCCTGCTTCCCAGTAGTCGGTGAGAAGTCTGACCCCATAAAGTAGATCTGACCTCTTGCTGTCTCTCACTCTCTTTTTCTCTCTTCCTCCCATCGGGTAACTTTCTGCTGAACACTGCAGCTTTGCCTGGCTGTGTCTGGTCCCTTCTATTGGTCGCTTGAGAGTCAGGGCTGTATATGGATATACCCTCATGCATCGGATTTTCTGTGGGCCTTAAAGGTTCCCACAGGTGCGGGCTCCGGTACCCAGTTTCTCTCCTGGGGCGAACTCTCTCAAGTTCCTCTATTCCCCTCTCGTTCTCTGTATCTGGGATCTGTCCTTGTCGTTCCCGGGTCCCTCAGCCGAGAGACCCTCCTTGCTCCCTCAGGCCATCCGCCTGGCCTCTCCAACTCCAACTCCTCCGACTCTTCTAACTCCCCCTAGAGGTGGTTTTGTACTCTCTCCTGGTTACCTCCCACTGTGTGACCTAGTGTGGGGTGTGGGTTTAGGGTTCCGCCTATCATCCTGAAATCCACTTGCAGCTGGGGTGAGTACACCTCTTTTACGGGTGCAGTACCCCTTTGTGGCACCTACATAGTGGGGCGTCACATATCCAAATGGCCCCTCACAGTAGAAAGGTTCCCCACCCCTGGTATAGAGAATTAGATGCAAATGCGAAAGCAACTTAAAAAAGAGAAAATTAAAAAAAAACTGGAGAGACAACAATGATGGATAGGGTTTTGTGGATTGATGAGACCAAAATAGAACCTTTTGGCGTAAATGAGAAGAAGGGTTATGTTTGGCAAATGTAAAGCACTGCGATAACAGCATAAAAATCTCATACCATCTAGGAAACCTCAGTAGGGTAATATTATGGTTTGGGCCTTTTTTGCTGCATCTGGATCTGTCCATGAGCTAAATCTTAAGAGAATGCAGCAAAATAATGATCCAAAACAGTGAATGGATAAAGAAGAACAAGTTAAACTTTTGGAATCGACAATTCAAAGTTCTGACCTTAATCCTGAAGAAACATTGTGGAAATACCTGAGCAGTTATTGGAGAAACCCCACCAACATAACAGAGTTGAAACTGTTTCCTCCAAGCCTATCTGCAGAGCTAATCAACAATAACCCATAATATTCGAATGCAGTTATTGCACTAGGAGGTCACACCAGATAGCAAAAGTTCACATATTTTCGCCATTGATAGACATGTGATATTGGATCATTTTCGACTATAAAAATTGACAAATATTTTTTTACTCATTTGTTTACTAACTTGGTCCTCTTTATCTACTTTTAGGACTTGTGTGAAAATCTGCTGTACCTTTACAATATTATTTTTTAATATTATTGCGCATTTATTTCATGGCGCTTAACATGTGAACAGGGGCTACAGGTAGCAACAAGTACAATAATCATGAACAATACAAATCACACACAGGTACAGGAGGAAAGAGGACCCTGCCCAAGGGCTTACAGTCTACAAGGAATGGATAAGGATACAGTAGGTGAGGAGAGAGGGACCCTGCCCATGGGGTCTCACAGTCCACAAGGGATGAGTGAGGATACAATAGGTGAGGGGAGAGGACCCTGCCTGCGAGTGATCTCAGTGTACATGGGATGGATGAAGATACAGTAGATGAGGAGAGAGGACCGTGAGTATGAGGGCTCACAGTCTACAAGAGATGGGTGAGGATACAGTAGGTGAGGAGAGAGGACCCTGCTTGTGAGGGCTCACAGTCTACAAGGCATGGGTGAGTATATAGTATGAGAGGAGAGATGACCCTGTCTGTGAGGGCCCACAGTCTACAAGGGATGGGTGAAGATACAGTAGGTGAGGAGAGAGGACCCTGCCTGTGAGTGCTCACAGTCTACAAGAGATGGGTGAGGATACAGTAGGTGAGGAGAGATGACCCTGTCTGCGAGGGCTCTCAGTCTAGAAGGGATGGGTGAGGATATAGTAGGTGAGGAGAGAGGACCCTGCCTGTGAGGGCTCACAGTCTACAAGGGATGGGTGAGGATACAGTAGGTGAGGAGAGAGGACCTTGCCTGTGAGTGCTCACAGTCTACAAGAGATGGGTGAGGATACAGTATGAGAGGAGAGATGACCCTGTCTGCGAGGGCTCTCAGTCTAGAAGGGATGGGTGAGGATATAGTAGGTGAGGAGAGAGGACCCTGCCTGTGAGTGCTCACAGTCTATAAGGGATGGGTGAGGATACAGTAGGTGAGGAGAGAGGACCCTGCCTGTGAGGGCTCACTGTCTAGAAGGAATGGTGAGGATACAGTATGAGAGGAGAGATGACCCTGTCTGCGAGGGCTCACAGTCTAGAAGGGATGGGTGAAGATACAGTAGGTGAGGAGAGAGGACCCTGCCTGGGAGTGCTCACAGTCTATAAGGGATGGGTGAGGATACAGTAGGTGAGGAGAGAGGACCCTGACTGTGAGGGCTCATGGTCTACAAGGGATGGGTGAGGATACAGTAGGTGAGGAGAGAAAAAAAAAAGTTTTATAATGATAAGAGGCTACACAGGGATTATTAGAATCACACAGTATGAAGGGCAAGAATTTTATAGATGAGTGGGAATTAGGAGAAAAGTTTTAAAGATATAGGCAATAAATTTTAACTCTGATCACACAATAAAAGAGATAGAATTGGATTTGTTATCACACAACAAAATATATAGCATATTAATTGAAGCACTAAAATAAGTGAATTGTCATGAGGGGGAGTGATAAATTTTAATTAAGAATTTTTCCACAAATAGGTATGAGCACCAAACCGCTATTGAAAAGAGAGGTTCCAAAGTGGCATCCTTGGCATGAAGTACAGTTGTGGCCAAAAGTATTGACACCCCTGCAATTCTGTCAGATAATACTCAGTTTCGTCTTGAAAATGATTGCAATCACAAATTCTTTGGTATTATTATCTTCATTTAATTTGTCTTAAATGAAAAAACACAAAAGAGAATGAAGCAAAAAGAAAAACATTGATCATTTCACACAAAAATCCAAAAATGGGCCAGACAAAAGTATTGACACCCTCAGCCTAATACTTGGTTGCACAACCTTTAGTCAAAATAACTGCGATCAACCTCTTCCGGTAATCATCAATGAGTTTCTTACAATGCTCTGCTGGAATTTTAGACCATTCTTCTTTGGCAAACTGCTCCAAGTCCCTGATATTTGAAGGGTGCCTTCTCCAAACTGCCATTTTTAGATCTATACTCTATCCGGGACCAAGTGTCTTTCGGTCCGCTCTGCTGCTCCAATAAGTATCAGAAACACTGGAGTGTTTTAAATAAAAGATCTTCAGTTTTATTTCCGACGCGTTTTGGAGCTAAACACCCAGCTCCTTCCTCAGGGAATGACCGAAAGACACTTGGTCCCGGATAGAGTTTCACCCCCCCGATTGTGGAAGTGCGGTCCCGGCTGCGGCTGCTGTGTTTGAGCGATCAAGCTGGTTGTGGGCTTCACAACCGTATCAGGTGAGCAGTTTTCACACTGTATGGGATTTGATTTCTATTAAGGATAAGACCCTATGCGCATTCTCATTCTTTAGATATTTTTAGATCTATACACAGGTGTTCTATGGGATTCAGGTCTGGACACATTGCTGGCCACCTTAGAAGTCTCCAGTGCTTTCTTTCAAACCATTTTCTAGTGCTTTTTGAAGTGTGTTTTGGGTCATTTTCCTACTGGAAGACCCATGATCTCTGAGGGAGACCCAGCTTTCTCACTCTGGGCCCTACATTATGCTACAAAATTTGTTGGTAGTCTTCAGACTTCATAATGCCATGCACACGGTCAAGGAGTCCAGTGCCAGAGGCAGCAAAGCAACCCCAAAACATCAGGGAACCTCCGCCATGTTTGACTGTAGGGACCGTGTTCTTTTCTTTGAATGTCTCTTTTTTTCTCCTGTAAACTCTATGTTGATGCCTTTGCCCAAAAAGCTCTACTTTTGTCTCATCTGACCAGAAAACATTTCTGCAAAACGTTTTAGGCTTTCTCAGGTAAGTTTTGGCAAACTCCAGCCTGGCTTTTTTATGTCTCGGGGTAAGAAGTGGGGTCTTCCTGGGTATCCTACCATACAGTCCCTTTTTATTCAGACGCCGACGGATAGTACGGGTTGACACTGTTGTACCCTCGGACTGCAGGTCAGCATGAACTTGTTTGGATGTTAGTCGAGGTTCTTTATCCACCATCCGCACAATCTTGCCTTGAAATCTCTTGTCAATTTTTCTTTTCCGTCCACATCTAGGGAGGTTAGCCACAGTGCCATGGGCTTTAAACTTCTTGATGACACTGCGCACAGTAGGCACAGGAACATTCAGGTCTTTGGAGATGGACTTGTAGGCTTGGGATTGCTCATGCTTCCTCACAATTTGGTTTCTCAAGTCCTCAGACAGTTCTTTGGTCTTCTTTCTTTTCTCCATGTTCAATGTGGTACACACAAGGATACAGGACAGAGGTTGAGTCAATTTTAATCCATGTCAGCTGGCTGCAAGTGTTATTTAGTTATTGCCAACACCTGTTAGGTGCCACAGGTAAGTTACAGGTGCTGTTAATTACACAAATTAGAGAAGCATCACATGATTTTTCTAATAGTGCCAATACTTTTGTCCACCCCTTTTTTATGTTTGGAGTGGAATTATATCCAATTTGGTTTTAGGACAATTCTTTTTGTGTTTTTTCATTGAAGACAAATTAAATGAAGATAATAATACCAAAGAATTTGTGATTGCAATCATTTTCAGGAAGAAACTGAGTATTATCTGACAGAATTGCAGGGGTGTCAATACTTTTGGCCACAACTGTATGAAAATATAATAATATATAAATATACATAAAAATAGAAAAATAGATAAATAGAGTATACTATAATTCAACAGTACAATTAATTTGCAGGTAAACAAGAGGAGATAGAAAACACACACTGGGAAGTGATAATGAGAATGCACTAAAATCCTCTCAGGTATTGTTGCATAATAAGCAAAATAAATTGATGAATAAAGAAAACAAACCACCAGCATAATATTTTAAATTTTCCCTTCAGCTAAAGGGCACTGAGAATCCTAAAAAGCTACTACATACAGGAGAGGCATTATAGAAGGAGACCCAGTGTAAGGTAAGGGTCTAACAGTAGTAATGTTACAAATTATAAAACCAGGGAAAAAGCAACTGGTAACTTAATATATCATTTTTAGGATTCCTGATGCTAATTGAAGAACACAGTTCATCATAAAGAGTGGTGTCCAAAACATATATAAGAAGAAATACTGGACTAAGAATATAAATTAATTTCCAAGAGTGGATTGTTATATACAAAGAGAAATAGTATATTTTTTATGAATTTTTTTATGAACTTTATTATGAATTTGTAATACGGTACTTTAATAAACCATTTGATAAGAAAAATAAAGTAGTGTGAATCAATCAATTGAGATAACACATAGCCATTGATTTTAGGAAGATGTGCACTGGGCCCTTATAACTTTACAAGGTGAGGAAAGAGGACCTGCCTGTGAGGCTCACAGTCTACAAGGGATGGGTGAGGATACAGTAGGTGAGGGAGAGGACCCAGCCTGTGAGGGATCACCGTCTACAAGGTATGGGTGAGGATACAGTAGGAGAGGAGAGAGGATCCTGCCCGCGAGTGCTCACAGTCTACAAGGGATGGATGGGTGAGGATACAGTAGGTGAGGAGAGAGGACCCTGCCTGTGAGGGCTCACAGTCTACAAGAGATGGATGAGGATACAGTAGGTGAGGAGAGAGGACCCTGCCTGTGAGGGCTCACAATCTACAAGAGATGGGTGAGTATACAGTAGGTGAGGAGAGAGGACCCTGCCTGTGAGGGCTCATGGTCTACAAGGGATGGGTGAGAATACAGTAAGTGAGGAGAGAGGACCCTGCCTGTGAGGGCTCATGGTCTACAAGGGATGGGTGAGAATACAGTAAGTGAGGAGAGAGGACCCTGCCTGTGAGGGCTCATGGTCTACAAGGGATGGGTGAGAATACAGTAAGTGAGGAGAGAGGACCCTGCCCATGAGTGCACACAGTCTGGAAATCAAAGTTATAAAGAAATATGTAAAATTCTGAAAGAATTACAAACTTTCAAGCAGCACTTTACTTACCTGCCTAAGTTGTACATAAAAGTATGTGTATGCCTCTTTGCGTAAAAATGTAATGTTAATACTTTTATTTACATAAAGTTAACATATTCCACAGCACTTTACAGTTCAAAGGGATCAGTATAGAATCTGTATAGAATGAATAGACCTTAATGAACCAATGTTATAATGAAGTGCAGATTCCGCTAGAATGAACAGGAATGTTACGAGCATTGGTTCTGTTCTTACTACTCCAGCAGCTTGAAGGTTACTGAATGCACATATTTTCACACACACTCAGTTAGACTGGCTCTAAATGTACCATGCATTCAGTCTCCGGCACTCCTGTCTGTGAATTCTGTAAACCTTGATTTTTTTGTATCTGGAATCTGCGATATAAAACCAGAACTAGAATGTATGGCCCCGGGTAGCATAAATCAGCTCTGGAAGTTGCCAGGCGAATTGCTGCAGAATGTCTTGCTATAGAAGCGAGCCCTTCAGTGACTCCATGTGGTCGAGGAAGGCAGTGTCTTGTGTGAAACAGTTTGATTCCTCCCCTTGGATCCTCAACACCTCCTCCTCCCTCCCTGTCTCTCTAATTCCTCCTCCCCATTCAAACATCTATGTGAATTCCTGCCTCCAGGTTTTCAGTCTGCCTCACTCTGGCATGGTGAAAGCAGAGAGAGGCAGAGAATATCCATCCAAAAAGCCACTGGATGATAAGAGGGAAGCGAAGATCCCAGGAAGCAGTGCACAACTGCAATACTTCACACATGGGGTGCAAACCATGGCTATGAACATCACCAGCTACCAACAATTGGGAACTGCCAGGGATTAAGGAGACATCTGAGTATTTTAAACAAAAATTGGACCAGTACAGGAGTGGCACACTGGTTTCTGGATTGCTACAGTATTTCATTTGGTGGATTGATCCTTTTCTCTGGTTTTATGTTGTTTCCTTAGCATTGGATAGCAAGGGATTTATTGTCGGATAACGTGAAGGGCGGTCTGCAATGCCCTTTGCCAAGCGGATTGTTGAGCCCCAGTGGCTGTGTAGGCATGCTGTCAGCCAGGTAGATGGGAGCTGTTGCCGGGATCAGGGGGAAGAGCAAAGGCAGCAGCACCCCCGGGGGAATGCCAGGGAAGAATTGGCAGGTGGCTCCGCACAGGTGCCCTCAGATGACAGGGACCCTCTAGATGGAAAAGAAAAAGATGTGGTCACTCTGGATTTGGGCGCTATCAGCAATGTTGCAATGTCACGGATTTTACGCCAACTCTCGGATGTAGCGCGGCATGCCTGCTCTATTTTCCACGAGCTTGAGGCAGATATTCAGGTTACCGCGCGGCGCGTGCGAGCGTTGCAAGGGAAAATTGGTACTGTCCAGCAGGTTGTCAGCAGCTTGGACCCAAAGCAGGAGACAGTGCGTGAGTATCTTGTCTTGAATGGAATTTGCTGCATTTTGGATTTAGGATCTGTCTGTCTGGGATAAGAATTGTTGATGGAACAGACCCTTTAATAGTAGTCCAATATAATTTTGTATTGTACAATTTTACACACCCTTTAATTTGGTACACAATATAATTGTGCATTGCACATCTTACAGACCCTTTAATTGTACCGTGTTTTGCACATCTGACAGACCCTTTATTGGGTTACCACGATATAATTGTGCATTGCACATCTTACAGACCCCTTTAATGGGCAGCACAATATGTTGTATTGCACATCTTACAGACCCCTTTAATGGGTACCACAATATAATTGTGCATTTGCACATCTTACAGATCCTTTATTGGGTACCACAATATAATTGTGCATTGCACATCTTACAGACCCTTTAATGGGCACACAATATATTGTCATTGCACATCTTACAGACCCCTTTAATGGTACACAATATAATGTGCATTGCACATCTTACAGACCTTTATGGTACACATAATTGTGCATTGCACATCTTACAGACCCCTTTAATGGGTACCAACAATATAATTGTTGCTATTGCACATCTACAGACCCTTTAATGGGACCACAATATAATTGTGCATTGCACATCTTACAGATCCTTTATTGGGTACCACAGTATTTGTGCATTGCATCTTACGACTTTATGTACCACATATATGGCTCACATCTTACAGACCCTTAATGGGCACCACAATATAATGTTGATTGCACATCTTACAGACCCTTTAAATGAATAAATAAAAGGGAACCAAATAAAAAGTCAAAAGGTGAATGGTCACAGAGGCACCAATTTTGTAGCCTTCCTCTGACCTCCTGGTTTTATAGATCACATTGCTTATCTTATGCTAACAAGTCTCCAAATGTTTCATTATCACCTCAGATGCTACAAGAGAAGGGAGGGAAATCTGCATTGCTGCTCCAGCAGCTGCTGAATGAGATGAGACAAGGGGACTTCTTTCTTCTCGGTCACCTCCTTTAGTTCTGAAAAATAAAGTGTCCGATAAAGAACATGTATAGGCCTCTTACCGAAATCTATAAACTATACATTTCCCCCTTCTTATCCCCTTTTATTATGCTGTAATGTGATACGTAATATTACATTTCATTTGATAAATATTGTGTCTACAGTAGTTCCTATTATCATAATGATATTATTCCACACTAATACATGGTGATCTTGTCCTGTTAATATCTGCCATGCTAGCATGTGTATACAGGGATTATTCCATTAATAACTGTCCTTTGCGTGGCAGGGTGTCACGGATTTCCCTGCTTGTATCTTGTATCCATCTGCAGTATCTTTTCATCTGTCTGCTGAGATAAGTAGCCCTGGCTTGGTCCACCCCTTGCTACCATAGACATCAGTTGCTGGGTTCAGAAGCAGAATTGGTGGACTTGTTTTATATGAGCCTGTTGGTAAAGGGCAGGTGGTTTTAACCGTTTCCTTGCCCATCTGAATGTCAAGTGTATTGCCTATGAAGGTAATTATGGCTAATAAATAAAAGACAAGGCGCTGTGTAATATTTTGCTGCTGATCCATATTAACCTTCCCTGTCACAGATGATAAATGCAGTACCAAGTCCTGCCCTTTTTTTCTTCTCTGACCTATTCTTTGGTGTTCACCATTGTTAGCATTGTTAATGATGGCTGGACATGTAACTTTACTCAACCTGCCTCAGTCCTGGTGAGGTGATGTCAGCGATGTGTGACTTACATAAGAAACCTTCTTGAGGCTCCAGAATTTGCGGAATCACTGGGCAGATGCTGAGGACTGAAATCTCAGCAACATTGAGGTGGCAACGCTGAATGATCATTCATGCTCCTAAGCAACAGGAAGGAAGAGAGTACGGTTAGCCTGATGATAGGCTCAGAGTAGCCAATCACAAGACGCTGCAATCATGGTAATTTTGATATTAAAAGCAGCTCTCTGATAATACAACATCCTGGAGTTCTCATAAAAATAGAGAATAGGAACCTGATCCGCGAGAGGAATTTCTGCTTTATCATATCAGTACAACTATATATTGCAGGCAGCCAAAAGGGCTCACATATGACGTGACGTGTATAACCAACATAGGGCCATGTACTGCTAATGTATATCTATACAATGTATCCACTGCATATAAATGCTGTCTGATACTGCAGTCCAGCCCTTGAATTGGGAGGAAGGGAGGCATAAGGCGTTCTCATCCTCTTCAGACTGGAGCATCTCTAGCCTCAAAGGAGGAATGGCTGTTAGCTTTACAAAGACTCAAGTCTGGGCAGCAGGAAAAGGAAAGACATTTTAAGACCTTTACTTATTTGAGAATGACCTTGGAAATGTTGCCAACACATAATGTAAAGGATGTGATAAAATAAGCTGCCATGTAATGAAATATAAGGCTGCTAATGAAAATGTACCGGAGGAGGGGATTCTTCACTGCAGTGTTCACAAGGAGGGCAGTGGCCAAAGACAAATCTATCAGCCATGTGCATGACATGTGCACTTGTCCTCATATAATATTACACTTGACTGATAATCACCCAGTACACTGACATTTTACAATTGAAGAGGGTTGACTGGATTGTCCAGAAGCCTGTGGTGGCTCCAGTCTTGTCTCCAAGTCTGGATTGTAATTATCTGTAATGATTCACAATATACCGTAATTAGTTATATATGGATTGACTTAAACATTTCACACACTGTGACAAGTTAAGTATTAAAATGCCCTTTAGACAACAATTTTCGTACCACCCCAAATTTTAGCAGGTTATACTTATTGTAATTTGCAATACTTGCTAGTAGTTTTATTCCATTCTCCTTGAGGTATAGCCCTGTGTGTAGCTCTTAGTAGGTGTGGCTCATGGTAGTCTTCACCAGTCTAACAAGTGGAAACTATTTTGCCAAAGAAAACATGGTGCTACTTTAATGCATGGTCATAGTACCTGATGCAAAAATCAATTGCTCAAGTTACTGTTAAATATATCACAATAGAGTTGACGCCTGCTATAAAAATACAATCATGTGTAAGATCGGGGACAATGTCTTTATACATTGGTCAAACCACGTTGTGTTTGTAGTTCACCATGGATAACCAGAAATTTTCCCAGTTTATGCTGTCAATATACTCAAATATTAGGTAAGAAGTGTGCTTCATTTGGCTGATATGTTTCATTCACTTGTCTTAAAAAACATAGTTGACTACACTTTTCAGTGCAACTATATGCAACCACCCAGTGGCGTAACTTCAGACCCAGGGGCCCCGATGCGAAAGCTCCAATGGGGCCCCCAATTATTGCAAATCTTTAATAATATTTAGTCTTTTTCTATGGGCCAAAGGAACTTTTGGGCCCCCCAAGGCTGCAGGGCCCGGGTGCGATCGCAACCCCTGCACCTATTGTAGTTACGCCCCTGCAACCACCCCTCTTCCCAGTACAACATGTTATATGCTTTTTTTCTTACCAATAAGAGTCATGTGCAACTGTACATGCATAATTCTGGGTTGCTTGAAATTTAGGGCTCAGTACGAAATAGAATAAATACAGATAGAGCAACATCTTAAGACTGGCCATACACATTCGCTTATTGTGAATATATGCTCTACCACTATGCAGTGCCAAGCATGCTTCTGTTTTCAATTAGGAGAGGGTAGTAAGCAACCACCAGACACCTCTGATGGGTATTATTTCCCCTCAGAACTAAAAAGATAGGACATTTAGAAAACCAGTTGCCTGATCTTTTCATTCTCTGCCATCTGTAAACACAGGAAAGTTAGAGTCACCAGAACTCATTAGACGAAAGTTGGCCGAACCCACCAATATTGGACAACTGTCTAATCTGAATGGACATCCTGCCTCTTCCATGACAAATAATGTTGGAGAAATAAGGTTGGACAGTTTTGTACACTTGATCTTTCTGTTATTCAGAAGATAAACCACTGCCAGAGCCTTTTGGCAACTGCTTTCTCCCTCTTCCCTTTAAAAACGCATATACTTTTGGCTGATCCAAATGTTTATGTGAATGGGGGAGTCAGGAGAAATAGCTGACAGCCAAATGAGTGTCCAGCCATCAGATATCTTATGCTTATGGCCAGCTGTAGGATGCACCTATACATAGTAAATGCTTGGCTGATTTTTGGACAACATTCAATTGCTGTTCTATATGTTAGTTTTCAGGCATTATGTAGCACTTTGAAGAAAGTGATGACATCATTGAATTGGGTCATAGGCCATTTCTTGCTCTCCACGCCCTAATCTGTTTCTCTTTCCTCTCAGAATGTGGGACATTTCTTTTTACATTGTCCAAAGCAAGTTTTTTTTAAACATCAGTCTCTTTCCAAAAATAAGATATTCGGCTATTGTTCCCAGCTGCATCAACAGACTGAGTGCAGAGACAGAGCATTCTCAGGCAGCTTTGATTTATTTCGAATACATTGGTTCAAAGACCCAAATACCTTGTTAAAGAATTGTCCGGGATAATTTTTCACTAGGGTGGAGTTCGCAGCTGAAAACGACTATTCCAGAATTCCTTAGAAATATGTAGTGTCCTCTGTTAGATGGGGAGATTTATATATTCCATGTGCCTGATAAATAGGTTACTTTCATAATTAGAAGTCATGCTTGCTTTTCGAGTTTCATCAACATTTCATTTTGCACTTCAGGTGTTGTAAGAAATAACAGCTTTGTGCCAAGATGCAGGAACATAATCTGGCTCAAATGAGGTAGAAAAAACTCTATAGAATGCTGTCTGAAAAGATGTGGAATTGGGTTTCACTTGTCTAAAAGTTTTAGAATCTGAATTGATGTAGAGCTGTGGTCAGCCGTGTGCACATTTCTCTTTGGTATGTGAGCAGTAATAAAACAGAAGTATTGTTAACTTGGAACCAGTTTTTAGATTTTATAAGAGAATGTCATTATCAGTAATTGCGTAATAAGCTATTAACTACTATTATTAATATTATTATGGCAACAAGAAGAAACAATCATAATTACTAAGCAGATTTCAGCTTTTACTGTCTGCTTGACACAATTCCTTAGCATAAGCCTGCAGCTGTTGCATATATATAGTTTGCAATATATAGGCACCATTTACACAGTGAATGGAGTGCTCCGAGCAGTTGTAATGAGCTGAACAGTCCATTTTCATAATACAGTCTGCCATAAATCACGCTTTTATACTGTGTCACCTGAGCAGCAGGAGAAAACTTTAAATTATTTGTGAAGTATGTGACTCAAATAACAATACTATATTACAAAAAATTCACAGGTCTTTATTAAAATCTTTATAGTGGTTTTCAATTACATCTCAAGATATTGTGTTCATAGCAGAACTGTGTGCAGCACAGGCTCCAATGCAAACTTTGTAATAGCCCCCACCCACAGTACCATCTGCTCTCTTTTGTGGCACAGCAACCTTTGGTCCCCCTCAGGTAGCATATCCACATACTACCTCTTCATCATTGCCCCTGTGCAATCTTCTGCTTCTCTGGATGAACCTTAATTATATGTAATAACAGTACGTTGTCTGTAGCATACTTTTTTTGGCTACTGTGTCACCAGACATGTGAGCTTAAGATCGTATTTACATTAAAGTGGTTTTCCAATTGTTAAAAAACATAAAAATGTTATAAAATAAAATAAAAAAATACCCCTTACCTCAACCTAGTAACCTTGGTACTCACGTCATGCTTACTGGTATCACTGTGCAGTGAGTCTACTGATTAGCAGCAGTGATGACGTGTTGGTGTGGCACGTCCTTGTTAGGCGGCCGTCACACGCACAGATATCTTTAGCGATATTGTAAGCGATCACGTGCACGCGCAATCGCTTACAATATCGCTCACATCGCTGGTGAGATGTCACACAGACAGACTCACCAGCGATGCGGAGCCGCGATCTCGCTCGTTACTATGGTACACATCGGGTTACTAGGGCCGCGCGTCGCTTAGTTACCCGACGTGTACCATAGTTACCATCTCCCAGCATAGGCTCTGCGCTGGGAGATCGTTCATCGTGGTGTTATACACCACGATGAAGGAGATCGTGGCATCGTTCATCGCTAGATCTGAGAACCGGACCTCAGATCAGCGATGGCACGATCAAGCGATTTCACATCGTAAATCGCTTGATCACATGCAACGATTTTAAGCCCGATATCGCTTAAGCGATCAAAAAGGAGATCGCTTAAACGATATCGGGCAAGAAATCTTTGCGTGTGACGGCCGCCTTAGCAGGATCACCTAAGCATCCGTAGGGATTGACAATGTAATGGTGAGTGCCCACAATCAAGATTAGCATTTTGGACGCAGCGTATTTGCACTGGGTCCAAAGCACTGCGTAGTACAATACAAGCACAGTGGATAGATTTATAGGAATCTCATGCCCACGGTGCTTCTGTTTAACGCTGCGTAAACTGACATACGGTGCGGGTTCATTATCCACAGCATGTTAATTTTTCATTTGGAGATGCTTAAATCTCCTGCATGAGAAAAAGCAGCGTACACAGCAAAAACACACTGTGTTCCTAACGCATGCCCATACTCTAAGGCCCCTTTCACATAGTCGTTTTTTTGAAAATGCCGCAGATCCGGCACATTTACCGCATCTGCCGCATCTTCCGCCTAACGGCCGCACTTGCGACTCCGATCCGGCAGGCCCCATGCATTGTCTATGGGGCTTGCGGCAAGTGTGGCTTTGCTGGTTGCGGCAGATGCAGCAGAGAAAAAAACGCTGCTGACCGTGGTTTTCTTCGCAGCTTCAAGTGCCGCATCTGCCACAACCGTAAAAACCGCACTTGCCGCACCCGACCGCAAGCCCCATAGACAATGCATGGGGCTTGCTGGACCGGGGTCGCAAGTGCGGCTGTTAGGCGGAAGATGCAGCAGATGCGATAGATCTGCCGCATTTTCAAAAAAAGCCTATGTGAAAGCAGCCTAAAATATGTTTTTTTTTCGTTGCTTTACAACATGTATGTCTATTTTGTTTACCGGTCAACCAAATAACCCCTCCAACCTAGCAAAACACATTGCTTATAGATAATGCATAGACATTATACTTGGTTGCTACTTTTGATCCCCGCTGATGTCTTCTCCAACTGCTAGAGTCTTTTCCAAAGTGGCCCCATCCATCTCACAGGAAACATAGAGATGATCCTGAACCACTTCACTACTACCCCTATACTGCCATAGACAGTAGGGCTGAAAAAAGCATTGATGGCCTTGTTCACACATATCAGCTTTTTTGGCATTCTCTGCGTTTTTTAGCTGTTTATAAAGAATGCACATTCGCTAACGCATGGTGCACTTAAGTGTAGCTGCGTTTTTTAACAACACGTGTTTTTTTTCCACCATTCCAAAAAACACTGCATGCAGCGTTGTTTGGGTGCTGTAAAAATATGCATCGGTTGTTGAAAAAACGCATGCGTTTTTTTAACATGGGGCCCTATGGGAAACGCATGCCTTAACGCATGGCACATATAGGCACCTTCGTTAACGCATGCGCTAACGCATAGGCGTTTTTCATGAAAAAATGACTAAGTTCAAAAACTTCTCAAAAACATTCAGAACCACAGGGGACACTATTTGGCACCCTTAGAAAAACTGATCAGTTCTTCTAAGGGCTAAAAAAAACGCATTGGTATGTGTGAACAAGGCCATATCATCATTGTGTGTCCATCCCTACTTTACCTGTCAAACTGTTGCAGTAATTTTGAACCAAAGGAAGTGGCCAAGGCAGTAGGATGAGCAGCAAAGATCAAAAGCAGGCACGAGTGTAATGGTGGGTTTACACACACCAATTTATCTGTTCAATATCTGAACAGATCTCTGGTTGCAGTGAAATCATGGATACATTGCTCCATGCTGTACACAGCCACAAAATGGAACTATATGTCCATGATTTCACTGCAACCAGAGATCTGTTCAGATATTGAACAGATAAATAGGTGTGTGTAAACCCACCATAAGGTAAAGTGCCCACTGTGCTTCTTTTTTGTGCTGCGTTATTGTGCTGCGTTTGTATGTGCAAAAATGCAGCAAAAGCAGCACAAACCTATTTTGTTTGTGCACATACAAACGCAGCACAAAAGTACAACACAATTAAGGCGGCACACAAACAGAGACAGACACACACAGAGACACAGACAATTTCTCACCCTCCCTAGCAATCACGCAGCAATCCCCAGTTATCCCGAGTGATTTCTCTGCAGTGGCAGAAGATGTCTTTATTGTCCTACCAGGACCTTGCACCATGTGACTCAGCCTGTCACACACAGGTCCCACTGATGCATGGAGCAAGAATCACCAGGGATCACCACACCTGTGGGAATACCCATCCATATTTGGTGCTTTTTGTGGGGGAGGGGGGTTGGAATGGAGTCTATGGGGAAAATGCAGTCCAAAAACAGGCACCTTAATTGCAGAGATCTTAAAAAAGCGCAAGCAATTACTGCACCTAAAACGCAGCACCCAAAAACACATGTGGGCTCAGCTTTTGGAAAATCACATAGAAATTCCTGATTAAGCTGTGGGTGCTGCGTTGTTAGTGCATAAACGCAGAAAAAAACACACCAAAAACGCACAGTGGGCGCTTAGCCTAACTATAATAAGTGCAGGGGTTGCATTCGCAACCCTGGTCCTGGAGCCTAAGGAGCCCAAATGGTCCCTTTAGCCTATATTAAAAGACAAATACTATTAAAGAACCATAATAGTTGGGGGCTCTGTTGGAGATTTTGCATTGGACCCATGAGCTGCAAGTTACGCCATTGAATGTGGATTTTATTGCCTATGCATTATTATCTATAGGTGCTCCTTTGAGCTGGGTGGAGGATTGCATTAGGGTACCTTTATACGCCGCAACCACGGGAGATTTTTTTGGCGGCGATTTTCTCGCTGGAAGGATCGCCGCCAATTTGCATCCTTATTGCGGCGTGTTAATAGAGAATTTGGTGGCGATAAAACAAATGTCTCCTGGTTCCGATTTCAGAGCAGTGCTCGGAAACCAGGCGACAGAGGCGAGGCGACATATCGCCACCAAATTCCCTATTTACACGCCGCAATAAGGAGGCGATTGGGTGGAAATGTGGAAGCGATATTTCCACGTACCTTCCAAGGGTACCTTTACACGCGGCAACTTTTCTAGGAATTTCACTGGCAACTTACTGGTTGCAGTGAAATCATGGACACATTGTTCTATCTTGTTGCTGTGTACAAATGGAACAATGTCTCCATGATTTCACTGCAACCAGTACCGTATATACTCGTGTATAAGCCGAGTTTTTCAGCCCACAAATTGGGCTGAAAAGTCCCCCCCTCGGCTTATACACGGGTCTATACGGTAATGCTGTGGGGGGGGCTGTGACCGGGAGCTGGAGGAGGCAGGAGGGGGCCGCGGTGACCGCAGGCGGTCACGTGGGGCCGCCTCATTAGTGCAATGAATATGCACGGCATCCCCCCGTCCATCAACGGCGGGGGGATGCCGTGCATATTGCACTGCACAGCCCCCCTCCTTAATATGCGTCCCGCAGTATTAATAAACAGCCCCCCCCCTCCTTATCATGGCCCCCAGGCTGCGGCAGCTGTCAAAATAACAAACAGTTTATACATCACCTTCCGACGCAGCTCTGCGCTCCTCCGGTCCTCTGCCCTCCGCTCGCCGGCTGCTTCTTCTTGTTGTGCCGGTGTCATGTGACCGGGCGCAGGAGATGACGTCATTTCCTGCGCGCGGTCACAGAAGTCGGCACAACAAGAAGAAGCAGCCGGCGAGCGGAGGGCAGAGGACCGGAGGAGCGCAGAGCTGCGTCGGAAGGTGATGTATAAACTGTTTGTTATTTTGACAGCTGCCGCAGCCTGGGGGGCCATGATAAGGAGGGGGGGGGCTGTTTATTAATACTGGGGCTGTATATACCTCTGGGGCTGCTGGATAGTACCACTGGGGCTGTATATACCTCTGGGGCTGTATACTACCACTGGGGCTGCTGGATAGTACCACTGGGGCTGTATATACCTCTGGGGCTGTATACTACCACTGGGGCTGTATACTACCACTGGGGCTGCATATACCTCTGGGGCTGATGTATACTACCACTGGGGCTGTATACTACCACTGGGGCTGTATACTACCACTGGGGCTGTATACTACCACTGGGGCTGCATATACCTCTGGGGCTGATGTATACTACCACTGGGGCTGCATACTACCACTGGGGCTGTATATACATCTGGGGCTGATGTATACTACCACTGGGGCTGTATACTACCACTGGGGCTGTATATACATCTGGGGCTGATGTATACTACCACTGGGGCTGCTTGGGCTCCTGTATACTACCACTGGGGCTGCATATACCTCTGGGGCTGATGTATACTACCACTGGGGCTGTATACTACCTCTGGGGCTGTATATACATCTGGGGCTGATGTATACTACCACTGGGGCTGCTTGGGCTCCTGTATACTACCACTAGGGCTCCTGTATACTACCACTGGGGCTGCTGGGGCTCCTATATACTACCACTGGGGCTGCTGTATACTACCACTGGGGCT
The DNA here is from genome assembly GCA_033576535.1 of Allobates femoralis. Lineage (NCBI taxonomy): Eukaryota > Metazoa > Chordata > Amphibia > Anura > Aromobatidae > Allobates > Allobates femoralis. The sequence goes on from JARQOC010000002.1 coordinate 418,480,747, forward strand.
GCTGGGGATGCTATATACTACCACTGGGGCTGCTGTATACTACCACTGGGGCTGCTGTATACTACCACTGGGGCTGCTGGGGCTGCTATATACTGGGGCTGCTGGGGATGCTATATACTACCACTGGGGCTGCTGGGGATGCTATATACTACCACTGGGGATGCTATATAGTACCACTGGGGATGCTATATACTACCACTGGGGATGCTATATAGTACCACTGGGGCTGCTGGGGATGCTATATACTACCACTGGGGCTGCTGTATACTACCACTGGGGCTGCTGTATACTACCACTGGGGAGGCCTGTATACCACACTGCTGGGGGCTGTATACCTGTGCTGGGGTCCACCCTCGGCTTATACACGAGTCAATAGGTTTTTCCAGATTTTTGGGGCAAAAGTAGGGGGGTCGGCTTATACACGGGTCGGCTTATACACGAGTATATACGGTAAGTTGCCAGTGAAATTCCTAGAAAAGTTGCCGCATGTAAAGGTACCTTAAGGGTACCTTTACACGCCAGAACCGCGGCAAGAAATATTGGCAGCGATATTGCGACGTGGAAATATCGCTGCCACATTTCCACCCAATTGCCTTCTTATTGCGGCGTGTAAATAGGGAATTTGGCGGCGATATGTCGCCTCGCCTCTGTTGCCTGGTTTCCGAGCACTGCTCTGAAATTGAAACCAGGCGACATTGGTTTTATCGCCGCCAAATTCCCTATTTACACGCAGCAATAAGGAGGCAATTTGGCGGAGATAATTCCAGTGAGAAATATCACCGCCAAAAATGTCTCCCGCGGTTGTGGCGTGTAAAGGTACCCTTAAGGTACCTTCACACACAGCAATATTGCTAGGCAATTTCACTGGCAATTTGCTGGTTGCAGTGAAATCAAGGACACATTGTTCCATTAGTACACAGCAACAAAATAGAACAATGTGTCCATGATTTCACTGCAACCAGCAAATTGCCAGTGAAATTGCCTAGCAATATTGCTGTGTGTGAAGGTACCTTTAGGTATATTAAAATTGTATTGACATTTAAGCTGTGGTCTTAGGCTGGCTTCACACTGCGGTCAGATCAGGTCAGGTTTTGTGTTCCAAAACCAGGAGAGGAACTTGCAGAGAAAAAGTATAATTGAAAGATTGACACCTGTTCTAGGTTTTGGAGTCACTCCTGGTTTTGGCACACAAAACCTGACCTGATCTGACCTGATCTGACCTGATCTGACCTGATCTGACCTGATCTGACCTGATCTGACCTGATCTGACCTGATCTGACCTGATCTGACCACAGTGTGAAACCAGCCTTAGGCACCATTCACATCAGTGTTATTTGAAATTTGCAGCAGATCTGGCAGCTTTGAAAGCATCTGCCGGGTAACAGAACATTTGTGGCAAGCCCCATTAATTCCCTATGGGACTTGCGGTCAGATGCAGCAAGTGCAGTTTTGCCAGATTCAGCACTTGTGGCAGCGGAAAAAAAAATGCTGCTAGCAAAACTGCAACTGCCTCACCTGACTGCAAGTCCCATAGGGAATGAATGGGACTTGCTGCAAGTGAGCCGATACGCAGCAGATGCGGCAAAGCTGCCGGATATGCTGCGAACTGGCAAAAACGCTGATCTGAAAGCAGCTTTAGGGTACTGTTACACACAGAGATATCTGTGCAGACATTGCTTGCATCTCACTGGTTGTGAAATCATGGACACATTGTTCCATTTTGTACACGGCAACAAAATGGAACAATGTGTCCATGATTTCACTGCAAACAGTGAGTTGCAAGCAATTTCTGCACAGATATCTCTGTGTGTAACGGTACCTCTAGGGGACCTTTACACACCGCAACCGTGGCGAGAATGGTTGACAGCGATATTGCGACGTAGAAATATCGCTGCCACATTTCCACACAATCGCCTCCTTATTGCGGCATGTAAATAGGGAATTTGGTGGCGATATGTCGCCTCGCTCCGGTCGCCTGGTTTCAGGGCACTGCTCTGAAATCGGAACCAGGCGACATTGGTTTTATCGCCGCCAAATTCCCCATTTACTGTTTTGGAAGGGATGGTGATGCACTGCTCTCAATAAATCAAGGAGTGCAATACTAGCATGAATTATTATGTAGCAACCAAAAAAGATCATGCAGGGACAGATTGCACACCCATAATCAAAAACAATTTTATTACCGTAGTATCAAAAAGGCAAGCAACACAATGTTAAAAACACTTAAAATCAGGTAGGTCCCAGTATGCCAGCTGCAAAAATTAAACCGTAATGCATCTAAATGGCAAGAGGATGCCTCTAATTAAGGGAATCTGTCATAACCATATCACAAGTGACACAATAATACCATTCAAATCCCACAAAAGGCTACCCTAATATAGCACAGATCATACCCAATTAGATGCTGCAACCTGGGTAACTGGGGGCCCCACGCGTTCCGCTGCGCCTGGCAGCTTCCTCAGGGGAGTCTACATTCCCTTTTTACATGCCGTAATAAGGAGGCGATTTGGTGGCGATACTTCCAGCAAGAAATATCGTCGCCAAAAATGTCTCCCGCAGTTGCAGCGTGTAAAGGTACCCTTAAGGCCCCGTCACACCTGGCGACGGGGCTGGAGATGTCGGCGCCAACTGGCGGAGGCACGCACGTTTTTTGGCGCCCTGCCAGTGTCGCCGTCCCCCATTTACACGGGGCGACATCTCCAGCGTCACGCCGGCGAGTTGTTAGGCGGCATCGCCGCCGGGGTGTCTGAAAACCCCAGCAGCGATGCAGTACAATATTGCCTGACAGGTCGCCGGCGGCCGGTTACATGGGCTCAGATCGGTCGTCTGGATTCAGAGCACTGCTCTGAAACCATGCGACCTCCCGGCGGCGCCGACATTATCCCTTTACATGAGGCGACGTAGGGGCGATGTCACCGCCGATAGGCCACGCCCCTACGTCACCTATGTAATTGGCGGCGATGTCGCCCCGTGTGACGGGGCCTTTAGTGTTCTCATTTATATAGCATATCTACTTGACAATGTAAAGGCCACGTCACATGCTTCAGTATTGTGAACGATATCGCTTAAGTGATCTGGATTTTTGATTGCTTAAGCGATATCGTTTGTGTGTCGTTGCGTGTAACCGAGCGATCTTTCAGGGAATAATCACTTGATTGTTTGGTGGAAGATTTGTGAGCAGGACCTCAAATCCGTCGTTCATCGTTCAATTAACCTGCGTTCAACCTGCTGCATCGTGCTGTGCGACACCTCTCAAACGATCTCATTCTCGACTTCGCCTATTCCTGATGCTAGATGGTTTCCATCGCTGAGTATTGCGCATGATCGCTGGCGCATTGCCAAATTTAACATCGTTAACGAGATCTATGCTTGTGACACCGCACAAATTATATCAATAAATTCTTCTAGCGATGTCGATCACGTGACTTTTCATTCGATATCATGAAAGAGATTGAAGCGTGTGACGTGGCCTTAACGGCCCGGTTACACACACAGATAATTGTGCAGAGATTGTTCACAGATCTCTGGTTGCAGTGAAATCATGGACACATTGTTCATTTTGTGGTCACGTACAAATATAAGGCTAGGGTCACACTTGCGTTTTTTTTTTTTTTTAAAAGCTGATCCGGTTTTGAGCTTTTAAAAAGCTCAAAACCGGAGCAGGAAACACTCCTCATAGGAGCCTATTATAAAAACCGGATTGCTTTACAAGCAATCCGGTTACTGCCTCCGGCTCTGCAGCCTGCATGAAAAATCATGCAGGCTGCTGTTTTTGGAGCAGTTCTGTGACCCGCAATGCGGTAACCGGATTGCTCAGGATGTGTAATCCTGAGCAATGCGGTAACCATATATACTTTGCTTATCCCGGCTGCCGTCAGGATAAGCAAAGTGTTATCACAGTTAAAAAATAGTAAATATTATTAATAAATGTGGCCATAGTGTCTCTAGGGGATGCCCACCCCCCCAGAGACATACCACCCACTCAGCTGCGCATATAATGAGTTAATTGCTGATGTACAGTAAGCCGGCTCTTGTCGGCTCTGTACATTTTTATGAATGAAGCCGCTGGCTTCCCTGTGAGCAGCGCTCATACTATACGTAATGTACGTATAGTATGTGCGCTGTCTGAGGTTCTGAAGGCTTTTACATTAGATCTATGGGCAGCGCAGCCCATAGATCTACTGTAAATGGCTACAGGACCCTGGACAGCGCACATACTATACGTACTTTACGTATAGTTTGAGCGCTGCTCACAGGGGAGCCGGCTTACTGTACATCAGCAATTAACTCATTATATGCGCAGCTGAGTGGGTGGTATGTCTCTAGGGGGGTGTGGGCTCCCCTAGAGACATTATGGCCACAATTATTAATAATATTTATTATTTTTAAACAGTGATAACAGTTCGCTCATCCCTGCGGCAGCAGGGATGAGCATACTGTACGGGTACCTTTACACGCCGCAACCACAGGAGACAATTGTGGCGATATTGTGACCTGGCAATATCATTGCCACCCAATTGCCTCCTTATTGCTGCGTGTAAATAGGGAATTTGGCGGCGATATGTCAGTTGCCCTTGGTTGCCTGGTTTTAGAACACTGCTCCCAAAACGAAACCAGGCAACGAAACGCCGCCAAATTCACTATTTACACGCCGCAATAAGGAGGCAATTTGGCGGCAATCAGCCCAGCGAGAAATATCGCCGCCTAAATTGTCTCCTGTGGTTGCGGCGTGTAAAGGTACCCTTCGGTAACCGGATTGCTCCGGATTACACATCCGGGGCAATCTGGTTACCGCATTGCGGTTCCCTCCACACATTTTTGTTAAAAAATGTGTGGGACTGCAGTTGCGTTCACCGCATCCAAATCTGGATGCGGTGAACGCAATTCAAGTTTGAAGTGTGACCCCAGCCTGATGGTGGGTTTACACGCCGCGATATCGGCGTCCAACTCCGACCCAACTCCGACAAAAAGTCACGTGGGTCGCGAGTTGGAGCCGATATCGGGCGCGCGTTGTACTGTTTTAGCGTACAACGCGATCCTGGAACGATGCCAAAAGGATATCGGAGTTGAATAGCAGAGCTATTCAACTTCCCGATATCGCAAGGCCGTTGTAGCAGGATCGCTGCGTGTGACAGCCCAACTCCGATGCGTACTCGCACCTCACCCATTAACTCCCATGTTAAATGGTCGTTACTGGGTTGGTGGGCGTACACATCGGAGGGACGTTGTTTCCCGATATCGCAGCGTGTAAACCGGCGATGCGATATCGGGAAAAGCTCTCAAAAAATGCGCGCTCCCGCGGCGTTGCCTCCGATATCGCGGCGATATCGGGACGTGTAACCCCACCATAACACTGCGTCCATGATTTCACTGCAATCGGAGATCTGTGAACAATCTCTGCACAATTATCTGTGTGTGTAACTGGGCCTTAAGACTTCTAGCAATGAGACTATATCCAGTCAGTGTTGTGGATGTATAAAAATGGAATGAATTTGCAAAAATAACATTTTCTGACTGCAATCTCTCGTGATTCAGTGTAAATTGAACATGTGCTGATGTTTTAGGGGTGAAACCCATCACCTAGTGAAATTACAAAGGACACGCCTGAAGTCAGTCTTCTGTGATATACCATGCTGTTCTACTATGTCTTATACTAACACACATTCCTGAGCAGTACCATATACAGAACTTCAAGGACAAGGGGAGTGCCCGACTATTGTTCTGCCTGAGGCAGAAACAGATATGATGCCCTCATTACTTCTTATACAAACATAAATCCTTGTGTCACTCTGGCACAAGATGTACTGCAATTTAGAAAGACTGAAAATGTTACTCAAATTCCACATTAGTTCAGTAGGAAAATATAGACACTATCTATTTATCTATCTTTCATCTATATATCTATGTATATATCTATGAATCAATCTATCTGTCAAACTTTCCATCCATCTATTCGTTTATCTACTATATATATATAATTTAATTACATTTACAAACATGTATGTTTATGTACATGCCGTATGTCCTTTACCCTGTATGCTTGTATATGAAAAAAAATAAGCAATTTTATAGAAAAAGCTAAAGTAGCTTAGTTCTGTACTAAACTCAGCTTGTTGAGACCAGGTCACACCTCATGCTAAGTCTGGTCATCTGGTATTCATTCATGTGATGACGGCCTGATCCCAGTGATGAGATTGTGACCCCTGATCTGCAGGAATGAAATAAGCTGGGCAGGAACAAGTGCTCAGAGCAGAAATATTTGCACCGCCTGTAGACAGCACAAACCTGTAGTAAAGTGATATTCTGTCTTATTATTGTTGATAGGATATCACAAGTAGTTGCAATCCAAGTCTGTGGGTAGCTAAAACATTGAAGAGATTGTACCCAGGACCTCAAGGTCTCATATGTTGGATGTTCCAAGCCAATAACATGGATACAATCATTTCAGTGTTCATAACAACAAGACTAATTTTCTGCAGGATCAGAACAAGATGTCTTGGATGAGATAAAAACCATAACAATTGTTACCTTTCTCGATGTTTTATAAAATTATTAAATTATTTCTATCTGCAGTTCACATTTTTAAACATAAGGTCTCGTTCATTTGAACATACCGTAGTTCATGTGCTCAACAGACAAAGCGCGGATCCAATAATAACCATTGTGTTAGTGCACAACAATGGTCCTTGTGAAAAAAATCACAGACTGGTCCAGAGAAGTGTATGTCAATAGCAGACAGTTCTTGCACCTGTCCGCTATGTTGACGAGCACTAGGAGCTGCATATGGAGCCAGTCAAGTTCATAATTTCCAGACAAGACTGGCCCAAGTCCCATAACAGCCATCTGAACCAGCCTTGTGCTCACATTTTTAACAGTCTTTTAGGACAATCTGTTTCTTTACAGTCTATAACAGTTTTTTGTAAAGTCTACATGCACAGTTTTTTGGTTTTAGGCCACATGTGCACGTTTAGCATTTGGTGGGTTTTTTACTTCAGTATTTGGTGACTTTTTACCTCAGTATTTGGTGGGTTTTTTACCTCAGTATTTGGTAACTTTTTACCTCAGTATTTGAGTATTTTACCTCAGTATTTGGTGACTTTTTACCTCAGTATTTGCTCAGTTTTTTACCTCAGTATTTGGTGAGTTTTTTACCTCATTATTTGATGATATTTTACCTCAGTATTTGGTGAGTTTTTTACGTCATTATTTGGTAAGTTTTTTACCTCAGTATTTTTAGCCAAAACTAGAAGTGGAAAAAGTACGGTTTTTACCCACTTCTGGTTTTGGCTACAAATCCTGAGGTACAAACTCACCAAATGCTTAATATGTGCACATAGTCTTAGGCCTTTTTGTGATACCGTATTTTTCTTCAAAATGCAGCAAGCTATGGGCATAGCATTTTTTCTGTGTTTTTTTTTTTATAAATCAAAGTGTTACCTGTAAAATTTGAAAAATGTTAGAAAAATATCTATTTCAAATGCTGTAAAACTGAATTATCTAAAATAAAAGTATAAATCTAGGAAAATTACTGAAATTCAAGGAATTTTATGAAGGTGTTTAGAAAATACTAAAATAATCATTTGCGTGAAAGAGGCCAACACTGTGACTCTAGGCCATTTGGTTGCGGGATTTGCATTGACTTTCTGTTGCCTAGGGCAAGTCTGTTCACAGTCACCCAAGATTTTTTGGAGTGAACATATGTCAATAGGGGACATTTCTTGGATGACGTTTCCATTAGCTGCTCTTCCAATGTATCTACTGGAGTGGTCATTGTGCAAAGATTATATAATGTGGATATGTCAACCATGAGCTGCGTATAATATCAGTGTCTGGTGGTAAAAAGCCACCTATGCACAATGTCTCTGTGTGAGGTGCAGTACAATGGTGATGTCCTATTGTGATGAGAACAGTAGAGCACTGCCTAAATGGTGTCCGACTGAGCAGATGTGTTACTATAAGAGTGAGTGGTACTACTCATTTATGATATTCACTAACGTATATTTTTACAATTTTATGAGTATAACAACTTGTGACATGCATGATCTAATATTGATAATCAATAAGGTCCAGTTCACTCTCACTAGTTCTATCTGTATGGGGTGGAAGAATGGATGTTGTCAAAGACTTATATTGTCAGACAAAGGCCACCATGTATGGTCCTTGTAAGTATCTTCCTTGCTTGGATGGGTCTTTTCTCTCAATTTTTATCCACAGATGTTAATTTCTCATAAAGTCAAGAAGTAGGGATAATACTCCCAGTGAGGTTGATAGCATGGACTTTTGGTCCATCAGTAGTGAGGCTCACTGCTGCTTACTTTACATTTTGTTCTGCCATAATGTTGAGAATCCTTGATCCCAGCATTTTGTCCCCTTCGATGAGCCATACTCTTTTAAGACTTAAATAATGCCTTTTGTATCCTTTGCACCCAACCTTTGCAGGCAGCTTACAGTAGATAACAACAGAAGTTCAGCTTCTCACAGATGGTGTGGGAAACAGAAGCAAGCAGAACAATAGAAGTGCCAGCAGTATCGAACAAGAGAGGAAGGAAATTGAGGCAGAGTTAAGAGAGGCTTGTTATTCTGAATAAAAAAGACAATTTTGTATTTACTAGCTTAATTTATAAATGTCATCATTTGTGATAATAACCTGTTTCAATGAAGAACTTCCATCGCATGTACGTATTACACATATACAATTTATATGTGTAATATGTGTGTGTGTTTATATATACATATATGTGTAATATGTGTGTGTTTATATATACATTTATATATATAACATATCACCAAATTTCTATTTTACTACTGTACATTTCTAAAGGTGCTATTTAAAAAAAGTAAAAAAGTAGGCCATAGATGTCCATAAATTAAGAGTAATAATGAGAAATTACACATTAAAAAAGTATTGATAGACATATTTTTAATAGGGCTGTCATATGGTCACACAGGCCCTATACTTAATATGGGAGGCCTGTGATTGCTTAAGCTATAGTTAGCCCAGTATCTGGGCAGATATGGCCTGGTTGCTAGGGAGACCAGGCCATGAGGTGAATTTGAGGTGTATACTGTGATTGGCTGCCAGGTGTAGGTAAGATAACTGGCAGCCTGTTGATTGGCTATGTCTCCCTGGGCGGGAGATATGAAATCTACTTATATAATCCGCAGTTGGGAAATCGGGCACTGTAGCCGAATCCCAACATGCTTTGCGGGACTGCGAGTGATGACACGCAGCGTCATCACGAGCCGCAGACCCGCACTACTGTAAAAAAAAAAATAAAAAAAAAGTTAATGCTCACCTCTCCCCGAGCCCCCGCCGTCTCCTGCCGTCTTCCTCTAAGCTTCCGGTGGCTCCCGCAGGCTCCGAGTGTCTGCAGAGCTCTTCTACTGCAGTTCAAGGACCTGTGGTGAGGTCACAGTCACGTGACACCAGGTTACTCCATGCTAACCTGGTGTCACGTGATTGTGACATCACCGCAGGTCCTGAACTGCACTAGAACAGCTCTGCAGGCACTCGGACCACCATCACCCAACGTCTGCCTCAATGACGCGGCCCGCCGTAGCGGACCACGGGAAAATGGCGCCCCCGCTCCACAGCCCGCCCGCCGCTCTCCTACTCCCTCAACCCATGCTCCCGATCACCCCCGCCGCCAGGGCCGCACCGTCCATCGGACAGTGCGAGCCCTCAGGCCCTATCGCCAGCAGCCACGGGGGGAGCGCCAGTACTAAAGACACCGCCGCTACCATCACCCGACGCCTGCCTCAATGACGCGGACCACGGTAAGATGGCGCCCGCCCTGCACTTCCATTATAGCCTACAGCACCGCCGGCCCTGCACACTCTAACCACCCGCCCCCATTCCCCCCACCGCTCCTCAAGTAATCGATACAGGGGCGCCGCCCCGCACATCTCCACCCCCACTGCTCCTGCTTAACCCCCCCCCCATCCTTACCTTATCTCCTCACTCCTCTTACCCCCCCTATCTCCTCACTCCCCACACTGCCCCTCCTCACTCCTCTTACCCCCCCCCCCAGCTCCTCACTCCCCACACTGCCCCTCCTCACTACTCTTACCCCCCTATCTCCTCACTCCCCACACTGCCCCTCCTCACTCCCCACACTGCCCCTCCTCACTACTCTTACCCCCCCCTATCTCCTCACTCCCCACACTGCCCCTCCTCACTACTCTTACCCCCCCCTATCTCCTCACTCCCCACACTGCCCCTCCTCACTACTCTTACCCCCCCCCTATCTCCTCACTCCCCACACTGCCCCTCCTCACTACTCTTACCCCCCCCATCTCCTCACTCCCCACACTGCCCATGCCTACCACCCCTATCACCCACACTGCCCCCCTTTAACCCACACTCACCCACACTGCCCCTGCTTACCCCCCCCCATTGACCCACACTGCCCCTGCTCACTCCTCTTACCCCCCTATGCCCTCACTCCCCACACTGCCCCTCCTTACCCCCTACTCACCAACACTGCCCCCACTCACCCACACTGCTCCTCCTTACCCCCACACCCCAACCACTGCCCGCTCCACGCACAGCCCGCCGCTCACCCGCCACATCCTCCCGCTCCCCCAACGCTCACCGCCACATTCCATGACAGCGGCGCCCAGAGCTAACAAAGCACCCATTCTGCTGATAGCACCTTGCATGATGTCACAATGACATCTGCGTTCAGCGCTGTGATTGCCCCGCTTGCGGCCATGTGATATCACATGACCGCGAACGCACCAATCACTGCGCCGAACGCTGATGTCATTCTGACATGCAAGGTCCTATCACAACAATGACTGCTACTCCTCCCTGCAGCGAGCGCTCGCCGGATTGTAAGTATAAGAATTGAGCAGCCTCCTCCATCCTCACAGCCTCCTCCGTCCTCACAGCCTCCTCCGTCCTCACAGCCTCCTCCATCCTCACAGCCTCCTCCGTCCTCAGCCGCACTACCTGACACCGCTGCCATCCTGCAAACTGTCGGCCCCGCTTCATCGCCACCGGCCTCGCCGCCTCCGCCAGGTCCACGCAGCCGGGATGCCGCCGGTGGCTTCCGCCCCTCGACGCTCTCTCACCACTGGGGCCTCAGTGTCCCCATGCTGGTGGAGTAGTGGTGTAGGGGCTGTATGCGGGTGCCGGAAGCCAGTGACGTCGTCCTGTGGGCGGCGGCCGCCAATGGGAGTCAGCAGACCGTCTCAGGCTTTGCAGGCTCCGCTCACTCCCATTGCCCGCCGCCGCCCCTGCAAGCGGATTGGGCGCTGTTGTACACACATGACGCCCATCCCATTGGCCAGGACTCGCCGTCCTGGACCAATCCGATGCCCGTCCTCTGTTTACCCCACACCGCCCAATCCCCTCCTTCCCCTCAGGCCACATGTGTGACCTGAGAGGAGGGAGTGATCCCTCTCTGCAGCACTCAACCCGCCGCTGAGGACAATGGCGTGTAACTGGGGCTGTGATCTGCCCCAGCACGCAGCCATGTCCTGCCGCCGAGCGGTGATGTCCCCGCTCCAGCCGCACCTCTCCTCGCCCCTCCACTACCACCTCCCTTCACCCCTCCAGCTGCAGCTCTCCTCGCCCCTCCACTACCACCTCCCTTCACCCCTCCAGCCGCAGCTCCCTTCACCCCTCCAGCCGCAGCTCTCCTCGCCCCTCCAGCCGCAGCTCTCCTCGCCCCTCCACTACCACCTCCCTTCACCCCTCCAGCCGCAGCTCTCCTCGCCCCTCCACTACCACCTCCCTTCACCCCTCCAGCCGCAGCTCTCCTCGCCCCTCCAGCCGCAGCTCTCCTCGCCCCTCCACTACCACCTCCCTTCACCCCCCAGCCGCAGCTCTCCTCACCCCTGCAGCCGCAGCTCTCCTCACCCCTCCAGCCGCAGCTCTCCTCACCCCTCCAGCCGCAGCTCTCCTCACCCCTCCAGCCGCAGCTCTCCTCACCCCTCCACTACCACCTCCCCTCACCCCTCCAGCCGCAGCTCCCCTCACCCCTCCAGCCGCAGCTCCCCTCACCCCTCCATCCGCAGCTCCCCTCACCCCTCCAGCCGCAGCTCCCCTCACCCCTCCAGCCGCAGCTCCCCTCACCCCTCCAGCCGCAGCTCCCCTCACCCCTCCAGCCGCAGCTCCCCTCACCCCTCCAGCCGCAGCTCCCTTCACCCCTCCACCCTCTGCTCGCCTCACCCCTCAAGCCACCCGCCACGTCATACTCTGCTATCCACAGAGGCCCCTCTATACTCTGCCACCCACAGAGCCGCCTCTATACTCTGCCACCCACAGAGCCGCCTCTATACTCTGCCACCCACAGAGCCGCCTCTATACTCTGCCACCCACAGAGCCGCCTCTATACTCTGCCACCCACAGAGCCGCCTCTATACTCTGCCAATCACAGAGCCGCCTCTATACTCTGCCACCCACAGAGCCGCCTCTATACTCTGCTCCCCATTCACCCGCCTGTTCACACACAATTAATTTCACCGCGCTCCCGATGCAATTGCATCGGGCCTTTTTACTAGTTGTATATAAAGTGGTGTCCGGATCGGCCGGCTGCAGTTTCAGCTGGATCCAAGAAGAAAGAAGACCCACCCGCCCTTCCCGAATTTTTGTTATTAGTCGTGATGTTTTATTAGTGGGAATGATAGGCAGTAAGCTGCCTGGATCGTTTATTAATAAACAAGTGAACAAGGTTTAAGGTTTTATTATCATAATTTATTGGTATTTATCTTTTAATGTTTGTTTTATTACTCTTAATAAAACATCACGACCTTTGATATCCACGCAGTTGTACAAGTCATTTTATTTTATAGTTAATATTTTAATTAAGAATATTGTTCTAGGGTTAATAATGAAAATGGGCCTTGTGCTACCATTGAACATGCTTACTAAAATGTATTTACTACTTACAAAAGCCTCTGTTGGTGATAACAGCTTCAACATGCCTCCTGTATGGAGAAATTAGTCGTATGCATTTCTCAGGTGTATTTTGGCCCATTCATGCACACATACTGTCTTTAAATCCTGAAGGTTCTGTGGGCTCCATCTAGGAACTCTGAGCTTTAGTTCGTTCCATTAATTTTCTATTCAGCTCAGGTCAGGTGATTGGCTGGACCATTCCAACAGATTTATTTTCTCTCTCTGAAACTAATTGAGAGTTTCCTTGGCAGTGTGTTTGGGATCATTGTCTTGCTGAAATGTCTTCCCTCGTTTCATTGGCTAGGGTCACACTTGCGTCAGCCCTTACAGCTGACGCAAGCACTAAAAACGTAAGAAATTTTCCCTCAGCGCATAGTGTTAATGCTATGTGCTGCCAGAGAACGCTGCCCCATAGAAACCCTTTTTTTACCTTAGCAGCGGCCACACAGGGAGTGCGCTTTATTACAGCACACTAAAACACTGTCTGCACCCTGGGTCACTCCAGCCGTCACGGGATCTGAAGTGATCTCTGCCACACCCTGGGTCACTAGCCCTAGTACGATGGTTTTGTCCTACACTATACTGGTTGTTGGGTCTCAGGACATAGAGTTCCCACACACCCACTGGGTGTCTCGTTTTTAGGGGCTTGAAGCGTTCTCGGCCACATCTACAGAGCCGGCACTCTGGTTCTTTGACCCAGCCACCAGTGACCCAGGTTAGGCTACTTTCACACTACGATTTTTGTAAAATCCGATGCTGTCCGATATAAATCGGACAGCATCGGATTCTTGAATCGGGTGCCAAATAGGCATCCGATTCCGACAGAAAATAGGATGCCCGCCCTCCTGTCAGATCGCTCCCTGAGAGCTGTCAGTCTCTCCCCCGGTCCTCTTCTTTATCCCCTGTGTCTCCCCTCTTGGCCCCCTGTCCTCTCCTCTTATCGCCCGGTCCTCCCCTCTTGGCCCCCGGTCCTTTCCTCTTATCGCCCGGTCCTCCCCTCTTGGCCCCCGGTCCTTTCCTCTTATCCCCTGTGTCTCCCCTCTTGGCCCCCGGTCCTGTGTCTCCCCTCTTGGCCCCCGGTGCAGTGTCTCCCCTCTTGGCCCCCGGTCCTCTCATCCCCTGTGTCTCCCCTCTTGGCCCCCGGTCCTCCTATGCGTCCTCCTCCTCTTGTCCTCCTCCTCTTGTCCTCCTCCTCTTGTCCTCCTCCTCTCCTTCTCTCCTTTCTCACCTGTCCACGACTCCTGCACGGTCCCGCGCGTCTCCGGTGCCTTGCTGTTCTGTCTCAGTGCAGCCAGGACCTCTCGTGATGTCACAATCACATGACTGCCGGCTATTGGTTACTGGCAGTCATGTGATTGTGACATCACGGCAGGTCTTATCAGCACAGACGGCAAGATACCTGGAGACACCGGAGACGACGTGGGCCTCGTGGACAGGTGAGCATAGTTTTGTTTTTTTTTATTAACCCCTTAATTTACTTTTAGGAGCTATTTTAGTGTACTGAGCATGCTCAGTACACTAAAATCGGTCCGAGGAGACATCACATGTTTTCTCGGACCCTGCTCCATAGGGCCCCATGCTAAATTGATCGGGTCGGATCGGATGTGCACTAAATGCCATCCGATCTGGTCCGATCCGAATCTGTCAGATTTTATTTTCGGTGCAAAAATCGGAGCAAGCTCCGATTTTTGCACCGATAAAAAAATCGGACAGATTCGGATCGGACCAAATCGGATGGCATTTAGTGCACATCCGATTCGGTCCGATGCCCATAGGCCTGCATGGGGTCCGAAAATCGGTCCGATGCTGTCCGATTTTTATCGGACAGCATCGGAACTGAAAAAATCGTTATGTGAAAGCAGCCTTAGTCGGGCTCACCTGGCTCCTTCTGTCTCTCCACGCGTTCAGCCTGGGTTCCCGGCTGGCTATTAGTGGATAAGGCCGCTGGGCCCCGTTACTCTCTCTGTCTGTGACACTTAGCTGAAGGGTGTCTCGGCTTAGGAGTCCTGGTTCTATCTCCCACCACCAAGAACTTTCTCCTTTTTCCTATCTTAATGTGAATGGGGTTTAATCCAGTTCCTCCACCCCTTTCTCCGGGTTCTTTCTACTTCCCACCCACACATAGCTACTCCCGCCACCCCTCGTCTGACTTGAAGTAACTTAGGCTCAGGGCCGGAGTGTGTGTGGGGGTGTTTGTGTGGAGTGACTGTCTTGCCTATTCCAGCTGCAGTTCACCCTGTGGCCACCTGGTCACATGGGCGCCACAGCTACTACCCTTAATATTTAGCTAAATGTGCCCATATGCCTCAATACTCTTACAGTTATTCTTCCTAACCTCTAAATCTATATGATTGGGAACATGCACGTGTTTTCAATGGGAAAAGGACAGTAAGCCGCAACCAAACATGTCTGAGAATAAAGGCATTGAAAGTTATCTGCCATGGGAGAGTCATGCTCATCTGGTGCCATCAAAATCATCGTGTTTTGTAATGTGCCAAAGGAATAATTTTAACATTTTGCATGTTGGAATCTAAAGACTCCATGCACACTAGGCCACCCATATCCGAAGCTGCCTATATGCATTGCTTTGGGCAACAGTCTAATGTGTGTGTGTGTGGGGTGGGCACTTAGCAGATGATTGTATTACAGATCAGGGTTTCAGACAGTTCATCCTTTTATGGTCTGCCAGTGGCTCGGCTTCTCTATATGGGAAAGTTGGGTGAGAAAAATATTGGCATATTGGCTGAACTATAATTCGTCTCACAACCATCTAAAGTGTATGTTGGCTTAAATCTGGCTATCTGGGTATGGAGATGATCATTGTCACGTCCATAGTTACACTGGCAGACAAAATGATGTCCAGGGTGGTCACCACTCCACTGCACATGGTAACAAAATGAACTGGATATGCCAATCCAGCAAATAAATAGCTCATGTCTGTCTACAGCCTAATGACATGGAAAGTGTTAATAGATTAACAACATTACAAAAGTAAAGTACAGTTCTGGCACATGTCAGCTCTTCATTAGGAGGTGTCCTTTGTTTATCCTATTCTGCTTGGAGGATAGCTGTGAAATTCCCTTAACTCCTTCACTGCCAGGACAGTTTTCTGTGATGTGCCATCAGAATACTGCCTGTTCTAACTAGATCAAAGCCTTGAAAAGGATGAATAGTCCATTCAGACATTTATTGTCAGGCAAGCATTGTGTCATTAGATATCACAGGAAAGTGGGTGTGGGATGATGGACATTTCTGTGGAACATTAATGTTATTCTTCATGTGCTTTAAATGCCATATTCGCGAAGATGGGCTAATCTTAAATAGTGGAATTCTTTATGCATATCTTCTTTTATGTTACTGAGAACCCTAGGGCATTTTATTGGGTAAGCACAAAATACCCATGCTTTATACATACAGTAAATTACTGTGTCAGAGGATTTACCTTTCCCTTTGATGACTCTCCACCTAAAAGCAAAGGGCCTAGTGTAAAATGTCTTAAAGCTGTAGTAACCAATCTTAATTCCTCTTCTGTTTTGTCAGATGAAGTCAGGCACACTGATAATTTGACTGACAATTTTGAAATGCCCAAGGTACATAACTACTGCCAGCTGGCTGGCGACCATAGGACGTAACCTCACAAGTAGAGCAACCCCAGCAAGGTTATCCCTGCCCAACTCTCCTTGATTGACAGACCGCTCTCATGAAGATACATAGGGAGAGAGCTGTCAATCAACTGGAAAAAAGCATGGAGAAGGTGGCTGGGGAGCCGTGTCAGAAAAGTCTTTAATCGACTGATTTCTCTGCATCTCTGCAGTATTTCAGAGAAAAAAATACCTGTCTGCAGTCACACAGCCAGGCTCTGATTCATGCTGCGTGTGGTTCGGTTAGCATGAATCTAGTAAAAGGTACCCTTTATATCATTTTTTTCTAAGACTACATTTGTATTGCCTGTTTTGATATGTTATAAAGGAGAATATGTTGTTACCTAGAGACTTAAAATACAATATCATCATCATCGTTTTTTTTTTGCTTTATTGCATGGTCTTCTGTAATAAACTGTCTGGTTCCTATGGGCAGAAATATTGCATTAATATAAGTTCTTTGCTGGTCGTAAAGTGATTTTATTTCAATTTCAATTGGAAAGCGGTTCTTATTAAAAAGGGAACTGAAAAAAATATATGGTGATAGGGACCATATATACCAGGATGAGGAACATATATACCAGGATGGGAACCATATATGTGATTTATTAACAGGATGGGGACATATATATCAGGATGGGCCCCAGGATGAGGACATACATACCAGGATAGGCCTAGTATGAGAAGCCTGCTGCAGTTCCCAGCATGGTGCATATAGAATAGGTAGGATGAAGGGTTAAAAACGCGCTGCCGTATTCCACAAGACAACAAACGGAGAATGTAATATTGATTCATTAGTCAATGCGTTTCAGGGATCCCTGGCCCCTTCCTCAGGACAAATCAATATCATATTGCCATGTTTCAGGGCATTTCAGGGAGTCCTGAAACGCATTGACTAATGAATCAATATTATATTCAGCCTTTGATGTCTCGTGAAATTTGACAATGTGGTTTTTAACCCTTCATCCTCCCTGCTTTCATTTTTTGAGATAATGACCTTTGGGTTTTCATTGGTTTTAAGCCATAATCCTCAATTTTTACAGAAATATGAAAAATAGATATTAGCGTACACACAGAGGTATTTCACCAGCTGAGGTGTAAATTTAGCCAAATTTAAAATTATATGAACCTCTGAATTGTAAAGCGCTGCAGAATATGTTGGCGCTATATAACTAAAGATTAATATTATTATTATCATTTAGCCATAATCATCAACATTTACAGAAATAAACACTTGAAATAGATCACTCTGTTTGTAATGACTCTATATAATATATGTGTTTATACAGATCAGCGCATAAAAAGCAATCACAGATGCAAGGCCTCATGAACCAATATACAATGGTAAAGTAGGAAAAATTAAAAGCAGGCAGCACTCCAATGATAGCAAAAGAAGAAAGTGGACTTTATTAGCCTATGTAGGGTGGCAACATTTCAGTTACACAGAACCTTTTTCATTCATTCATACATTCATTCATTTTATCTATCTACAAAAAAAAAATCTTGAGTGCTGTTTAACTTCTACATAATTGTTGGAGTTACTAGCTCCACACCTTTACTGTGCACCCCCATTGACCCCAGATGGTCTTTGATTGAAGTGAGTCCTCCCACTTCCCATAAAAATGATAAAAATGGACTCTTAGCTGAGTCAAAGGAAAGAGTGGCATGGTAGGACAGGGACCCATCAGATCTAAGGTCACCTTGCTGTGGTTGGTGGGCCAACCGGTATTGGCCAATATGTGTACTTAGAACCTTACTTTACAAAGATAAAATACCAAAAAAATACCAAAATTTCGTTTTTTGAAAAAACACATGTTTTTATATTTTTTCTCAAACGCACAGGTGTTTTACTTCTATCTACGGTATATGTATATATACACACATGATTGGCAGTGACTGTGTGCTGCTGTGAACTTTTTTCTGCATTTTGTTCAGTATTGCAGCTTGCACTATCTATCTATCTATCTATCTATCTCCGTATAATAGGCTTTATATATTTTTATTGATAACTTCTTAATAATAAAAATAATATTCCAAACCTTTTTATTTGATAACTTTTATTCAGTATATTTCCCAGACATAACTAATACAGAAAGAAATAATATCCTACCAGTTTCCATGGATTAAATCTATGTGGTATTTTCATGTACTTTAGTAGTCCTGTGGTATGCCACCCATTTAGTTTTTAATGACACCATACTGCTTACTTAGCAGAAATGAGATCTTTTTTTAAGTTTTCACATTGCCTCAGCATATTTTGTGGTTTCTTAAGTTATATACCTTTATGATAATAAATTTTGTGTTATAACTCAAACACCAGTGTTCTCCTGGTCATATGGCACTTTGAGACCTGTTATATTGCCACTGTTAATATCTTCTTGCATTACTTTTTCTGCTTTGAAATAGGTTCATGAACAGATCTTCTAACCTATGCTTGCCATAAACACAATTTTTTTTATGTCTACCACCCAAATAACCCTCTCCCGACACCAATGTAAATTAGGCTTATGTAAGTTATGGCCAAGAGAAGCTCTGGCTCTTTGAGATTTTGCACATGTCAACAATTCTGCATGTCAACAATTCTGTGGTTGGGAATTATGCTGGTGTAAACCGGACAGCCACGGACTAGATTTTGGCCCCATACTGTCCTATGGGACCGGATGGAGCCGGATGGCAGCTCTCTGCCATCCGGATTTCATGTGTACAGGAGAATCCGGGAGGAATCTGATTTTTCTTCCGGACACAAAATCAGAGCATGCAGCATTTTTGTGTCCAGGGAGAAAAATCTCCCCAAATCAGATTCTCCCGCATCCTCTCGGATCCGGGGCAATCCAGCGCTCACTAACATGGGAGTCTATGGGGTCCGGATTGCCCCGATCCAGGAGAATCTGGGAACCGGACACCTGCGGCTACACGCTGCACGCTGCTGTAATTTCACGGAACGCGGCTAGCTCCCTGCTAGCCGCGATCTTGAAAAATCAGCAGCTAAAGCTGCAATTAGCAGCATCCGGCTGCACACCGGACTCTGTTGGCAAATCCGGTCCGGGGCTGTCAGGTTCACCCCTGACAGCCCCGGATTCGGATCTGGCCATAGTGGGAAGCCGGCCTTACACCCCATATAGAAGCATAACAATAGTATGCATTAAAACTCTTTTCTTTTACTCTGAACTTACTCTCTTTAACCCCTTATGGGACCAGGTGATTATTCAGTTTTGGCTTTCCGTTTTTTCTTTCCTTTATTCCACGAAAATCACCAAATTGGTACATAAAATATAGAAGAAAAAAAAAACTCACCAAATTTGGCCTCTTACAAATTTCATTGCATTTAGCAACTATAGATGACAGTGAGGAGTTAAATGCTAAATGCAATGATATTTGTAAGAGGCCAAATTTGGTGAGTTTTTTTTTTTCCTTTATTCCACGAACCATATATTTATTTATTTTTTTTTTCATCCACACAGCTGTGTGAGGGCTTGTTTTTTGCAGGACAAATTGTACTTTGTAAGGATACCATCCATATCACATGATGAACTGGAAAGTGGAAGAAAAATCATAGTGTGGCGAAATAGCAAAAAAAGTGCAATTCCAAATATATATATTGTTTTAAATTATTAAATAGTTTATATTTTGCAAACATGCCCAGCAATAAAATGCATGACATAGAAAGAAAGCATTAAACATTTAAACAATTTCTTTTTCTTTTCATTGTATCTGTCTTTATGGCCACTTTACACGTCCCAACATCGTTTCGATATTGTATACAACGGCACGGGAGCGCGCATTTTTTTGGATGAAATCCAAGATCGCATAGGAGCTGTCACACAGGGAGATATCGGCAGGCAACACAACTGCGATGTGTACGCCCCCTTGTACGAGCGACCCAGGAACGACCATTTAACATGGGAGTGAATAGGGGAAGTTGCTCCCACATCGTGTTGGGCTTTTCACAAAGAACGATCCTGCCAGATCGTCCATCCAATAATCGGGCAGTTGGAGAGCCTGCTCATTTCTCCCCCGATATCGTTTTGGCATTGTTCTTGCATCGAATTGGTCATTTACACCATACAACAATGAACGATATCGGAACTAACGCACGAACCACGTGACTTTTTATCGAAGTTGGACAAAGATATCACGCCGTGTAAAGTGGCCATTAGGAGACTTGTACATGTGATCATCTGAATGCTTGTGCTACATACATCAATAGCACAGTATTGCTGTATGTATCAGAAAATTCAGTCACTTATGAGCACCAGCCATGACAGACACAGGGGTCTTTAGTAGACTTTGTGCAATCAGATAGCTGGAGCGCCAGAGGTGAGGGGTGGGAACCTTTTTCTGCCGGGGGCCATTTGGAAATTTCTATTATCCTTTGGGAGCTGCACAAAATTATCAACTTGAAAATTAACCTGCTATATTTGGTTAAGCTATCAACTCCCCCTACTGTGGTGGATGGAGGTGATTCTTCATGATGTGGCTGTGATGTTAGGTGATATTGGTCATGTTGCTTTACAACTGCTTTTCCAACTTTGCTAGGGCCATAACATCACAGGAGAGGCTGGAGCATATATGTCACTGGGGAGACTGAGGCTGGGACATAGAGATAACTGGGAACTGCATTTAAAAGCAGCCAGTTGGCAAAATGTGTCTGCCAGCCCAAGTACTGTGGTCCCCAGGAATGCTGCCTGAGAAGGCGGCAGAAACGGATCCACAGTCATTCGACGGCGGGCGAATGTATGACCGATCGGGGGTCCCCTCCATGAGATGTTCACCCCCATCCCTGGGCCTGGTTCCACCTGGGTTAGAACAATGCGCTCCTAATGCTGGTTAAGGCTGGAGTCACTCTTGCAAGAGACCCACACTGCATCTCCCAGCATGGCCGCCCACTCTCCTGACAGGCGCGTGCAGCAGCATAGAAATACATGCAGCTTCAAGCAAAAGAAACTACTGGACACTACAGGGTATTAGATGGGATATATTTATGTATATGTGGGTGACCATTCAATGCACCTCCTATGGTGTTGCACGCTATATAATAAGATGAGGCAAATTATCCAATATTGTTAGAATAAAACAGTGGCACTCGCCGGAGTTGATCTTTGTCGATTTATTTACAAGTTCCACAGCATATCCACAGACACATTTAGTGGGGGAGGGGGTGAGGAGACAGCCGACGATGACGTCTCCTCACCCCTCCCCCACTAAAAATGTTCGTGGATATGCTGTGGAACTTGTAAATAAACCGAAAGATCAACTCCAGTGAGTGCCGCTGTTTTATTCTAATACATGCAGCTGCACGATCCTGTCTGGAGAGACGGATGATGCGAAGCGAGGATCTCACGAGTCTCTCGCATGTGTGACTCCGGCCTAACAGTAGCTCTGCTCCACACGTAACTGTTGTGGCAAATGATGGCTAAACATCACAGCCATCATCTGCGGGAAAGATGCAAACTTGACTTGTGAGTCCATATCAAAGGCAGGAAGATGGCTTATAACATGCATACAGCTTGGCCAAAAGTATTGACACCCCTGCAATTCTGTCAATAATACTCAGTTTCTTCCTGAAAATGATTGCAATCACAAATTCTTTGGTATTATTATCTTCATTTAATTTGTCTTCAATGAAAAAACACAAAATAGAATGAAGCAAAAAGCAAAACATTGATCATTTCACCAAAACTCCAAAAATGGGCCAGACAAAAGTATTGGCACCCTCAGCCAATACTTGGTTGCACAACCTTTAGCCAAAATAATTGCTAACAACCGCTTCCGGTAACCATCAATGAGTTTCTTACAATGCTCTGCTGGAATTTTAGACCATTCTTCTTTAGCAAACTGCTCCAGGTCCCTGATATTTGAAGGGTGCCTTCTCCAAACTGCCATTTTTAGATCTCTCCACAGGTGTTCTATGGGATTCAGGTCTGGACACATTGCTTGCCACCTTAGAAGTCTCCAGTGCTTTCTCTCAAACCATTTTCTAGTGCTTTTTGAAGGGTGTTTTGGGTCATTGTCCTGCTGGAAGACCCATGATCTCTGAGGGAGACCCAGTTTTCTCACACTGGGCATTACATTATGCTGCAAAATTTGTTGGTAGTCTTCTGACTTCATAATGCCATGCACATGGTCAAGCAGTCCAGTGCAGAGGCAGCAAAGCAACCCCAAACATCAGGGAACCTCCGCCATGTTTGACTGTAGGGACCGTGTTCTTTTCTTTGAATGCCTCTTTTTTTCTCCTGCAAACTCTATGTTGATGCATTTGCCCAAAAAGCTCTACTTTTGTCCCATCTGACCAGAGAACATTCTTCCAAAACGTATTAGACTTTCTCAGGTAAGTGTTGGCAAATCTCCAGCCTGGCTTTTTTATGTCTCGGGGTAAGAAGTAGGTCTTCCTGGGTCTCCTACCATACAGTCCCTTTTCATTGAGACACCGACAGATAGTAGGGTTGACACTGTTGTAACCCTCGGACTGCAGGGCAGCTTGAACTTGTTTGGATGTTAGTCAAGGGTCTTTATCCACCATCCGCACAATCTTGCATTGAAATCTCTTGTCAATTTTTCTTTTCCGTCCACATCTAGGGAGTTTAACCACAGTACCATGGGCTTTAAACTTCTTGATGACACTGCGCACGGTAGACGCAGGAACATTCAGATCGTTTGGAGATGGACTTGTAGCCTTGAGATGCTCATGCTTCTCACAATTTGGTTTCTCAAGTCCTCAGACAGTTCTTTGGTCTTCTTTCGTTTCTCCATGCTCAATGTGGTACACACAAGTTCACAGGACAGAGGTTGAGTCAACTTTAATCCATGTCAACTGGCTGCAAGTGTGATTTAGTTATTGCCAACACCTGTTAGGTGCCACAGGTAAGTTACAGGTGCTGTTAATTACACAAATTAGAGAAGCATCACATGATTTTTTAACAGTGTCAAACTTTTGTCCACCCCCTTTTTTATGTTTGTGTGGAATTATATCCAATTTAGCTTTAGGACAATCCTTTTTGTGTTTTTTCATTGAAGACAAATTAAATGAAGATATTAATACCAAAGAATTTGTGATTGCAATCATTTTCAGGAAGAAACTGAGTATTATCTGATAGAATTGCAGGGGTGTCAATACTTTTGGCCACAACTGTAGTATGTCATAAGTCATTAAGGGTTAAAAGACATTCAAAACGTTTTAGAATACTAGAAATCAATATAATCTATAATTGAACATTAACTGTTTTCACCAGTTTACAAGTCTCTTTAGAGCCAAAGGTCAAAAAATAAAGAAAAATTACAAAAAAAAATAATTTTGAAGCACAGATGATGGGTTAAGAGTTCACTTTTGTAATGTAGAGCAGGGGCCAGGTAGCCGGCTGCAATTGAAGTCTATAATGGCTATCTACAGAGAAAGAAAGCTTCTAGAATGTTGTACATTAGCATTGTGAAAAGTAAGCCCCAGTCATCAGAAACGCATAGCAGTCACAGCCTATTTACACAGTGACCTGTCACTGACCTGTGTAATACTATAGGCGTTCACCTACTGATCTTATATTACACAATAATGGAAATGATGCTTAAAAGGGAAACTATCATCAGAAAATGAACTATTGTTTAAAACAAGTTATTGTGTTACATGTATTTATTATTTATTTTAAATGATGCCATTTTCTTTCTTGCTCCTATTATGATCTCTATTTTTAAAAAAATTAATAATCTTGCAATCTGAATATTGGGACATTTTTAAACAGTTTCATTGTAATCAGAGGCAGTAATGGATAAGACAGCTATACACAGCTCACAACACATGATTCCACAATCATAATATGCTATGTCACACCTGACCCTGCTTCCACTCCTTTCACAGTGACCTCTGCACACAATCATGAGATGCTTCAATACAAAAGATAGGGTTGGTGTCTGACCATTGTGGTTAATGTTTATGTGTTGACTACTCAAGCAAAAGGAAATTAAGAATCTAATAAAACCCCAGTAGCAAATGTGAAAATTGGGATATTTAGATTTTTAAAGGAAATCTGTCAGTGAGGTCAACCTTCTTGTCATCTATATGCACATGCAGGTCATACAGTAAGAAGCTGGATAAAACGATACCTTGATATCTGAGATTTGATGTTTTATTTCAGAGAAATCCATATATGGGCTGTTAAGATCTATGGGGCTGACACAGATCACCCTGACAATATCCCTTCAGGATTCATTTAAATGAAAAGGCGGCATTGCCATTGTGAGACATGTAAAGACTGACAGTCTGCTCTCTTGAGCTACATGTCTCACATTGGTATGTGGTAAATAATCGGTTTAACCTCCGTTCACATCCGAAATTTCAGTTTGTCTTTGTAGTTAGTTTTTCAAAGCTAAACCATAAAGTGCCCATGAGCAAAGCGCTACATTATTAGGCTTTCATTCTATGTAATGCACTATTAATGCATTTTATTGCCGGGCAGTTTTGCAAAATAACATTTCATAAAATGACTTGTTTGCCGCATTTGTCCTGGTGATGGGATGGTGGGATCCTGTGTTTGCATGCATCCATTCTAGATATGGAAATTGTCAGGGAACATTGCCACTGGCAATCTCCACAACGAAAACTAGAACAGTTTTCCCCTAGACCTATGGATAGCATAGAGTACTCAGCTACCCCCTTAGACCTATAGGTAGCATAGAGTACTCCGCTATCCCCCTAGACCTATAGATAGCATAGAGTACTCAGCTACCCCCCCTAGACCTATGGATAGCATAGATTACTCAGCTACCCCTCTAGACCTATGGATAGCATAGATTACTCAGTTACCCCCCTAGACCTATAGATAGCATAGAGTACTCAGCTACCACCATAGACCTTTGGATAGGATAGAGTACTCAGCTACCCCCCTAGACCTATGGATAGCATAGAATACTGAGCTAACCCCCTAGACCTATGGATAGCATAGAATACTCAGCTCTGTTAATGGACCTTCATTAGAAAAAGTGAAAACCTTTAGAGAGCAGAGTAGTCAGCCGTAACATCAAGTGCATGTGAAAACTCAGTAAAGCTAGCTTCTCATTAGCTGCCTCAGTGAACTCCTTGTGTGGACCACCCAAGGCTGCAAAGTATTTATCTAACCCCAAATTAAAGGGAGGAAAGTGCAAAGATAAACAGATATCCGCCCTTATTAGGTCTTGTCAGACATGTTGATTTCTCTTCTGCTTAGTTAAGACAAACAAATGTAACTGTTTACCTGATGAATCCAGCCAGTAGACTAGGAGAAGAGTGTGAATGGATATTTGTACATCGTAGGTCAATGACTGATTGTCACATTAGATAGGAGACCAAATATTTATCATATATTTGGTTACCTCTTGGTTATATATTCTGCATTGTGAATCCTGTCACATCACTAATAAAAGAGGAGAGCATTTACTTTTAGCTTAGCAATTATCTTTTATTTTACTCACATATAGCACCATTAATGATAATTATGTCTGAAAAGTGCTGTGGAATTAATAGCGCTATATAGGCGGGTAAAATAAATAAAAATGTTTTAACTTAATTGTTTTAGTGAGTAAACAATACTATGTTAAGGGGACCTGTCATCAGGTCAAAAGAGCCCAGCTTTTGCTTTTACTTTATTTCACTTTTTATATATGTTTTAAAATCCTCCATACACTCCCAGAGACATGGTCCTTTCTATTTATTGCTCATTTTTAGGATTTTCATGAATGGGGATGGTGAATGAAAGCAGAACAGTCTAAAGAATCTTTTGAGCCCTGTTGCAAACACACACACACACACACTAGCACTAAATAAAATGTACCCGTATCTCTGGAACACTATGAAAGATTTTAAAATAACAATAAATAGAATACACAAGGGAATAACTGTGATAAACAAGAGCAAACACCTGTTACGTTTGATGAGGGGTCCTCTTGATTTTTTTCCAAAATGTTGTTGGTGTCTTGATACAATTATAATGTGTAATATGGGCTGCAGGGTATGTGCAGGGAGTTTGTTTTGGCTACATATGAAATCACTAGCATTGTGTTTGCCCATAAGCTTATACCAAAATCAGATGAGCTGGAAGCACAATGAATGCACCTAATATAGTGCAAGATATTAAATGGACTTTTCTGAAATCACATACATGTTGTTATTTAGGGTCTGCACTGCCAGATCTTTTATCGAGTGTATCCTTCTGGCTTGTGTTTTGTCTTAAGGCCCCATTACACGGCACGGCGTTGGAACGATGTTGGCAACGATCTCGTGGGCGCGTGGTCGTATCAGACATCATTTTGACATCGTTCGTGAGATGTCACACGTCTAGATACCATGGACGACTCACCAACGATGTAGTGAGCAGGTATCGTCCGCACGACCCAGCGAACGATACCTGCTCATTGCTGTGAATGGGCAAAGTCATAAATGACATCGTTATCGTGGTGTCACACACAATGATATATGAGGTTGGCTGATCATTGATCGTGTGGTTTGAGAACATGTTCTCAAACCTGTGATCAATGATCAAGCGATTTATCGTTACAACTTTGCTAAGTCACACGCAACAAGGTCATAACGATATTGCTTCAACGACTCCAAATCTGTGACGTTTAAGTGATATCGTTAATGATGTCGTGCCGTGTAATGGGGCCTTTAGGTTGGCTTCAAACCACGGTTTGTTCCTGTCCATGGGGATCCTGATTTTTGCAGGACCACACAAACAGGAATGAACAGGTCCGGATTGTAAATTCCGGATGCCATTTCTGTGTCCGGATCCTGGATTTTGAGGAAACTAGACCCAGAAAGAGCTGGGAGGAGCTGAGCCATGCAAGTGGTGTCGACACTGTTGCTTTAACTTTAGCCCATTTTGGTGGGCGATATTAACCGCTCAGCTGATGGGGTCATGTGACACATCAGCTGATCGGGCTGCCGCCCCTTCCCGGTCAGCTGATTAAGGTCCTGCAGTAATCGGAGATGGATGCCGTTCATCGTGGGACTTTCGGTGGAGAAGGAAGCATTTATTTTTTTTTTTTAACCATTCCTTTCTTTAATTCCACTTTAGCAGTGTATGTAGATACATTGTTAAAGTGAAATTACATGGGAACAGAGCAGTTTTAGTAGACTGGGTATCCTCAGTACACTAAAACCGGATCAGGGAAACGATCCTGTTTTTTCCTGGAGCACCCATAGACTCCCATGTTATAGGTGCCGGATCGCCCCGGATTCGTTTGTCCATTTTTTCACCGGAGCCTAAAATCGGAGCAGTCTCCGATTTTGGGGCCGGGAAAAAACAGGAGAGAAACTAATCCCGGACTGAACTGGCAGAATTGGATGGCCATTTATGGCCAATCCGGCGCCATATGGATACATGGGAGACAAAAACAGATCCTGTTCTGTCCTTTTCAAAACGGACAGAACAGAATCCCAAAAAACGTGGTGTGAAGACAGCTTTATATTTTACAGCTGTAATAAGGCCTCAGAAGGACCGAGTGTACAGTCATACACTCATAAGGACATTTATTATTTGATTTTACCTGGAATGTAAAGTTTTTTGTGCCCAGTCACACTTAAATGATACTCTCAAGTCTGAAAGTTACCTCCCATCCATGGGATATGGGTTAACCTCACTATTGATGGGAGTCTGACTGCTGGGACCCCCACTGATCCTTAGAACTGGAGCTCTGAGGAGCCTCATGTAAAGATAAAGCTGTGTGGAAACACGAGTAGGGTGCTTGGCGAGTCAGCCATCTTTATTATTCACTATTACGGTACTTATGGAATTAGCCCTCCTATCAGAGTGGTTTGTGTCCATTGTGATCCTTATTTTAAGTATTTCCCCTATTTCCTTACTCATGCTTTTATCTTTAAGGGATACACATATATATTGTTTAGATTGTGAACCACAATGGGGACAGTATTACTGATGCATGTAAAGTGCTGTGGAATTAATAGTTCTATATAAATATTTTCTTATATATATACTAGATGGGTGCCCGATGCACAATGCATCGGGATTCTAGCCGAGCGAGTCTCTGACTCGCAATGGCCGCTTCGCGGCCAATGCTTCGCGCTGCTAAGGCGACTCGCCATGCCCGCTGCGCGGGCATAGCGAGTCGCCTTAGAACTGCTCGCAATGGCCGCTTCGCGGCCAATGCTTCGCGGTGCTAAGGCGACTCGCCATGCCCGCTGCGCGGGCATAGCGAGTCGCCTTACAACTGGTCGCATTGGCCGCTGCGCGGCCAATGCATTTTTCGTATCCACATGACCACGCTGAGTCGCATGCGACTTTGGTGCGCGAAATCCATTCGTGATTATATAATAGATCATGTATGTATGTATATATTTAGCATTTTGTGCCCTATTTTTTCTTGGCTCAGTCACTATTTGTTCAATGTGTTCCATTTTATATTTATTAAATAAGGGATTATTTCCTGCACATCTTTGATGTTGGTTCATTACGTATACATGTGCATTGGGATCTATTTTATTCCCTGGAACATTGCATCTTGGTTCATTAAGAATGAATGGCATGGCTGTGTGCATTATCGACCACCGCCGCTCCATCATTCTTCAGAGCCTCAGTTATCAGGATTGGCAGGGGTCTCAGCGGTTGCATTCACAGTCATCTGGGTGTAGATGGGTGATAACTTCTCTGGGCAGGGGATAACTTCCCAAGTGGAGAATACCCCTTTAAGTATGTTCACTGCATAGTACTGCTTCTAATGTTCACTTCACTTCTCTCCTGATCATAACATACTTCTCTCCATATTTAGTAACACGGTGGTCTGCATGATGTTCCCCGTCTTCATTAGATAATAACAGAGCTTTATGAAATGCATTGTAGCTTATGCTCTCACACCAGTCAACTACAGATTGTAAATTGATCTATATATGAGAATAACTATGAATAGCCTATAGTGCGTCTATTAGGACCTGTTTGTTGCTCTTGTGTGTGTACATGAGGTATAATATTATTGGCCATTACCTGTCACCTGATTTAAGCTGCCCAATCTATGGGCATGATTGCAGCGAGGTGTATCTTTCTCTGAAATGCTTCAGCGTTTCAAAGAAAATCAGATGACAGATTCCCTTTAAGTTGTCTGTGAACCCATTGGGGGGAAAGCACATGTATCCTATACACACTACACCAAGAGAGCAGCACACAGTCTATAGAAGTAGCAGCAGCATTGCAGTATTTATCAGTGTTGCTGTGAATCCATCATTGAATTGAAATACATATACTAGAAGCTGTAGTGCAATCTCTTGTTACTTCTTGTTCTCACAGTCCTCCTCCTATTCAGCGCTCCAAAGACTTTAATGTCACCTGACATTCTAGTGAACTTCTTGCTTTGTACAAGATTTGAGCTGATTTTAAGAAAGGATGGTTAGTTCAGGAATCAAGTGGATCAACAGTAGAGAAAAAAGCTGATTTTTAGTATTAATGTAGTACAACATTTCTATATTTGATTGCTTTATTGATTTGGGCACCATTTGGTGAAAGAACATCGTCCTTTTACATACAGTGCCATTTCAGCAACTTGCTTCGTTGATCGATATATTTTTGGTGGTTACGGCTACCTGAATAAACCTGCTTCACATGTGGTAGTCTAATCTAATCTAATGGAAACTCCATTGATTTTAATAGCAGTGTGCTTGTCCTGTGAATTGAAGTCAATAGCTGTCCTGACGAAGTCTATGTTGGATAGATCAATGGGCGTCATGCACATTATCAGGGATTCAGTGGGTGGTCACAGTTCTCAGACAATACATTTGGACACGTCACAAGGACAATTGTAACATGTTTTCAGGACACAAGTTTAAACAATTGTAAATATTTTCAATATTTTATACATTTGTAATTGTGTATAACCACTTTACCATTATTATATGCATGGTGGTGCCCCTGGGTGTGTATGTACACATACTATCCCAACGCACAAATTAAAATGTTTGCCAGTTTTTATTTTCTTAGGGCACAGATACTCAATCCCATTCATAAAGACAGGGTGAGTCAAATAATGACCTAACATCACTGTGTATTCTGGGGTGTATTATATGTAGAGAGATTATAATTACCAACACAATAGCATAATTAAGCTACTAATTCCATTGATTTGTGTATGTTTTGCTAAAATCATGACATACACCAGAAATATACAATGCAATTATGGAATGTAACAGTGAATGGAAATATTCTTTGATATACATAGCGATTCCATATAATATAAAGCCATTAAGAAAATAGGAAAAAACATTTGTGAAGGAATGCTATGTAAAGCAGCTCTATGGTTTGTAATAATTAGGTAATGCATATAGCCCTACTCCTCCATTGATGTATCCAGAGGTGGGATTCAGACTTTTTACAACCAGTTCCCTGTTTGTGTTAGGAAATCACGCCCATTTACAAAGTCACACCCATTCAAAAAACACGCCTGTTTGATGCCACACCCATTTTGTTAGCCACACCTATTTCATGTTCTTTCCACAACCATAAATTACAAATGACAGCAGCTAAAAGTAAAAGCACTCTCTACCTTCATATACAGTCTCATTACCTCCTGTCAGAACCACGTTGTTCCAGTCACTGTCAGTCACTTCTTAGTATGTTTAATGGTATTAAAGGGTTTTCAACAAGTTTTGGAAATTATCACTAAAGGAATTCTGCCTATATTGGAAAGGATTACCTCCTGTTCATTTGTCTCAACTGTCTGCTGCACTTAAACTCTGGCTCAGCAGCCACAGTCCCAATATGGTTGATCTACTACTACACCATGATCACACCACATAGTGACCAAATAATACTAGATACAAAGGACAAATACTGCCACACCATGACGAGACCACATATTACCACCGCATAGTGACTAAGTAATCTCAAATACAAGGGACAAATTGCACCACACCATAATCAGGCCACATACAGTGCTGTGAAAATTAATTGGGACAAACAAGTCTTTACTTGTTTTTCTTGCATTAATTTTACTATTTCTGAGTGTTTTATCAGTTCTTGGTATTGTTTTCCTTTTTCTTCCACATTCCCTTCCAGTTTCATTGTGTGTGCGAATTATTCTTGAAACGGTAGATTTTCCAATACCAACGGTGGAAGCGATTTTTCTTACAGTCAGACTTGTATTAGTTCATTAAGAGTAATAATTCTAGACCTCTTCCGTGGAGTAACATCCATTTTTACAGGCACAAATCACATGGAGAGAAAAAGTACACTAAACCACTCCTCACAGAAACAAGCTCCAACTGAAGCTGAGGGGGCAGCTAGCTGGTATTTTCTGACTTAGTGGCTGTAGCATGTAAGTTTTCTAACTGTATTATCTCGGGGTACAGGGCTGCTCAAGTGCTGGGGGACCCCTTGTCTGCATGCTGCAGACACGCTGTATCCAGTGCTGTAATTAGATCACCATGCCTGATTTGGTGACAGGTCCTCTTTAAGGTTGTGCACTCACACCTGTTCAAAGCAGTTACAACTGGTTTGAATTACTGACTGGTAACCCCAACTTACGATTTTACTTAAAAAATGCTTTGTCTCAATTAATTTGCACAGCACTGTATTACCATCACATAGTGATTGTATACTACAATACTGATCATGAAAAACACAATACGAATAACATTTTACGCAGGACCTCTGTATATGGTGTAAGTGTACAAGTAATACAGCGATCACCAGTTACATTATACACGGGAGCTCTGTATACAGTGTACAGGTAATGCAATGATCACTGGTGACAATATACACAGAAGCTCTGGTTATAATGTACATTTATAGGTAATGTAGTGATCACCGGTGACATTATACACAGGAGCTCTGTATACAGTGTTCAGGTAATACATCAATTATCAGTGACATTATACACGGAAGCTCTGTATAAAGTGTATAGTGTAGGTGTACAGGTAACACAGTGATCACCAATTACATTATATACAGGATCTTTGTATATAGTGTGCAGGCAATACAGTGATCACCAATGATATTACACCCAGGAGCTCTGTATATAGTGTAAGTGTACAGGTAATACATTGACTTATCAGTAACATCTCTAATTGCAGTCATTCATCTTCACTTTTCCTCTTTGTCCTGCACAGACCACTATCACTTCTTCCATTCATGACTCATCTCTGCAGAAAATAACACACAGTTATCTATAACTGATTGCCTCTAGTACACGTTCACCACACTTTCCTTGAGATCTACGCTATGCCAAATGAAGAAACAAACTGACATAGTGCCACCTTGCACAGTAATATGGCCTCTATTTTGTTCCCCCCAAGAAAATAATACACTACAAAATAAAATATACCGTATATACTCGTGTATAAGCCGACCCGTGTATAAGCCGACCCCCCTACTTTTGCCCCAAAAATCTGGAAAAACCTATTGACTCGTGTATAAGCCGAGGGTGGACCTCAGCACAGGTATACAGCCCCCAGCAGTGTGGTATACAGGTTCCCCCCAGTGGTATACAGGCCTCCCCAGTGGTAGTATACAGCAGCCCCAGTGGTAGTATGTAGCATCCCCAGCAGCCCCAGTGGTAGTATACAGCAGCCCAGTGGTAGTATACAGCAGCCCCAGTGGTAGTATACAGCAGCAGCCCCAGTAGTATATACAGCCCCAGTGGTAGTATACAGGCAGCCCCAGTAGTATACAGGCAGCCCCAGTAGTATATACAGCCCCAGTGGTAGTATACAGGCAGCCCCAGTAGTATACAGGCAGCCCCAGTAGTATATACAGTCCCAGTGGTAGTATACAGGCAGCCCCAGTAGTATACAGGCAGCCCCAGTAGTATATACAGCCCCAGTGGTAGTATACAGGCAGCCCCAGTAGTATACAGGCAGCCCCAGTAGTATATACAGCCCCAGTGGTGTATACAGCCCCAGTGGTAGTATATTGCAGCCCCAGTGGTGTATACAGCCCCAGTGGTAGTATATTGCAGCCCCAGCGGTAGTATACAGCCCCAGTGGTAGTATATTGCAGCCCCAGTGCTGTATACAGCCCCAGTGGTAGTATATTGCAGCCCCAGTGCTGTATACAGCCCCAGTGGTAGTATATTGCAGCCCCAGTGGTGTATACAGCCCCAGTGGTAGTATATTGCAGCCCCAGCGGTAGTATACAGCCCCAGTGGTAGTATATTGCAGCCCCAGCGGTAGTATACAGCAGCCCCCGTAATCCAGGGCCCCCCCAGCCTGACTCCGGTCACCTGTAAAGGAAACTATACTTATCACAGTGCCGCTGTCCGCGCCCGCTGTCCGCGCCCGCTCGCAGCTGCCGACCGCGATCCTCCATCTTGCGTCTTCTTCCTGTTTCCTGTGCTCGTCGCAGGGAATGACGTCATTGCCCGCGACGAGCACAGAAACAGGAAGAAGACGCAAGATGGAGGATCGCGGTCGGCAGCTGCGAGCGGGCGCGGACAGCGGGCGCGGACAGCGGCACTGTGATAAGTATAGTTTCCTTTACAGGTGACCGGAGTCAGGCTGGGGGGGCCCTGCATTACGGGGGCTGATGTATACCGATGTATACATCGGTATGTACCGATGTATACATCGGTATACAGCACTGACTCGCGTATAAGCCGAGGGGGTACTTTTCAGCACAATTTTTGGGCTGAAAAACTCGGCTTATACGCGAGTATATACGGTAGTAAGTTACAGCAGTAATAATGTCTTCTAATTGGCCCCTACAGAAATTATGTCTCCCACTTGCCACCATAAACCAATAATCTATGTTTCTCATTCTGGCCCCTACGCACTAATTATGTCACCAGTCCTAGCCTCTTCCTGCAATAATGTCATCCATCCTTTAATAATTTGCTCCATCCTGACTCTTCAGGGTATAATTTATTTCATTCTGATCCCTTCTGTTCCTCATCCAGGATCAGTATATCAACCGTCCTGGGCCCTTATGTCACTCATCCTAGGCCAGTATGTGACATAAGGGCCCTAGATGGATAACGTAAATTGTCTAGGATGGGTAACATAAGGGGCCCAGGATGAGTGACATGAGGGCCCAAGATGGGTGACATGAGGGCCCAGGGTGAGGGACATAAGGGCCAAGGATAAAGGACATAAGGGTCCAGGATGGGCGAACATGTAAGACTAGGATGGGGGTCATATTGGACCAGATTGGGGGACATAAGAACCAAGATGTGTAACATACAGTGTGTCTCATCGTGAGACAGCATATCCCAGTCATCCTGGGCCTATCAGTCCCCCATCATAGGCCAATATGTCCATCATCGTGGGCCCATATGTCTCCCATCGTGGGCCTGTATGTCAGCAGACGTCAAGTCTTTAGAACCGGATTGGGGCACTGCTTCTTGCCAGTTTCGGTAATTGACAGTAATTTTACCAACCCTCGAAACAACTGAATCCCACCCCTTGATATATCCAACCTGCTTGTTTATATTTACCTATCTGGAATGTAGTGAGGAGCTGCGCTTCTTCTATAAGGAAGTATACTGCTGCACTGGTTATTTAAGGATCTAAGTCGTATGACAACTTACAATGTGCACTTACGGTTCATATATAAAAACTCATTTTTTACATAAACACAAGTCTGAGGAGAGGAAGTCCCATAATTAAGAAATAAGGCACAGCAGGCACTGCAATTATAAGGGATTATTATGTCGCTCACTATGAATGGTATAGTTAGAGTCGGAGGACCATGCTTTAAGCAAATTCCACGTTCAGTGATGCTTAGAAAAGTACGAAGTCAAATGTAGTGTTCTTTCAGTACCAAGTACACAGATTTGTGAAACGCATATACAGTGTTCATATATGAGTACAGATTTCTCAGAAAAACTTTAATTTCCTTTCTGAATCACCATTTTCTGAGGGATACCATGCTACAAAATACTCCCACAAGTGTAGCCATCACTAACAAGATTTGTTACTTTGCACACTGCCCTAATAAATTAATTCAATACCATGTTGCAAAAAATGAGTACAACCCAATGAAAGTCTTAAGTACAAAGCTAAAGTGTAGGCTACAAAATTCTGATCAACATGAATTAAATCACAGGAAAGTCTAATTATTCACTAAGCAGATGTCCAACAGACAGTTGACTATGACAGGGTGTTACTTAACAAGCTGGTAGCAATGGCTCCACATGGAAGAGAAATCTAACCTGAGAAACAAAATAATGTATTTACAGATACAAGAAGATCAGTTTAGGTATGTGCTCACAATCTGGAGGCAATGTGTCTTGGACACGGCGCCTCTAGACCTGAGAGATAGCTCAGGTGCATGCAGGGAGATCGCAGCCGCCCAGTAGTCACTATCTGCAGTGGGTGCAGGGAGGCTTCTCCCTGCATGCAGCTGGTGGTGGCTGCTTCCAACTCCACAGCATGAAATGAACATTCTGTGGAGGTGTGGAATGCCAGCTGCACCGCAGCTGAATTAACACTGTGGACGGGTGAAGCATAGTGAGGATGGCATTTCTACAAATCCTATGCACTGTGCCTTTACTGTACAACTCAGCATTTTGGATGCAGCGGTAAGGCACTGCATCCAAAACCCTGCGTTTACTCACCGTGAGTATGAACCGTAAAGCTTTACTTAGCAGTCAGAATACTGTAGTAGAAAGCTAAATCGGAGTGAGTGTATTCTGTGACACAATATGGCGCACAAACAACGTATAAAAATGTATTTAAAAAAAGCTTTATGCATACAGTGAAACTTGGTAGTGGTAGTATCCTTATGTGGCAATCCATGGCTGTTGCAGGTGTCGATGAGCTATTTACATACATATCATTGATAGTAATATGAATTCACAGATGTACTGCTCTATATTGATAGAAAAGATGCTACCATCACTCTGCGTTTTTGGTAGATGTGCACTTTTCCAACATGACAGTGATGCAAACAAAATACACATCTAGGACTACTGATAAAGAACAGGATGAAAGTGATTTAGTTACTAAGTCTGTCTCCTGATCTAAACCCAACCACCTATGGGAATTCTTAAAGGTACCGTCACACGCGGCAATATTGCTTGCAATTTCACTGACAATTTGCTGGTTGCAGTGAAATCATGGACACATTATTCCATTTGTACACGGCAACAAAATAGAACAATGTGTCCATAATTTCACTGCAACCAGCAAATTGCCAGTGAAATTGCTAGCAAAATTGCCGCGTGTGATGGTACCTTAAGAGACATGTAGGCATCCCACTTCATCCAACATCCAGGCTCTAAAAGAGTTACTTCAGGGGAAATGGTGTATCAGTGTCCGCGCTGCTGAAATCCAAGAAAACGATCCGGAAACCATATGTAGGTTGCATCAATCATCCATTTATTCCTTTTCCTACGCGTTTCGGCACTGTCCTAGTGCCTTCCTCAGGGATAACCCTTGATAACCCTGAGGAAGGCACTAGGACAGTGCCGAAACGCGTAGGAAAAGGAATAAATGGATGATTGATGCAACCTACATATGGTTTCCGGATCGTTTCCTTGGGATTTCAGCAGCGCGGACACTGATACACCATTTCCCTGAAGTAACTTCTGGATGGTTCCACGTGCATGTGGAAGGTGAAAGTCCTGCAGCAGCTGCATTTAATGCTAAATGCTTTTACACCAGTTGTGGGTCTCACAACTGTGCTAGGTGAGTGAATTCATACCCACCACATACATTTGTGTCACTAGTGATAGGGCACTATTGCGCCTCTTGTTCCCCCCCCCCCTATTTTTTACTTTGAGGCTCTAAAAGAGGTCATTATTAAAGAAAGAAAATATGTTGCAGTATGTTACTAATTTCTTTATTCCTAGCAAACTTGGTGCTGTACTAAAAATCATGGAGGTCATACAAAGTACTAGATGTAATAGTTTTTCATGTGGGTTATATTCATTTATTAATCACCCAATTTGAGTAAAACTGAAGATTTTGTAATGAAGGTTATAATTATTACTTTCATGTTATAGGTTAAAAAAAAAGTTCTATGAAACTCAATCTTATCAAAATTTTACAATTTGTTTGTGCTCAGTGAGATAGTGTTTAAAATTTTACTTTTGAAATGGAGTGTACTCTTTTTTGCTAAGCACTGAACATCTGTGATACCATTACTACTGATATAGAATATAGGATCAGCATCTGTGATACGATTACTACTGATGTAGAATATAGGCACTTTTCCCCCCCAAATTAGGAAGAAACCGGGGGGTGCGTCTTCCAATCCGAATCTTGCAAAATCTTAAGGGTTGAAGTGGTGGAGCAGGGATGCCAGGTTTCACTGGTCTACAGAGGGTGGGGGTAAAGCTGTGGACTGGAGCTGTGGGGGGAAGTCGCAGTGTGCGCTGTCATTTTTGATGTGCCTGATTCATTCCGAAGCTGGCAGGTGGTTGCTAGAGGTTGAGTTGAGACTTCCAGAAAATGGCCATGGAGCTTCATCTGCACATGTGCCGCCTCTGTTGCCACTTTCAGGAAGTCTCACCTCAACCTCTAGCAACTACTTGCATCTTCGGAATTAATTAGACACATTGAAAATGGTGGCGACCACCATGAACCCCTGTAGCTTTGCCTTGCTCCCACCCTCCGTTGACCAGTGAAACCTGCCTCCGGCACCCCCACTCCACCCGCACCATCCCTCGGTAAGCCATGGTGGGTCCAGTGGTGTGGATATACATACACCTGGATGGGGGGGCTATGTACAAAGGATGAGGGACACCTGGATGGGGGGCCATGTACAAAGAATGGGGGCATGTACAAAGGATGAGTTACACCAGGATGGGGGGCCATGTAGAAAGGATGAAGGACACCAGGATGGGGAAGCCATGTGCAAAGGATGGGAGACATATATACAAGGATGGGGAATCATATATACCAGGATGGGGGAAATACATACCAGGATGGGGGATATATACACCAGGATGGAGACCATATATACTGATTGTATGACGAACACTGACATTATAATACAGACCCCATTTAACATTACAAAAAATTATCTTTTTTTCACCAGATTTGGGGTGGTGTCTAAAAATCCGGTGCATCTTATAAAGCAAAAAATACAGTATGTGCTATATTTGTTTCTGATTTAAAAGCCACCCAGTGTGGAAAACTAGTTTCTTCAAATTCTTTATCGATCGTCTGTTGGTGTACTCATAGCAGGATTTGTAGAATTAGACAACTGCTATGCAGGTTAGTAGTGCAACTGCTATACTAAACATAAATATACACATATATGTATATATATATATATATATATATATATATATATGTATATATATATATATATATATATATATATATATATATATACACATGTACATACAAAATTGCACCGTCTTAATCTATATATGCTATATCTCAGCTTTACACATTGTCAGACTTTTCTTGCCTTTGTCTGTTAATTATCAATGATCTTCCATTATATTTGACAGAGAATGGCAATTTATAACTACAGTAGATTACATCAGTGTATGAAAACAGTTATTATCAGCAAACGCTAACTGAAAAGAACCAAACTTTTAGAATATACTACATTTTCAGTTCATAATGTACCATTGATGTAACTAATTGATGTCAGCAAAAACAGAATTCGCACATCAAAATTCAAATTAGATTATACAGGAAAGTTATAGTTATATAATATATACCGATTATAACTCCGCAATGGAAATTTAGTGTTAAGGTAAAAAATAATAATCCTGCCACATGATTAAATATCAACCACTAATTGACAATAGAAAGAACATGTTTTTTCCTTGAAAATTACAACAGCCCATGTCTACAGGACTCCTGTGTAAAACTACATGTGGTGACAACAGCCCATGTCTACAGGACCCCTGTGTAGGACTACATGTGGTGACAACTACTCATTTCTACAGAATTCATGTGTAGGACCACTTGTTATGACTACAGCTCGTTTCTACAACTCCTGTGTAGAACTACTTGTGGTGACAACTACCCATGTGTATAGGATTCATGTGTAGGACTACATGTGGTGACAGTAGCCCATGTCTACAGGACTCCTGTGCAAAACTATATGTGGTGACAACAGGATTCATGTGTAGAACTACATGTTGTGATAACAGCCCATGTCCACAGGATTCCTGTGTAGGACTACATGTGGTGACAACTACCCATTTCTACAAGATTCATGTGTAAGGCTGGCTTCACATTTGCGTATGGAGCGCTGCGTACCAAACGCAGCCAAACGCTTGCGCACATGAATTCCTATGTTTAACATGGGAACGCATGTGCCTGCGTATGGCTGCGTTTGGCAGCATTTGCGTTCGGATGCGCATAATTTATGCGCCCTCCGACCGCGCTCCAAATGCAGCTTGCAACATTTTTTTGTGCGTTCGCGGCGCTTGCTCTATCCGCAAGCGCCTGCAAGCGCATAAAAAATGCATTGATCTCAATGGATCCGCAGTGTCCTCTGCATGACACTGCAGGAGAACGCTGCGGATCTCATTGAGATCTCTCCCGGTGGCCGCCGGTGATGTCACAGGAGATCACCGACAGCCACCGGGAGATCAGCTCAGCCTCTGATGTTCTCCTCCTCCCCGCCGCCGGTAATCTGCTAGCGATGTCGGCGGGGAGAAACAGCTGATGTGACAGCTGTTTGAATCTTCCCGCGCCGACATCTCCTCTCAGTGTCGGCGCGGGAGATTCAAACAGCTGTCAAATCAGCTGTTTCTCCCCGCCGACACGTCCTGGAGCTTACCGGCGGCGGGCAGGAGGAGATCTCCGGCACTGATCTCCGCCCCCGGACACCGTTGATTGGCTGCCGGGCTGCACAGTGATGTGTCCGCAGGCGGACATTATCCGCTGCGGACACATCAAAATGTCCCTGCTTTTGACTACGTTTGTGTCTGCATGCCATCAGCATGCAGACACAAACGCAAATGTGAAGCCAGCCTAAGAGCACATGTGGTGACAATAGCCCGTATCTACAAGACTCCTGTATAGAACTGCATGTGGTGACAATAGCCCATCTCTATAGAACTCATGTGTAGGACCACATGTGGTAACAATGGCCTATGTTTATAGGACTCATGTGTAGGACCACGTGTGGTGACATTGACCCATGTCTACAGGACTCTTGTGTAGGACCACATGTGGTGACAACAACCTATGTTTACAGGACTCCTGCGTAAGGCTGCTTTCACATAACGATTTTCGGTCATCCGATTGTATCCGTTTCAAAACGGACACAATCGGATCCGAAATCGAACCCCATGTTCCCCTATGGGAATCGGATGGGATCGGATGTGCCACTATTGGCATCCGATTTTGGCACCATCCGATCCCATCCGATGTAATCACGGGCACAAAATCGTAGCCTGCTACGATTTTGTGTCCGTGACTCACATCGGACAGCCTCGGATCACTGCTGATCCGAGGCTGATCCAAGGGCCCACAGCATAGGAGCCTATGGACATCGGATCTGAGTTCACCTCGGATCCGATGTCGGCTCCGTATCTCCCTGTCTTTCCCTGCTCTGCTCCTCCATCTTCTGCCCTCTCCTATTCTATATGCTGTGCCCCCGCTATTCTTTGCTGTGCCCCCTCTTCTCTATCCTCCTCTATCCCTATCCTG
This sequence comes from Allobates femoralis, assembly GCA_033576535.1. NCBI lineage: Eukaryota > Metazoa > Chordata > Amphibia > Anura > Aromobatidae > Allobates > Allobates femoralis. The sequence continues at coordinate 418,521,821 of JARQOC010000002.1, forward strand.
TCCCCTGTCCTCTCCCTGGGTGTAAAAAAATAAAAAAAAACTCCTCCCGGAGTATACATCACCAGTCACCGGCTCCAACACTGCACACGATCAGGACTGAAGGACCTGTGATGATGTCAGAGTCACATGACCCGGTCAGCTGACCGGGTCTCTTACATCATCACAGGTCCTTCAGTCCTGATGGTGCTGCAGCGTTGGAGCCGGTGACAGGTGATGTATACTCCGGGAGGAGGTTTTTTTATTTTTTTACACCCAGAGAGAGGACAGGGGACAGGATAGGGATAGAGGAGGATAGAATAGCAGGGGCACAGCAAAGAATAGCGGGGGCACAGCATATAGAATAGGAGAGGGCAGAAGATGGAGGAGGCAGGAGTAGGGAGAGACAGGGGACCGCAGGATCCACACGGATCCTGCAGATCGGATGGCTATTTGCCATCCGATTGCAGGGATCCGTATGGATCCGTGCCTGTCCGTGGGATCCCCCTTCAAAGTCGGATCCCACGGACAGGCACAAAAACGTTATGTGAAACCAGCCTAAGGGAATGTGTGGTGACAATGGCCCCTGTCTACAGGACTCCTGTGTAGGACCTCATGTGGTGACAATGAACCATATCTACAGGACGCTTGTGAAGGACCATGTGTGGCATGGCCATGTTTTTTTCTAAACTTATTAATTTTAAGTACTTTTAATTAAAGATAATATTGGTATATGTATGCATATAGTGGTTTTACATTGCTAATGAAATTAAGCACCAAGTTCCATCTGTGTATTTGCTGACACAGTATTTCATAGGCATCTAAGCACACACAAATATCTTTTAATAAGATGGCTGAATTCTGACAGCTTGCCTAACAGAATGTGAAAGTAATGTTTTTACTAGCCTGCCAGACATAGTAATATACTTATGTCAGTATAGCTGCCAGATGGCCATAACTGTATGGATAGGAGATGGCCATAATTGTATTCCGTGACCTGGAAGATTTGTTCCTGAATAGACTTTTGTTTTCTAGTCTCTGCTCTAAAGATTCACCTTTTATACATCTACATCTAGTATTGTGTGTGGGACTAATTTATTTATGGTGATCCTTATTGTTAGTGAGGCTCACAATTCGACTTTCCTACCTCGAGCATGCATTTATTCACACTTAAGGCCAATTGCTTAGGTACTTCCACTTCTACACATGGTAAAGGTAACATCAGAGATTCTTTAAGGGTGGAAACACACTATCCCACTTACATGCGAGTCTCTAGTCAGTAACGATATCGCTGCAACGTCACAGGGTTTGTGACGTTGCAGCGACCTCGTCAGCGAAGTCGCTGCGTGTGACATTCCGCAATGACCAGTGATGAGCTTGCTGATCGCTGGTCGCTGCTGAATGTCCGGGACAATTTTTTGCTCACTGGTCTCCCACTGCCCCGCATGCATCGGTATGTGTGACAGGGGCAATGACCAGCGATCCCCATGCGGCTCCTGAGACACCCGATAGATCCTTGCGACCATCGGGTGTTGACTCATCACTGGGGAATTGCTGGTGAGTCTGCATGTGTGGCATCTCACCAGTGATCACATACCAATGTTCCAGCGATCCCGGTCCTGTCGGATTGTTGATCGGGTCACTGGAACATTGTTATGTGTAACCCGGCCTTAAGGCGAGACTCGGATCAGAGACCTTAAACGGCCTCTCCCTCTCTGGACGGGAGTGTCAGCTGCTTGTGTTTTTGTGCAGCATCACACTCCCGTCCAGAGAGGGAGAGGCCTTTCAGGGTCACTGATCCGAGTCTCGTCTGAGAGACTCGCATGTACACTCCCTGACAGAAGTTATGTCGCTTATCCATGTTATGTAAACAAAAGCTTATATCCTGACGTTAAATTCTTCCATTGTTGTATGAATTACTCTTTTGAAAGCTGAAACCCTCCGAAATATGGTTTAGGTTAAGAAAATAAATTGGCATCAATGCTGAAATATTGATCATTTAATGAACACAGAATGGCCAGATTTTGGCAAGACAAATGTTTTGTCATGTAATATGCCCAATCCTAGTTTACATCCTCATTTGTGCTCAGTAACTGATCGGTTAATTAGTGGGTGTGTATAAAAAGAAACCCAGCACCCCAGACCTTAACTTGAACTGTAACTTGAGCTCTGACAACATGCCAAAAATCCAACCCTGCGACCAAACTTTGTTTATCAGGCTGAAGACCAGATCCACTGCTGAGGTGGCTGGCACCTTTAATGTGTCTCAGCATCAAGTACAAAGAATTAAAAAAAGATTTGAAGAGAATGAGATGTGTTTGACAAGCCCAAGTCCGGTAGACCCCGCAAGAGAACTGCTCAGGAGGGACATTTGTTGGTTAGAAAATCCAAAGCAAGCCCCTCTTCCACTGCAGTGGAGCTCAAACAGGCCTGGTCACCTCAAGTCCCTGTGTCAACTAGAACAGTTTGTAGGATTCTGGTCGAATCAGTGCCCAGAAACCAGCACTAAACAAAGGGCAAATAAAAAACCATGTGGCATTGGCAAAGTCCCACAGCCAGCTAAACAGATGGACGCTGAAAAAGTGGCAGAAGGCGGATTTCTCTGATGAATCTTCAGTAGAATTACACCACAGCTGCCGCAAATACTGCAGGAGACGTACTGGAACCCGTATGGATCCAAATTTGGTGGTGCAAAGATCATGGTCTGGGGTTACATTCAGTATGGGGGTGTGCAAAACATTTGCAAGGTGGAAGGCAATATCAATAGCCTAAAATATCAAGAAGTATTAGCTACCTCTTACATTCCAAATCATAAAAGGGGTCAAATTCTGCAACAGGATGGTGCACCATCTCATACATCCATGTCTACAACAAAGTTCATCCAGGCAAAAAAGATCAAGGTGCTCAAGGACTGGGCAGCCCAGTCACCAGACATGAACATCATTGAGCATGTTTGCGGTAGGATGAAAGAGGAAGCTCGTTAGACAAAACCAAAGAATCTAGATGAACTCTGGGAGGCATGTAAGACTGCATTCTTTGCTATTCCTGATGACTTCATTGTATGAATCATTGTTGAACTGCATGGTTGCAGTCCTTCAAGCTAATGGAAGTCACACAAAATATTAAATATGACTAATAGCAACACAACTTCATTCACCAATGTTATGCAACATATATTTGTATTTTAAGTTAATTTTTGTTTGAAAAATCACATTACTTTCTTTGTGCGACAAAATTTTGTCTTGACAAAATCTGACCATTCTGTGTTTATTAAATGATCAATATTTCAGCATTGATACCAATTTATTTTCTTAACTTAAACCACATTTCGAAGGGTTTCAGCTTTCAAAAGAGTAATTTATACAACCAATGGATGAATTGAACATCAGGTTCTAAGCTTTTATTTACATAACATGGATAAGCGACATAACTTCTGTCAGGGAGTGTACATGGAGTCTCTCGGAGGAGACTCGGATCAGTGACCCTGAACGTCCTCTTCCTCTCTGGACGGGAGTGTGATGCTGCACAAAAACAAGTAAGTCTAAGTAGGATAGTGTGTTTCAAGCCTAATTCCAACAAAACATCTCCCATGGTTTATTTTACCCCAATACACAATTTTTTTTGTACAATTGCTTTAGTAATTAATAAACATAACAAATTTTAAAAAGTTATAACACAGAAAAGAATACAGAGTTAGGAGGCTTATATCAAGAATTACAATATTACAATATAATTAAATGTTTATGAAATAACTACAGTACCAAAATGTTCCCAGAGGAAAATGACATACCAAAGTAGATATGTTATAGCGAAATATGCAATGTTAACAAATACCACAGATATAATGGTAGATTTACTAATGTGTTTAACCGCTTCACCACCGGACAATTTTCCATTAATATAGCCATATGAGGCTTGTTTTTTGTAGGATAACTACTTTTGAATTACACATTCATTTACATATCATGGAATACGGGTAAAAATTTGATGTATGAAGTTGCAAAAAAAAAGTGCAATTACCCAATTATTATTATTTTTTTTATTCACCATGTTCACTATATAGTAAAACTGACATGTCGGTATGATGCCTCAGATCGGTACAAGTTTGTACAGACCAAACATGTATACTTTTACTGTTAGCTAAGTGGTGAAAAATCAGACATTTGTCTAACAAAAGAATTGAGTCTTTGTTGCCATTTTCTGAGACACGCAATGTTTTGATTTTTCGAGATTCGGGCTGTGGGAGAGTTTTTTTTTTGCGGCTTGAGCTGACTTTTAATTGTACCAGTTTTGGGTAGATGCAATGTTTTGATCACCTGTATTGATCAACATTTTTTTGCGATGTTGTGGGCCAAAAACACTTAATTTTGGTGTATTGACCCTTTTTCCTGTTACACAGTTTACCGATCTGATTAATTGATTTTATATTTTGATAGATTGAGCATTTTTGAGTGCGACGATACCAAATATATGTATTTTATTTTAAACAGTTTTATTTTCAATGGGGCAAAGGGGGATGATGTTAATTTTTGTTTTTTTTTTTATTTTTTTTTTAACTTTTTTTTTACACTATTTATTGATTTTATTAAAGCCTGAAGTGTCGAATCACTTCTGCTGTTCGGAGCAATGCTTCAGCATCCCTTTTGACTACAGAAATGCTGATGTTCTGTGAACACTGGCGTTTAGGCAGCATTCATAGGAGCTTCAGTATGACAGCAACAGGAGACACCATCTGACCCATCGCTGTCATGACAACTCAATGGCACCCCGATGCCAGCGGGGAATGGTGCCCTCACCACCAACATGTTACATGTCAGAGTTTGACAGCGTGTTTCAACTAGGTAACAGGAGTGCGTGGATCTCCGATACACACAAACCTGTTAGTTGTACATGTCGGCTGATCAGATCAACCAACATGTGTGGGGAGCCACGTGAGCTTGCATCAAAAACAGGGACACGCCCAAGCACATGTACAGTTGAAAACAGAAGTTTCAGATAGTGATAAAAACATGCATTTGTGTCTTTTTACATAGTGTATGTAAACTTCTGGTTTTCAACAGAAGGTATGTCCTTGGTTGTGAAAGAATTAATAAAATTGGAGCAGAGAAAAATACTTCATAATTGCAATTTCCTGCATTTTGTCACATTAAAATTTCCACCTATTTTACATGCAGTTAAGATGCCTTTAGAACCTCTTTTGACATGGGTAGATCAAAGAGCTGACATATTTATTATTACTGTCTCTGTGCCTATATTTATATTGTTGTAAAAAGGACCCTTTTACCGTCATTTACCATTTTGTAAGTAGGTAGACTGTCTGAACTTTTAATATTTAAGTTTGACTCTGTCAGCAAATTTTTGCTATGGAATTTAAGAGAAATATGATGTAGAGGCAGAGAGCCTGATTCTAATGATGTATTACTTACTGGACTGCCTATTGTGGTTTTGATAGAATCACTCATTACTGATGTCAGTGGTCAGAATGCTGAGCTATGTATAACCCCACACACATTACTGATTGGCTGCTTTCTGTGAACACTGCATTATCATGAAGCTGCCAATCAGTGGGGACGTAAAACAAAAGGTACAGGAGCGCGAATCAGTGGGGACGGGGCTACACAGATTAACTGGACTGGTTTGCACACGACATCTAGTCCTGCTGATAAAACTTGTATAGAAACTATAGCACACATGTGACACACAATTAAAATCAGTCTCTCTGCCTGTACATTATACTTCTCTCAGATTATTAGCAAAAACCTACTCATAGATTCCCTTTAAAACAGATGCAAAATAAAGTTTTTTGTTGTTGCCTTTATAGTATTATATATTGCATTTATTACATACATTTAGTTGTTTTTAATGACTCCAGAGAAGTAAATCTGGTATTGTCCAAACATAAAACTTATTAACCGAAAATTCTTAGTAGATTACCCTTAGCCTATTATCGTTAATTGTCGCCAACCATTTTGTTCAGGCTTTCTAGTGACTGGTCATTGTGTTGGGAGATCACAAAGAGAAGCCTATACTGCAAACGAATGCAACATAGAAAGATTAATTATAATACAATTAGCATAATTTTCTTTCAATTTATATTGACAACATAACGTGTGACCTACTATGGCTAGAAGAAGCGTCATTTTATGATTGTTAATTTGGATGTCTTCTCAGTGATGCAGACTAGCAGTTAATCCATTCTATGTGTTATGTTTTATTATCCTAGTGTAAAAAAAAACAGTTAAAACCCGAATGAAGAATTTACACAGTTCTTGCCTTAGCATTGATCTGAACACATTAGGCATTGTGCTTGATATTTGGTTCTAATTGAGGAATGCATTCTTATAACCTAAGGGACTGTTTATTGTGTCACCCAAGTTTAATGTGACCCAGATTCCATTGTCACATACTATTCGGCAGCATGCTGATGCTGTACAGTTCCATTGGAGCTGATTGCCAGCCTTTTGCTACATGGCCTTCACAAAGAATGGGTGGAGCTTTACACATGAATAGCCAAACTCAGTCTTTTGTTTTCCTGAATAATGGTCATTATTGCACAAAAGCTGTACCCTCTGTGAGAACTCTACAGTGGAGTAATACATTACTGCATAATATACTATAGCCTAGCTTGGACTTTGAACACAGAATGTATAATACCCTTTGATTAATAGCATACTTTCTTTATAGCCAGTTTGACAAGACAACTATTCCAATTACTGACACAAATCCCTTAAAAATAAACAGGTTGGACCATAAACAGACTTAAAATATAACCTCCAGTGACCTCTACTGCATTACCAGAGGTCATCTGTGTGTGGTCATTATTCAAGTGCCTCAAACAGCTTCAGTAATACCAGAGTTAGTTCACCAAACTGAGGTCTTGTGGTGTCCTATATGTGTGGCCAAAAAGACCATCAATCTCATTACTTAGCTGCAAGCTGACTATTTCTTGATAATTATACTAATGGGAACCTGTCTGCTCCCCCTATACCTCCTCAACCACCTCCATGTCTTTATAAAAGTCTATTTCAGCATTGCAATACGCTTCTTTATGTGCCATTTAGTTATTTCTAGGTTATTCAGCTTTATTTTCAATATGCAAATTAGCCATGACTAAAGCCCTCCCATACACATTAGAGTACCTTTACACGCCGCAACCACAGTGAGGAATCTGACCAGCAATCTGTGGCCCTGTCACCATCGCTGTGAAATTGCCTTGCAATTGCGGCGTGTAATTGGGCGATAAAAAAGGTTTCGTCTGGTTCACAGCACTTCTCCAAAATCAGAGACAATCATGAAGGTGAAATTCCCTGCTTTTGGCATGTGAAGGGGCGATAGGGATGGAATCTGCGTCGCCTACTGATTTCCCGGAGGCGTGCCACAGTGTGCTGGAGACCGCGTCCCATCAGTGAGGATTGGTGATGGCTACTGTCTTCCCATTGGCTGTCAGTTGACACCGCACCATATTTGAGTGTGTATTGGTGCCAAACTCCGAAAGAAAATGGTGTCATGTATTAGCCAGCCTTCCAGCGCAGGCTGCCCAATCATAGCGCTATTGCGTTGTCCAATGAGCGTGTTTGGGGTGCGGTGTAGACCAGTCTGGCATGCCTATGTTCTCGCTGCTCTGCACATTACGCCCACATTCCTTTGGGAATTGCGGTGTGTGAAGCAGAGAGGGAAGGCGACCGGTGTTTCCCACTGTTGGTGAGTCAACTTCCGGGGCGACACTTGCCTTAGGTTGAGGGCAAATTGCAGCGTGTAAAAGTGCCTTCGGCGATCTGAGGGAACCATAACAAATGTGCAAGCACACGTTAGATTGCCTCATATTGCCGCCAAAAGTTGCGGCGTGTAAAGGTACCCTTAGAGTAATGTTGTCTAACCATTGATATCGATGGGTTTGGCCAACAGTCTCATATGTATGGGGCTAGTGATAGCTGTGGGAGTTAAGGATCCAGCATGTCCAATTTCAGATAGCCTATCACTTTGTTTTCCCAGAGAAAGCCCCACCAATGGTGTAAAGTCAAGGTGGTACTTTAGGATGTGTATGAATGCAGATGGATTTCCTTCAAAGCCTTGTAATTAGGGATGAGTGAGTGTGAAATATTTGTAATCGCTATACCCATAATGAGTACTTTGTAATACTTGCATACTCATCCGAATAGCAAGTCCAATGTTAGTCAATTAGTGATAGGCTCGTCCACAAAAAGCCTAGCCATAAAACGAGCATTTCCGGTATAGAGAGGGTGGGTGGGCTTTTTTGAGTTTTCACTGCATAAAACACCTTGATATACCCCCCGGTGAGACCCTTCCATTCAATCTGCTCTCACTGGGATGGCAGATGTATTGAAGGGAGCTGGCATTTGTGTTCGGTTGCTCAAGATCACACATCACGCACAAGTACCAACGATACTGTCTAGTAATGAGTATTGCAAATACTGTACTATCAATGCAAGTAGCAAATAGTAATGAGTACATTTGCTCATCACTACTTGTAGTATGATGAATAGACAGTGTATTAGAATTACTTGATTTAAGCTTTTTAAGGTTAGGTCAAGAATACAATGTTGAGTTATAATTTAGTTGCTAACATACAAACTCCTTGCAGATGTTGTCCTTGGTGGGATTTGCAGCCAGGACCCCAGGGCTGCAGTGCTAATTGCTGAGCCACCATGCTGCCCATTGGAACAATGTTGCAAAAATTATATAAATGACACTAAATTAAACAACAATCTTCTGCTACAGTACTGCATAGGATGTCGTTTTCTCAGTGGACTCTTGATACCTTGCTGCCAAGTAAACCGTGACATCAAAAACGCCTTATTCGGAGCTACTTCACTGCTGTTATATGACACTGGTTGTGTTTGGACTGGATGTACTGTATGTTTTGCATTATAAGACACACTTTTATGCCCCCAAATTTTGGGGGAAAGTCGGCGGTGCGTCTTATAATGCGAAAGTACAGTTGTACTGTAGGGGAAGGGGGGGTGCTAGGCCAGCTCACGAGCGGTGTCCAGGGGCTGTCAGGTGCCTGGAGGAGGCTGCAGCTGCAGCCCGTGGTCACGTGGGGCCACTCATTATCTCCTGTAATATTCACTGCATCCCGCTGTCAATCACCAGCGGGAGCAGCAATATTACAAGAGTGAATGGAGCGGCCCGCAGCTCAGTGGCTGCAGCCCCATGTGAATAGTGCTTTGCCACTGTGCTGAAATAGCTTTTCTTTTCTTACACAGCAACTGGTACTCCTGTATTCTGAGGACCAATATGAGTCTAAATAGAGATGGGCAAATAAATTTGCAGGACCCTAGTCCAGCGTCCAGGTCAGTATTCCATGGGTGTCAGACGTGAGCCCTGCAAACCACCTCTTGGCATCCCGGCGATGGAAGACCATACTCACCTCTCTCCATCCTCCCTGCTGCCCACGGTATCCTTGATGACTCTGCGCCGTGCTGGCATCTGGCTCCTGTGAGGGTTGCTGCAGAGTGACGTCATCACCGCACGCTGCTCACAGGACCTGGATGCTGGACAGCACAGAGTCATCGGGGATAGCGCGGGCAGCAGGGAGGATGGAGAGAGGTAAGTATGATATTGTTTATTATATTTGTAACTATTCAGGCACTCAAGGGGGGCTCAGTGTGCATCACCAAGGGGGGGCTCTGATGGATATGGCATCAGCAGGAAGGGGCTCAGTGTGCATCAGCAGGGAGGGGGCTCAGAGTGCATTAGCAGGAGGGGAGCAGTGTGCCCCAGCAGGGAGGGGACAGTGTGCCCCAGCAGGGAGGGGGACAGTGTGCCCCAGCAGGGAGGGGGACAGTGTGCCCCAGCAGGGAGGGGGACAGTGTGCCCAGCAGGAGGGGGACAGTGTGCCCAAGGAGGGGACAGTGTGCCTCAGCAGGGAGGGGAACAGTGTGCCCCAGCATGGAGAGGGACAGTGTGCCAGCAGAGGGGAACAGTGTGCCAGCATAGGGGCTATGTGTAACAGCATGGAGCATATATACCAGGATGGGGGGGTTAATTTACCATAATGGGGGACATATACGGTATGATTTGTAAGACAGACACTGGCATTATAAAATGGACCCCATTTAAACATTAAAAGTGATTTTTCTCTCTTTCCTTCACCAAATTTGGGGGTGCGTCTTATAATCAGGTGCGTTTTATAAAGCGAAAAATACGGTATGTGAAAACGAAGCTCTACACCTACACAGCATCTTTCCTGAAAGTCTGTTTCACAAACACGGAAACCATGTATTGTACAATACGTTCTGGAAATAATATTACGCAACTGGTAAAAACAGGTCATCTTATAAAAAGAAAGAAGCAGACAAGGTTTATAATGAGGTTTATGGCGAAACACATGTGATCTGCTTGTATAAAAGTTCATTTTGTGCCTTCTCATGTTTATGTGTCCAACAGTTTTGTAATTCTTTTTCCAGCAGCCATTAGTAAGATGTTTATCCACATAAAGGAACACTAAACCTAAATATGTAATTGTAATTTTAAAGAATATTTTGCCCTTAGTGATTGTTTATCTGTGACATTTTCCGCTAATCCCAAACAGTTAAAACACCTACAGAGAACACAGTGGCAAATCTCCTGTTGATCAGGGGATAGGGGGAGGGATGGGTAGTCCAAAACCCAAATGAATGTTCATCTGAAATGCCTATTTATTTAATACGGCAATCTAGTCTATTTTACAGAAATGACAATGTTTAATGAGTAAAATCCAGAATCCAGTGATGATCCATTTCATAATTGTAATTTTGACATGTTTAAATGAGAATCTGCTTCCTCATACCTGTACACAAGATATTCCATTGTGGATACTGGCATGTATCCAGAAAACGGCGTGGATTTATATCCTTCTGATTTCTCATACTTCACTGAACACACATAGCTGTGATTAACAAAACACCCTCATATTTTTTCTAACAACATGATGAAATAAAAGCATACAACTGGCAAGCAGAAAAGGGCACAACATGAAGGAAAGTCACACTACTTTCCGCCCGTAATTGTCACTACACAAAATGCTACATTCTGTTTTTCTGTGTGCAGGAATTGAAACAATGTGAACAGGATATACAATATTTTCTTTATGTTTAAAATCTTTATGGAATCAGGAAAGGTTATATTATGTGTTGTAAAATGTCAAAGTAATCTCATAGTAATGACACAAGCTTTCTGTACCATTCATTGAAGCAGGACAACCTTGGGTCTACAAGAGTTTAAGGCTGGGTTCACACACAATATGCAGCTGCAAAACAACGACACGCTAAAGCAGGGGTGGGGAACCTCAGGCCCTAGGGCCGAATGTGGCCCTCGATGACTTTTTACGGCCCCCGGTCAGATTCCTGGGGGCCGCAGTGCTCAGGCGGCAGACATGTTTTGCCGACTGTCCGCCCTTTAAATCCAGTTCCCTAGTTATCTCTATGTCCCAGCCTCAGCCCCCCCCAGTGATGTATATGCTCCTAGACTCTCCTGTGATGTCTACGGCTCTAGCAAACCTGGAAAAGCAGTTGAGAAGCAACATGACCAATATCACCCACACCAAAGAGAAGCAGCTCCAGCCACCACAGTAGGGGTGAGTTGATTGTTTAACCAAATATAGCAGGTATCTTTAAGTGGATAATTTTGTGCGACCCCCGAAGGATTGTAGAAATTTCCAAATGGCCCTCGGCAGAAAAATGGTTCCCCATCCCTGTGCTAAAGCATTGCCTTGATGCTCTAAAATGTAGGTTGGATATATGAGAATAACAGTGAAATGTGTTTGTGTCCATGAGTTTGTGTGTGTGTGCATACATATACGATAACAGCATTTTCACTTGGTGTTACAATTTCTATGTTGAAGAATATATACACCAAATGAAAATGTTGTAGAATTAAGAAAATCACTAGATAGACATGGTTATTTATTCCCAAAAGATGAAAAATGGATAAAATTCAAATATTTTTATTCTGTATTGAATATGAGCGACACACGCACAGAAATACACGTATGTGCCATGTCAACTTATCAATGAGATTATTAAAGGGAACCAATCCCCAGGATTTTCGTCTCGGCAGTAAAGCCAGTGCCATCCTGGCGCTAGCATGCTGAAAGCAATCGTACCTTTAGTTGGAATATTCAATTCTGGAATGTGGAAAATAAAATTGCACATTTGCAGAATTGTATGCAGCACTTGATTGACGTGTGCAGCAGAGCAGGCCTTTGTGGGTTGGGTCCTCTAGTATATGTTCCTCCTTCTAGCTTGCCCTCCCTTTTTTATGTAAATTTCATACCATGCTGCCATTTCAGTTGGCGTGTGCTCATTGGTATTGTAATAGTGATGTGATTGAAATGGTGTCGTAGTCAGCGCATGCGTGTACAGCGAGCTCTGGCAACATTTTATTGAAGACACTGTGGATACGAATATGAGTGGCATCTGAGCATGCACAGATTGATTTTTTTTTCCATCTGTTCACTTACATCACTACAGTGGTACGCTTATGCGCTGACTCCGGCTCCATGTTAATGATATCACCAATACAATACTGAAGCGCACGAGCCAACAGAAATGGTAATGGCTGTGTGGCATAAAAGTTAAATAAAGAAAGGGGAGGCAAGTCAGGAGGAGGATGGTATACGAGAGGACTCGACCTATAAAGGCTCTCCCTGCTGCATCCATCAATCAAGTGCTGCACACATTTCTGCAAGTGTACAAAATAAATTTTCGCAATCCATCATTGAATATTCCAACTAAGGGAACAATTGTTTTCAGCATGCTGGCGCCAGTATGACACTGGCTTTACACCCAAGACAAAAATCCTGGTGGTGGGTTTCCTTTAATGGCTGTCTGAGGAATGATGTACCTTACAGAATTCACCTGGGCATGGAAATCATAAAGATCCGCTGCTGGCAGCTTATTTTGCATCTGCCAAACAATGATGTCAAAGATGTACCGTATTTCATGAGAAACAAGTCAATGGATGTTACAGGTCATGGTGGCACGTTTAGGGCACGCAGGCTGTTCACAATAGCAAACACGCGGCCTGGCGTTGCTTTGATGCTGTTTTGAAGGCAAAGGCTATTCCCGCCGAATGTTGAGTTGACTTACATTTCTCTTTTGTTCATTTAATTTGCATTTTGATAACTGATAAATATAGACTGTTAACTCTTCAAATGTTTACTTTGCAGCATATTTTCCACTCCTGCCTAAAATGTTTGGACAGTACTGTATATGTAAATGCACACACACATACTGTATATATTATGTATGTACAATAGATATTATAACTACCATATATACTCGCGTATAAGCCGAGTTTTTCAGCCCAAAAATTGGGCTGAAAAGTACCCCCCTCGGCTTATACGCGAGTCAGTGCGGGGGCTGCTGTATACAGCGGTATAAAGCAGCCCCCGTATCCCCAGTAATGCAGGCCCCCCCCCCTCATGCTCCGGTCACCTGTAAAGCAAATTATACTTATCAGTGTCCCGCTGCCGTCCGCGCCCGCCGCTGCCGACATCGCGATCCTCCATCTTCATGCATCTTCTTCCTGTTTCTGTGCGCGTCGCAGGCAATGACGTCATTACCGGCGACGCGCACAGGAAACAGGAAGAAGTCGCATGAAGACAGAGGATCGGGATGTCGGCAGATGCGGGCGCGGACGGCTACGGGACACTGATAAGTATAATTTGCTTTACAGGTGACCGGAGCATGAGGGGGGGCCCTGCATTACTGGGGCTGCCTGTATACTACCACTGGGGCTGCTGTATATAGGGGCCCTGCATTACTGGGGCTGCAATACCACTGGGGCTGCTGTATATAGGGGCTGCAATACCACTGGGGCTGCAATACCACTGGGGCTGCTGTATATAGGGGCTGCAATACCACTGGGGCTGCAATACCACTGGGGCTGCTGTATATAGGGGCTGCTGTATACACCACTGGGGCTGCAATACCACTGGGGCTGCTGTATATAGGGGCTGCAATACCACTGGGGCTGCAATACCACTGGGGCTGCTGTATATAGGGGCTGCAATACCACTGGGGCTGCAATACCACTGGGGCTGCTGTATATAGGGGCTGCTGTATACACCACTGGGGCTGCAATACCACTGGGGCTGCTGTATATAGGGGCTGCAATACCACTGGGGCTGCAATACCACTGGGGCTGCTGTATATAGGGGCTGCAATACCACTGGGGCTGCAATACCACTGGGGCTGCTGTATATAGGGGCTGCTGTATACACCACTGGGGCTGCAATACCACTGGGGCTGCTGTATATAGGGGCTGCAATACCACTGGGGCTGCAATACCACTGGGGCTGCTGTATATAGGGGCTGCTGTATACACCACTGGGGCTGCAATACCACTGGGGCTGCTGTATATAGGGACTGCTGTATACACCACTGGGGCTGCAATACCACTGGGGCTGCTGTATATAGGGGCTGCTGTATACACCACTGGGGCTGCAATACCACTGGGGCTGCTGTATATAGGGGCTGCAATACCACTGGGACTGCTGTATATACCACTGGGGCCTGCTGTATATCATACTGCTGGGGCCTGTATACCACTGCTGGGGGCTGTATACCTGTGCTGGGGTCCACCCTCGGCTTATACGCGAGTCAATAGATTTTCCCAGGTTTTGGGGGCAAAAGTAGGGGGGTCGGCTTATACACGGGTCGGCTTATACACGAGTATATACGGTACATAGAATATATAGTTAGTGACACCAGTACATTATTGACAAGCTTTACAAATGTCTAATATGTTATTTTAGGTGTTACTTTTTATCCTATCAATATCTGCTCAGTGTTGTTGAAGCTTAATCATTAGCAACAGTTACCGTATATGCTGATGTTTTCATTTGGGAATTCAAAAAGGGGTCATCTACAGCAGGGTTATCTGTGAGTCATGTATGGATATCAGTTTTTCTGCATATTTATTTTCACAGATGGAGATAAGCAGAATATCTACAAAAACAAATGTATTCTTTCCCATTAATGGTCCAATATAAAGAACAGATTTTTGAAGAAGAAAATAGATGAACATTTATCGCTCTTCAACTAAAACAGGATTATTTAGAAAATAACACATCTTAATGTGTCACTCCCTTTCTAAAGGGTACAGAAAAATTGTAACAATTTACGTGTTATCACAAAGAAAATTGCCAGTGAAACTGAGAATTAGTCTCTCATTTTGAGAAAGAATAGTAATTGGGATGGATTGATAATGTAAAAATTTCATTAGGGTAGTTTTCTCAAAAACAGAGCAACACTCCTGTCCACTGGCATACACAGACAGAAAAGGGCCCCTGTGCAAGAACAAAATATGAGCTCTTTGCAGCCTAAGAACTCCTCAAAGTGCACAGTTCCACCTGCTTCAGCATAGAAATTGGCCCCTAGGCTCTTGAGCCCCTGTACATCTGCACAGGTTGCACTAATGATATGTCTGCCCCTGTTTCTGTCCATAAAATGGCTGCCAGTGGAGGAGCATGTTAACAGACCTGGCCATCACTATACTCTAGGCAGATGGACAGGTCTGGTTACATGCTCCTTCATCTGTGCCCATTATTTGAATCACAGTCCGAGTTTTCACTAACAAGAAAACGTGGCCAAACCCTTTAAATTAGGTACTTCTTGCACTTGGTTGCAGGCCTAGGTTCAGGAGAGGCAAGTCTGTTAGTGTAGGTATGCATGTGAAGAGATCACAGTGTTCTTGGCATATGAGCTCACATAATTTGATCATAATGTGCGCTAAAAACCTAAAAAGTATTTATAGTCTCTAGCAGTAATGCATTTCCACATTCATATTTTCAATGTTATAGTTTAGTGTGCTCAGAGATTTGTTTTCATGCTATAGGGCTCGGACACACTCTCCGAGTTACATGCGAGTCTCTCGGACGAGACTCGGAACAGGCTGGAGCAGTGACCCTGAACGGCTTCTCCCTGTCTGGACGAGGAATGACAGCTGCTTGTGTTTCTGTGCAGCATCGCATTCCCCGTCCAGACAGGGAGAGGCCATTCAGGGTCACTGCTCCAGCTTCCTCACTGCTCCTGTTCCGAGTCTCGTCCGTCAAACTCGGATGAGTGTGTCCGAGCCCTTAAAGTGATAGTATGTTTCTGCTGTATGCAATCACTTTCTAATTGGTGAACGTCTTATAGCCTTCTCCCCTACTTATCCTTGGAAATGAAGGTGCCACTGTGCTGAAATAGCTTTTCTTTTCTTACACAGCAACTGGTGCCCCTTTATTCTGAGGACCAATATAAGTCCTAAATAAAGATGGACAAATAATTTTGCAGGACCCTAGTCCAGCAGCCAGGTCAGTATTCTATGGGTGTCGGACGTGAGCCCTGCGAACCACCTCTTGTTGGCATCCTCAGCTTCTGCTTTCCTTATCCAGGTGTTTTGCTTTGCTTTTGCACAGTGGCCATGGCATAGTGATTTGGCCACTGGACTAGAGTCCTGCAAATTTACTTGTTCATCTCTGATTCCTAGTGATATGTCATAATATTATCTAATAGGAAAACTCTTTTAGATTCCGGGTCAATACCAATGTTCAACCTGCGAGACTTCTCTTGGGAAGCGTTGAACGTAATCCCCACTTTGCACCATTTGGGCCAATAGTCATTTAATACAAAATTAACTATAAAGAACCTCTAGAGATTGGCTGTTCTCAGCAATCCGATAAATGGTTATAAAGTTCTTGCTTATTGTTGTATTGGAAGATAAGAATTGTGTCATGGTATCAAGCATTCAGAAATACATGTAGTTGTAGGGAAGTTATTGCTGGATTTTGGCCCAATAAACAACCATATTGTCATGCAACTCAGGTTCAGTATTTCTAATGTGCATGTGAAAGTTGGGCCTTTTGATCCACAAAAGATTTTAAGCTACTGGAGATGAATTGAGAACTCTCCTCCAGTGGCACTGGCTGTAATGTACAGATGTAACAAAGAACTGTACACCTTGCTTTGATGGCCATGCCCACCAAAGTGCAGCTGTATAATATGCTAGTAGTGTTGTGACACAAGGCCTAGTAAAAGGATCCCTTTAAAGGATGTTTTCTATGAAATTTGAGGATAGCATGAAGTAGAGGCTGAGAAAACTGATTAGAGGGATGTGTCACTTATTAGGGTGTGTGCTTTTCATTCAGTATAATGAGTGTTTTATTAGGACTGCCTGGACTACACATCATGTGAACCCCAGTCTGACCTCCAGCAGTGATAAGTGTGGCGCCCCACTACGTAGGTGCCACAGAAGGGGTACTGCACCGAGAAATTCGGTGTAGTACTCCACTGCAATTGGGACAATGGAGCCCTAGAGCTGCACTCACACACTAGGGATAGTGGTGGGAGGAACCCAGGGAGGGTCCTGGCGACCTCTAGAGGGAACCAGAGAGCTCAGTTAGTTAGTCAGTTAGTGAGTTGGAGTGAGGAGAAGTCGGAGAAGGAGGAGGTGGAAGGAACAGGCAGACAACCTGTAGGAAACCAAGAGGGCCATCTCGGCTGAGGGGCCCAGAGAAGGAACAGATCCCAAACAAGAGAAAAGAAAGCAAGGAAGCTCAGAAGCAGAGTTAACTTGAGTGGGGTTTCCACTGATTTTAATGGAAACGCATGTAAAAACGCATGCAAAAACGCATGTGCGTTTTCAAAAACGCATGCGTTTTTGCCAACGCTGCACAAAATGTCGGGGAAGACATTAGGCAGTCCTAATAAAACACTCATTATGCGTTTCCATTAAAATCAATAGGGGCAAAAATGCTAGTGTTTTTATGCGTTTTTAGCGGTAAAAACGCCTAGAAATGCAAATTAAGCAAAACGCACGCCAACCTTAGATGTGAAGACACCCTTACATATCAGTTCATGGACTATTCACAAACATTTACATACATATTTATAAATGACAATAGTTGTATTTACAATAAATAATCAAAATGACATATAAAGCATATTGGTATGTAAGGGTATATTGTTTCTGTGCTCTGATCCCATACCCAACAATGAGGACACATGTAGTCAGTCATTACCTTTTAATATTACCTGAATTCCATGCTATTGCTCAAGAAGAAATGTATTTGCCTAGTTACAGTTACTAAGGATATTAGGCTTTTTAAGACTGTTAGGTAAAGAACATAAAAATAAAATTAATGTAATTAAAAGAAAAAGCTTTTACTGTTATTTATTGCAAAGGAAAGTGCCAATGTAATTCTAGAAGGTACTGTGTGCTGCAGTAAATAATGTATGCACCACGCCAGGATGAGATTTTCTAGTTTGTTGTTACAACTCTCAGTTTTGCTATTAACTGTCAGTGCAGTGAAGTGAAAAACTGAACTTCCACCAGCATCAACACAAAGGTTTGTAGTTCATGTACGCAGTAAATTGGGAATGTACGATGATAAGCAATGACTTCCTTACATTGGAAACGTTCTCAAGACACAGTTAAAACTATAGCAAAGGGCCCTTTCACATCAGCGTTTTTCGTAATTCGCGGCAGATGCGGTGAAAAAACGCATCTGCCGCGTTTGCCGCATAACCGTTCCACTTGCGGCGCGGTTGCGGTTTTTTCTATGCAAGTATAGGCGTACTTGCGGCAGGTGCGGCAAGTGCGGTTTTGCACTTGCGGCAGGTGCGGCCGCGAAAAAAACCGCAGTAAGCCGCGGTTTTTTTCGCGGCCGCACCTGCCGCAAGTGCAAAACCGCACTTGCCGCACCTGCCACAAGTACGCCTATACTTTGCATAGAAAAAACCGCAACCGCGCCGCAAGTGGAACGTTATGCGGCAAACGCGGCAGATGCGGTTTTTTCACCGCATCTGCCGCGAATTACGAAAAACGCTGATGTGAAAGCACCCTAAGAATTTTTTTTAAATATACACTGCTCACAAACATAAAGGAACACTTAACACAATGTAACTCCAAGTTAATCACACGTCTGTGAAATCCACCTGTCCAGTTATGAAGCAACACTAATTGTGTATCAATTTTTCCTGTTGTTGTGCAAATGGAACAGACAACAGTTTACATGATAGGTAATTAGCAAGACACCCTAAAAGGGAGCAGTTCTACAGGTCGTGACCACAGACCATTTCTTTGTTCTCATTGTTTTTGGCTGTTATTTTGGTCACCTTTGCATTTTTGTCATTGCTCTCACCCTTAGAAGTAGCATGAGGTGATTTCTACAACCCACAGAAGTTGGTCACGTAGTGCAGTTCAACCAGGATGGCACATCTGTAGCAAGAAGGTTAGCTGTGTCTGTCAGCACTGTGTCCAGAGCATGGAGCAGATACCAGGACACAGGCCAGTACAGGAGACGCTGAGGGGGCCATACAAGGGTAAGAACCCAGCAACAGGATGGCATCCTCCTCCTTTTGCAAGGAGGAACAGGAGGAGCAGTGCCAGAGCCCTGCAAAGTGACCTCCAGCAGGACACTAATATCCATGTGTCTCTGCTAAAACTGTGACTCAATGAGGGTGGTATGAGAATATGACGCCCACAAGTGACTGTTGTGTTAGAGCCCAACACTGTGCAGGGCGATTGGCATTTGCCATAGCACACAAAGATTGGCATATTCAAAATTAGCACCCTGTGCTCTTCACGGAGGAGAGCAGGTTCACACTGAGCATATGTGGTATAGAACATTCTGCTGCCTGTAACATCCTCCAACATAACTGGTTTGGCAGTGGGTCAGTAATGGTGTGGGTATGTATTTCTTTAGAGAGCTGCACAGCCCTCGATGTGCTAGCCATAGATACTGTATTGATTATGTAGGAACTCTGGAATCTGATAGCGAGGAATATCATGAAACTGAGACCAGGGTTTGGATAAATAAACTGTATTAACAAATAAACCAGTAGTTTAGAAACAGAAACAAACAGATGGCAAATCCTGAAATAATAAGCAAAGTGCTTTCAGTGCAATACGTGAATGTCCAGAAATTATTAGATGCAGCGTGCGATCGGCACAATAAGAGAATGTCCTGAAATAATAATATGCAAGAGTGCGACCCACACTTATTATGTGAATGTTCAGAAATGGTTATATGCACAAATACAATATAAATTGCAATTGTATCCAGAGAGTGCTCCCGGAACTTTTACGTGAAATGTCCAAAAGCAATATGCAGAGACTGCGACTGACACTCTTATGTGAATTGTCCAGAAATATTATGCAGAAAGTCAACAGAAAAACAGATGGCTACCAGTGTATTTCTTAGGGCTGAAAAATCCCTCTTAAGTCCAGTATCGCAGCCCACACTGATCAAGTCCTGGATTAAGTACACTGATAGTAAAACAAAGTCAAAGTTCTTAGTATCAAGCGAAGTGGTTCCAGAAGTATAAAGCTACTCTCCTAGGAAGTCTGGAAAGGAGGTAAAAACATCCAGGATCAGGTTAATGCACTGAAGACTGAATGTAAATGGGAGTGGAGGAGCAGATTACAGAGCAAACAAGCAGCAGCAGGATGTCCAGGTGCAAACCAGGAGTCTCAGAAGCCAACTAGCAAAATACTCATGCACAGAATAAAGCCCAGACTAGACTTATAAGCAAGACTGACAGGAAGTTCAAGGACAAGGCGAGGCACCAGACTGCATCTTGGACGAGGGCAGAAGATACAGCAATTCCATGGAGAACCTGGAAACCTTACAGGTACCCTGACTGTCATTATGTACTGGGATGAGATCCTCAGACCTATTGTGCGACAATATGCAGGTACAGAGAGCCCTGGGTTCATTCTGATGCATGATAGTGCTGGGTCTCGTGGCTGAAGTGTGTTAGCAGTTCCTGCATGATGAAGGCATTGATGCTATAAACTGGCCAGCCCATTCTGCAGACATTAATCCAATTGAGCACTTCTGGGCAGGGGCGTAACTACAACAGATGCAGGGGTTGCGATCGAAGCCGGGCCCTGGAGCCTAGGGGACCCCAAAAGTCCCTCTGGCCCATAGAAAAAGACTATTACTGTTAAAGATTTGTAATAATTGGGGGCCCCGTTGGAGCTTTTGCATCGGGGCCCATGAGCTTCAAGTTACGCCACTGCATCTGGGACATCATGTCTCATTCTATCCACTAATGCCATGTTCACCACAGACTTTCCAGGAATTGACTGATGCTTTAATTCAGGTCTGGGATGAGCACCCTCAGAACATCCACCACCTCATCAGGAGCATGCCAAGGCATTGTAGGGAGGTCATACAGGCACGTGAAGACCACACATACACTTCTGAGCCTCATTTCCTTGTCTTGAGGCATTTCCACAAAAGTTGGATCAGCCTGTAATCTGATTTTTCCACCTTGATTTTGAGTATCATTCCAAATCCAGACCTCCCTAGGATATTAATTTGGATTTACATTGACCATTTTTATGTTTTCTTGTTCTCAGCACACTCCACTATGTAAGGAATAAAGAGTTGCAACTGGACTATTTCATTCATTGACATTTAGGATGTGGTATTTTAGCGTTCCTTCTATTTTTTTGAGCAGTGTATAACACTTCAGGCTCAAGTTTTATTCTAAGCATTGTGCCACAAGTGTTGGTGGATTTGGATGGATAATAACCAATGTTAGATATCTTTGGGGTTGCCACCATCAAATCTGGCTCTGGTATACTGAATCAAAATATAAATGTAGCACTTTTGTCTTTGCTCCAATTTTTCATGAGTTGAATTCAAAGATTTAAGAGTTTTTCTATGTACACAAAGGCCATTTTTCTCTTAAATATTGTTCACAAATTTGTCTAAATCTGTGTGAGCAATTCTCCTTTGCCGAGATAATCCATCCCCTCACAGATTTGGCAAATCAAGATGGTGATTAGACAGCATGATTATTGCACAGGTGTGCCTCAGGCTAACCACAATAAAAAGCCACTCTAAAATGAGAGTTCACAATTATGCCCCCTCAATTTTCATCCTCAGCACTATCTTGATTGACAGAGCTCATGTAAGCATTGCTTGAACTCAAGCATGAGCTCTGCTGGATTCCAACTCTGGATCCTGTCCATAGTACAGTACTGAGCGGTAGCTGCAGACAGGAACCAGCATTGAAAGATGGCACATATACTAGGTGAGCACAGCTACAATGCATGTGCAGAGCTGCAGCAGCACTGTAAATCAAGATACGACAATTCAGTATGCAAACCAAAGGGCAATAATGGTGAACTGAGCCCTTGAGCACACCAAGGGTGCACTGGAGCCCTCTCATTTGTATACAAAGTAAATAATTTATCATTTTATTTGTGGCAACTAAACCACTAAAAGCCCCTATAACAATCTTGTGTTATAGTCAAATCCCCTAAATACTTTACATACGGCAGTGTGTACCGTGCTTGTAGGGTTAATATTTAAGATTCATTTTTGCATTACTACATATCTTTTCTTTCTGCTGTGGGTCAATCGTTACATTTCTTTTTTCGATTTCACACTGACATACTTTTAGAGACCATAAAGCAGCTCCGCTCTGTGATGTTTTCATTTTCAGTCCACCGATTAAATCCAGATTTCCCTTTGGTGGCTTAGTGATATGTGCCATTGTAAACCGTGTAACAGTCTGCTGCAGTGTTTCAATAAAACTTTGGACAAATCCCACTCTCCATTCCCATTTTCGGCTAATGCTTGGCTACGCAATGCTTTCTATCTGCTTTCATGTTTAATTCACTTTGATTCTGTGCACAGAAACATGAAATGCTTCACTGGTAAATCTGTAGGCACGTAAAAGGTTCATAAAGACCTTTACTTTAAAAATAAATAAATAAAAAGGCTGTTATATAGATTTTGGACGACTGTTTTGTCATTCTTTTTTTACACTGAGCCTGGACAACCCAATGTTGTTTCCTAGATCAAGTGTTATCATGTCTGAGATGCCAATCTCCGTATAAATTGGTGGTCCTCTAGAGCAGCGAATCATGTCATGCCCAACCTGACTTAAAGTAGGCTGTTGCAATTAAAGGGAACCTGACCCCTCATAATCACCCCCAAGCCTCTGAATACCTGTCCCTGCACCCCCACAAATCATTTCCAACGTTGCTCTTTGTGTCATACCGGCTAATATGCCCATAAAGCAGGGCGAGGAGGACTTGGACTTCTTATCACGCCCATCGGGGCATGATAATGAGCGGCTTAGGAGCGCACAGGGAACGCCCTGTGCGACTTACTCAGGGAGCAGAAGTCGCACTTTCAGTAAGTATAAAAGGCTAGTTTCATCTTTTATAGGGAGCATTTCCAAGACAAGAGCAACATTGGAAATGATTTGTGAGAGTGCAGGGACAGGTATTCAGAGGCTTGGGGGTGATTATGAGGGGTCAGGTTCCCTTTAAAGGAACCATTTGCAATACAGCAGACAAAAGCATTAAATTTTAACAAGTTGCTTAAAGGGGTTGTCCACATCAATCAAATGGTTGTTCACATCAATCTCTACTTTTTAGATGGTACCGTTCACAATAGGATGATCATAAATGTTTCCTCTCCTGGGACCTCCTGCTGTAGTCTGTGCAGTGACCTGGAAGTAAACATTCAAATTCGTAGCAGCTCCACTACAGGGGGAATTAAGTATTAAATAATGCATAGATCCCCCAGACCTAGACACTCCTTGTAACAGCTCTCCACTGTGATCAACATACTTTATAAGAATGCTAAGCAGTCCCTAAAATGAATTATCTTACTCCAATAGTAGTGATGATAACTGAGTAGAAACAGGACATTTTACAACAGCCTGTACTCTGGAGCCCACAGTAGCTTACAATTTGTTGATATAAATCTTTCATCTCATTAACTGAACATTTTGATGCCTAAAGATATTCTCTTCAAGGATAACATAACACTAAAAAATGGTTACATAATTTCTATTTGAAGCTATCTTTTTCAGGGATTGTGTCTTCACAAAGTGAGATTTTGTAAATCAGTTTTTTGTATTACACGTATTAGAAAAGAAAATTGGCAAGTTTTTTTTTATCATATAGTTGTATGTCAATTTAGCGTGGCGGAGGCAATCTCAGCGGGTGAATGCAAGGAAAAGACGCCGTGACCCAATCACTGACTGTGAGCACAGGCGAGTGCGTTCATGTGCAGAGTTCCCCAGCATCCAGAACACAATGTCTCCGGATCGTGGGAAGATACTGTGTATCTCAATGAATTAGAATATCAGCAAAAATCTGTATCATATGCCATGTTTCAGGGCGTTCCTGGGAGCCCTGAAACACGTTGACTAATAAATCAACCTTATATTCACTCTTTGATGTCTTGAAGAATACGGCATCCTCCATCCTTCATCCTCCCCACTCTATATACAGCACGCTGGAGACTGCAGCAGCCATGATATGCTTTTATAGTGGTTGTGACTCTCACAACCACACAAGGTGAAGCCTCTGATATCTATTTAGGCAATATTTTATCTCTCAGACTCTTTATCCTCCCTACTTTAATTTTCTGAGATAATGACCTTTAGGTTTTCATTGGCTGTAAGCCATAATCATCAACATTTACAGAAATAAACACTTGAAATAGATCATTCTGTTTGTAATGACTATATAATATATGCATTTCACTTTTTGTATTGAATTACTGAAATAAATTAACTTTTTGATAATATTCTAATTCATTGAGATGCACTAGTATCCTTAGTACGGTAATCTTGCAAAATTAATACTTACAATAGGTGATGTCCCAACTGACCCAATATGCTTTGCACATGCTCATTAGTTGATTCATTACAAAACATATGGTCTGAGTTTGGTCATTGCTGTTCATATACATGTTTGATTCCTGAAACAGCATGAAATTGTTAAAAACATTTTAAAAAAACTGATCAGAGTAAAAATTGCAAGATTTTTAATTTTTATGTTTCATTATAAGCAAAACATTGGCAAGTAATAGAAAAATTCATTTTACAAAAAAACCTTTATTTAAATTATAGGTTATTTTCTGATGATAGCTTCCTTTAATGTTTTCTTTTAAGTGGAGTTTCACATTGAGGAGGACATACTTGTGGTAAACACTAATACAAAGAGCCTTGTTGTGTGCTCAAAGTCAATACAGTAAGAGCCAGTTAAACAGGACCTGTTCATGGATTAGGCCAAAGGTAATACCCATTAAGGTCAGATTGGATTTATTGTATACAGGCTGCTTTCTCATACTTAACATTTAGGTCCCAATTCATTAAGACCGTAGTTGTGCACGCCAGTCTTATCGAAAGGGGCGTGTTAGATTAAAATTAACCTTAATTCATTAAGAGGCGCATGTTTCTTAAAGGGAATATCACAGGTGATTTTCTAGGAAATACTAATGGTATCTTTGAATAGGGCTTGTGCGGGCCCTTTTCAGGATCATTAACTTTATTGCTCTACCTTCTCCTGTTATCTTGCTGTAAACCCCCGAATCTTTCTTAATGGTTACCAATGCCGTATGATTTTCTGAAAAGATACACAGGATACACTATTAGTAGGGCACCTTATGGCAGTGTTTATAGTCAGCTGCAAAGAATTTAGGTCACTTTCCCAAAATTGTTTCAATTTAAAACTGTTAACCCCTACAAATACTATAAGACCTGCCTCTCTAATATCTCATTTATAAATTAAAAAAATGACAGATCCCCTCGAGGTTGGTACTCATAGCCTTCTGGACGATGTCTAAGGCTATGTGCTGACAGAATGTGTGCTGCAGGATTTGTGATGTCCAAAATCCCCACCATTTTTGAAAGATACACACATTTTTTGTGTGTTTTTTTATGCAATTGTTTTTGCGTTTTATTAACAATTGTTCATTGTTGTGACTGTGAATAAAGCTAGCCTAAAGACTGGAAAAATTATTTTGAAAAAAGTGGGTCTTGATGTCATAATGTGATGAGGGCTCTGCTATTTTTTTGGTCACTAGCCCAGGTACAGCTGTCTGCCACCTACCCTCAGCTACCTAGTTTTACTTGGCTGGTAGTCAAAATACAGGGGAGCCCTTTTTTAATTATTTCTTGAAATAATTTAAAAAAAAATGACATGGAGGTTTGCTATTCTTTTGGTTTTCAGCTAGGTACTATCACAGGTGTATCTGGAGGCACGGATGAGGCTGTTGAGGTCACTCGCAGAAGGTCGCAGCGTTTGACCCAACAGTCAAAATCCTAAATAATGTCTCTGCCCCCTTTAAGAGGCATCTCTGTCCTAGTGATAGCTGGAGGTCACTAGGACCCAGAGGATCTTCTCTTCAGTTGCCTACTTATACCTCTTGGCTCCAGGATGCACTGCTGGTGATAGCTGTTCAGGTGTTTCTGATTGCATCCTAGCTCAAAGTAGTGTTTCCTGGAGTCTGTTGGTTTGCTGCTTGGATCTGTTCAAGCTAAGTGTATCTCTTCCCTCTCTGTTTATTTCTCTTGTGTGTTTATTTAGTTGGTAGCCAGGCTGACTAGTGATCACGTGCTCTGATCTCTGCGTAGTTGTAATCCAGGGACAGCTATGACAGGTATCCCGTTCGGCGACAGTTGCGGAAACTGTGTAGGGATGTTAGGGGAGCCAGGTGTCAGGGCTAGTTTATCTAGGGGTCCCCATCTCTCGTTTTAGCCTTAGCATCAGGGAATCCTTCCACCCTCCCTCTCGTCTTGCGCTGGGTGTCTCCCTACACCCAGCATGACAGGTACACCTAGGCAGCTGGGAGCTGAATTCCTCAGTGTGGGGAGGTGCAAGTGTTCTGAGCCCCAAATGCAGCAAAAAAGCATGACATTTTTTTTATGCTTTACCAGCTCTTCCAGCTGCTGTGATGGTGACAGAGTCTGTAATAAAGGGGTTAATGCCAGCTGAATGTTAGACCCGGCCATTAGGAACCCCTAAGTAAATAATACACCACACAGAGAAAAATCATCTTATTTGGAAAAAGAACAGAATCACAAGCATTATACCCAACTTTATTATTACCACACTAACAATTCACGAACCTCTGTGATGACCGTTCACTGCAGGACCCAAAACTGACTTTGTTTTTGCTCCCACTATGAGAGTGCTGATGTCACAATCTAGTTTACCTAAGATCAGATAGAGCAAAGCAGCTCTGTGATCTGAGGTGAATTTTCCAGTGTCACACTGCTCACAACGAGACCCGAAACTAGTGAGTTTTGATGAAAGTGCCACTTCCTGGGGAGGCCGCAGGCTGTAGTTTGCAGGGTGGGGCCCAGAACACTAGGGCCTCCTCATATTGAGAATTCCAGCCCCCAGCTGCCTAGTTGTACCTTGCTGGAAACCAAAAATACAGCAAATCTCCATGTATTTTTTTAATTAGTACAAGAAATAATTAAAAAAAGGGCTCCCCTGCATTTTGATTACCATCCAGGTAAAACTAGAGAGCTAGGGAGTGGGTGGCAATCCTTACTTGTCTGCTGTACCTGTGCTGGTGATCAAAAATACAGCTCCATGACATCAGTGCAAAATTCCCACCAAATCTGCACTAAATACACAGCAACTACTCACTCTGTGAACAGTGCTGAGTATTTCCTGCATATTTAGGTGCTAACATTGAGGTCTATTATAGAAAATCACTGAAAAATCCACAGCAAGAATTGACATGCTGCACATTTTTCCACAATAAAATGTGCGCAGTTTCTGCCGCGGGAAAATCTGCAGCTTGGGCACAGCACTTCTAATTTCCCATAAACTTTGCATGAAATGTGCTGTACTTTGGTTTTGTTAAAAAAAAGCAAGAAAATTGCAGCTAAAAACGTGGGGTTGACACATGACCTAATGGGCATAAAAGGTGCAGCACACCAGCCACAGTGATTGTGACAGTGATTTAGATTTGCACTTAGAAAACACAAATATCATACCTGACAACTATTTGGTGGAGGCCATGTTTCAGATTAAACATTGTGTACCATGGACGCATATGTGACCAGTCCAATGTTATCATATAGGAAACCTCGGGTAATACAAGTTAAGAAGCTTTTTTATGTGACTTGTTTTGTTTGTGCATTAGCTTCATAACACATAAATGTTAAGCTTGACACAAAGTGAAGGGTTTCAGACTTTTATCATGCTTTCTGCTGTCTGAACACACAATTTATGAGTGATGACACTGTGTTTGATGCACCCTTCCACAGACTAGTGCAATTTACCCTCTGGCTATTCTTCACACAGCTGTAGAAAAGTTATTGTTTCAGCTTTCTGATTTGTGAGCAGAAAAAGTTATTTTTGGAGCAGACGTGCTTAGGCATCTTACTCTGTATCTGGCAATTCAGTTTATTAACCCTAAACAATTCGGCTTATCCATTCCTGCTAAGGAAACTAAATGGTAATTTGTATTCGGTCCTAATATTACATACTCCAAATCTAGTTACGGTGCTCACCCAACGCTACCCATCACCATCAGACTATATGCAACATAACCATAATTTGGGTGGTCGTCCAACTGAATAGGAGCTGATCTGCGTACTGGGAGCAGTCACCAGACTGTGTGACGGAGCTGTGGTGTCCTGCTCTGTTCACCGTTTACATCGGGCAGCTGATCGGCAGGGTGCACAAGTGTTAGGCCCCCACCCATCATATATTTGTGAACTATTTTAAAGATAGATGAGGTTCATTGTACCGTGTTTCCCCGAAAATAAGACACTGTCTTATATTTTTTGGGCGGCCAAAAGTGGCCCCATGTCTTATTTTCGGGGTATGGCTTATATTGGCAGCCACCAGCTTACTTACATACACATACCCATACATACACACATATACACACATATATATACATACACACACACACACACATATATACACATACACACAGCTTCCTACCTTGTCCCCCGTGCCGACCGCTGTGCTGCCTCCTCGATCCTCTTCTTCTGTGCTGGGATGTCCTCTGTGCCTTCCGGTGGGGTCCTCGCTCCGTTCCCGGTCTGCTGTGCCTTGTTGTTCCCCCCTGCTTCAGTTCTATCATCATCGGTGCTGGGGGCTGCCATCTTGCTTCTTCTCTCCGCCCCCGGCCAGTGATGTCAGAGCAGGCCACGCTGTGATTGGCTAGCACCCGTGACACGTGATCACAGCCAATCACAGCGCAGCCTGCTCTGACATCACTGGCCGGGGGCGGAGCGAAGAAGCAAGATGGCAGCCCCCAGCACCGATGATGATGGAACTGAAGCAGGGGGAACCACAAGGCACAGCAGACCGGGGGACAAGGTAGGAAATACTGCCCCCATCCCCCGCTCCCCCCCCTGTCTTATACCGTTTTCCCCAAAAATAAGTCACCCTGTCTTATAATCGGGGTATGAATTATATTGGAAAATTCTGTGCCAGCCCTGCCCTGATTTATATTCGGGGGTGACTTATTTTCGGGGAAACACGGTAGTAGAGAAAGCCTTTAAATTTGCTTGTATTTGTATTTTAACATAAATTGTTGGATTAATTCTAATTAGTTGTTCTACTAGATGAGGCAGTTCATTACACTGGAGTATTGCTATAGCATGTATGATAATTCACCCACGTGACCCAATATTAAAATCTGTGGGTCCCCGTAGGATACAACTCAAAACAATCCTCAATGGACATCTTAGGCTAAAACATGAATGTCTACTGCATGTATGTATACAGTATCATTGTTCTAGTGCACTTTCAAACCATGTGTAACTTTTTTTACTACTAGTACATGCGCTGCAGAATATGTTGGGCTATATAAATAAAAATGATTATTATGATTATCAGGGGCGTAACTACAATAGGTGCAGGGGTGGCGATCGCACTGCAGTCTAAGGAGGCCCAGAAGTCTCTATAGAAAAAGACTAATTCTATTAAAGATTTTCAACAATTGGGGCCTGAAGTTACGCCACTGATTTATGGGTGGCATGGTGGCTCAAGTGGTTAGCACTGCAGCCTTTGCAGCACTGAGGTCCTGAGGTTCTGGGTTCAGATTCCCACAAGGACACTAAGACAACATCTGCAAGGAGTTTGTATGTTCTCCCCATGTTTGTGTGGGTTTCCTCCGGGCACTCCGGTTTCCTCCCACATTGTAAAGACATACTGATAGGATATTTAGATTGTGAGCTCCAAGAGAGACAGCATTACTCATGTATGTAAAGTGCTATGGAATTAATAGCGCTATATAAATGTATACATATTATTATTATTATTATTATAAGCCACCTTGTCTATGACAGTTTATTCCCTGTATGGATACCAAGGGTTATAAAAGGGTCCATAAAAATGTATACAGATGTGGACAATTTTGCTTACACCATCTGTTATTAACAGCTTAACATTGACTGTGCATAGTCTCATCATGTCAACTAGAGACATTGCATACAAATCCAAGGGTGAATCGCAAGCAGGGGTATACAACAGGTGGTCCATTCTTTTCTTATGGACCTCATGCAGTGATAATCTGCAGTAGCAATTAAGAAGGATCATAATCTTGTGGCTCTCTTCTTCATTGAGATGCTCAAGTCTGAATGTATGCAGGTCATCTATATCTCACACAGACTACAAATCTGCCATTAAAATTGATATTGTTTTGTTTATTCGTCTTCTCTTGTGAATCTAATGCTGTTCTATCTACTCACAAGCTTGTATTGCTTGTAGATGACGACCAGCTGTTGAATAGCATTTGTTTTTAATCTCATTAATGTTATACAGAATACAGAAGGCGGGGTGGTAAATCGCTTTATGGAAAAGAAAAATCCTAGTCTGGAGACACCTATTAAGCCATAACTACTATTATATCCATTAAATCAATTAACTCAGAAGCCAGGGCCGCACAGGGGCCCAAGAGGGAAGGATGGCCACTTCTAGCTCCAAAACAGGTAGCATTGTGCATTTTGATGATCAAATGGTCCCATATTTCCCTCCTCCCACAGGGGCCCTGTTCCGTCTGTGTCCACTAGTGCTCAGAGGAGGAATTAATGCTGAATTACTAAATTGTTAGGTGCTATATTAGCACCATGGCTGATTGAATTCTTTCAAGAAGTCGTCAAAACTCATAAAATGCATCTTGTTAATGCTTGTTGCCACAGAACATGCCAGGTGGCACATATGTGGTATAAGACTTTCTTTTAATACAAGAATAAATGATTCAGGTGTTATTTACTGCCTCATATTACATAACGTACAAGGTTGGTTTGGGTTTATTCTTGACCAATATTGGAGCTTTAACATAATAATAATAATATAATAATAATAATAATACTTGCATACAGCTGTTAAAATATTATAATTACTCAATAAAAGTCTCAGGATCTGTCATTGTTGATGGTGTCACATGTTGCAGAGACAGATGGAGAGTAGAGATTTAATTTACTTTTTTGGTCAGACTAAGCATTTGGGATTTTAATTATCTGACAACACCATGACTGATTATATTTAAAGCCACAGGACATGATCCAGTCTCCTATTAGGAGCGCCTAGATGGAGTACCGTATATCTGCATATAAGCCGAGTTTTCAGCCAAAAATGGGCTGAAAGTACCCCTCGGCTATACGCGAGTCAGTGCTGTATACCGATGTATACATCGGTACATACCGATGTATACATCGGTATCAGCAGCCCGCATCACAGTAATGCAGGCCCCCAGGGTCTCTCGGTCACTGTAAAGCAAGCTATAAATTTTCAGTGTCCCGCTCGCACCGCCGCTGCCGAATCACGATCCTCCATCTCATGGACTCCTCTTCCTGTTTCTGTGCGCGTCGCCGCAATGACGTCATTCCGCGACGCGCACAAGGAAACAGAAGAGAGTCGCATGAAGATGGAGGATCGTGGATGTCGGCAGCGGCGGTTGGAGCGGACACTGATAATATAGCTTGCTTTACAGGTGCGGAGAACGACCTGGGGGGCCTGCATTACTGGGCTGCTGTATACTACCGCTGGGCATGCTATTATACCTCTGGGCACTGTATACTACCACTGGGGCTTGCTATATACCTCTGGGCCCTGTTTACTACCTACTGGGCTGTATATACCTCTGGGGCACTGTATACTACCACTGGGCTGCTATATACCTCTGGGCCATGTATACTACCACTGGGGTGCATATACCTCTGGGCACTGTATACTACACTGGGCTGCTATATACTCTGGGGCCTGTATAACTACACTGGGGCTGCTATATACCTCTGGGGCAAATGATACTACACTGGGGCTGCTATATACCTCTGGGGCCCTGTTAATACCACTGGGGCTGCTATATACCTCTGGCACTGTATATACACTGGGCTGCTATATACCTCTGGGGCCCTGTATACTACCACTGGCTGCTATATACTCTGGGGCACTGTATACTACCACTGGCTGCTATATACCTCTGGGCCTGTATACTACTACTGGAGCTGCTATACCTCTGGGCACTGTATACTACATGGGTTGCTATATACCCTGGGCCCTGTATACTACCACTGGGGCTGCTATATACCTCTGGGCACTGTATACTACCACTGGGTGCTATATACCTCTGGGCACTGTATACTACCACTGGGCTGCTATATACCTGGGGCCTGTATATACCATGGGCTGCTTATACCTCTGGGGCCTGTATAAACACTGGGTGCTATATACCTCTGGGCCTGTATACTACCACTGGTGGGTGCTATATACTTGGGGCACTGTATACTACCTGGCTGCTATATACCTCTGGGGCCCTGTATACTACATCGGGGCTGCTATATACCTCTGGGGCACTGTATACTACCACTGGGCTGCTAATACCTCTGGGCCCTGTATACTACCATGGGCTGTATAACTACACTGGGGCTGTATATACTACTGGGCTGTGTATACTACCACTGGGGCCTGCTGTATCTACTCTGGGACTGGTGTATACCACACTGCTGGGCTGTATACTTGTGCTAGGGTCCACCACGCTTATCACGATCAATAATTTTCCCAGGTTTAGGGCAAAAGTAGGGGTCGGCTTATACACGGTCGGCTTATACACGAGTATATACGGTACTTTTATGCCTAGTCAGGAGCTAACTTAGACGTAAACATTAGAGAATCTTCCAAGAATTCTATGAATGAAAACCTATTCATCAGTGTTATCAAGTGCTAAATAATCCAATACTGTTTGCCAGAAGTGAATTGTTTGAACTACAGGTAAGTGTCCATAAAAGCCTTGAAATAATTGTAATAGTTTTATAATTTGCTTTTTCTAAACAAAAAAGATGAACTTTATACAGGAGCTTACCTGATACTCCTAAAACTGTAATTGTGGAGAACACCTGCTGCACTGTATCGTGGGCGCTGTATTCAGTCATCCATTCAGTATTGTCAGGATGCGAACAGATGGGGCTTCCATTATGTTGTTTTGCCTATCTGGAAGTCCTGTGAGGATGCTGAATGCTGCCACAATGTCTGAGGCATGAAGAAGAGATATAACATATTGAACTTTTACTATATCTTGTTTTGCCAAAATACATTTTGGCTCTGAGTCATCAAGACAAAATGTCAGTCTTGATGAGGGAATATTTGGCGTAAGACGCTCCTTCCGTAATATTTCATTAAGAGGAGCATGACTCTAAATAATTCAAGTGCATCTGACAAATGCTGCACGCCTCCATGTGCCTCACTACAAAGCTTACTCCAGTCAGTGACTGGAATTAGATTTCTAGCACAAGGTACGAGTAATGAATTGGACAAGTTGTGTGTCTTGCCCAAGTTCTTAAACAACTCTGCTCATTTTACCAAAGCTGGATGAAACTGATGACAAAACGATAGTAGAAAAGTTTCAGCCTTGTGTAAAAGTTTAACAACTTTTCAAAGTGATTTATTTCAGAATTCTTCTGTAAACACTTTATTGAATCAGGGACCAAAGTATCTGGCTGGAGATGATCTACATGAGAAATTGCTATTGGGACTGAAATGCTTGAAAAGCTAGGTCTTCCACTTCGGACAACTTTTCTTTTATATGTATAAGACCTCGATATGTAAAAAACATATACATGCAGGTACACCAACTCTATATCTTAATAAGAAAAATCTGGTAACCTGATGTAAAAAATATACTAAATTAATTATTAAATAGTATTATATATTATAACTCTAATTCCCAAATAATAAAAGCTTTTATGCCAGGAAATTGGTGTAAAAAGCTCTGAAAAGCAACAATTTTTGTACAATAAAAGGCTGTGCAAAAATGACAATGTTTTCACACACTTTTTGTCCAATTCCTATATAGTTGGCGGAGCTGTGGCCAGATTAAGTGTGATCAGGTTACTTCAGCCTACAGCACAGTTGCTAAGCAATGTCAGAATGTCAGGATCACTGAAAACTCCTCTTTCTATGGCACAAGCTTCTGATTTGTCATCTGGCACCACACAGCTTAGTCAGGATCTCTGTTAACCTCTTCTCTGCTGTCACATTGCACTGCCTACTATCAGCCTCCTCTCAGAAGCTGTGGAAATACGCACACAGTGCTGGACGACCCTGGCCATGCTCACACAGCCATAAATGCAGTTTTCAAAAGAGCACAGAAAAATGTGAGAAAATATGTCATATGGCACAAACAGCATTATATTAGCTGCTATGTGACCCCCTCATTAACAACCAGTGCATTGTTTTTTTTTATCAGTAAAATGATATTTACACTTTACTAAGGCTGGCTTCACACCACGATTTTGTTCCTGTCCGTGGGATCCTGTTTTTTGCAGCACCACATGGACAGGAACAGACAGGTCCAGATTGTAAAGTCAGGATGCCATTTCTGTGTCCAGATCCGGGATTTTGAGCTATCCAGACACAGAGCTGAGGGAAGCCGAGCCAGGCAAGTGGTGTCAGAACTGTTTCACTTTAGCAGCACTTTATCTACATACAGTGCTAAAGTGAAATTATAGAAAGGAATGGTTAAAAATAAAAATAAAAAATGCTCACCTCTCTGCCGAATGTCCAGCGACACGCGGCATCCACCTCGGATGGCTGAAGGACCTTAATTAGCTGACGGGGAAGGGGTGGCAGCCCTATCTGATGATGTGTCACATGACCACATCAGCTGAGTGGTTTAAATCGCCCACCCGCTGATGGGTTTAATACACTGCTAAAGTGAAATTACGGGAACAGAGCAGCTTTAGTGTACTGATCATGCTCAGTACACTAAAACCGGTCTGGGAAATGATCCTTTTTTTTCCCGGATCCGGAACCCATTGCCGCATCGCCCCAGATTCATTTCTGTCTGGTTTGGTCCAGTTTTTTCACTGGAGCCCAAATTCAGAGCAGTCTCCTGATTTTGGGGCCAGGAAAAAACAGGACAGAAACTAATCAGCGACTGAATCGGATGGCCATTTATGGTCAATTCGCACTATAGAGATACATGAGAGGCAAAACAGGATCCTATTCTGTCTTTTTCAAAACGGACAGAACAGTATCCCAAAAGACGTGTTGTGAAGCCAGCCTTAGTGGCTTATACCAATGGCTTAATAAATCATGAACCTCGAATTCTCACCTGCCTCCTATCAAGACCCGCATGAAAAAGTGATTAATTGGGGCCTAATAACATTAAAACATAATTTAAATAAAAATGTCCCTATTATTTTAAGAAATAAATGTTCGTAATTACAGAAACCTCAAAGCAACTGCAAGTTTCTTCCACAATGCTGCTCCTTAATGTTGCCGAAATAAACTAGTTATCTCCCAAACTCAGATTAAACATGGCCACTGACCACTGCAGCCAGTGGCTAATGATTGACTGCACAGGTCACCTGATGCTCCTTCCCAGAGTAGGACAGTGGATGACACCAGCAGCAGTACTAAATAGCAGGATGTGGCTGGTAGGTGAGTAATATATTTTAGCCCATTGTTTAAATACTTTATCGATAGTGAACAACCCTTAAACTTCTAAAGAAGTGAAAGGATAGCTGGACATATGCATAGAACTTCATTCTCTGCCTGGACCTAAAACTATCAGACATTTATGCCATATACTGTATTCTAAATATATCTGATTAAAATTATTAAATAATAGTGGTATCATTAGTATTATTTGAATATACTATTTGTGAGGATTTCACTTCATCCAGATGAAAGGCTTTGCAGTCGAATAGCACAGAAACAGACCTGTGATCTGCAGACTGTAATAAAGCATGCTCCAACAGCGTGGGCTTTTTACCTTACAAGGACAGTCAGCATCTGCTCTACTTTCTCACTTGTCTTGGTGATTGTAGGACTAATTATAATGTAAGTTCACAACAGCTGTGATCTGAAAACTTCAAAGCATTCATCACACCATTGCAGGTGATACCGGAATTCTGGGATGAATTATAACAATACTACAGTATTACGTAATTTACGTTAACAGTTTTCTTTTTCTAAGGATTTTTAAGGTGAGACAACAATATCATGCTTGACTAAAAGCCATCTGAGAAGTATTTCTATAAAAATAAGTCTGTATACCCTAAAGAGATACATACCAAATTTTTTGGATTTTAAGAAGCACTTTTGTTTCCCTCAAACAGGGGTGCGTCTTAAAATGTGAATGTAAATAAAAATGAAATATTACGGGGTGGGGGTGCGGCTGCCGAGTGGGGGTGCTGGAGGCAGGTTCCTGCGGTTGAGGCAAATGTGCAGGACCAGAGATGCGGGGGTTAAGCGGCGGCAGCGAGCGGTGGGCGCCGCCATGTTCTTTGTGCCTGTTGAGGTAGAGACTTCAAAATGGCCGTGGATCTCCATTATGGCCATGGCCATTTTTTTTAAGTCTCTACCGACTGGCTTCACAGTTAGTGCATGCAGCCGGCCACAAAAAACATTGTGGCGTCCACCGCTTACTGCTGCTGCTCATCCCCCGCAGCTCCGGTCCTGCACCAGTGCCCCTCACCCTCTGGAACCTGCCTTCGGCACCCCGCTCAACAGCTGCGGTTCCCCCGTTGGTAAGACATCAGGATCCGGGGGAAGATGGGGACCATATACCCAAAAGGACCATATATACAGGATGGGGATGGGGGCATATAAACAGGATGGTGACATATATACAGGATGGGTATATAATAATAATATTTATTCATTTATATAGAGCTATTAATTCCATAGCACTTTACATACATGGGTAATGCTGTCTCTCTTGGAGCTCACAATCTAAATATCCTATCAGTATGTCTTTACAATGTGGGAGGAAACTGGAGTGCCCGGAGGAAACCCACGCAAACACGGGGAGAACATACAAACTCCTTGCAGATGTTGTCCTTAGTGTCCTTGGTGGGAATTGAACCCAGGACCTCAAGACCCCAGCACTGCAAAGGCTACAGTGCTAACCACTTGAGCCACCATGCTGCCCTTGTATGGGAGCATATACACAGGATAGGGACATATAAGCAGGATGGGGGGACATATTTTCAGGATGAGGCATATATACAGGAGGGTGGACATATATACAGGTTGGGGGGCATATATACAGGATGGGGGGCATATATACAGGATAGGGAACATATAGATAAGATGGGGGAATGTATATGACAGGATGGGGGTATATATACAGGATGGGGGGGCCATATTTACAGAATGGTGACATCTATGCCATGATGAGGGATATATATACCAGGATGGGGGGGCATATGTACCAGGATGGGGACATATATACATGATTGGGACATATATACCAGGATGAGGGACATGTATACCAGGATGAGCGATATATATACCAGGATGGGGGCATATATACAAGATAGGGACATGTATGCCAGGATGAGGGACATATATGCCAGGATGAGGGATATATATACCAGTATGGGGGGGACATATATACCGGGATACCAGGATGGGGGGTTTATGTACCAGGATGAGGGACATATATACTGATTGTAAGACGGACACTGGCATTATAAGATGAACCCCATTTAACATTAAAAATATTTTTTTCCTCTTTTCCTTCACCAAATTTGGGGGTGCGTCTTAGGGTATGTGCCCACAGGACGTTTTTGCTGCAGTCCTGAACGCAGGAAAACCTGAGGATCCTAGAGTCCTTGACAGGAGAAGTGCTGTAATCTTGTCTGCGTTTTTTGCGCGTTTTTTGCACGTTTTTTGCACGTTTTTACTGCGTTTTTGGTGCGTTTTTACTGCGTTTTTGATGCTGCGTTTTTCCAGCGTTTTTCCCATTGACTGCACCAAAAACGCAAAAAGAATTGACATGTCCATTCTTTGCTATCCACACCAAAAACGCAGGTATTTGACAGTTCTTGACACTTGCAAAACTAATGTGTGTGCACAGCGTTTTTGTAAAACACATTGGTTTTGCTGGGAAGCCCAACCGCAGGAACAGATTAGCATACATTACCAAAAAACCAAGGGTTTTCTGCATGCGGAAAACGCAGGAAAAACGCAGCAAAACGCCCTGTGGGCACATACCCTTAGGGTATGTGCCCACAGGGCATTTTTGCTGCAGTCCAGAACGCAGGAAAACCTGAGGATCCTAGAGTCCTTGACAGGAGAAACGCTATGATATTGTCTGCGTTTTTTGTGCGTTTTTTGCGCGTTTTTGCTGCGTTTTTGTTGCGTTTTTCCTGCGTTTTTTGATGCTGCGTTTTTCCTGCGTTTTCCCCATTGACTGCACCAAAAACGCAAAAAAGAATTGACATGTCCATTCTTTGCTATCTGCACCAAAAACGCAGGTATTTGACAGTTCTTGACACTTGCAAAAACAATGTGTGTGCACTGCGTTTTTGAAAACACATTGGTTTGGCTGGGAAGCCAAACGCAGGAACAGATTAGCATACATTAACATAAAACCAAGGGTTTTCTGCATGCGGAAAACGCAGGAAAAACGCGGCAAAAACGCCCTGTGGGCACATACCCTTATAAAGCAAAAGATTCGGTATATTATATGGCAGTTATTCACCAATATTCACCAATGTAACTACATCATCATAGTCAGAAAATAACTATTTATGTCCTGTATCAGGATTAGTAGCCACTATACTCTTTCCTCCTCCATATTCATTATCATTTAATATTATACTTTTATTATAGCGCCATTTATTCCATAGCGATGTACATGTGAAAAAGGGAGATACATAGACAAGTACAATAACACTGGGGAACAATTTGAAAAATAATTTCTGTTGAGTTAGGTTTTTGAGCTGACTTATACTAAAATTGGCATGCTGATTCCAAAAATGTAGTCAGTTTTTTTCTAGCACGTCAAGTTTTTCCTCCACAACTTATCTGCCAGAGAAGCACAATTGCACTGATATCTGTAATAAGACTTGTTATCTGATTACAATTCGACTCATAAATCCTTTGTAAAAAACATGATAGTGTTAAAAAACATATTTGTCATGCCTATTTCTTATATATTTCATTTTTTGTTCATATTTGTACTATTTAAAAAAAACACACTTTAAGGGTACCTTTACACACGGCTACATTTCTAGGGTGGCTACAGGTAACTTACTGGTTGCAGTGAAATCATGGAGACAAGGTTCTATCTTGTTGCTGTGTACAAATGGAATAATCTCTCCATGATTTCACTGCAACCAGTAAGTTACCTGTAGCCACCCTAGAAATGTAGCCACGTGTAAAGGTACCCTCAAGGTACAGTAGTTTACGGTACATATTTTTGAGAAGAAAAAAATCCTATAGTTCAAAAACTTGACGTGATAGAGAAAAACTGAGATCATTTCTGGATTCAGCATCCAAAAATTAATTAAGAACAATTGTCTGACCTAACTCCTAAAAAATTATGTTCCCCAGTGTAATTATTAACAATACAAGGCACAGACAGATACAGGAGGAGAAAGGACCCTGTTAGAGAGGGCTCACAGTCTACTTCAGTAATTGACATCCAGTGGTGGCAGCTGCGATAGTGTTCTCACTCCCTCCAGATGTTTGATTTGTCTGAAGGAGAGCATTGTGGTGTTGTGATGGAGTAATGAACTTACATGGGAGAAATAGGTAAAATACTAAAAACTGTAACAGGTCCAGCCGATTCTGTACAGTCTACAGAGTCAGATTCCCCAGTACCTAGTGGTACCTGCATAAGTTGGAATGACCATAACTCCAGACTAAACTATGGCAACTCAGACCTCTGCTACCTGAACAGCCATTGACTGCTTCATGTACCTTCTAAGGAACTGGAGGGCATAGCAGAGTGCAATTTACCTACAGAAAAGAAGGTCTGCTGAGATAGAAAGAGATCCATGAGTGACTAAACACAAACAACATAAAAAAGTGAAAAGACCATGAAAGCACTGCTATATACAGTAGTATGCCACTTACTTCCTAGCTGCAAATAGAAGATAGCTACAGAGTGAAGACAAAAAAAACCAGCTAGTCTTACACTGACTGGCATATACAACTACAGTATGACTGGTCATCCAAGTGAGAATATCACGAGCAGGAAACACCATCAAGAAAAGGTATATATAGCCACATCAAAAAGGTGATAGGATAGCCAAATGGATAAATTATTATTCTTATTATTTATTTATAGAGCACCATTGGTTCCATAGTGCTGTACATGAGGTAGGGTTACATACAAAACAAGTTAAAAATACAATAAACAAACTAACAGTGACAGACAGGTAAAGAGGGGAGAGGACCTTGCCCTTGCAGGCTTTAAAAAACACCTGTTAACCTAAAAGACAGATAGTAAACACCCAGAGAAATGGTATATCTGCTGTGGCTCAGCATATCGATCAACTGACTATAAAGCACAGATTTTTAAGTTTGAACCCCGAAGCATTACTAGCGACTGCTGATTGGCCACAGGGATCTGTCACGTGAGCCCAGGAGAGCCATTGCCAACACTACTGGAATGGCACCGGTACATGGGGTGAATCTAAGTGTTATTATTTACTTGGGAGAAACATATTGATTGAGAAGGAGATGTCCAAGAAGTGGACAACTCCTTTAAGTTTCCTGTACTCTGCTTTAAACCTATGCTAACGTGTAACCCTGAGACAGGATTAGGCTGCGTTCACACATTGCGTATTTTGCCGTGTTTTTTTACGCGCGCTTTTCAAAATACGCAATGTGCCTTTTGTCTGCCAGCAAAGTGAATGGGAAATTCACTTTGCAGTGCAGACATTGCGTAAAAATACGCAGTGCGTATTCTCCCAGAGGGGAGGAAGAATCCAGCTTCCTCCTCCCCTCTGTGAGAGCTGTGGCCGCCCATTAGACTTCACAGTGTTAATACACACTGTGAAGTCTAAAGTAAACAAAAGCAAGTGTGTGAAAAATAAAAAAGAATGAATACTTCACCTCTCCGACGCCTTCTCCCGGTGTCTGGTGCCTTCTGCCGCTCTCCGGTGTCCGATTCTAAGTCAGATCTATTCTCACAGGACCTGTGGTGACGTCAAGGGGGGGCGTTCCCGGGCACTCGCGGTGATGTGATACCACATGACCGCGAGCAGCCAATCAGCGATGGGACCGCCCCGGGAACGCCCCCCTCTGACATCACCACAGGTCCTGTGAGAATAGATCTGATTTAGAATCGGACACCGGAGAGCGGCAGAAGGCACCAGACACCGGGAGAAGGCGTCGGAGAGGTGAAGTATTGATTCTTTTTTATTTTTCACACACTTGCTTTTGTTTAATTTAGATTTCACAGTGTTTATTAACACTGTGAAGTCTAATGGGGCGGTCACACATGTCACAGAGGGGAGGAGGAAGCAGGATTCTTCCTCCCCTCTGTGACATCACTGCGCTTTCTGGGGGAAAGAAAGCGCAGTGTGTGAAAGCCCCTGCGTATTTTGCTGCGCTTTTTTGCGCGGCCGAAAAACGCGGCAAAAAGCGCGCGCAAAAAAGCTCAGCAAAATACGCAAATGTGTGAACGTAGCCTTAGTTATTTTCTAGGTATGTTGTAACTGCATAAGTAAATATTTTCGATCTACATCAAATAAAGTTGTAATAATACAGGTAACTGTTAATAAAATATATGTCCTCTCTTTCAACAATGACACTGACACTGCTGGAATGGTGCATCATTAAAAAATGATGTTAAAACCTTGTACACCAGTTTTAAAGAGCTGTCCCAATGCAAAAACTCTAAAGATATACATTATAGCAGTAAGAAAATACAAACTACCTTCAATGCAACTTAAATATTACATTTTATTATAATTTAAAACAGTGCACCCCACTCTCAGATAAAAAAAGCATGCCCTTCAATTCATACCTGAGTAACATTTCTGACCCATGTAGGGAATATTAACATTTAATGAGCACACATGAGTGCCATTATATTATATTACTCAGGGTTTAGGTTCAGATATCTGTAGGGATCTATAAGGCCACGTACATTCTTTCTAGGTGCTTGGCGAGTGATGAGGCACAGGTGTACAATAACGCCAATGTCCCATATTAGAAACAATAGCAATCTCAGCATACATTACACC
Source organism: Allobates femoralis (assembly GCA_033576535.1). Lineage (NCBI taxonomy): Eukaryota > Metazoa > Chordata > Amphibia > Anura > Aromobatidae > Allobates > Allobates femoralis. Next base: position 418,564,018 of record JARQOC010000002.1, read on the forward strand.
ATGTGTGTATCCATGTACAAATGCAGAATTTTATTCATATGCTGCCTCCTAATGTGAAACAGACCAAGAAGAACAAGTACATGATGCATCTATAATAACACACAAACAATCTGAAGCCTATGTCAGCGACTTACAACAGAAATTGGTGTCATAATTACTCATTTTGTAAAAAACAGTCCTATAGATAATCTTTTTTTATAATTTTATTAATATTTTTGTCAGTACTACATATTAGTAAAAACAGAGTTCAGCTACATCGATGAATTGACTACTCTTTGAACCACTTCAGAGATTGGTATGTTCAGTGTATAAAACTTGATATATATTTCTAAATTCAGCCTATATAGTTAGGTATGTATTGATATACAGTATTTAGTGTTTATAGGAGTAAAGATGAGTGAACTTTTCAAAATTTTGGTCACCGAACTTCCCGGTGTTGAGCAAACTTGTTCAGGTTCGGAGTTCAGGTGTTTTACATTTGCAAAGCACTGGAGTGAACAGCGCTGTGCTCGGGTACAGTTAGTGCTTGGCCCAGTGCTAGCCGCATGCAGTTGGGTGTAGTGTGTCTCCAAAATGAATTTGAAAAAAAAAAACTCCCTCCCACTTCAGAGGTGTTTTACTTATGGCTGGCTGTATATGGGGAGCTGAACTACCAATCAGCCACTTCCCTTAAGGTTCAGCTCAAGTTTGGGGTCATAAACAGTGTGCCAAAAGGTTCAGCTCCATCACCCAAACCCAAACTTCAAAAGGTTCTTACACCATTATATAGGAGTCATGGCAAGAAAAGATTGCACAAACATTATAGATAGCTTCCCTTATAAAATAACTGATGGGATCAAATGGCTTCATGGAAACTGGCCCGAAACAATAGACTTTCCCCTGAACCCACCAACATGGTGACATGGGAACAACCTGTCTATCCTGGGATCACAACTGCTAGGAAAAAAAGAGAGTTGTATCATTTGAATTATCCTTCTGTTTCTCCGAGTTTACTGGAACTGGGGTTGGATTTTTTAAGTGACTGTGTTTAATAATATGATATTACTTCTAATATGTGTTTAATAAACTGAGGTTTATATGACATGCCATTAACCGAAGAGGAGAATGACGTCCTTCATTTTTTTCTAAAGTTGGCCATTGTCTTTAAATAGCTGTCATCAGTGGCGTAACTTTAAGCTCATGGGCCCCGGTGCAAAAGCTACCATGGGATCCTCAAATACTGCAAGTCTTTAAAAACATAGGTCTTTTTATATAGGTCAAATGGACTTTTGGGGCCCCCTATGCTCCAGGGCCCGGGTGCGATCGCAACCCCTGCACAAATTGTAGTTACGCCCCTGGCTATCATATGAATGCATATATAGTCATTAGCTAGTCCTCCAGACCCACTACATGAAAAATGGGGAGGAGATTAAGCTGCTGTGTCCTAAACTTCTGGTGGCGGTTTATCTTCAATGAGATCAGAATCGAGAAGTTTGGAATCCAATTATTTCCCCCAACATCTGCTGTTGAGGGAAAATCAGGACACCCCCTTAAATATTAGATGGTTGGTCGGACAAACCAAAAATGTCAGGTTTGGCTGACATTTATCTAAAGAGTAGGATTGTTTAAAGAATGCAGTACCGTATATACTCGCGTATAAGCTGAGTTTTTCAGCCCAAAATTTGGGCTGAAAAGTCCCCCCCTCGGCTTATACGCGAGTCACTGTATACTGTATACACTGTATACAGTGTATACAGTATACAGGCCCGCCCCCATGAGTATACAGGACCCCCCTGCCTTGTGCACAAACCTGTAAAGGAAGAGATTAGTATACTTATCACTGTCCGCCTGCCGCTGTCCCGCCGCCGTCATCGCGGTCCTCCGTCTTCTTCCGTCTGCTTCCGGCTTCCTCCGGTCGTCGCAGGCAATGACGTCATTGTCGGCGTGACCAAGGAGAAAACGGAAGAAGATGGAGGAGCGCGTTGGCGGCGGCAGGACAGCGGCAGGCGGACAGTGATAAGTATACTAATCTCTTCCTTTACAGGTTTGTGCACAAGGCGGGGGGGCCCTGGATACTGATGGGGGGCTATATACTACACTGGGGCTGTATGTACCACTGGGGCTGCGTATATACTACACTGGGGCTGTATGTACCACTGGGGCTGCGTATATACTACCACTGGGGCTGTATATACCTCTGGGGCTCCTGTATACTGATGGGGGGCTGTATACTACCACTGGGGCTGCGTGTATACTACCACTGGGGCTGTATATACCTCTGGGGCTGCTGTATACTGATGGGGGGGCTGTATACTACCACTGGGGCTGTATATACCACTGGGGCTGCGTGTATACTACCACTGGGGCTGTATATACCTCTGGGCTCTATATACCTCTGGGGCTGCTGTATACTGATGGGGGGGCTGTATACTACCACTGGGGCTGTATATACCTCTGGGGCTGCTGTATACTGATGGGGGGCTGTATACTACCACTGGGGCTGTATATACCACTGGGGCTGCGTGTATACTACCACTGGGGCTGCTGCTGTATACTACCACTGGGGCTGCTGTATATACCTCTGGGGCTGCTGTATACTAACTACTGGGCTGCTGTATACTAACTACTGGGGCTGCTGCTGTATATACAACTGGGGCTGCTGCTGTATATATAACTGGGGCTGCTGCTGTATATACCACTGGGACTGCTGCTCTATATACCACTGGGGGTGCTGCTGTATACTACCACTGGGGCTGCTGTATATACCTCTGGGGCTGCTGTATACCACACTGCTGGGGGCTGTATACCTGTGCTGGGGTCCACCCTCGGCTTATACACGTGTCAATAGGTTTTCCCAGGTTTTGGGGGCAAAAGTAGGGGGGTCGGCTTATACACGGGTCGGCTTATACACGAGTATATACGGTAATAATTAATAATAGTGTGTATATAGCGCCAACATATTCTGCAGCACTTTGCAAATCAGAGGTTCATATTCAAATAGTCATAGCAAGCAGTTGTAAAAAATACAATGATTAAACAAAAAATAATGATGAGCCTGCTCCTAAGAGCTTATAATCTAACAATGAGGTGGGGCTGACACAAAGTACAGGTGTTTACTTAGAATGATGGTCCAGCCATCTTAAGGAAATGGGGAGTAGACAAGAGTGGCACAACTGGCCACCAGTCCAATTTATGTAGTGCTTCTGGGTCTGGAGGGGTTTGACAGAGAGTTAAGGCCACGTTACACACACAGATATATTGGTCACAGATCTCTGGTTGCAGTGAAATCATGGACACATTGTTCCATTGTACACAGCCACAAAATGGAACAATGTGTCCATGATTTCACTGCAACCAGAGATCTGTGACTGATATCTGAACAGATATCTGTGTGTGTAACGTGGCCTTTATGTTTAGAGAAATAGTGAATACACTATGTCTAAAGCACTTCAATTAGGGATCATGATAGGCCGCCCTAAAAAGATATGTTTTTAGGGAGCACCTAAAACTATGTAATTGTGGATACACCTAATTTCTTGGGGTAGAGCATTCCAGTGAATTTGTGCAGTCCAGGAGAAGTCTTGGATCCAGGAGTGGGAGGTTCGGATTAATGTAGATATTAGTCTAATGTCGCTTCCAGAGCGCAGAGGTGCTGCACTGTGAAGGTCGCAAAAATACCAATTAACTCTTAATTAATTAAGTATAATTTATTTACAACAAAAAGATTTTTGTAAGTAATTACAGAATTAATGTGTACAGATACTACTATCAGGATTCTGTTCATCATATAAAAGTACTGTATGACAATTTACATGGCTTAAGGGCAAAAACAATGAAGTTTTCAATCGTGACATACTATTAAAATTAATCATTTAGGGAATATTTTTACTGAGTGTCACTTCCGGACAAAGAGCATAGTATCCAGTAAACTGTATGCAAAGCCAAGGAACAGATGTGTTTTACTGTAGATTGATTTTAAGAAATTTCTGGGAAGTTTCTAGGCTCAAAGCCATATTCTGGGGATTATTAAAGAGCACCTCACCCACACCGTTAATGAACAAATCGCAGGGAGAAAGAGAAAAAAACAAGAAAGAATTTTGTAGCCACTCACATCTTAAATAAATAATAATATCCTATTAATTTAAATCTTTTATTCAAATGTTGCTTAGCAGAAAATAAACAAATACATACGGTAAGCTATTAAAGGGGTGTTCTTTTTAGTTAGGTAGACAGCATGAAAATACAAAGTTTGTAATTGAATTTCTTTTTCTATCTGCTGTCATTCTCCAGTAATGAGTGCATGACCACCAGTGAGTGCCTAGACCCTGGCTTATTTTGCAGCAGTAGTTACATTCCAGGAGAGCATTTAACTCCCAACATACCAGTCAGATCTCTCCAGATCAATGATTTCTACTATTTCTAACAGTATAGATTAATAATAATAACAATAATACTAATAATAATAATAATATTTATTCATTTATATAGCACTATTAATTCCATAGTGCTTTACATACATTTGCAACACTTTCCCCATTGAGGCTCACAATCTAAACATCCTATCAGTAGGTCTTTGAAATGTGTTGCCACTTCAGAACTCTCCAGCGCTTTGTTTCTATCCATTTCTGGGTGCTTCTTGAAGTATGTTTGGGATCATTGACCTGCAGGACAGCTTGAATTTCTTTGGAACTTGATTGGAGCTGCTTATCCACCATTCGGTGTTGTAATCTTTCATTAATTTTTCTCTGACATCGAAGTCCAGGGAGATTAGCTACAGTGCCATAGGTTGTAAATGTCTTGATTATGTTGTGCACCATGGACAAAGGAACATCAAGATCTCTGGAGATGGACTTGTAATCTTCAGATTGTTGATATTTTTCAACAATTTTGGTTCTCAAGTCCTCAGATAGTCTTCTTTCTGTTTTCCATGCTTAGTGTGGCCCACAGACACACAGTGCAAAGATTAAATCAAGCTCTCTCCTTTTTATCTAGTTTCAGGTGTGAAGTTCATATTGTGCACACCTGTTGCTTGCCACAGGTGAGGTTTAACGAGAATCACATGCATAAAACAAACATGGTTACCCACAAATGTTGAAAGGTGCCAACAATATTGTCATGCTCATCTTTTGAGTTTTGTGTGAAATTATGCTTAATTTGTCTATTTTTCTCTTTCTTTTTTTTCTTTGTTGTTGCATTACACACCAAGGAAATAAAAAGTGTATGACAAAACACATGTAATTGTAACAATTTTCTAGGGGAAATACTTAATTTACTGGAACATTTTCATTTACGGGAAGAACCGTAAACCTGTCAACCTGCGACCTGCGATAAGGCTGGATCGCGCCGTGTGACATCGCCAGAGCGATGTCGGCGGCGATCTAGCCTATACCGCAGCGTTGCTGCGGATCGCTCGCTGGGCTAAAGCCCAGCCCGGCGAGCGATGTCACCGCCCGCATCGCTGCGGTGTCGCCGGCCGCAGCGATGCTGTGTGACAGCTGGCCAGCGATGTCGGAACCGAGCGGGCACCCGCGCATCGCTTCCGACATCGCTGGCCAGGTCGTGCTGTGTGACGGCACCATTACACGTCGCAACATTGCATGCAATTTCACTGGCAATTTGCAGTGAAATCATGGTCACATTGTTACATTTGTACACAGCAACAAAATAGAACAATGTGTCCATGATTTCACTGCAACCAGCAAATTGCCAGTGAAATTGCATGCAGTGTTACGACGTGTAACGGTACCCTTTCAGTCATGACTGTATATCTTTTCTTGGGTAAAGATAAAAATAGCTTTTCATGTAAAGAAAGAAAACTCCAGCGTCATCAGCTCCCTTTGCTATGTTTACAATTGCCTCTTTCAGTAAGGCTGGAAAACAGCATGCTGTAAACCTTGAAGTCATATGTTCATGCTCTGTATTAAGAAAGGTTACTCCTCAATATATTTAAGGGTTGGAATTGATACAAAAGATTTACTTCAATTAGATGCAACTTTGAAATCCGAGTAACTCATGGCAATAAATGACTCCTGCTTGTCCTTTCATGCGGGTTAGCTATGAATATGACTCATTATTTACAATGCAACACATTATTGAAATTATGCACATCTTAGTGCTGGTTCTAACATGAAAGCATAGATTTCTGTGGTATAATAATTACATTAGTCCTTATTGCCACCCTGACTTATCTCTCTATAGACAATATGAATAAAATAAATGTAAATAAACACTAGTTCAAATTCTATAAATGAACCCTTTTTATTTTTGGTATGTGCAAAATCTGGAGATTGTGCTAATGACCAGACAGCACCAAGTCAGGAAATTGGAGCCCATGTCCTAAAGCTGTTATCCCATTTGGGAGCCAATTAGTCGCAACAGTACCGAAGAGCAGTGGTAATGCAGTGTATTCCCCCTGATAAGTGTCAATCGTAAACTACTGCAATGACGCCCATGAAGGTTTAAATAAACACTATATAACTCATTGCCCCTTTGCAAATTAAAGGTAAAAGTACAGATGTTACTTATGTATCAAATTAATAATAATTGCTGAAATAGACACTGTTCATATATGTCAGATATATAATGGTGAACTTGCTGTGAGCTTCTTTTGGTGGGGATGGCATTGTTTCTAAATGCAGCACATGGGCAGAACACTTTAAGAATGATGTGAATGTACAAACAATGTCCAAAAATGGCAGCAGCTGTCTGGTTTCTGTGGAAAAGCATGTGAAGCCAAAGCACTAGTAATATTATACTTGCCAGGCCCTGTCCACATATATGAAACTACTTATCATCTCATGACTGTCAAACTGTCATTAGCGACTAATGAAATATATCAGCTATACGTCAGCGGTGAAAAAGATTAATGCCATAATAGCCTGCATGTAGAGATGCTTTATAAGTTAACTGCACTAAGGAAGAAGGTTTCTTTCCATCGGGGCCTTTAAAAGCTTCACAAGGGTTATATCCATTTCCACCATTCTTATCTAACTTGAAAAGTCAAATTTTACTGTCGCAGATAATGTCAAAACACCTTAAAAAAGAAAAAAATAGTGTCATCTATAATAAGAATTGCATCCTGCACCCCTATATCCAGCCCTAAAAACAAAAAACAGATATCTAAATGGAGCCAAAAAACAATTACATGTGATAACCTGTCTCCTCCCTATATCTCTGAACTAATCTCCCGCTATCTTCCCTCAGTCCTCCCAAGACCTCCTCCTCTCCTCCACACTTGTCTATTCCTCACACGGCCGCCTCCAGGATTTCTCCAGAATATCCCCCATCCTCTGGAATTCTGCACCCTAACACATCCGATTATCCACCACGCTCAGGTCCTTCGGACAGAGCCTGAAGGCCCATCGCTTCAGGAAAGCTTACAACCTGCAATGACCATACTGCCGCCACCGGAGTTGCTGTATCCCTGACTTACTGTCTCCTCCCTAATATCCTGTAGATTGTAAGCCCGCAAGGGTCCTCTTCCCTCTGTACCAGTCTGTCACTGTAATTTGTTCACTGTAAACTATCTATTTTTTTTGTATGTAAGCCCTTCTCATGGAATTAATGGTGCAATATAAATAAATAATAATACTAATAATAATGTGCCACATGAATGTTAGACAAGATATAAATGCTAAAATAGCTATGAATAAACAAAATTCTACTACTGAGGTCTCCAACCTGTGGATTGGGAGCCCGTTTTAATTTTATTTATATGTGCTTATATATCACCATTATTTTCCATAGCACTTTACAGACATTATTATTTGCTGTCCAGCAATCCTTTTCAGAGAAACAACTTATATAATAATTTTATATAGTATAGTAACTGGGTTTGGTGTACTTTGCTGCCACCTACTTGACCATTGCTATCATAGGTCTCTCTATAATTTATTATGGTGTTTTTGCCATAATGACTCTCTCTCTCTCTGTAACCCCGCCTATCTTGTTCCTATCTTATCCCATACTTCTTGCTTCTTGGGCAGTCCCATTTTGGAATTGAGTGCATAATGACTGGAGACAGAACCTCTTCTTACCTCTATTATCTAACCTTCATCCTACAACTCTCATCATTCCATCATCTACCTGACATCTCAACCTCATCCTTCAAGGTACTGTGAATAAATATGTTATAAAAGAACTATTACCGCATCCTTCCTGGACAAAATACGTGCAGCTGGTAATATCATGGGGAAGAGGATAGGGTGTAACTGTCTACCACTGCTTGTATGGAGAACGTGCTCACATTCCTAAAGCCCCCGTCACACATAGCAAGATCGCTGTTGCGTCACAGGTTTTGTCACGCAACAGCGACCTCGCCAGCGATCTCGCTATGTTTGACAAGTAGCAGCGGCCAGGCCCCCACTGTGACATCGCTGATCATGTCGGAATGGCCTGGACCATTTTTTGATTGTCGGGTTCCCGTTGGGCAGCATGCATTGGTGTGTTTGACACCTTAACAACGACCTCGCTGTCAGAACTCAGCCACGTAGGTCTGAGTCGTCAGACTATCTGCTGTGTGAAAGGGTCCCAACGACCGCCGAGGTCGTTATATGGGTCGCCGTATTGTTGCTGCATCGTTGAGTAGATCTGACTGTTTGACATCTCACCAGCGACCACGTAGCGACGTTCCAGCGATCCTTACCAGGTCGTATCGTTGTTGGGATCGCTTGAAGGTCGCCAAGTGTGATGGGACCCTTAGACATATATGTGCATCAGTGGCAGAATAATCATTACTGTCCTCATTGGGGCTCACAATCTAAATTCCTTATCAGCATGTCTTTAGAACATGAAAGGAAACTGGAGAACCCAGAGGAAACCCACGCAAACAAAAGGAGAACATATAAACTCCTTGCAGATGTTGTATTTGGTGGGATTTAAACCCAGGACTTCAGTGCTGTAAAGCAACACTGTTAACCATTGAGTCACTATACCACCCTGATGTGTGGCTGATTGAGACACAGCTATGAAGAGAGGGTCAAATAGTGAATTAAGTGAGTAGCCCTGCACAGAAGAGCACATTTGGATGTCCATATACTGGCTTTGGGGATCAAGTGATAATTTGAGTTTGGTAAGATGAAGAGAGAATGATAGTACCTCAGATGAGGGACTTGAAACTGGATGTGACAATGTACCGTGAGTGCATGATGCAAGAATACTGAATGGAAGTATAGTGGGAACACCTGGATTGGTATACTGTACTGGCTTAGTACCAGCTGACAACACAAAGCTGGTATTAACTCTATTATAACCCAGCATGCCACCTCCCACCAGGGCCGCTGGAAGAGGCAAATAAAGTGTCTGGAAATGGAGCTACGATGAATGCGTCATTTTCATGGGCGGCTATGGGCTGCAGTTTTCAGCGTGGTAGGCCCAGAATGCTTGGGCCTTACCATGCTGAGAAACCCAGCCCCAGGTGGCTTACCTTGGTTGGCAATCAAAATACGGTGGGAGTCCATGCATTTTTTTCTTCATTATTTAATTTTTAAATAATTAAAAAAATGAAAATGGGCTTCCCTGTATTATGATTGTCAGCCAAGGTAAAGCCAGGCAGCTGGGGGTGGCAGCCCATAGCTGTCTGCTTTATGTACACTGGGAGTCAAAAATAATGCAGAGTTCTATGTCATTTTTTAAATGATTTATTTATTGGATCCATCACACATACATTACTATATGTGTGATGAACCCAACAGCCAATCACAGACACTGTCACAGAGAATGGGCATCTGTGATTGGCTGCTGGAGTAAGCTGAAACCAGGCCATACATTCTACATACTAGAATATATAGGCTTATTGCAGATTGCTCTAACAGCCAATCACAGATGTCCATTCTGTGTGACAGCATCTGTGATTATTTGTTCTGCTTTCTGCAGTGAATAATCTGGAAGATAATTAGCAGGCCGGAAGTAGACATGGCTGGACAGAGGAACAGCAGGATGTGGGACGGCGGAACATGGTATTTATAATGATAATGTTTAATAATCATGCGCTTTGTTTTAAAACCCCCCTGTCCCCAAACCCGAACTGTAACGGATTTCCAAGGGAAATCCATGTTCGGGATCTGTGAATAAACAGTAGGTGTTCGGCATGGACCCCGAACTTAACAGTTCAGGTTTGCCCATCACTAGTCATAACCATAAAAAAGTCTCCCAATTGTGAGACAATATGGACATAGCACTAAAATATACAATATCATCTATTTCAAATGTAGTAGATGTCTTCCAGACTGGAGAGAAGGAAGAGGAAAAACAATCCAACTCGTTTCACAACTTCCTCAGAGACTACCAGCAGTAGTCACAGAGATCAAGTTGTGTATAGCTTTTAACTTACATTGTCAACTATATCCACTCATTTATTATTGTTATTAGTGGCCATTAAGATACATACATACAAATGCTGGAAATAAGGATTAGAGGTCACAATAGCATATTCCTGTTTAGTTTTAGTGAAAGTGATTATGATTTCCGCTTTCCTTATTTTATAAACACAATAGTGCATTTTCTGCAGTTTACTACAATAAGTAATGGCCTTTTTTTGTTCTCCTTCCTCTTCTAAGGACTTAAGATATTTTGGGAAAACCATGTATGATGTTTTCAAAACTCTGCTACAGAAAACAGCCCTGGGCTATTCATCGGCACCAGGATTCAAGGCTTCAATAGGGGGTTACAGCATAGGGTTCAATGAAAGTCTGTTCTTTTTGCTTTTCCTAAACTTAGCTATTGAAGTAACTCAGCTATGTATCCTTTAAACATAACAAGCTCTTGCTTGCAGAATGAAAACAGTGAATTGAACTTACTTGGTGCACCCAGGCAAAGTTCTCAATTTACGGTACATTCTCATAATAGAAAAATTGGATTTAGCATGTCTGTTCTATACCACTTGGTAAATATTGTTCCAATTGACCTGTAACATGTGATGGTTGGGCCTTTATGACATGAACCTAACAGCACTTGTACCATGTAACGAATTTGCCAAAGAACAATATCCCAAAATATCACTAGATATTAACCCCTTGCTCCCGCATGTAGTTTTGGTTTCTACTCTTGCACTTTTTCCTTCCCTTTTTTTATCTATGTAACTGTAGGAGGTCTTCTCTTTTTGCAAGATGACTTGTAGTTTTTAATGACATATTTTAGCATGCAATGTATTGGAAAACGGCAATAATATCATGATGGCATGGTGAAAAAAATGCATGACATTGATTTTTGCACTTTTGTTTTAGCAACATATATTATGACCCCAAAACAGGATTCTTCAGATCAATACATCTACAATGATAACAAGCGTGCATAGTGTTTTATTTTTAAGTGGGCAGGGTATCAGACTTTTTTTCTTGGTTATGTTCCTTTTTTTCTGAGACCAATAATATTTTTTAATATAGTTTTATTGATACCAGTTTGTGTAACACATGACTTTCGATCAGTTTTCACTGCATGTTTTGTTTAGGGGAAAGTGGTTACTGAATAACCACAATTTGGAGTTTTGATTCATTTTCCTCATTCCAGCTTTTATCATTTGGTTTAATTCATTTTCTATTTTGACAGACCAGACTTTCATGGTTTAGAGATACCAAATCTGTTTACTTATTTATTTTTTTTTTTATTTTAAATTTCTTTATTTTTAAAAAATTGTATTGCATTTTTTTCCCCCTAGTGAATCTGAATCTGGAATCATTACTTATATTAGACACTGCCATAGAACACATTGTGAAAATCACGGTCACATATGTACACTGATGAGCAAAAGGGTAGCGATGTTTTGAACTTTTGACCTTCAGACTCCATATGTCACCATCCAGTACAGCTTTGAGCATGAGACTATCTTCTTTTTATAGACAACCATCTTGACTATCTCATACATTAACTTGACTTGCAACTATTCAGCATATGATTAATTATGCAGATTCTCGTCATGTCATTGCATTGTTACTGATTTGCTCCTAAAAATCTCAACTTAGATTGTTATTATTTTGTTAGTATTTTGTAAATCCACCTATGGCTTTCATCACTGCCTGAGTTCTTCTGGGCATGCTCTCAATCAGATTCAATCATGTCTCAACTGAAATCTGAACCCAGGTCCTTCTACATATTCTCAATGTTGGTGCTTACTTGTCGACACACTTGGGTATGTATACAGCTTTTTCCTCAACACTTCCAACAAGTTTGATAGGGTTAAGGTCTGGAGACTTTGGGGTTCTCTACTTTATTATGATTGATCCATTTCTTCGCCAATCTGGACATAAGCTTTGGTTCTTTGACCTGCAGGAACACTATGTCAACTTTTTCATACCCATAGTACTCAAGTGTACGCAGTAACTCATCTTGTAAAATATTCATATATAGCTCAACAATGAGGCCACCATCAATTCTCGTCAAGTATCCAATGCCTTTGGCTGTTAAACAAGCCCATATCATGATATTTTCTCCACTGAACTTGACTGTTCAATTTCTTGATCCGTTAGCCCCTTTGTCTCTTGTTTCATCCAGACCCATCTGCACCCATCAGAGCATAGTTTATTGACTTTTGTCTCATTGCTTCAAATCATCCACTTCCAATCTTTTACCATCCACTTTAAGTGCTTTTAGCAAACTCGTGACAACGCTTCTTATGATAATATTAAAGTCAAGGCTTCTTCACTATGTGTAATGTGCATTGCACGGTACTTGCATGGACGTCTGCGATCTCCCTATTATGAAGCATATGAGCCACTGCAGTGTATATCGCACCACAACTGATAGATCTTGTGATGAGTTAACTTGTTGACTCCAATGTTTTGTCTGGACCTTCACTTCATGACTCTTGAATGGATGGATAGATGTAATTTCATATTCTTCTAACTGTAATGTCAATCACTTAATAAAGTTTGGCTATTTTAATGGCCGAAAGACCGCTATCAATGAGCTGGATGATGCTTTTTCTCTTGGAAAATCTTCTTCATAGCTGATCCTCGATTCGGACCAGTGACCTTTCACTTGGCAACCTTATAATACATTAAGCTATTAGGCAATCGGAGAACAGGTTGTAGCATACAGGAAGAAAAACATTTTTCATGCACCAGGAGCAAAACAGTATCCATATAGTGATATAACAAGAATCTACAAAACTAATCATATGGTAAATAGTTGCAAGCCCAATTTTTGTTTGAGATAGCCAAGATGATTGTCTATAAAATGAAAGTAGTCGCAAGCTCAACGCTGTGGTGGATGGTGAGATTGAGATATGGAGCCTGAAAGTCAAAAGTTCAAAACATTGTTAACCTTTTGTCACCAGTATAACTCAACCTTTGGCTGAGTTTCACAGGAGTAGAAAGATGACAATGATTGGGACCATTAGAAGGATTCCAGCTGTCATTGTAACCTTTTGGTGCCTCACAATTGTGTTGCGGAGGCCAATGGTTTCAACCGCTTTATTTTAAATACTGCTGTCAGAAACTGACTGCAGCAATTAAATGGTTAAGGGCCCTTTCACATCAGCGTTTTTTTAAATTCGCGGCAGATGCGGTGAAAAAAACGCATCTGCCGCATTTGCCGCATAACCGTTACACTTGCGGCGCGGTTGCGGTAATCCCCATAGAAAGTATAGGGGGACTTGCGGCAGGTGCGGCAAGTGCGGTTTTGCACTTGCGGCAAGTGCGGCCGCGAAGAAAACCGCAGTCAGCCGCGGGTTTTTTCGCGGCCGCACCTGCCGCAAGTGCAAAACCGCACTTGCCGCAGCTGCCGCAAGTCCCCCTATACTTTCTATGGGGATTACCGCAACCGCGCCGCAAGCGTAACGGTTATGCGGCAAACGCGGCAGATGCGGTTTTTTCACCGCATCTGCCGCGAATTTCAAAAAACGCTGATGTGAAAGGGCCCTAACACCAACTAATGGTGCTCAGATCTGGCTGCTGCTGTTAAACACAGATGTCAGCCACACATAATAGCCAAGTTCTACCACGTATGGAGAGAGTTTAGCTCCTGAGCTCTCTTCACTCTCACTCACCCCAATACCTATACATAATTTTGTCTTAAAAGGATATGTCAATGTTACCAGTTTGAATAACATTGGTTTTTCAGTTTTGTACATTACAAACAATATAAAACAGCATCATGATAATGACTATCCTATTAATAATTTGCGACTTATGGCAATGATCCTTATCATACATTTTAGTCTTAACTAGCAGGCAGCAAGCCGTCTGATTTTTTTTTATTAATAAGTTGTTTCGATCCTCTAGTGGTTTGAATGAGGGGCCTCAATAGAGCTTTTATTCATTTGTCCTGAGCTTCTGTGAAAGTGTGTTATAATTGTTTCTTTTGCATGTTTTTGCTGAATCCTACCAGCTGTCGAGTTGCAATAAAGTTAAGTCCGAGTCAACGGCTCCCAATGGGATGACAAGTAGGTTGTGTACAGTTGAATGGGATGTTGTGAGCCCTCCATTGATCCTTATAGCGTGGGTCTGGATTTAGGCCACAACTGCACAATAAATAAGGGATAATTTTGTTCCTGCTAAAGAGGCTGTAGTAGTGGTGTTCCTGTCCACAGGCCAGACATACATTTGCTAAACCAGACAGATTTGCCAAGAAGACTTCATTTGTATTGAGCGTCGCACATAAAACAGAATTCCTTATTTTCTAATAAAAGAAAACAGATGAGTTTATGGAGATTATATTGATATGCACTGTAAGGACCACCGCTGAGTACTTATTGAAGATACAGCCAACAAGCTCTAGATTTCTGTGATGATAATCAATATATACAAACTCTGCATGGTGGAGGGCTGTGGTTACATATGCTGACATAACCTATAAGGACTGTACAAACATGTCATTTACCCATGTTAGGTAATATCCTGGTGAAAAAAGAGCTACTGAGATATAACATTGGCTATTCTGTGTTAATATGATATCCACACAAGATGTCTTGTAAATTATTTGGGAAAGGTAAAATGGTTGGCCAGGACTAAGGCTGCTCCATCAGCGGTAAATGTAATTTGCGGCAGATCCGGCAGACGTTGCCGCACCTGCCGGATCTGCCACGTAACGGCCGACTTGCAGCACCGATTTGGCAAGCCCCATTCATTCTCTATGGGGCTTGTGGTCAAGTGCAGCAAGTGTGGTTTTGCCAGATCCAGCAGACCTGGCACTTGCAGCCACTGAAAAAAATGCTGCTAGCAGCGTTTTCTTTGCGGAGCCGCATGTGCTGGATCCTGGCAAAACTACATTTGCCAAACCTAACCTCAATCCCCATAGAGAATAAATGGGGCTCGCCGGTTCGGTGCTGCAAGTCAGCCATTATGTGGAAGATCCAGCAGGTGCGGCAATGTCTGCCGGATCTGCCGCAAATTTCATTTACTGCTGATGTGAAAGCAGCCTTACAAACTAGTGACCTATCCTTAAGAATATCTGATCAGTGGAGTGAGGGTAACACTTGGCACCCTTACAAATCAACTGTTATTTGCTCTGGCACTTGCCAGATATAGGCAACATAGGAAGTTGAGCACAGTCAGCCTTATATTGTTTTATCTCCTATTCTCTTGCAGGTATTCAATTTATAGGAATAGAAAAAATCAATGTACAATGTACAGTACTCATTTGTCTATTTATTACACCTGAGAAACCTCTACTCCTGTTCCATCCTGAAAAAGACTTAGGGGGTCAATTCATTAAGACTTGCATTGTGCACACTAGTCTTAATAAATGGCTTACTGGAGTATGATGACCCAAATTTATTAAGAGGTACATGTATCTCACTTAATGAATTTGGCACATCTTCTCAGTGATGTGTGCCTACGTATGCCTTGCCAGAAATGTTACTGCAGTCAGAAAGGAATGCTTGCTTTTTGCCACAGTTTGGTAGGGATGTGTGGCCACGCTCCTTCCTACCCTGGCTCCTCCCCATCTCCACTTACTTTGGTATAGCTGTTTCAAACAGGCATAAAATCACCAAAAGTCGCAAAACTTGGGGGCAATTCCACGTTATGCAAAAATGTTACTTTCCAAAATGTTTTATGCCAGTTTTTAATTGTTCTCTTATTGCTGGGGCAGAAACAATCTCAATTCTGCCCCATATTTGTTGAACTAGTTCACCTTATTTCTCTGTCAAGCTATTTTAAGCAGCTTAAGATCTGTTTTGTATACAGTACTTAATGTAATAATTCTTCTCTCTGGAGAAAATCCAAATCAAATTAAAAGGCATACTAAATTTCTGGGGGAGCAAGTGTATTCAGCTCTCTACAGAATAATTATGAAATTAATAATGGTTTGACCATGACCTTCAGTACTGGATCACACCGTCACAGGGAGCAGGGGCGTAACTACAATAGGTCCATGGATTTCAATTGCACCTGGGTCCTGTAGCTTTGCAGGGCCCCAAAAGGTAATTTTGCCTATATAAAAAGAACACTGCTATTAAAGACTTGCAATAAATAGGGGCCCCGTTGGAGGGTTTGCATTGAGGTCCCTTGAGCTTCTATTACACAAGTGGTGGAGAGTCCCAGTCATGAGACCTCTAGACATTCATGGTATAGCCTATGAATCCTGTTCACAGGTCTACTGTGTCCACGTATTAGTGTAATAATATATCACTAATGTTTTTGTCCTTCAGTGTACTATTTTCACATATATTTGAGTGTGGCTTTAACTCTGTTGTTACAGAGACATTTCAGAGATAATTTCATGGTCTAAGGCATATGACAAATACAAACTCACTAACAAAAGTCTTATTCTAAGACTTTTGTTATTGGAAATCATTGAGACATAGACAGTATTTCTGGTTCATAACCTCTGTAAAGCTTTTCTGCTCATTATGCTTTGTAATGTTGACAAAGAAGAGCAGCGCCTCAAGAACTTGTTCCAGGAACTCCAGTGCAGCTCCTGAGATCTATGCAAATATTCACAATAGTCTGTAGCCTTTAGTCAACACATGAATGCAGATTTCAGTTTATTATGGTGCCATGGAACACTGTAAAGTGTCAAAATGTTGTGGTATGTATAAATATCTTCTGTATAATTGCTTTTAATCATTGTGATTTAAAAAACCTTGTAAAATCCCAAAATGTGATTGAAGATAACTGACAGATTTTTACACCTGTTTGGTTACAAACATACAAATCATGAAACGTGGACCAATGTGTTTGGGATTCGTGGATGTTTTCTCTATTCTTACCCTGAGAAGAGCAGAACTAGAGTTACCTTGTAAATGCCCTTCCCCCCACAGCATTCAATAGATCTTCAATAGTGATGGGCGAACTCGAACTGTGAAGTTTGGGGTCCGTACTGAACACCTAGCGTTCCTGCACAGATCCCGAACACAGACTTCCCAGGGAAATCCATCTTACAATTCAGGTTAGGGGGCGCAGGGGTCTGTGAAACAAAGCACATAATTAATAAACATTATCATTATACTTACTGAGTCCCTCCATCCCACGTCCTGCCATCTCGCTGTCTTCTGACTTCTGAGCTGTCCTTTATCTTCTGGGATATTCACTGTAGAGGGCTGGACAGCCAATCACAAATGCTGTCACAAGGGAATGGGCGTCTGTTGTGGTTCGAGGAATCTGCATCAGCTCATACATACCGAATATTTCTGTGTATAAGCCACCCAGCATATGAGCCGACCCCCTACTTTTGCCCCAAAATCTGAAAAACCTATTGATCATAGTAATAAGCCGAGGGGAACCCCAGCACAGGTACACAGCCCCAGCAGTGTGGTATAATGGCCTCCTGTGGTATACAGGCCTCCCCAGTGGTAAGATATAAGCAGCCCATTGGTATATATACAAGACCCAAGTGGAGTTATCACAGCCACTTCGATGGTAGTAATAACCATGCAGCCCCAGTGGTAGTTATATAGCACCCCAGTGGTAGTATATAGCAGCCCCAATGGTAGTAAACGCAGCCCCAGTGGTAGTATATAGCAGCCCCAGTGGAAGTATACAGCCCCAGTGGTAGTTATAGCAAGCCCCAGTGGTAGTATACAGCAGCACAGATGGTAGTATATACGCATGCCCAGTGGTAGTAAACAGCAGCCCCAGTGGTAGTATAGCAGCCCCAGGAGTTATACAGCAGCCCCTAGTGGTAGTATAGACTGAGCCCAGTGGTAGTATAACAGACAGCCCAGTGGTAGTATAATACAGCCCCATGTAGTATCAGCCCCCCAGTGGTAGTATACAATAGCCCCAGTGGTATACAGCAGGCCCAGCGGGTACATATAGCACTCAAAAAGTACCAGCAGCACCCACTGGGGGTAACAGCAGTTCACCATGGGGTACAACAGCAGCCCCCAGGGGGTACACACAGCCCCTGGTGGTTCCCCTAGCCCCTAGGGGGTACACAGCAGCCCCTGGGGTACCAAACACCCCAAGGGGTCATCAGCGCACCCAGAGTGTACACAGCCCCCTGTGGGGTCCCCAGCAGCCCCAAATGCTGGCACAATGTCCCTTTGCAAGGGCTCCCCCCCCCTCCCCCGCTCCGTTAACCATTCCGGACTTCTGATCCGCGCCGCTCTGGCGCTCCTCGCATGGCTCGTCCGTCGTCTTACATCCGGATCCCCAGCCGCGCGATGACGTCATATGCCTGCGACGGCCGGAGATCCGGATGTAGAAGACGGACGGAGCAGCGAGGATGAAGCACCGAGGACGCCGCGGATGAAGTCCGAATGGTAATTAACCATCGGGGTGGGGGGGGGGACCCTTACAAGGGGGGCGAGTGCCAGCATTTTGGGGCTATATGCCTGCATATTCCCATGCCGCTGATTGACAGGGAAGAAGCAGTCATTTTAAGAGGCGGCCCCTGTGACGGTGCCTCATTACACTAGCCCGCCATCCACCTCCTGCAGCCTCCACAGCCCCGACACAGCGCCCCCCACCGTTTGACTCGTGTATAAGCGAGGGGAGACTTTTCACCAAATTTTGGGCTGAAAAACTCGGCTTAAACGACGTTATACGGTAAATGTAGTATGAAGGAATGATAGGGCTGTTTTAAGCTACTCCAGCAGCCAATCACAGATGCCCATTCTCTGACAGCATCTGTGATTGGCTGTCGGGCTCTTCACACATATAGCAGTGTAAAAATAGATAAATAATTAAAAAAAACTTAGCACTCTGCGGTATATTTAATTCTCGCCGCAGATAAAGTGGACAGCTACAGGCTGCCACCACCAGCTGCCTGGCTTTACCTTGGGTGGCAATCAAAATACACGGAAGCCCATTATTTTGTTTTTAACTATTTAAATAAATAATTTACAAAAAATGTCTGGGCTCCCACCGTATTTTGATTTGCAACCAAGGAAAAACCCAGGTAGTTGAGCGCTACGTCATTTATAAAAATGTTTTATTTATTTTTTCACTACTATATGTGTGACAGACCCAACAGCCAATTACAGATGCTGTCACAAAGAATGGGCATCTGTGACTGGCTGCTGGAGTAAGCTGAAATCAGCCCATACATTATATCATACTAGAATGTATGGACTGATTGCAGATTCCTTGGACAGCCAATCACAGACGACCATTTTGTGCGACAGCATCTGTGATTGACTGTTGGAGCACGTGCAGTGATTATCCTCGGAAGTTAATGAGCGGCCTCGGAAGTAGATGTGGTGAGATGGTAGGACCTGAGACAGCGTGACCCAGTAAGTATAATGATAATGTTTATTAATTATATGCTTTCTTTTACAGCCCCCCTCGCCCCTTCCCATAACTGTAAAATTTGAGTTGGGGGTTCGGGCTCAAGCTCGAGTCACATTCAGCACCGAACATGGACTTTAAAAAAAGTCCACACAAGACCATCACTAAACTTGGGTTGAACAAGTATCATCCATTAAAGGAAAACTGTCAGGTCAACAATCCACATCTAACTGCTATTGATGTATTTCTTTTATTTATATTCCCCTCCTATCTGCTGTAAACTTCAAATAAAGAGATTCATTCCATCTGTCACTCACAGTAAGTGATCCACTTAGTTCTCTGCTGTCCACTCCCCATACGATGAATATGCACAGGACATCAGTGAGGGGGAAGGGGGGGTCTGTATTCTCCTCTCTGCTCTCTGTGTCTGCAGCCAAGAAAGAGATGAAATACAACACAGAAACTGTCACAGCAGGGATGCCTGCTTACAGGAACAAATGGAGTCTAGATCAGATAATGCAGACCAGCAATCGCTCTCCCTGTCTCCTCAACAGAATAGATCTCCTAAAACTGAAACCACAGTCCAGAGGGAGGAGGGAGCTACTGAAGGGGAGTGCATAATTACAAGATCGTTTAACACAGCCAGGACTAATCGTCTCTGCTTACAATGAACAGAACTAATGCAGCAACTTTCAGCAGGGTCTGAGAATACTGGTAACATGGAAATTATAAAGGGTAGAATAATGATTTTACATGTTTTTAAAAGGTCTGTCCAGGCAATATTCAAGGATAGTATTAGTATCATACTGAAAAATTACCTGACAGTGTCCCTTTAAGTTAAAAGGGCTGGCCACCTTTGGGGACAATTTGTATTTCCTTTAAATTCATGTACTTTTGTAGAAAAAATATTTTTGGAAGTAGGTTTCATTTCAAATTTTTGATTGTTTTGCTTTTTCAACCTCTTTGCTTCTCTGCACATTCAACTTTAATGTAATATGTGGCCATAAATCAGCTGAGAAGAAAAAGACACATAGAAAGGTTACAAACTTTCCTGTCCATCTGCCAAAATGAGCTCATAGGAACGGGGTATCCGAACCACGCTACCACCTGAAGAAAATATTCACTTCCAAAACTCAGAAAATTTGAAGGTGATTTTTTTATTTTCTACGTGTTTCGGGGTACAAGCCCCTTCTTTAGGAAAAAATCACAAATGTACCACACAGATGGTACATATGTGATTCTTTTCCTGAAGAAGGGGGCTTGTACCCCCGAAACACGTTGAAAATAAAAAATCACCATCAAATTTTAGATGTGAATATTTACTTCAGGAGGTAGCGCGGTTCAGATACCCCATTCCACTGTTTCCTGCTTTTCATCTTACAAATTGGGGGAGCTGCTACAGACCGTCATCAGGATTAAAATCCACATATGTTGTTAGGTGTGGTTGTGCCTTTCACAACCTGAAAAAGGTGAGCAATATCCTATTTTTGTTCTCCTCCTGACTACACAGGTATACCCTATTTGTGTGTTTTCCTTTCCAGTTACTGCATCAGAATGAGCTCACTGACAGATTCTCAAGTAAAGATGGCGACCACTTTCTATTGTTATTGCAGCTTTTCTCACATATTGACCAGCTCTTCTGTCCATACAATGGCTGCAGATGAAGAAGCAGTGACCAAACCTGTCCATCATCTTACCCATGTGAGGGGTTAAACTATTGGAGGAGGCTGATGGACAGGTCTGGTCATAGGCTTTTCCACCTGCAGCCATTTTCTTGAAATAAGAAGTGTATGAATTCAATTTAAAAAAAAAATGTCTCCAAAGGCGGCCAACCCCTTTAAAGGGACTCTGTCACCAGGTTTTAGCCATCTCATCTGAAAGCAGCATAATGCAGAGACAGAGATCCTGATTCCAACGATGTATCACTTACAGGGCTGCTCAGTGTAGTTTTGATAAAATCACTGTTAAATCATCTGGAGATTATCATTACAGGCCGTCATATTTAGGAGCTGCCAAATCTGCAGCAGTGAAAACAGTAGTTTTATCAAAATGACAGCAAGGAGCTCAGTAAGGGACATATCACTGGAATCAGGGTCTCTATCTCTACATTATGCTGCTAATAATAACTGTGGAGGAAGGAGAGCGCAATAGGGTCTTATCTTTTAAAAGCACAATATACAGAGTATAAATGTTACTGCTCACCTGAGCCCGTTGTGTCACCCACAACTGGTATAAGCATGTAATATGGCTGCCGCAGGATCCAACACCCCACTGGAAATTGTGGAAATCCAATGAAGGGAAAACAAATGGACAGGTGGCTGTTATTTCATCCTGACTCCTACCTCAGGGAGCCAACAGAGTCAGGATATAACTCTGAAACGCGTCGGATGACATAAAAGCCACCTCTGCACTTTCAACTGTCTGACCGTCTCTTCCATTGTATGAGCAGCGCAGTTCCGAGGAACACTGTCTATTTGTTTTCCCTACATTGTGGTGCTGTCAGATGCGGTGTCAAAAACCTGGTGACAGAGTCCCTTTAAGCTATGTCATATATAATTAATTAAAATTGCTAAATGTCACTATCTTCTTATCATTAATCTTAAAAGTCTCTGGATATAGAATAATGATCAAGAAACTTCATATTCTTCTTCAGAGGCTCATAATAATAGTGATAATTGATAATTGACACATAATTATGAATCTTTTGAGTATGATTGTAATAAATATCAGTACAGAGAAACATTTCTCATCTTTTCCAAATGCTGCGGCTCAGTCTTTGTTTATAATGGAATGAAAATCTAATGGAAAACAGGACAAACTAAGTCAAGAACAAGGCCTAGACGGCTAGTCTATGTGGCCACTTACTGGGCTAAGTTCAATAAATTCAAGCTATCATGGAGCTTTCTTGGTTTGGATGAAAAGTGTCCTACAAGTGTTTGCTTTTAGGTTTCATGTCCTGATCTGCTGCGAATCAAAATCACCTCATTAACCACCAGATAAAAACAATATAAGGCTAATAAATGTCATATGGTAGAAGCTGAGAAACAGATGGGGGTTGGTGAGGGCCCTGGACCATCTAAACTCTCTTGTTCTGACTCTAGGTGCAAAAGGTAAAAGAGCATTTAGGTTGATTCTAATATGTATTTGTGGACAGTACGCTGTGCAAATATTTCCCTTACAAATTAAACACTGAGTGTTCTTTAGGGAGTGTAGCATAGCAGAGTTTGTTACCTGCCTGTTTTTAATGCACCTGCTGCTTAATGAAAAACCATAGGTAATACATTGTAATATCACCCCGAACCTGTGAAAAGGCACCAAGCTCTGCTGCACTGACAGACTCTGGTATGTCTTCTACATCTGTATTACATGCTTTGGTTGTGATGGTTGTGATATATAAATGATAAAATACACAACCCTCTCCCTCTAGTGGATAGTTGTGTGAATTTTCACCGTTCCTCCAATCCCCCTCCACGTTTGCCTAAAACCAGTACCAGTGTCACCATCAATGTGTCATCCATGTGCCATCAGTGTTTTCCATCCATATTTTTCCGTTATGACAAAAAAAAATTTTTGTACACAGCTTTGATACTGTTAATGTTAAACGCATACAGCACATGGATGGCACATGCCTTCATATGCTGTACTTGTTTTTCACGGTAATGATTACCATGACTAAGGCTACACTGAAACGCATCAATTTTCAGGGAGGTGTTTGTTGGGTGTTCTGTCTTTAGTATGATCCCTACATGGACTGAATAAACAAGCTTTTACCTCTGAAATATCTTCTAACATCCCTCACTGGTTTACTACCCTTGTTAGACTAAGATAGGAATGCACGTGTGCTGCTTCCCGCAACATTGTGGAAAAGACCTATGGATTCTACGGACTGTCTACAATAAAATGATGTCAGAAATTGCAATCTCTGCCTGGGCCCCCTTCCTGCACCGCTTTATTGACAGACCGCAGAAGCACAATACATTAGCACTGCTCTCGCACCCATAATCCTGCCCACCTGTCGGTGCCAGCTTCTGTGCAAAGAAGTGGGTGGGAGTTTATGGGTGTGTGGAGCAGTGCATATTCATACTCTTAAACAGCGGCATGCCGCTGCCATTGTCATTGCTGCTGCCGTCCCCCCCTCTTCCCCACACACAGCCAGAGCCAGATACATCTGGACTATAAGATACACCTTCCACTTTCCACTCAAAAAAGTGTGTCTTATGGTCCAAAAAATACGGTTCTTGGTGTGGCATTTTTTTCACGTGTTCTCCCAGAGACTTCTCTATAAGAAAAAAAATGGAAATGAGGAAAAAAATGTAAAGGAGTCGTTTAATAAATCTGAATGAATTAAATTGGAAGGGCTACCTGATTGTCTGTTAAGGCTGCTTTACACAGCACGAAATCGTAACCCAACTACGATAAAAAGTCACGTGGTTCGGGCATTGCCGCCGATATCGTTTGTGCGTTGTGTCGTGTAAATGGGCAACGCAACTCAAAAACAATTTAACTACGATATAGTTTGTGAATTGTGCATGCTCTTCAACCGTGCAATATTGGCTAGGCGATGTAGCAGGATCGTGCTGTGTGACAGCGCAACTACGATTTGGAGCACAACTTCCCCTATTCACTCCCATGTTAAATGGTCGATCCCTGGGTCGCTCGTACACAGCGCGAAGGAGGGGGCATAGACATCACAGTTACGTTACCTGCCGATATCTACCTGTGTGAAAGCTCCTATGCAATCTTGGACAAGTGCCAAAAAACTGCGCGCTCCCGTGCCGTTGTATACAATATCGTAGCGATATTGCAACGTGTAAAGCGGCTTTTAGGGTTCACTCATGCTGATGTATAAAAATTCAGTCCCATGCTCATCCAGAAAAGTGAAATGGTGAAATCCGTTTGTATTTCATATGTCATGCAAGTGCTAAGCTAGTGGGTAATTATGTTTTCATCTAGCATCCATATGACATGTGTATGCCATCTGTATGACATCCATATTTTTTGTCAGCAATTATCCAATATGATTTTCTCTAGCCCATAGATTTGAATAGAAGTCTCATCTGATTTACGCGTCCACTCGCTGGATGCTGTGATTTTTTTCATCAGGCCAATTACAGTGTGGAAGAACAGAACTTTGAACAACATGGGTCTGAGTGTAATGCCATTTATTCTCACATTGTACTCATCCGTTTTATACACAATTGGGAGTGAACCCTCATGATGAGTATTTGGCTGCTCCATGATGCCAAATTGGAAGTCATTAGATACATCCTATCTAGTACTTACTCATGTTTCCAACACTTGTTGTGCATAGTTATTTGGACCACCCTATATTCCTTTTCCCCTTGTTAAATTTTGTGCCTGCAGGCTTTTTCTTAAACAGGTGTTGCTTGTTACTGGACAAAGAGAATGACTACTGTGAATAAAGTGATTCTCCAATTAGTTGTTTGCATACCACTATGAGATAACTGAGGACTAATTGCCCTTGACAATTTATTTGTGGCTCTATTTAAAAAAACCACACTCAGCAATGAGGGTATGGAGCTGTAAATGTCTACTACAGCTTGTTTGAGTAAATAAATGTAAGATAAACATTTCCCTTTTAAGCTCTTTTTTGTGCTGCTATGCAGCTTTTCGTGTGAATTTTAATTGATCATTTTAGACAGCCTAACAAATGCCATTAAATCCTTCCTCAGCCAACACAGGAAGGTAACTGTCTACACTCTTTATGGTACTTTAATTTGAAATATTAAAGAAGATATTTGACTCTAACTAAAGGTGTGAGGGGAAAGACCTTTTAATGCTTATAACACAATATCTTTCTAGTAGAATTTCATTGGGGCATTAATGAAAAACCTGTTTTTGAAGTTTTATTTTCAAGAGCATCATTCACCAGCTCTGCTGTACTTCGCTACCAACCACCGTCCTTCAGTCATTGATTGGCAGGTCACCTCTCAGTGATTTGCTTCCCTTATCTGGCGCCATTATAACCTGGGTTCATTGTAACAGAAGTGGCAGTGAGCTGCAAGATCAATGTATCAGCTCCCGGGTTTATTGCAATGGTGCCAGTGTGCATAGTGAGTTCCTAATGACATTGTGGGATTTTATAAATTGACCTTGCAACATTTTCAGGAGGTTACTGTGCAGGGACCGTCTTCTCTGAAGAAATGAACACAAGAAATGATGGCTCATGTGTAAGGGAGACAGGTCACTGCAGGAAGAGAGACATGTCAATCAACAAAACTAGGCATGGGTAGTAAAGTACAGCAGAGCTGGTGAGTGCAGTGCCCACCCTGCTGCACTTGAGAATAAAACTTCAAAACTAGATTTTTCAAGAATGGTCCGATTAAATACTACAATGGTATAAGAGTGATAAGCATTACACTCGTATCTTTAATTGGGTATTGAATATCCTGCTGACAGCTCCCCTTTAAACTCAGTTAAATGGCAGGTGTATTTGGACTGAAGAGTTCTGTGGTTTAGAAAGCCATTGTTAAATACTCCAATTATAAAGGATGGTTCCCAATTCAAATAGCCCTTTCTCTGCAGAGGGCAGCTCCTCTCGTTAGTGCCTACTATATCCACGTAATTAAACCAATAGATTTCCTTGAGTCCATTGTAATACTTCATTAACCCTTTGGTGGCACTGGAGAGATATTGATCACTTTCGGCTATGCTCCCTCTTGCACTAAAATTCATCAATTGTGACACAGCTTATTTGATCTGCTGACCAACATTTAGTGTGCACAGCATAATCACCTATGTGATCTTCCATACCCAATAGAATATCATATTACTGGCGGAAAAATAACTGTTTACATGGAGTGATGTGCTGCAGATAACCATGATTTTTATGCATTGCATTCGATCATTGAGCGTTTCGCTCATTCATTGGTTGATTACCAGCCAATTTAGATAATTGTGAATATTCGTTTTGTCTAAATGGACTGTTATAAAAGTATATAATCAGGGCCGCACCGTCCATTGGACAGTGTGAGCCCTGTCATTCAGGCGGCAGCCGGCAGGGGAGCGGCTGTGCAGAAGGGGCGGCGCCTCATGCAAACAGCCTCCCCCTGTCATGGCGCCGCCGCTCGCCCCGCGCACCGCAGGTAAGCGGCGACAGCCGGGGAGAGGCGCAGAAGGGGCGGCAGCCTGGGGCTTCAGTAGCACCCCCCCCCCGGTACTCACGGCCGCGCTCAGGCGGCAGTGGCGACCCGGTCACAGCAGAAGGGGCGGCAGCCCCAAACTTCACTAGCACCCGCCCCCCCCCTCCCCGTAATCAGTGCCACGGCTCAGGCGGCAGTGGGGCTTGGTGCACCCCTGTATATAATAGATATCACTGTTTACCGTTTCTTTCATTTACCTGTGGAGCAGCACATAAAATATATTAACTGTGCACAAATAATCAGGACTGTGCTTCTATTATTTAGGCCTGGGGCGGTGAACCTTTTTCTGCCAAGGGCCATTCGGAAATTTCTACCATCCTTCGGGGGTCGCACAAAATTATCAGCATGAAATTTCCCTGCTATATTTGGTTAAACAATCAACTCCCCCTACTATGGTGGTGTCACACACTTAGTTGCCACTGACATTGCTGGATGCTGCTGTGTATTTTGTCTTTAAGAGCTGCATGGTTGATAGTTGTGAAGGTCCTGGCCCTGTGTTGTGAACTGCATTCACTATTAGGTTCAACTGCTGGTTGAGGGGTTAATGTGTGACTCACCTCACCTCCCCTCCCCCTAGCCTTTAAATAGCCTCTCCTTCCATCAGGTGGTGCTGCTGATAGAGTTTCACTCTATGCCTGGTAGCCGTGCTGTGCTGACCTGTGTGTTTGTGTTGCTAAAGTTCTTTCCTTTGGAGTTGTTGTATCCCAGTTCTGTGGAGAGAGGTGAGGGGAGAATAGCGCAGGGCTGGTGGAGGAGGTTAGGGAGAGGCTGGAGGCCCAAACCTTCTCACCTTCAGAGATACCTTAGCGATCAGGGCCATTTAGGGTTCCTAGACTAGGGTTACACTAGTCTTCCCTGGTCACCCTGCCCATACCTGCCATTCCCTCATCAGTATTCTCACTATACCGATCGTGACAGGTGGCTGGGGCTGCTTCTTTAAGAGACATTGATCATGTTGATTCTCAACTGCTTTTCCAGGTTTGTTAGAGCCCTAGACATCACAGGAGAGGCTGGGGGCATATACGTCACTGGGAAGGCTGAGGCCTGAAGGTCCCGACACCTGATTTAGCCTGAATTACTTTCTCCTTGTTGCGTAATATACATTGTTGGATTTTACAATGAGACATTAGAACATTGTGCTAATATTTCTGTACATATGTGAACGAACATGATTTGTCAGATCTATTGTAGTATTTTAACAATGAGGGTCAGCTCAGTCTCCACCTGTTGTACTATCACTAATAGACTCTCGTAAGTGCTGGCTGACAGATCATTCTAGAAAATGTTGCTTAGAAACATCTGGAAGCTGAAGACGTTGCTTACAATTTCCAGACAAGCGATAATGAAACAGGTCTGTGCTTTACAATAATGGTCACTATTTAATGAAGTCTTACGTTTGCCAGCCTCTCGTCCCAAATCTTCCTGCTCTTTGACACTCCAGCATTGAGAGCCATATTATTATTAATCCGCTCATTTACAAAGTGACAGATGTAGGGGTCAGTGGATGAATATTTCCTTAAAAAAAAAAGTTTCATTCTTTATTACTATTTAATGACCCTGAGTAAGAATTCTTAGTATTACTGACTACAGTATAGAAAGAGAGCATTAATAACAATCCATTCTCTAGCCCCATAATCTCTTCTCAGTGACCAAATACTAACGCACGATGGAGCGCAGTGGTAGTTTTCAGCAGTTATGGGATAATCTACATGCCTCACAGCATGACTGTTTTTTGGTTTGTTATTTTAAGTAACATTGCTAAAAATAAATAAATTGACATTTTGTAAGAACATGTCACAAGTTTTGATGGGTGGGATCGGTTGCTGAGACCCTCATTGATCACTTAAACAAGGGCTTTCTGCCTTTCTAATTTAGTGATCTGTAGATGTCCCCTGCCAAACTACATTCCTGAACTGCTTCTTTTCCATTTTGTGAAAGTGCTATTTGTAACAATATGTGTAGATAGATGATCAACCTAATAAGGAAGCTATGCTCAGAACATGACCTATAATTTAAATCAGCTTTTTGTGTTAAATTAGTTTTTACAAATGTTTTAGGAAAATAGAAATCCTTCAATTGAACTTGCAATCCATGCTTGGGGTTAATGTCTGCAGTCACTATATATGACTGCAGACTTGTGAATCTTCACAGCATCCACAGTATGCACAGTCAAGATTGTCAAGTGTCATGGGTGGTCATTTGACCACAAATATGTAATGTGCATAATTCCGGCCATATTCTAAGTAGACATGTCCAGCCTCTCTCATTTTACTTGTATTGAGTGAGGCCAAGCACATCTTCTCAGCATGTGACTGATGTATGCAAATTTTATAATTGTAGTCACACGCCCATCTACCTCCTCCTGGTGAATCTTGACAGTGTGCATGCTGTGAGAATTCATAAGGCTGCATTTACATAGGCTGAATTCAAACTTGAACCCCCAACCTGGAGAACCCCTTTAACTTTCTGTTGTTTCAGGTTTTCCGCGTGCACATGAGCCACAAAGAACAGACTGTGACCATATCTTTTGCAATGAAGCATCAAATTAACATGTGTAAGGGTCATTGTGAAGGAGAGAGGAACAGGGGGAGCCGTGACATGACATACTGTGAAACATGGGTCCTTAGTTGTCAGCTGTGTATAGCTATGTTACCAGTCATTGTCAGCCTGATAATGGACCTTAATGAAATTTCTTCCTGAAAGGACGGAAGTATGAGTCTAAAAAAGCTCCAATGGCCAATATAAAAATTGCAACACTATATTTTTTTATTTAGATTGTGAAATAAAAAAAATTACTAAAATAGAAAAACATATAGCATAAAATTCTAATTTAAACACTGTAATTTTCTGATACCTTCCCTTTAATCCCTTTCATTTTCTAATTTTCGTATTTTCCTCCCCGCCTTCCAATAGCCATGATGATTTTAGTTATTATTATTTATTTTTATTCTGTCAATTTAGCCGAATGAAGGCTTCTTTTTTAAGGATGAGTTGTACTTTTGAATGACATCCTTCAGTTTACCGTATAGTGTACTCGAAAACAGGAAAATTCCAAGTGCGGTGGAATTGCAATTCCACAATGTTTTTTTTGTTTTTATTTTACTTACCATGTTCACTATATGGTAAAACTGACTAGTATGATTCTCCAGTTCAGTATGACTGCATAGCTACCAAAGAGGTATAGTTCTTTTGTATTTAAGTGGAGGAAAAAATTTGGAATTTTGTAAATAAAAAGAATTTCGCTTGTGCCACCATTTACCGTGAACCATAATGTTATTTCAGGACCTCGAGCTGTGTGATGGCTTATTTTTTGCACCCTCAGGTGATGTTTTTAGTTTTACCATTTTTGGGTAGATGCAATGTTTTGATTACCTTTAAAGGGATCCTGTCACCCCCAAAACACCTATAAACCTATTAAAACCTGTCCCTACAGCATATTAACACTTTCCCTACACTCCTTTTACCTCCTAAATGCACATAATGAAAGTGAATAAAAACGTTTTTACAGTACCTCATTACTCATGATAATGAGTGACTATGGTATTCATAGTCACTCATCCAGACTGCCCCTCTTCATACTATCACGCCTCAATAGGCGTGATCTTCATCATGGATTCAAACTGCAGCCTCTCTGCGCGCCTCCCCGCTGTGTCCTGTGTCTGCCCGGCTTCAGCGTGGGGCTGTATGACGCGACCCGCGTCATTTCCGGAGCCGGTGACGTCGTACAGCCGCGCCGCTGTGTCAGCTTCAAAATGCGCATGCGCAGTGCGGGAATTGAAGCTAACAGCGGCGCGGCTGTAAATACGTCACCCGGCGCCGGAAATGACGCGGGTCGCGTCATACAGCCCCACGCTGAAGCCGGGCAGACACAGGACACAGCGGGGAGGCGCGCAGAGAGGCTGCAGTTTGAATCCATGATGAAGATCACGCCTATTGAGGCGTGATAGTATGAAGAGGGGCAGTCTGGATGAGTGACTATGAATAGCATAGTCACTCATTATCATGAGTAATGAGGTACTGTAAAAACGTTTTTATTCACTTTCATTATGTGCATTTAGGAGGTAAAAGGAGTGTAGGGAAAGTGTTAATATGCTGTAGGGACAGGTTTTAATAGGTTTACAGGTGTTTTGGGGGTGACAGGATCCCTTTAATTGCAGCAGCCAAAAAAATAATTTTGGCATCTCTATTTTTTTTTCTCGTTATGTCATTTACTGATGGGATGATTTTTTCTATTTTGATGGATCAGACATTCCTGAATGCATCAATACCAAATATGTGTAGTTTTTATTTTTTCTAACTTTTATTTTTAATGGCGCAAAAGGAGATGATTTATATTTTTTTATGCATTTCATATTTTTGAAAACTTTTTTTTTTACTTTTTAGTGTGTTTACTAATACTCCTAGGGGATTTGAAGCTGCAATCATCCAATTGCTTGTGCTACACAGAGCCATGAATCCGCATTGCTCTATATAACAGAAATCACAATCTATGAATGTCAGCTCGCAGACAACGTTCACAGATGGATTGTAATGATAGACAGAGGGGTCACCAGCTGAACCCTGGCTGCCTTGACAACCCATCGGTGCCCCACGATCATGTCATTGGCACACTGATCGTTGCAATGAATGATACGCTCTCTGCTAGTGTGTGTTAAATCCCACTCTCAAAAGGCCACTTTACACGCACAGATATCTGTGTCCAACTTCTGAACAGATCTCTGGTTGCAGTGAAATCATGGACACATGGTTCCATTTTGTGGCTGTGTACAAATGGAGCAATGTGTCCATGATTTCACTGAAAACAGAGATCTGTTCAGAAGTTGGTCACATATATCTGTGTGTGTAAAGTGGCCTTTAGAGGCACATGATGGCTGATTATACAAGCTGCATGTGCAGGGAATGATACGAGCATATGAGACCG
Organism: Allobates femoralis; assembly: GCA_033576535.1. Lineage (NCBI taxonomy): Eukaryota > Metazoa > Chordata > Amphibia > Anura > Aromobatidae > Allobates > Allobates femoralis. The sequence goes on from JARQOC010000002.1 coordinate 418,595,688, forward strand.
CATCAAAGACAGGGACACAATGTTTGCCTAAATGTACGTGAAAAGTCATGTTTCCTTTAGGTCCTAAGGAGGCTAGAGGAATGGTAGGTATCTCATTAAAATGTCCTTATTATAATGTAGAAAATTATTCTTGCAGTATGTTTGCTCAATGTTTTCTATTTCTTTAAGTTATTTCTGAGAAGACACCCTTAATAATATGAATTATAAATAATAACAGGAACTTTTATGAACTTAAACTGAACTTTATGAACTTTAAAATGAACTTTTTCAGAAAGTCACATGAAACTCATATCTATTTTATCATGCGAAATATTCTAGAGGCAAAATACAATACAAATGAATCATCTCTTAATTACTACCGGTATTATACTTAAAAGGAATTAATCAACAGTTTTGCTAATGCATATGAGGGCAGCATGATGTAAGTGTACAGATCCTGATTCCAGCGATGTACAGGATACTGGGCTGCTTGCTACAGTCTTGAAAATCATGGTTTTACTGCTACAGATCTTCCAGTTCACTAAATGCTGAGCTCTCTATAACCCTACCCACACCACTTATAACTGTTTTCTGCATATACTGTGCATAGGCAGACAGCTGATAATCAGTGGTTATACAAAGTTATCAATATTTAAAAAGACGCCTCCACCAGGTTTTTCCGACATCAAGTGCTGTGACCACCAGTAAACCCTTATATACAGCAATGTAGAATGCTATATATATGCTGCCAAGATGATCTGCATAACATTAAAAAAGACCTTTTATTATACTCTCATATGGTCCAATGAGCATCGCTGGTCTTGATCTTGCGCCTCCTCTCTTTCTGCTTTGTGTGGATGATGCATCCACGCAGTGTCTTCCATCATGTACATTTCTCTATCCCGCTGAGGTCAGACCAAAGTACTGTAATGAGCAGATATGGAGAAATGTCACAGAGCGCCTGTGTACTGTCATACTTTAATCTGCCCTTAGCAGGAGAGAGAAAAGTGCGCATGTGCAGGAGCACAATGGAGGAAACTGTGTGTAGATGATGTAAGACACGTCACCCACATGAAATAAGAAGAGAGGACGTATCAGATCAAGACCAGCTACGCTCATTGGGGAATGCCCCATAGGTGAATATAATAAAAGGTCTATCGAATGTTATACAGATCAGCCTGGAGACTTGTATACAGCAGTCTAGAATGCTGTATATAAGGGCTTACTGGTGGCCGAAGCTTGTATGTAAAAAAATGCTGATAGGTTCACTTTAAGACTCCATGGCAGCAGTTGTCTAGAGAAAACCTATTCACATATTGATGAGCCTATAGTCTAAGTAGTCATATACTTTATTGATTAATTAAATTACATAGATTAAAAACAGGCTAAAGCACTGATAATGAGTAGACAGCAAAGGGGTGACACAACAGAGCAGGAGGAGATGAGGTAAGAGTTAGATAATAATGTTAAAGATTCACCATATGCCACTAATATGCAGCAAGATAAATACTAGTGCAACTCAATGAATTAGAATATCATCAAAAATCAATATCATATTGCCATGTTTCAGGGCGTTTCCGGGAGCCCTGAAGCACAATAACTAATAAATCAATATTATATTCACCCTTTGATGTCTCGTAGAATACGGCAGCACGTTTTTTAACCCTCCATCCTCCCTAGTTTAATTTTCGACCCTTGAGTTTTCATTGGCTGTAAGCCATAATCATCAACGTTAACAGAAAAAACACTTGAAATAGATTCTCTCTGTTTGTAATTACTCTGTATAATTATATATGTATTGAATTACTGAAATAAATTAACTTTTTGACGATATTCTAATTCATTGAGATACACTAGTATATAACCTGGTTCTAGTTCTCTAGTGGTAAATGACTACTAATAAAAACTACAGCAAGCAGCCCAGTAGGTGACACATTGCTAGAATCAGAGTCTCTGAATATATTATACTACTAGGTGGCATGTTCCTTGTGATAAATTTTCTTTAATGATCTCAGTACAGATAGAGCTCTGGTTACAATAAAGAATGATAGGTGTGGTCTAGGGTTTCAACAAACCTGAAACTGTACTTAAACATAACATATTGACATCTTGAGACATCCATAAGACAGGGTTAATAAATTTATTACATAAACATCTCTTCTGCCCACAGGACACATGTGCATCTGTTACTGAAATGTTGTTCTTGAGAAGTATGTCAACAATATGCATGATTAACCTCTAACGAAAATATAAGCATCTAAGACTAAGATGAGCAAAATGTCCTTTGTAGTTTCGTTCTAAGCAATGTATGTAAACATTTTCCCATGACTGATACGTAGACACTTCCGACCATTTCCCAATGCCATAACAGTGCCAGAAATTCTTGATCCCAGTCCTTAGCACGCAGTTACGTCCTGTTCTCATGTTCTTATTTTTAGGGATAAGCTGATCACATATAGTGTGTGATGTAATAAATGCCAATATTATGGGCCCATACTGTGCTTCTGTGTTTTTTTTTACTATATATAGCAAAAATTGCATTAGATATACAGTGCATTGAAAAAGTATTCATACCCTGGGAACTTTTCCACATTTTTTTTCACAATGTTTAAAATATTTAGAAAACCATGCGTTTCCTATACACTTCACAAATACTTGCTACTTTTTGTTGGGATATCACATAAAATCCCAATAAAATATATTTACATTTGTGGGTGTAATGTGAAAGTATGTAAACGTTCATGGGGTTTGAATACTTTTTCAAGGCACTGTATATATTCTTCCAATTAGGATATTTTTAGGGATGGGCGAATCTACTCGCTAGGACTCGTTACTCGGCGAGTAGTAAGGGACTCGCAGGACTCGGTAGTCTGCGAGTTTCCCAGTGATTACTCGCACGAGTCCAATGCAAATCAATAACAAACGCTGACAAAACTCGGATTGCCATTGTTTGCATTAGACTCGGCTACTGTGCCAGTGATAGCAGGGAAACTCGCAAAGTAACTGCTGTTTCTTTGCGAGCCGAGTCCAGCTGTCTTCTCTGTGCAGCTCCAGGGTCCTAGAGCCCGCCTGCTGCCTGATGTAGCAGTGCTGAGATTGTTCTCAGTCTGCTCATTCCCTGTGCATAGACATCTATATTTATGCACAGGGGATGTAGCAGAGAGGACATCGCGTTTTGGACTGCGTCGGACGGAAGAGGATTTTTTAAATTAAAGATGGAGTCCCTAATGGCTTTTTTTTATATCAAATAAAATTTTTTCTCTGTGTTGTGTTTTTTTAACCCTTTATTGGAGATTCTTAGTGGCTGGGTCAAACGTGGCCTGACATTAAGAATCTCAGGCTTAATACCAGCTTGTATAACAAAGCTGGTATTAACCCCTTTATTACCCAGCGTGCCACCGCCACCAGGGCCGCTGGAAGAGTGGGGTTCAGCGCCAGAGGATGGCGCTTCAATGAACGCGCCATCTTCTGGGGCGGCTGTGGGCTGCAATTTGCAGCGGGGGGTGCCCAGAAAGCTTGGGCATCCCTGCGCTGCGGATTCCAGCCCCCAGCTGCTTAGCTGTACCTGGCTAGACATAGAAATTGCGCGGAGCCCCACGTATTTTTTTTTTTATTATTTAATGAATTTCAGAGTCAGAGGCTCAGAGTCAGAGTCTCGGAGTCGGAGTCTCCTCAGAGTCGGAGTCTCAGAGTCGGAGTCGCCTCAGAGTCGGAGTCGCCTCAGAGTCGGAGTTGCCTCGGAGTCGTCTCGGAGTCGGAGTCGTCTCGGAGCCGGAGTCGTCTCGGAGTCGAGTCGGAGTCGGAGTCGTCTCGGAGTCGGAGTCGTCTCGGAGTCGGAGTCGTCTCGGAGTCGGAGTCGGAGTTGTCTCGAAGTCGGAGTCGTCTCGGAGTCGAGTCGGAGTTGGAGTCGGAGTCGTCTCGGAGTCGAGTCGGAGTCGGAGTCGTCTCGGAGTCGTCTCGGAGTCGTCTCGGAGTCGGAGTCGTCTCGGAGTCGAGTCGGAGTCGTCTCGGAGTCGGAGTCGTCTCGGAGTCGGAGTCGTCTCGGAGTCGAGTCGGAGTCGTCTCGGAGTCGGAGTCGTCTCGGAGTCGGAGTCGTCTCGGAATCGTCTCGGAGTCGGAGTCGTCTCGGAGTCGGAGTCGTCTCGGAGTCGTCTCGGAGTCGGAGTCGTCTCGGAGTCGGAGTCGTCTCGGAGTCGGAGTCGTCTCGGAGTCGGAGTCATCTCGGAGTCGTCTCGGAGTCGGAGTCGTCTCGGAGTCGGAGTCGTCTCGGAGTCGGAGTCGTCTCGGAGTCGGAGTCGGAGTCGTCTCGGAGTCGGAGTCGTCTCGGAGTCGGAGTCGTCTCGGAGTCGGAGTCGTCTCGGAGTCGGAGTCGTCTCGGAGTCGTCTCGGAGTCGGAGTCATCTCGGAGTCGGAGTCGGAGTCGTCTCGGAGTCGGAGTCGGAGTCGTCTCGGAGTCGGAGTCGTCTCGGAGTCGGAGTCGTCTCGGAGTCGAGTCGGAGTCGGAGTCGTCTCGGAGTCGGAGTCGTCTCGGAGTCGGAGTCAAAAAAATGCGTGGGGCTCCGCGCAATTTCTATGTCTAGCCAGGTACAGCTAAGCAGCTGGGGGCTGGAATCCGCAGCGCAGGGATGCCCAAGCTTTCTGGGCACCCCCCGCTGCAAATTGCAGCCCGCAGCCGCCCCAGAAGATGGCGCATTCATTGAAGCGCCATCCTCTGGCGCTGAACCCCGCTCTTCCAGCGGCCCTGGTGGCGGTGGCACGCTGGGTAATAGAGGTTAGGGCCAGCTTTGTATTATCAGCTGGCCCTAAGCCCAAAATTTATGGCGGTCACGCCAATATTAGACATGACCGCAATGAATTTCTATTAAATTGTTTTAAAAAAAACACAACACAGAGAAATTTTTTTATTAGAAATAAAAAAAAAAGCCATTAGGGACTCCATCTTTAATTAAAAAAATCCTCTTCCGTCCGACGCAGTCCAAAACGCGATGTCCTCTCTGCTACATCCCCTGTGTATAGATATAGATGTATATGCACAGGGAATGAGCAGACTGAGAACAATCTCAGCACTGCTACATCAGGCAGCAGGCGGGCTCTAGGACCCTGGAGCTGCACAGAGCAGACAGGACTCTTCTCTTATCTGTGCGAGTTTCCCAGCGATTACAGTTACAAAGTAAACGAGTCCAATGCAAATAAATGACAAAACTAGGATTGCTTCAGGCTGAAGCTTCCGAGACACATCTGCGATTTGTAAATCACACACTACTCGCTATTACTCGCTTCCCCATTCATTAACATTGGACTCGCTAGACTCGCAACGAGTAGCGAGTCCTGTGCTCGGACTCGCTAGAGTCAAGCGATTCCGAGTAATTTAGGATTCGCCCATCACTAGATATTTTGCCATTGCTTGTAGAGGAGGCATAAATGAAGCAGAATATATTACACACACAGTGCATATGGATGCTTGCTACAAAACTATAGGGCTGCCATGTGCCGCCATATAGGATATGTGCCCTGACAATGCAGTTTTTTTATTTTTAGGATAATGTAAGTGACTTTTGCTGTTTTGGGCTTTCTGCTCCTGGTCACCATTTGATAGCATATACAGTGCCATCATTTTATGATTAATGAAGGTTTAAACACTGGATCCCTTCCTAATCATGAGAATAAAGGGGCTGCAGTGGTGATTATGTGCTGAGGTTTCAGAGAATAGATATCTCCTTCATCCTGCCGAAATCACATATTGTCCTGATGAAGGAATATCCATTCTCTGAAACGCGTTGATGAATAGATCATGTTGGTCCAGGATTTCTGCCTTTTGTCTGTTATTACAAGGCAGTGCAGATTAACCTCCTTCTCTTCGAAGAGTCATTCATCTATCCTTGGGGGACTGCTGCTACCGTTCTTCTACCTGCGTTAATAGTAGCTGTGACTTTCACAACCCTTTAAGGTGTGTGCTTCCACTTGTCTTAATAACTTTATTTACTAGACCCCATTATTGATAGATTTGGTGGTGGTCCTGGATCTCATACCCCATTGATACAAAGTATTGACATATCTTTATGAGATGGGAATACTCGTATTTAAGAATCTAATCTAGTCTATGAAAAATGTGGCAAGTCATTACTTTAATGGAAATCTGTCACAAGGTTTTTGCTACTCCATTAACAAATATAATATATACGGGCACATACCCTGATTCCAGCTCTGTGTCAATTACGGGGCTGTTTGCTCTTATTTTGATAAATTCACAGTTTTCTTTGCTGCAGATCTATTAGTTCTCTGAATGCTGAGCTCTGAGTAAGCTTGCTGACATCACTGATTGTCCATGTACAGTGTAATAATAATAATAATAATAATAATAATAATTTTATTTATACAGCGCCAAACATATTATGCAGACCTTTATAATTCAGAGAGAACATGTACAGACAATATGAGACAATAAAGTGTAACACAATTCAACAGATACCAGGAGAAGTGAGGGCCCTGCTTGCAATTTTATAGTTTAGAGGAGGCACAAAGGGTAAATGGTAAAAAGTGCTTGTCATACAAGGTCCATCTATATATATAATAAATAAGATTCACATAATGCTGCATGAACCGGTCAACAGCCAGGATTTGTACAAGTTCAGATAAAGCGCTATTAAGTGCATGTACACAGAACACTGCCCCAGTGGTGGGGGTGGGGTTATACAGAACTCATGAATATGCTTGACTACCTTACAGCAGGCCTACTAGTCCTGTAGTAATAATCTGTTGATAAAACAGTGTTTTTATTTAAACTACACTAAATAGCCCAGTAAGTCACATGTCACTGTAATCAAGGTTTATTATACTACATTACCCTTCTCTCAGATTATTTGCGCTATGTGGAGTGAATTTACCTATGATCATGCTTGACATGGTGCCTGTATTCTTGCCATGTTGTGGCATTAGCAGTTTATTACAATTGAGTTCCAGAATGAGAATGATCAAGTTCAAACACAAATAAATCATCCTGTCATCCCTTATGCGAGTTTTCAGCTTTGGCTGAGAAGTTTCTTTAAGCCTTTTTATCATGCCCTCTTGTTGTATAGGCAGACCACATTTAATGCACTCCTTGCTGCTTATCCTCTTCTTTTCCAATGTGTCTTTCTGCTGTGATTTAACCTCTCGTTCAACTTTGCAGCTCTCCCGGTTTCTCTTTCAATAACTGTAAACACAGTATGGATGATTGCACAACACTCTGGACTCAAATTGCTAAGAAAAGTAAAATATTAAAATAAAAATATTTGTGTTACCGTAACAAAACACTTGACCGTTTGCTTTGAACAAAGCTCAGAGAACGTATTTGTCTAGACTGCCCGCTTTATTATCATGGTGACAACCACAGTATATAACTTTGAACACTTTACAATGCTCAGTGTATGTGTCCTGACCTTGTTTCATAATAACAAAAGAAACAATATAATTTGTAGAGGAATCCCAATAAATCCTGAGGTCTGTTTTCTGGCTTACCTTTGCTTGTATTAGGGTGGGTTATGGCACTGCTTCCCACGACCCATTTAAGATGACTTGGGGTTCTGGATGACCTCTCATCCATTCTGCTTGAGATTTATAGGGCCAAATAGATAGTTTGGAAGAACAGTGAAGAACAGTGTGAGATCTACTTCTAAAGCGCACAATTTTGGCTGAGATTCCTGTTCATAGGCTGAAAGAACAACAGGTGTGACAAAAGGAGACTCATAAAAAGAATATTTACAAGGATCTAAAATGTATCTCTAGAGACTACATATAAAAGTCTCAATGTTTCTGATGATCACCATGGGGAAACGCAATGTTCTGCACAAACACAACCAAGAAATAATGCTCTTAATTAAAGTAAAGTCACAATGCAGCTTGCCAGACACATTCAAGCTAGAATATGTATGTTGTTTTGACGAGCCCCCTTGGTTGATGCGATAGTAAGACCTTTACTAGACACTATTTACAGAGACAAACATTTGCCTTCAATAAATAAAAACAATAAGTATTATATGAAACCAGTTGTAATGATTGATACTTCTTGAAAACCTCTCCTGGGTTTTTTTTTATTTAAACTGAGTAGCTCCTCCAATTGATGTTGCTTCACTGATTCTGGAATATTTTTTCTCTGTGCCTCCATTCTAAAGGTATATGTCCCAATAATAAGATGGAAGTTTTTCCTTCAACCAATTAGGCGTACACCACAGATTGTTTGTGTGGGTGTGGCCATGTAGACGAGCCCGGGGTAGTTGCCATAGGCGACTGCTGGGATAGTTGCACTCCAGCACACTACTTTAAACTGAGAGTCCCTGGTGTGTGTGGGTGCTGGTGTTCTCACTTTTAGTACCTCCAGACCCTTCCAGTCTTGCTCCTCACTTGGTCTATAGGATTGCCAGAAAGGGATGACAGAGATGAGGGTAAAACCAAGGTAAACCTTACTGAGCACATCTTCAAGGTACATTAGACAGCAGGCAGTTCACTTTTCTTCTTCTGTGTAACACAGAGGCACAATCCTAATGGTTACTGGTGATGGCATAATGTAAGTATTGTCATCACCAGTAATCATATAATCAGTAAACCATGGATAGTGATCCTTTACAGAAGGATGCTCCTAGAACCTCTTCCACCTTTGGTGCATTAGCTGGGCAGCACCCTGTCTTCACCGTGTTCACCTGAGCCTGAGCATCGCTAAAGATTCCACTTGAGAAAGACGGCACTACACCGTCGAAACATGTCGTGGTGACAGAGGTTTTTCTTAATAAAGGACTTCTCACCTGATCAGGATTCCTTGCCCTGTTCTGAGCGCCCAGCAGGAGATCGTGCTATTTGTTCCACTGGTATTTATCTCTCCCTGAGGGCCCGGCAGGAGCTGCTCGTTCTTAGCCGCAAGGACCTGTATCGCCGTGGCTACGGCTTAACACTGGAGACATAGAACCTGTCTTACGGCAGCGCGCCCGGTCACATGGGACGTGAGGAGGCGGAGCCTGTGTAATACGAGGAAACAACCTGGCTTAAGGGGGAGACCCCTATAATCGATCACACTTACACCAGTGTTGTGCATGGACCGCACAACACTAGGAGGTTAGTAGACATAGAACCATAAGTTAACAGAGACTAAGGTGATATTGTACCATTGCGCCCCCTTTCTCTCCTTTTGTCTTTACATGAGCATCGCTACACTCACTTTCCCTTCACTCTCTCTGTCTCTGTCCCTGAGATTCCTGTTGCCTGAAGGTTTCCTTTTTGGTCTTTGTGTTCCACTTGTCTCCAACACTCCGATCCTTCCCTCACCACACCAGTCCCAAACTCTCTCTATCCAGCTCCTCCTCACACTCCCTATGCCCCACCTCCCCATGCCCTTCACGTATTGTGGGCCTACCATATTTAATTCAACCCATGGCCACTTTGTTGGGGAGCGAGGTGACAGGAGGAGCGGGGAGAGGAGGAGAGAGGATCCAAACTGATCCTGCAAAATATCGGAATCGGATGCCAAATAGGCATCCGATTGCAGGCATCAGTTTGGATTCGTTGCTGTCCGAAGGCACCTGCAAAACGTCGGATCCCCTCGGACAGCACAAAAACGCTGTGTGAAAGCAGCCTTAGAAAAAGTTGTAGTTTATCTGTTTGCATTGGTTTTGGAATGTTCCAAAAAAACAAAACAAAACTAGAATGAATAACTGCACCTTACATCTACTAATCCATTATTAATGAGACTTCAGTATAGCACCTTAATTTAGACATGTTACAAAATTGATGAATTAAAGAATGTATGAGCTCATAAGTTGTTTAAACAGTATTTCAAAAGCAAGCCATTAAGCGCAATGTTTGTCCTGTCACTGACTTCTTAACCACCCAAGATTTGATAGCAGCTAAAGGTATCTTAACATTTTGTTTTCTCAGAGTTACAGTTTCCTTTGATCAGGTGATTTCATATGGGAAAATTCCTCAACCACAGATAATTACTTGGCATGTATACAATAAAAAAAACAAAAAAGACAAAGCTAGCTATATTTCTCTGTGTATGTCAGTGAAAGATGATTTAGGCCACATGCACACATGCACAAGTGCACACATTGGGTATTTGGTCAGTATTATACCTCAGTATCTGTAAAGCCTTGGTAACACGCTTCAATGGTCGAACGATCCAACCAACAATCCGACTTGACCTAGATTGCTTGAACGTCCTTCAAAGATCGATAGTGAAATGTCAGACGTACAGATATCGTTAACGACGCAGCAACGATTCCGTGACAAGCGAATGATACTTGCGGTCGTTTGATCGCCTACATCCTAAAGTTCTGAATAGGCGAGCTCGTTAACAACATCGTTATCAAGGTGTCACACACCGATGCTGCAGGTTGGACAGATGATCATCGCTTGGTTTAAGGTCCTGATCACAAACCTCAGATGAACGATCAGCCGACTTATCGTTGATCTTTCCTACTTGACGATATCGTAGCGTGGAACGGGCCCTTAAGACAAAACCATGAGTGGCTAAAAAATACAGAAGTAGTGACATGTTTTTGGCTTATAAATAATGACGTGAAATACTTACCAAATACTCAAAGTGTGCACATGGCCTAATGATAAATGTTACAAAACAAAAAAAAGTAGTGCACATGTTCTATTACACCTCTCGTCTAAAGGCCGCTTTACACGGCGCATATTGTTCTGATATACAATTCACATACAATTTCACGGGAGGGCGCACGTTTTTGGCATTTGTCCAAGATCGCATAGGAGATGTTACACAGGGAGATATCGGCAGGCAATGCAACTACGATGTGGTACGCCCCTCTTGCACACTGCGTCTGAGCAACTCAGGGAATGACCAATTAACATTGGAGTGAATAGAGAAAGTTGCGCTGCAAATCGTAGTTGCGCTGTCACATAGCACGATCATGCCAGATCGTCAAGCCAATATTGCACGGTTGAAGAGCATGCACAATCCACAAATGATATCGTTTTTGCATTGTTCTTACGTCGCTTGCTCCTTTACACGACACAACACACGAACGATATTTAACTTCAACGCCCCTACCACGTGACTTTTTATCGTAGTTGCGTTGCGATATCGCGGCATGTAAAGCGGCCTTAATTGTTCTGCATGTTTATACAGTATATATAAATATAAAAGTAAATACACCTATATATTTGAGAAAATATAAAAATAAACATTTTTTCAAAAAAACTCGAATTGTTGATGATTTTTTTTATACTTATCTTTGTGAAGTAAGGCACTTGGTACACATATTCAGTTTTTTTTTTCACTTAAGTATTAAAACGCCTGACAGAGACTGGACATTATGTATTAATTCTAACTGTTAGGCTGGAAACACACTGGCGTTTAAAAAATCGGTCCGTTTCTCATGCAGGAGAGTTGGACGAGTGATATACATTTTTTGATCCATGTGGCATGCAACTGCTATGCGAGTGTGCTACTTTTCTCAAATAACATTCGAGTGGTGTCCGAGTGCAATGCGTTTTTTTTCTCAGCAGCTATTACTGTACAATCATTTACAGGAACCTTTTACAGTGTTCTGAGCTACAGAATGATAATGTATTAGTTAAAAAAATGGATGGCACTAGGATGGTCCGTGTGCTGTCCATGATTTTGTTGGACCCATTGACTTGCATTGGCGAGTCTCGCGCGTGAATCGCATACTGTTGCAGCATGTTGCAACTTTTTTCTCATCCAGATTCTGTACGAGAAATAGTGGAGGACACAAATTAATCTGTTCTGACTCATTGAATAACATTGGTCCGAGTGCAATACGAGATTTTCTCGCATTGCACTCATCCGATTTTCACGCCAGTGTGTCCTTACCCTTAGGCATTCAGTGGAAGTATTAATTCTGGTTTCAAATATGCTGGAACTGTCTAGGGGAAGGGAGTACTGATAAGGTGAACATGACCATACAGCTCATAATGCTGATCCAATAAGGGGGGAAATAAAATTGTTTGTTGTTATGCACCTGGGTCTTAAAAATTCTCAGAGATTAGAAACTGAAAGCAGTTTACATATAGGAATAAGGCCCCTTTCACATCAGCGTTTTACGCTGATCGCGGCAGTTGCGGTGGAAAAAACGCTACTGCCACGATTACCGCATAACGATCGCACTTGTGGTTCACTTGCGGCAAGCCCCATACAATGTCTATGGGGCTTGCGGTAAGTGTGCGGCAGGTGCGGCAAGTGCGGTTTCGGCACTCGCGGCAGATACGGCCACGAGAAAACCGTGGCTGACCGCATTTTTTTTTCGCCGCCGCATCTGCCGCAAGTGTCGAAACCGCAACTACACGGCACTTGCCGCACCTGCCGCAAGCCCCATAGACTTTGCATGGGGCTCGCCGCAGGTGGAACGCAAGTGCGGCCGTTATGTGGTAATCGCAGCAGTTGCAGTTTTTTCACTACAACTGCAGCGATCAGCATAAAACGCTGATGTGAAAGCACCCTTACCCCAGATGGTCATATTATGCATTGCATTGATTAGAATTAATATGATATTTCATGACTCTCCAATTAATCTTACATCCTGGGGCTTTTCACCATGATGCACCAACACTTATTGATAATAATAGACTCGATAGTTATTTTTATTTTAGTTTATGACTAAGGTTAATATTATTTTCAAAAGGAACAATAAAGTTTGCTGTTTACACAGTACAATCTAATTAGGAACTATATTGATTATGATTATGGATGACAGCTGACTCACAAGAAAACTCCCTTTCTGAACACTACCTGTTAATATTTGATGCAAAATGTTGAATATTCATTATTAGACTGTGCAAAAGATATTACTTTTGGTGTCTCTGTTCAGAACTATGTCTGTATGTCTGTATGTTAAGTATTTAGTAAAGTTTTACCTCAGTTTTTGTAAGCCACAACCAGGAGTGGATAATAAATATAGACGTGGTAACTGTGTTTCAGGCTGCCTTCACACTGGCGTTCCCCTCCGCAGCGTTCTGCGGAGGGGAATCGCCATGTGTGCGCAGCGGCCGCCAGCTCCTATCTTTATAATGGGAGCGCACGGTGCTGCGCTTGACAGCGCAGGACCGTGCACACCCATTCACTCCCATATGTGATCTCTGCGCAGGCGGATGCCTGCGCACAAATCACACACTCCCGCCCGCACCAGGGACGCAACATGTCGCGTCCCTGGTGCGGACGAGACTGTGTGATCTGTGTGCAGGTGGATGCATATGGGAGTGAATGGGTGCGCACGGTGCTGCGCTGTCAAGCGCAGCACCGTGCGCTCCCATTATAAAGATAGGAGCTGGCGGCCGCTGCGCACACATTGCGGACCCCTCCGCAGAAAGCTGCGGAGGGGTCCGCAAATGTAAACCCAGCCTTAATTATACTTTTCCTCTGATTGTTTTGCCTTACAAATAATGAGGTAAAGAACTCACCAAATCAAAAAATACTGAGGTAAAAAAACTCACCAAATACTGAGGTAAAAAAACTGACCAAATACTGAGGTATAAAAACTACAAATACGAGGTATAAAACTACCAAATACAGAGGTAAAAAATCACCAAAACTAAGGTAAAAAACCTCACCAAATACTGAGGTAAAAAAACTACCAAATACTGAGGTATAAAAACTGAGCAAATACTGAGGTATAAAACTCACCAAATACTGAGGTAAAAATTCACCAACACTAAGGTAAAAAAATCACCAAATATGAGGTAAAAACGACCAAAACTCACCAAATATTCAGGTAACAAAACTGCACTGAGCTAAAACTCACTGACGTAAAATACTCACCAAATATGAGGCTAAAATACACTACTCCCAAATACTGAGGTAAAAAACTGACTAAATACTGAGGTAAAAAACTCACCAAAAACTGAGGCAAAAAAAACTCACCACATAAAAACTCACCAATGCTCAGTGTGTGCATGAGGCCTAAGGGTGCATGCACACGATCAGTATATGCAGCGTTTTGGATGCAGCGTCTTGCCGCTTCGTCCAAAACACTGTGTAGTACAGTATAAGCATAGTGGATGGGATTTCACTATGCTTAAGCCGACCACAGCGATCTGAAAGCAGCGGTGCGGGTTACCGACATAAGATAAGATAAGATAAACTTTATTGATCCCGGAGGAAATTACAATATTACAGCAGCAGAACAAAGATCAAGAACATTTCACACTTTACAAAATAAGTCTATATGGACAGCAGATGTGGCAACAAAGGACCCACTACTTAATCTAAAACCTAAATAAATACACACCAGACGTTTGTGGAAGCAATGGCCATGGAGCTTTGTTAAATGGTTATTTTATTTATTAAACTACAAACCCAAAACTTTATATTCTTGCATAAATAATTAAAATACCAACCATTCTCTTATCACCATTAAACTAATTCGCTCATATACAAGAGCAATCTTGCCCAAACTAATAAAGCTTCATGACAGGAAGAACAGAAGATATATGGAAGGGTAGACAGAGAAAAACAGGGGAGGGTGGGTGGGCATCTTCTTGTCCTGACTGGACAGGTAATGGTCACTCTCACTGACCACAGTCCTTTTATATTCAGTACTAGATGGCGGCCTGATTCTAAAGAATCTGATAGTCTAGAATCCATATATAGTTTATTTACTAATAGTTACGGGAGTGCGGTGAAATGAATTGTGTGTATACAGGCGGCTCTGTGGGTAGCACAGTATACGGTGGCTCAGTGGTTAGCACTGCGCGGTGGCTCAGTGGTTAGCACTGCGCGGTGGCTCAGTGGTTAGCACTGCGCGGTGGCTCAGTGGTTAGCACTGCGCGGTGGCTCAGTGGTTAGCACTGCGCGGTGGCTCAGTGGTTAGCACTGCGCGGTGGCTCAGTGGTTAGCACTGCGCGGTGGCTCAGTGGTTAGCACTGCGCGGTGGCTCAGTGGTTAGCACTGCGCGGTGGCTCAGTGGTTAGCACTGTGCGGTGGCTCAGTGGTTAGCACTGTGCGGTGGCTCAGTGGTTAGCACTGCGTGGTGGCTCAGTGGTTAGCACTGCGTGGTGGCTTCATGGTTAGCACTGCGCGGTGGCTCAGTGGTTAGCAGTGAGTGCGGTAAAAGTGGTCAGCGCGGCGGCGTGGGCAGAGTGGTCAGCACACACATGCACACACTCCGCTATACACATACACACATACACACACACAAATCTATATAGATGTAGAAGTATACACACATACTGTACATTGCATATAGACAAAGGCACATACACACACACACAAATGTATATAGATGTAGAGGTATATACACACATTAGTGGCATATACACAAACACACATGTATATTATATACAAACATATATATATGAGGAGAGCGGAGGCTGGAGGGCAGAGGAGAGCAGAGGCTGGAGGGCAGAGGAGAGGAGGCTGGAGGCATGGAGAGGGCAGAGGAGAGCGGAGGCGAGGAGGAGAGCGGAGGCTGGAGGGCAGAGGAGAGCGGAGGCGGGAGGGCAGAGGAGAGCGAGGCAGGAGGGCAGAGGCAGAGGAGAGCGGAGGCAGAGGAGAGCGGAGGCTGGAGGAGAGCGGAGGCAGAGGAGAGCGGAGGCTGGAGGGCAGAGGAGAGCGGAGGCAGAGAGAGCGAGGCAGGGGAGAGCGGAGGCTGGAGGGCTGAGGAGAGCGGAGGCAGAGGAGAGCGGAGGCAGAGGAGAGTGGAGGCTGAGGAGAGCGGAGGCTGGAGAGCAGAGGAGAGCGGAGGCTGGAGGGCAGAGGAGAGCGGAGGCTGGAGGGCAGAGGAAAGCGGAGGTTGGAGGGCAGAGGAGAGGGAGGCTGGAGGGCAGAGGAGAGGGGAGGCTGGAGGACAGAGGAGAGGGAGGCTGGAGGACAGAGGAGGCTGGAGGACAGAGGAGAGCGGAGGCAGAGGAGAGCGGAGGCAGAGAGAGCAGAGGCAGAGGAGAGCAGAGGCAGAGGAGAGCGGAGGCTGGAGGGCAAAGGAGAGCGGAGGCTGGAGGGCAGAGGAGAGCGGAGGCAGAGGAGAGCGAGGCAGAGGAGAGTGGAGGCTGGAGGGCTGAGGAGAGCGGAGGCAGAGGAGAGCGGAGGCAGAGGAGAGTGGAGGCTGAGGAGAGCGGAGGCTGGAGAGCAGAGGAGAGCGGAGGCTGGAGGGCAGAGGAGAGCGGAGGCTGGAGGGCAGAGGAAAGCGGAGGTTGGAGGGCAGAGGAGAGGGAGGCTGGAGGGCAGAGGAGAGGGGAGGCTGGAGGACAGAGGAGAGGGGAGGCTGGAGGACAGAGGAGGCTGGAGGACAGAGGAGAGCGGAGGCAGAGGAGAGCGGAGGCAGAGGAGAGCAGAGGCAGAGGAGAGCAGAGGCAGAGGAGAGCGGAGGCTGGAGGGCAAAGGAGAGCGGAGGCTGGAGGGCAGAGGAGAGCGGAGGCAGGAGGGCAGAGGAGAGGGGAGGCTGGAGGGCAGAGGAGAGGCTGGAGGGCAGAGGAGAGCAGAGGCTGGAGGGCAGAGGAGAGCAGAGGCTGGAGGGCAGAGGAGAGTGGAGGCTGGAGGGCAGAGGAGAGCGGAGGCTGGAGGGCAGAGGAGAGTGGAGGCTGGAGGGCAGAGGAGAGCGGAGGCAGGAGGGCAGAGGAGAGGGGAGGCTGGAGGGCAGAGGAGAGGCTGGAGGGCAGAGGAGAGCGGAGGCTGGAGGGCAGAGGAAAGCGGAGGCTGGAGGGCTGAACACTCACTGGACTGTCGGCGGTCAGCGGCAATGCTGGCGGCGGTGCCGGAGGCCGCTCACGGGAGTGTGGGCGGGGCCGGCTCCCTGATGGAGGAGAGTCACCGAGTGTGTGCGGTGAGCGGCAGGACTGGGAGCGGTGCCGGCGGTGGCCGCACACCAGAGTGTGGGCCGGGCCGGTTCCCGAATGTGGGTGGGCGCACACCGGGCTGTGTGCGGGGCTGGTGGCGGATGGCGGTCCCTGAAGGAGGAGGAGAGTGGGCGATGAGCGTCAGGGCTGTGGGCGGTGCCGGCAGAGGCCGCACACCAGAGTGTGGGCTGGACCGGTTCCCGGATGTGGGTGGGCGCACATGGGGCACTGTGCAGGGCCGGTGGCGGGATAGTGGCGAGTGGTGGCGCTTTAGCGCCCACCGCGAGGCGCGGTGCCGCTCGTGGGTCTGGTGGTTCCGGTCTTATTGCACAGGTCCGGAGTCCATCACGGAAGTTGGCCGGATTGGCCGGAAGTGGCCTTCGGGTTTTATATGTAAGATTCCCGCTCAAATACTACTGACCAATCACACGCTGTTGCTAATGTCCGTCCAGCAGGTCTCCACTCCCAGCCTGCTCGATAACCATGGTGATGAGGCTCCCTCATCACCTCACAGATCTAAATACAGCTCCAAATTACCTCAGACCTGTAACATAAAAACACATACACACAAGTTAAATAAATCTCTACCTAGCCTAAATATAAAAACCCAGAAAGGGGGTCCGTGTTGCCATGAAACCCCCCCCCCACTTAAAATGCCGGTGCTTTGCCATTCCACTCCTCCGCAGCATGTTCATTTCATGCTGCGGAGTCGTAAGCGGCTCCCATTGGGTAACTGCAGGGAGAAGCCACCCTGCACCCGCCGCATATGGTGAGTATAGGGTGGCTGCTCTCTCCCTGCAGCCACCCGCGGCTTCACTCGGGTCCGGAGGAGCTGCGTCCAACACGCAGCTCCTCTGGATCGTGAGCACACAGCCTAATAATACTTGCTAGCATGTACAATTGTGAATAGGGTCATGAAATGTTAGATCTCTTTTTTTCCATATAGCTGCTACAAGATTTACAGTGGAAAGCAAAACACAATATCAAACAGGGTCAAGGAAAGAGAAAGGCCACAAGTTGTCTGAGAATGGGAGACATGGAACCCTGGGGTTTCTGTAATACTGGATCTGATAAAGCAGCTACACTGACATTCTATAAGTTATTTTTGCAGAAAATATTCCATTTATATTACACTCCCATTTATGTAGTCAGAAAGGATTATTGGTTTACTAAGAAGTCATTAAAATGTTTAGCTAGTAGAAAAAGAAATTATTGTTTTGTCTGAAGAACATCAAAAATGATAAAGATAAAAGAAGCCAGGGACCAAGAATTTTTCAAGCCAAATTCCATGAAGTGAGAGGCAGGTCTTTTAACTCTGTCAGGGGTTAAAGGGCAGAATTGATGAAGGCAGTTATTGTAATCAACATGATTGGCAGGGTATGTACTAAGTCAAGTGCAAATGACTTGGAATGTAAGAGAAAGCAGTAGGACATTGCTGTACAGTACATGGAGGTCATTTTATTACTGCCTCAATATAAAGCAGAGCTAGTCAAGCAGCAACACAGTGTTAGTCATCTGGTATTTCCCATGGTAATGTCTTGACATTATTATCTATAGTTTTCAAAAGAACTGCTTGTATCTCTGGAAAATGGAAAATTCTTCTTATTTAAATAATTACTTAAAGAAAAAAAAATACAAAATCATATGATAAACTTGGAACAATTTGTTTCATACTAATGGCAGCTGTTATGGCTAGTTACTGGAAGGATTAACAAGTGCATAACCCTCAACCCTACAAAATACAATTATCCAGTTTCTTGTAACCCACCATTGTTCATTCACTTTGTGGAATATTCTAAAAATGTAATTCTTCAGTCTTCCCTCCGTCATCTCCATCTCATATTTTGTTCACCTACTCTGTTGATAGGTGATAAAATTAGTGGGAAACTCCACTAAGATACAAAGAGGATCTGTCACCACTTTTAAAGGAATCTGACAGTTCATACATTGTGCCTTTCCATGGGAAGCATGTATCAGACCCTGGCTGTATAATATCAACCAGATATGTATGCCTTAGGGTGCATGCACACGATCAATATATGCAGCATTTTGGATGCAGCGTCATGCCACTGCGTCCAAAACGCTGCGTAGTACAGTATAAGCATAGTGGATGGAATTTCAAGAAATCCCATCCTCACTATGCTTAACCCGACTGTAGCAATCTGACAGCTGCGGTGTGGGTTGCCGGCATTCCGCTCCTCCTCCGCATGTTCATTTCATGCTGCGGAGTTGGAAGTGGCTCCCATTGGGTGACTGCAGGGAGAATCCGCCCCGCACCCATCACACAGGGTGGGTGCAGGGCGGCTGCGGTCTCCCAGCGGACAGCCATGGCTTCACTCAGGTCCGGAGGAGCTGCGTCCAACACGCAGCTCCTCCGGACTGTGAGCACACAGCATTAGGCTGCATACTCACAATCAGTATACGTAGCGTTTTGGACGCAGTGTCATGCTACTGCGTCCAAAACGCTGCGTAGTACAGTATAAGCATAGTGGATTGATTTTCAAGAAATCCCACCCTCACTATGCTTAACCTGACCACAGCGCCTTTTTAGCTGCAGTGCGGGTTGCCGGCATTCCGCTCCTCTGCAGCATATTCATTTCATGCTGCAGAGTCGGAAGCGGCTCCCATCGGGTGACTGCAGGGAGAAGCCGCCCTGCACCTGCCGCACATGGTGAGTACAGGGCAGCTGCGGTCTCCCTGCGGCCACCCGCAGCTTCACTCAGGTCCGGAGGAGCTGGTCCAACATGCAGCTCCTCCAGACCGTGAGCACATAGCCTTACTTGATAGCCATCAGGTGACCTAGCTACATGTTTGACTATGGTAGTTGAAAAAGCTAGTTCCAGCTTGTATTCGCCCATTCACCTTCAGTGACAGAACTCTCTCTGTGTATGAGGAGAGATCTGTCAGTCAGGTCTGGCAGAAGCAATTGGGGACCAGCCTTTCTGACTGTTGTCAGCTTGGTCCCTAGCTGGTTTTAAAATATGATTAAAGGGCACAATGCAGAGTAATAAGAAAAGCCTCCAAATCATTATAAAATGGTAAATGAAAGTGTGTATCAAAGTAGACATTTGAAGATAACCGATGGGTTCCTTTACTAACACCTTGTTGATACCTTGACTTTCTGTCCATGGTAAGCATATCTTTCCTTGTACAGATATCTTTTTCATATTGAGACACCTGACCTGATTTTTTGGTGTTTTCAAATATATTTTTGTTACATTCTATAAAAAATAAAGTAGGTTGCAAAATTAATTATTTCAAGTGTACAATTTCAACTCACAGTGAATACTTTATGGCTATAGCAGTATGTTTTTCTGTTCATAGGGTTCTTCTGAAAGGAGAAGGTTAGGTCAGGCATGGCAATTGTCATCTGACAAGCAGAGCTAATCTATGTGCTGTTAATATAACAACCTAGACCTGATTTCTAACCTCACTCCCAGTGCAACTTCCTAGTGGAATGTATCAAAGTCTTTAGTCTTGGTGACTGGTTAGTGCATTGTCTCCAGGGTGTGTATGTGTTTACATATGAGTAAAAATGACATAGCTTTTTGGATAAAATTGATTTCAATTTTCACTGCTAGCACATTGTTTTTTAGTACTTTCATAGTATATAGAGTTTGAGTAGCGCAAAGTGTCTTCTGTCAGAATTTACCATCCCCCATGTAAAATGGATCTTATAAACACTCTCGTGAAAGGTCTGTGTAAGGTCAAACTAAATCGCCATCTGCACAATGGTTTGCTAACCTGGGTTTGACAGCAGGACATTGGGTTGGTTAATAAAGTAAAAGTCTTCAATCAGGCATCTTCAAAGACTGGTTAAACTTATGTTAGTCGGCATATGGATGAACGTATTTTTTTAGAAAATCTGAATATTAAGAAAAAGCTTTAACAACTAGGTGAAGGCTTTAGGGGCCCCATACACAATAGATAAATGTCAGCTGAACTGTTGGCTAGTAACTATTTTCCTGACTCATTTATTTACAGAAACGCTCACTCTGCTGGTTACACCTGTACATTCTACAAGCGAGTCCCTCCCAGACTGTGAAATCAGACATGCCGGATACTCACCTCTCTTGACATCATCTATTGGGAGGGAGAGTCAGGATGCCCCCATACACATTGGACTGCTGGCAAAGACACCTATATTGATGAGTGTAGCTGACGTTAGTCTAATGTGTATTGGGACCTGTAGTCTAGTAGCACATTAATTTTTGGGTTTACAGATGAGGTCATATAAAGTCTCTTTTAAGCGATTTATATATCTGTTTTAAGGGACTGAAATAATTTTTTATGAGTATAATTTATGACATACCATTGGTGCAACATATGCATCCACTTACAGGTTCAAGAGGTAAGGGGGCCTCATTTCTGCCCTCAAGCAGGTGAACTTGTGCATTATGAGGAACTATTAGACTTCAAAAGGGCCCATATATTTTTCATGCATAGAGGTCCTCGTCTGTTGGTGTTCACTCTTCAATATATGCAGTGACTTCTGGTCAAAGGAAGTTAAATTGGTGAATTAATTGATTATAATGGGCAGCATGATGGCTTACTTGTTAACTGTTGATTTGCAGCCTTGCTGGGGTACTGAGTTTAAATCCGACCAAGGACAACATCTGCAAGGAGTTTGTATGTTCTCCCCATGTTTGTGTGGGTTTCTCCAGGTACTCCAGTTTTTACCACATAAAATACGGTAGTTGTTCATTTCTAGTATGATTATGTCTGGTATACACAAAAATGCTAAATTAAGAATACAGCCTAACATTATTTGTTTACTTGCATATTGGTATACTTAAAATGAGTAAACATGCATTGGAACACATTAGTTCATATAAATTGGCCAACACAATCCATTGTCTACACTCTTGTCCAGGAATATTAATATAATATAAGAACACATCACCTTCAGTCACATTAGCTTTCCTAAGAATTGCCCTGAAGTTAAATTTTACATAGGCAAAGCTATAAAATGTGTCGATATTACTAGAATTAACATCGTAAGCAAAGAGCATTGATGGTAGGTTGCTTAGCAACAACATACACATATCCAAATAACCATATAACCGGATCAATGCATACTTGAGTGAGTAGGAAATTCAACCTTCAAATTCACATTCAGCATAGGCTAACCCATTTCTTTATTATATCTCTGTTTTCTACATTAATTCATTTTACAGGCCTAGTAAATGGACATCTGCATTAGCCGGCTGTTGTAATTTATAAGAATTAATTTGATAGTTTTTGCATAGTTGGCGAATGCACTCAGATCAATGCAACCATAAAGAAGAAGAAATTCATTCTCAGCTTATGGCCAGACTACGTTCAATGGTGTTTAGTTTTTGGGATAGAGAGACTATATTGATAACTGCTTATTTCTCTGGATGGGTTAGGAAGAAATAGATTAAGATGCTTAAATAACCCAGTTCTCATCTTTCACTCTGCACAAACGATAGCTCCTCCGGGACTCCCTATATGAATCCATGCTTCCCTTTCTATGAGAGTCGCATATAACCTTTAGCCACTAGTTCTCTAATTCCTTGCATATCTGTTCAAACCACTCCATGGAGAATTTCTGCTCCGGGTCTGGAAATGGGGGAGGTGCCTTGGAGGGAGCCATGGGAGTTTGGTAAGATTAGTTTAACTGCCTGGTGTTTTACATTGTTTGTTTTCTCTAAAAGTGTCAGGAAATGTTAATTTAGCAGAGTTTAGGATGTAGAGAAGAAGGAAGCAGCAATCAATGGACCACCTATCATTCCAAGGAAAATCAATATGAAAATACCAGTGGTCAACTTGCAAAATGTGATTATTTTCTTCAAACCTTAATATATTCATCCAGATGTTTCTTCTTATTATTGTATAAATTGCTTGCCTTGGAACTATAGCAATGTATAGTATGTATTCATAAGTCATAAGGTAGATGTTAAAGGAAATCTGTCAGTAAGATTTACCTCAGGCCATTTATATACACATATAACCTAGTGAAAGTTAAACTTGTTGGTACCTTTAAGTTGTCACTCCATTGCCTAACTCTTGAGGCAACAACATATTTAGCGATATTCAATTTAAGAATTAAAGAGCTAAGGGCATGAGAATGTATGTAACAAAACTCGGCCTCCTCAAATTTTTGGCACCTTCCTCCCTTGTTGACCAATTACTGATGTATATCTGACATTAGGTGCCGACCAGGAAATGGCATGCCTGCGCAGTTTAACAGTCTTTTTGCTTCTGCACACTAACTTTCCCTCCTGATGGCATAGGCTTTAGCATAATATGGGCCCCTATACACATCAACCTAAACTTGCTGGAACCCAATGGCATAGGCACACACTTGGGTATGAAGTCCTCTAAACGTTTTCTTCTGCTCTCCCCTTTGTAAACACATCAATGCCCAGCCAAGCCGGAGCGTTCATGTGTATGTGGGAGTCAGAAAAAGCAGCTGACAACCAATTGAGTACTTGGACATCAGACATGATGTGTGTGACCATCTTAATAAACATCATTTTATACACTTTAAAAACTCATTGTTTTACACAAAGTTCTTTCTGTTTGACTTTTAGCCTACGTTCACACTTTGCACTTTTTTACGCGCACGTTTTTCAAAGAAGCACAAGTGCGTCTGCATCTGCCGGCAAAGTGAATGTAAATTCACTTTGGCTGGGCAGACGCTGCATAAATATACACAGTTCTTTTATGGGAGAAAGTGCGCGTAAAAAGAATGACCATGTCAATTCTTTACGCTCTTGTGCCCGCGCTTTCTCCCATAGGAGCCCATTATCCCCGATGGAATTACGCATCGCCCTTAGACAATGCGCAATTCCAATGGGAATATGCAGGATGTGATGTCACACAGGGGAGGAAGAATCCTGTTACTCCTCCCCTGTGTGACATCTGTGACAGCCCCTTTTGGGTTTTGTAGTGTATTAATATACACTGCGAAACCCAAATGAAAGTGATCCAAATGTGTTAAAAATAATAAAAATGTAATACTTACCCTCCGCCGGCTGTTCCGGTTACCAGAATATGTGACATGTGACATGCATATCATATGACTGCGAGCAACCAATCACAGATCTTGCAAGATCTTGGAAGGTCAGTACCTGTGGTTGTGTTGGCTCCCAGTAACTGGAATGGTACCTTTACACGCCGTTACCGAGGGTAGCAACAGGTAGGCACCGCACGTGCACGCGCGCGTTTTCAGCGGTTCCTAACGGTACCTGATGCCGCATTTACACGCCGCCACAAGGTGCTCCACAGACGGTATTTTCGTTCCCTGGAAGTGCCGACGGGTGCCGCAGGTTACCTTCTGTGGAGCACCTTCCCTGATTTACACGCCGCTACCACAAGGGAATCTGGGCGTACATATTGTGCGCCGTAACTACATAGGCGTGACAGAGTTGTGTATTACGTGACGCTCGTACGGTGATTGGACAATGCAATAACATCATGATTGGCCAGCCAGCGCAGGGAGGCTGGCTAATACATGACGCTATAGCAAATGTGTATTGTGACTGGTCATCTCGTTAAATATGCTGCCCTGTGCAGGGACAGCCAATGGGTACACAGTAGTCCCACCAATGATAGCTGATGGGGCGTGGTATACATGACGCTGTAGCACGCCCCAGGGAATGCAAATACCTTGCCTGTGCCCCGATTACACGCCGCTACCATAGGGATTATACCTGCTTGTTTTTCAGCACGGCTGAAAGACAGGTATCCAAAGAGACAGGAAGGTACAACCTGAATTACACGCCGCCACTTCGCGGTGTTTTGAAGGTAAAAGGTACAATTGTCTCCGATACCTGCCAGTTTCTACCTTTCGGTAGCGGCGTGTAAAGGTACCAGAACAGCTGGCGGAGGGTAAGTATTCAATTTTTATTATTTTTTTTAACACATTTGCATTACTTTAATTTGGGTTTTGCAGTGTATATTAATACACTATGAAACCCAAAAGGGACTGTCACACATGTCACACAGGTGAATGCACCGCGTTTTTTTTACGGCGCTTTTTTGCGCGGGTGTAAAACGTGGCAAAAAGCGCCCGCGACAAAAAATGTGCATTGTCTGAACGTAGCCTAAGATTTACATTTTATTTTATTTTAAAACTTGTCAGTACTCATGGCAGTTCACGTCATGTCATTTTTTGTTTTTAAACCGCCCCCAATGTTATTTATATCATGCACTCTACATCACTAACCTGCTGAAAAAAAAAACTTTAGATGCTTAGCTTTTTGCACTATGTACCTAAACAAACAGTCATTGGGGTGGCAATCAGTCATGTCAATCCACATTCAGACATGCAGAATTTTACACGTGGTTACACCTTTCTGAATTGTAATATATTAATATCACTGGAGCACCTTCAGAAATTCATTCACTTCTGCTGCAGAAGGACCTGTGGTGATGTCACAACCATGTCACTGTAATGCATGGAGCTATGCAGGCCTGGCAAGAGAAACTCTTTGCGGTTAGCTATGCCCATTACGGTAACATGGTCATGACATGACCGCAGGTTCTGCAGGTTCAGCAGTGATCATAGTCAATTACAATGCAGGGGGCATGGCCGAATTAAAAAATCATGAATGAACTTGATTGACATGAATGATTACCTGCCCGAAGACTAATTGTTCAGGTACATAATGCTAACTCCTAAGTATCTAAAGTGCATTTTTATGATAAATATATGGATTTTTATTTTTTAAACCAGGTTAGTACAATGATGACCTATGATCTAAATAACATTGGGAGGGGTTTAAAAACAAAAAAAGACATGACAGGTTCCCTTTAAAAAGAAATGTTAAAAGGATTGTCCTCTGTTAGAAAAATTTTCCCTGTGTGCATAACTTATTGTGATAAAACAAACTATGCTTTTCTTACACTTTCAGTGCAGTGTCACCAACTCTGCCTTTATTGTTTGACCATAGCAGTGATGTCACATCAAATATGCTGCAGCCAATTACTGAACCCAGCAACTCATGTCCTCTAGTAAAGATCCGCTGGGCTCAGTGATTGGCTGCAGCGATGATGACGCAATATCACTGATGCAGGGAAACAATAGAGATCGAGCCACAGCATTGGACCCAGGGAAGTTAAGATCAGCACAATTTATTTCTTCCTTCCTTTATTATGAACTGTACATTTTGAGAAAGGTTTTTTGAAAAGGAACAACTCCTTTAATGACGCCAATATCAATATACATTTATTCCTTCATAGAAAATATAAAGACACTTACAATGTGGTTTTATCACTGCCATAGAAAGTAACATCAAGCTCCCAACTCATACTAACCGTACTACCCAGTTTATTTTATATCACATTAATGAAATATAAGAAATAGTTAAAGGAAAACTGTCTTCCAGCCATTAGGGTTAACAACAATCCAGATATATTTGAAGACTATCTCTATGGGGTTATTGAGTCCCGTTAATGAGTGATGAGCGTACATTGAGGCTAGCCAACTTCTTCAATGTCACAACATCTTGTTCAATGCCAGCTCATTCATGGTGTTTTTCCACTTTGTGTTTTTCATAGCTCATTGGGACCCTTAGATGTCACTTCCACAGATAGAAAAGAGTACTGGTCCTATTTAATATAATCTATATCGAGGCCTGTAGAGTAACCTCACCAGATATACAGCCACAGTGCTATTGATGCCAAGGCATAATAATATCTTTATGGATGGGCATTAAATACATTGTCATCTTTCCCTCACAAATGATAAAAAAAGGCAATAGACGCAAGTCCAGTATGAAAAGTAGATATCATTTGATCTATACAATTGTAAAAATCATCTGACTTTTACATCTAATGTGTCCATCATTAGCAAAACTGAGGTGTTTGGCACTTTAATTGGCTAGTGTACAAACATCATCATACAGTTGCCTCATCTATATTGAAAATTGTAGTCAACCAATTTTATATACTACAATATGCAAAGAAAAACATTTAACATTTCCTTTTAATGGTCATTTGCAAGTGCATAACTATACAGTTTCAGATTTCTTAGGCCATCTCTTAGGTACTGATATATAAATTATATATCGCTAACATATTCTGCAGCGCTGTTATAGAAATTACTAGATGGTGGCCCGATTCTAACGCATTGACTATTCTAGAATATGTATGTAGTTTATTTATGAAGATTTAAAAACAATGCAATGAATACACAAGATTTTCCCCAATCAGCGACGCCGCTTCGTTCAATATATCTGCACGTGTGACACCTCACCAGTGACCAGTAAGGTACTGTCACACTTGGCGACGCTTCAGCGATCCCGACAACCGATCACTGGAGCATCACTACGTGGTCGCTGGTGAGATGTCAAACAGACAGAACTCACCAGCGATGCAGCAACGGTATGGCAGTCGTTGGGACCCTGTCATTCTAGGGCATTCTAGTATTGATCTCACAGCAGGGCCTGGTCGCTCCGGCATGTCACACTGAGCGAAATTGCTAGCGCCGGTCGGGGTACTTCCGCTGCGAGCAGCCGGGTGATGACCGGCTGGCGCCGGTCATCTCCTGGCTGCGTCGCTGCTGATGTCCCTGACAGGATCAGTAATCTCACAGCAGAGGCCTGGTCGCTTTTGCATGTCACATTGAGTGAGATTGCTAGTGCTGGTCGAGGTCAGCTGGAGCAGCCGGGAGATGACCGCTAGCGCCGCTGATCTCCCGACAATAGCGGTGGCATGCATGGTTCAAATCCGCGCCCAATTTGCGGCTGGACTGCGCCTGTCGCTAATTGGTCGTGGCCGGCTGGGTGCGACCAATCAGCGATGCAGGATTTCCGTTACAGAGAGACAGACACGATAAGACGATTATATAGTAGATGTGTCAACCATGGAATGAAAATACAGTGTATATATCTATAAATTAGCAATTGAGATTTTCACCTAAATTCTAAAATATGTATTTCATGAATTATTTCTTAGTTATTGAGAGCGGAGTAAGAAGCATCACTTCAATCACTGGGTATTTTGATCAATCTCTGGATTCCTATGATGTTATCGGTTTGATTTCTTTTTCTTTTTTTTTCCTACCACCTTAAAACACTGCTCACTCCTCTTAAAAGGATTCAACTAAAGCAACGGTTGCTTTATTCATATTTTATTATCTTCTTCCATGTCTATGAACTCTGTATCACCCTTGGCCTTATTTCTTTGAGAAAACATTTTTTTCAGCAGGTGGAACACAAATTTCTGTAAAAATAGCTGATAAAACAATTAGGAATGTGCCTGGCAGACGAAGGATGAAGTGCATTGTTGGAGTGAGTTTTTGTTTGTAAAGACAGTAATACAATATTTTGTTCATATACAGTATGTCTAGTCACTCTTCTTATTGTCCCCAGTGAAAACTAACCCATGGTGGGTGCTTATGTCTTTGTGTATGGGATCTTATTACTGACAGACAGCTTTTAATGTCGCAATTCTTGGCATATACATCAAATTCTACTAGCCATCTGTCTGCAGGTTGTGAAGGTACTTGTTCAAGAGAACTACAAAGGGTACAGTAATGATTTTTACATATTCTGACAGAACTACCCAGGCACTATTCAAGGGTACTATTAGCAGCATACTGAAAAATAACCTGACAGAGTCCCATTATTTTTACTTGCTGAAATCATCAGTGATCACGTTTTATGAGGGATGGAAGCCCATGCACACGGTGCTATACACATTGGATAAAAGTAAAACAAACTCACCAATTCTAGTGTGATTGGCCAACCATCTAATGTGTTTGAGGGTCTCTAGACTATTGTTCCACTGATGATACTGGAGGACATAAAAATTAGAAGGCTGAAATTCAAATGCCCCATCCTTTTGTTTGGTGGGTAGACAAGCCACAACTGCTCTCTCGTAGAATTTGGTAGTGTGGTCTACTTAAAGAGGACCTGTCACCCCTCTGGTGCTATGCTAACTGAATGCAGCACTGAATGCAGCGTGTCTGCTCCATTCAGGGAAGGGTTCCCCATGTTTCTAGCCCCCTGTAAGCTGTTAAAAAGACTTTATAAAGTGTACAGATAAGGAGTCCGGAGGGACTTACTCAGTAATGAGTTATCACTGTGGCTGGTGTCCTCCCCACCTCCAGCTCTCCGTGCCAACTCCAGCCCTCACCGATGACACATACAGGAGGCTGAATAAGAGAGGGCTGGAGGTGGTAAACAGAAGGTTGGAGACGGGGAGGAGGGCAGACACATAAAGGAGGCTAAACAAGAAGTGGCACAGAGAGGGCTGGAGGCAGGGAGGACACCAGCAACAGCGATGACTCATTACTGAGTAAGTCCCTCCAGACTCCTTATCTATACACTTTATAAAGTCTTTTTAACAGCTTACAGGGGGGCTAGAAACATCACAGACCCCTTCCCTGAAAGCAGAAGATATGCTGCATTCAGTGCTGCATTCAGTTAGCATAGCACCAGGGGTATGACAGGTCCTCTTTAAGTCTTCCAGATAACTTTATCTTCATAAAACTCCACATAATGAGATCGTTAGTGACATCGTTGTAACGTCACAGGTTTTGTGACGTAACAGCGATCTCGCTAACAATCTCGCTACATGTGACACTTAGCAGCGATCAGGCACTCGCTGTGAGATCACTGATCATTACAAAGTGCTCTGGGTCATTTTTAGGTCGTTGGTCTCCCGCTGGGAACGATGCATCGCTGTGTTTGAAAGGGACAACGAACAACGATCTCAATACTACGCCTGAGAGTGACAATTCCCAACCACCTCTATATCATTCCGGATCATTGCTGGTGAGATCTGACTGTTTGACATCTCACCAGCGACCCCAAGATCCCTACCAGGTTGTATCATTGTCGGTATCGCTGGTGCGTCGTTGTGTGTGACGGGAGCTTTAGTTTTCTACTTCTACTTTAACTTATTTAATGGCTTAAAAAGTTGCAGTACCTAAAAGATGGGAAGTCTATTTAGATACAGCAACATTATTCTTTTTTGTGGGGAAAAAGCAAATGACTATTAATGTAGATCTTATTTCTGCAGAAAACCTGCCATATTACACTATTGGCCATCACTTAGTTGCTGCCAAAGTAAAAGTGTAAATGTAATTATACTGCTGTATACAATACTAAATGTCAATGCTCATAAAATGAGAGGCTTATGCCCCATGTCTGAATTGTATGCTTTTATATATAATGCAAATTATTAAGTTTAAGCACTAATGGTAGACATTTTTATGTGACCACCCAGCAGTTGGCCAACACAGTTTCTATGGAGCCAAAAAGCCTGTGTTTAAATGCAATACTGGTTTACAGCCAGCATATATAAACTCTGGCATTGCCACTTCTACTGTTAAATTTCATTAGTTTATGACTAGTTTATGTGTTTATGAGATATGGTTAGTCTTATTACATTCCAGCTCAGTCAATGGTGTTCAGTAGCTCTGGGTGGCCTTCAAACTTATGCCAGCTATGTGGTGTTTCTAAACAATTGAGTGTAACTTTTTCTTTCATG
The DNA here is from genome assembly GCA_033576535.1 of Allobates femoralis. Taxonomy (NCBI): domain Eukaryota; kingdom Metazoa; phylum Chordata; class Amphibia; order Anura; family Aromobatidae; genus Allobates; species Allobates femoralis. The sequence goes on from JARQOC010000002.1 coordinate 418,625,916, forward strand.
TTTGTCTAAAGAAATAATCATTTCTATAAAGTTTAACAATAAATTTAAATTTAGCCCACATCAAAATATGTGATCTTGAGTACAGATATTGGTTAATCTCGACGGTCTTCTGTGGCGCCCTGGGGTCTGGTTGCCACAATACTGCGCTTGGAAGTAAGAAAAGGTACCCACATCAGGTGAAACACGCACACACACACAACACCTTCCCAACTCCAGGCCAGAAGGGGAAGCTCTAAAACCCAAGTTCAGGGAAGGTCCCCTATGAATTATGGTCTGGGGGAGAGTTAGGCAGTTCAGTTCCTAGGAAGACTGTGGAAGACATCCAACGGATGGGAGCCATGCTAGGCTCGTCCTAGGACACTAACAAGCCAGTGTGCGTGACCGGTAGGTGAGGGTCTGAGGAAGTGGAGGAGTAGGTGTGGTGAGTGGAGCAGTGCCAGCTCGCCCCAGCACCAAGCACAGAACGGACACCGGAGTCCGAGGTCACAAGGGACTTTATGCCCAGCAACCAACACCGGAGGGCGGGTGATTCCAAGTTGCTTGCCTACCAAAAGGCCAGGAGACACAGCCGCACCAAAGAGCTCAGGTAGATACAGTGAGAAGAGTAAGAATAACGTAAATAGAGCTCAAGCCGCCTGTCACATGGACCAGGACAGGAGGAAAGAGGAGAGGGTCACAGCATAACTTCAAGCAGCCAGGGCCCACAGGGGGTAGCGCAGTAGGGAGGCATCAGAACGTACCAGGTGTGGAGGACCTGCTTCCAGGCTCCAGACCGCTAACACTACTTGTGAACTGTACCCTGGATGAACCTGCAACTTTCTTCAGTAAAGGTAAAGGAAAGGAGACTGTCACCCCTGTGTCTGTCGATTATTTTGTACACTAACTCCTGCACCCACAACAAATCCATCACTTCCATAGACTTTATGGTTGTCCTGGGGACCCACTCTTGCCGTGGTGAGCTAAACCATCATAGCTGCTACTCCCATCATCCCAGAGATCTCGACTGCAGCAGCAGCCATACCGGCCGCATTCCATGGGTGGCGTCACGACAAAAACTCTTTTATTTTATTTTTATATTTTTCTTTCATCCCTTTTTCAATTTCCCCTTTTTAACTGATTGCTCAATTAGGGGATCACGGACCAGGTCACGCCACCGTGACATTCCACAGCCCAGACAACCTCGAGAGGGCTCAGTTCCAAGTACCCCACGGTCCCCGCCAGGGGTGAGTCAGCTTTTTGGCATCACAAACAAGATCTACTGACTTGTTATCACTGGGTCTTGAGTGCCTAAGACTGTATTGAACTGTGAACAATCGCCATTTTTCTTTTTTCGCCCCACGGGGAGCGTGGAAAAGCGAGTGGGCGTGCCATCATGGGCAGGGCCGCAGAAAGGGCGAGAACACAGACAATGATCCCACGTTCTGACGACAGACCATGCGACACTGGAAACCCTGCATCGGAAGGCACTTGCAGAGAGGCCCCAGCCAAAAGCCAGAGACTTGTGTCGGCTGAAAGCCAAAGCAGGGCTGTGGTTCACCAAGGGGGAGAACGATGTCTGCCCCAGTCAAGGAGCAGCCTGCGGTGGAGCGACTCGCAGCACCTGGCAATGCCGCCGCCGGGGAAGAGGCAGCAGCACCTCCGGCCGTCGCTTTCTTGACGTTCACTATACTATACCTCCCTGGCATGACGAGGCTTCCGCAGTAATCAGGGGAGCCCGACGCCCTCAGAGACTTCCGTGAGTGGTTGAAAAGTGTGTTTGGAGTGTACCCTATGACGGAAGAACAGCGAGTGACTATGTTAATGGGACAGCTGACCGGTGAGGCCCTGCATGAGGTGAAGGCCTGGTCAATCAATGACATAAAGACTATGAAACACATTTTTGCCAAACTAAAAGAGGCCTTCGAGACACGGCGGCAATTGAGCTAAAGGTCCGGTTCTTTGGGTGTATGCAAGGGGTGCAGGACAGTGTATGCAGCTATGCTTTGACTTTGCAAGAGCTGCTAAGGGCCATAAAGCAGCCCGACCCTGAGAGTGCGCCGAATGAGAGCAAAATATTGATCGACCAATTCATTGAGGACCTGCGGGACCCAGCCAACAAGGTCCAGCTGCGGACCCTGGCCATGCAGCACCCAGGGATAGACTTTGCAGACTTTAAAGACCGGGCCCTACAACTGCCAAAAGATGCCACCGACAGCGACCCCACGCCCTCACAGCGGCTGGCCCTAACCTACCATACGGAGGCGGAGCCCTGTTCACTGATCTCAGCAGGGGCCAGTGCATAGATTCTAGAGCCCCCCACCCCCGAGAGCGTGCGCCTTCAGTTGCAACAGCTGACCCAAGGAATGGCCAACCTGGCCAAAGCAGTAAAAGCTATTCAAGGAGCCGGACCAGCAGAGGGAATCCGCCTAGCCTCCAGCCCAGATGACATCCTATAGATGCACAAGAGGAGGTACCCCATCAGCCGAGGATGACCCACGGACCGCTACGACGCTGCAGGATAACCCATCTGTCTCTGCTAAAATGAGGTGGGACACATAGCCAAATCCTGTCCTTTAAACGAGAATTCCCTTGGGCCGAGGACCAATCCCCAGGAATAGATCCACCCGGCCCACCGAACTGGCGCAACAGGTACAAGGGAGGACGCCCGGTCCTACCTGTCGTGCTGGACGGGATCCCCATGAATGCTCTACTGGACACCAGGTCGCAGGTGACAGCGATACCCTATATCCTTTATAAGCACTATTGGGAGGACTCTGATATTGCCTGTCGCCCAGATGACAGTTTCACCATATTTGCAAGCAACGGGCAGCCATGCCACAAGTGGAGGGGCGAGTCACTTCCTTCTAGACAGCATACACAGAAACAGAGAGCTGTCTTATAAAATTATTGTGGCTTTTATTTTATCATACGACCACAACAAAGGCATACTTTGTTATGGCAGAATTGATAGCAAGCCGTATACAGTTTGCAATGTAAAAGTTTTAGGGAAAAGTATCAGATGTGACATTGTATAATGTCATTATTATACCTTACAAGCATGTTTTGCTACCAATGAGGAAATATGATTTAGAAACAAAACAGCCTGTTTTATCATTTTTTTGTGCTTCTGAAGACCTAGTTGAACAATAGCATTTATTATGTACTGTACCAAATTCCCAAAACTTGGTGGCCTCAGTTCACATCCAGATGACACTAAATTCCATGTAATAAAACCCTTTTGATCTCTGTTGTTGTGTATCCCTATGGTGTCATGAGAAGCACATGTCCTTTTGACTTCTCAATTATGAGTCCGTTAGTGTAAAATGATTAATAAGTTAAAATTTATCACATAAAAACTAAGTATCATAGCCACATACTTGTAACTTTTGGGTATTTTACAATTCAGAGCTGTAATAGAAGACTGTAGGCTAAAGCAAATAATCCACAAAGTTTAATTTGAATTCATTAATCTCTGTTTTATTACAATGTATCATTGAGGAAATCATTACCTTATAGTGTCCTATATAGATAATTTCCCATTGAAGTTTTTGCTAACTTGTCCTTGTTATTCATTCTATCCCATGTTGTCTCATAGATTGTAAGCTTCTGAGCAGGGCCCTCACTCCTCTTGATAATTCTTGTAAAATTACGTATTACTCTAATGTCTGATTTTGTCTTTAGAAGTCTCCTCTGAATTGTAAAGTGCTACAGAATATGTTGGCGCTTTAGAAATAAAAAATATTATTATTTATTGTGTTGTCAACATACAGGCAGGGATGAAATTGAGCTGACAAAGTGCCTTCTAAAACCATCTTATCCAGGACGTCTGTCTGGATTTTACATATAAACCACTACACTAGCCAGATGTCTATGTAAAACTATCAGGGAATCATGAGATCCCAATTACATACTGCAGTCAGAGTCATATGTTTCTAAACTCCCAATGGGATATTTTCACTTGAACAAAGTTCTCGCCCTGACATTTTTGTGGTCTTTTTTTCCCACTGAATTAAATGAAAGGGAAAAGAAAGTACCTCCTATGTTTCTTTATGGTTGTACACATTTTGTACTTTTTTGTTTCCGTAACTGTTTATATACGCATTAGGACTGCTATTAACACAAATGTGAAAAGTCAAGACGAAGAGAAGAATGGCAGATTTTTAAATGGAACCTGACAGCTTATATATGCTGCCTGATCTACCGGCAGAATATATAAAGCACTGGCTGCATGATCTCAGCCAGGTATGTTTGACTCTGAAATACTGCGCCCTTTCAGAGTAAAACATACCTTAATGGTACAATTACACGCGGCCACAGGAAGGTAGGACAGGCAGGCATCGGACACAATTGTGCCTGTTGCCTTGAAAAGACCATGATGTGGCGGCGTGTAATTCAAGACTTTCCTTCCTGTGTCTTCCCTGAAGGAAGGAAAGTCCTCAATTACACGCCGCCACATCGTGGTCTTTTCAAGGCAACAGGCACAATTTGTGTCCGATGCCTGCCTGTTCCTACCTTCCTGTGGCCGCTTGTAAATGTACCATAAAAGTCATCAGGGACTAAACCGCATGGGAGACACATAGGACAAGTGTGTTCACTAAGGCTTCTTCCTGCCAGCTGCCATTGACTGACAAGTCTCTGCCTAAACATGCATGCAGAGAAGAATAAGTGAAAGGGAGCAGGCAGGCAGAAGCCGACAGGGACTCCTCCTGCCCAACTAGTCGCATGTGCTGCTTGGTCCCTGATGGCTTTTAAGGAAGTTTTTCTCTAAAATGCCAGCCACCTGGCAGAAATATGCAGCCAGTGCCTGATAAATCCTACCTGCAACTGTCAGGTTCCCTTTAAATGTTTCAAAACCAGCCTCGTGTAACCCTGAAATGTACTTTTGCACTTAAAGCGTAACCATCGTTTTAATTTTTTTTTATATAAATCAATAGCACACATGAAATTACTTTGTAATATAACTAATGAGAAAAATCTGTTTCTTTCACAGCCAGAATTGACCAGTCATTGTCAAAATTCTCAATTGCGAGGTAAAATCTGTATTCATTGAAGACCTTCCCATTACTGAGATAGGAGGTGGCAGGTCTTACTGATGAGATTCCATAATGACGGGAGGAGGGAAGTGCTATAGGCAGAGTGCCGCCCTCTCCTTCCTCTTCTACTACATACTGTAGAATCTCATCAGTAACAACTGTCATCTCCTATCTCAGTAATGGGAAAGTCTTCACCAAATACAGATTTTACTTTCAGAATTGAGAATTTTGATAATAGGTGTTCAATTCTGAAAGAGAAAGAAGAAAATCTGTCTGATAAGATATATTACAAAGTTGCTCATTTTCATGTGGACTACTGATTTATGAAATTAAAATTAAATGGTTAAGCTTTAAATATGGTGTGGTTGAGTAGTTATTGTTTCATAAAAAGAATCCTTTACCATCTCTATGATATTGGAATATGCTTATAACCAGGGGCATAACTACAACAGGTGCAGGGGTTGCAATTGCATCGGGGCCCTGGAGCCTAGGGGGCACCAAAAGTCCCTTTGGCCTATAGAAAAAAGACTAATGCTATTATAGATTTGCAATAATTGGGGGCCCTGCTGGAGCTTTCACATCGGGGTCCATGAACTTCAAGTTACCCACTGCTTATATCTAACAGTTCTCAGCTTTGCATTCTAGTATATTGTAATATAGTGTTGTTGATTTTTTCTTTTTCCTTAGTCTAGCATTGTGAATCTCACTGCATGATTTTGGCTCATCCCATCTTCACATTGTAGCCTGTTCACAGCCATTTACTATTCCCAATCCATGATGAAATGCTAAAAATATGATACATGGACAACCTGCCAAGGGAGAGGTCACAAGTCATAAAAATAATGCTGTGTTTGAAAAGGAATTACTGGTTGCCATGCATACATATGTGTGTGCGTCATGTTATTTCATCTCAGCTATTACTGTGTGCAGAATAGAAATGATTTTCAATCACTTGGCTGTAAACTGAGCTCCTCCTCTTCTACACAAGACAGTAGAAATTCTGTTCAGGCAATGGACATTACAAGTAAACATGATCAAAAACTTGGTTGCCCCATTACACAGTAGCTATGCAATTTAAAATAATGATTATGAAAAATGTAATTATCTGATCTTAACATAAGAGGTCAATATTCCTTGTAATTTACCAGTATATGAGTAGAGAACAAAGACTTGTCTGTGTAGACTCTTCACATTCTTATCACATAAATATTTGCTTAGCCTATCAATACATTCTTGCCTGAATAATAAAATTTCGCAATGCAGATTAGTTCACATCAATATCTTAGAAACCTCAAACCTATTTTATTAAATAGTTATCCTTCAACTTCTTCTATGAAGAGCAACCAAGTCTCATAGAACATGACTTAGGAAAGCCTAACTAGAATGTCCTACATACACTCATCATTCTCCATTAATTTAATAACTTTACACAGCATACCGACCCAAAACACTATGTAAATAGACATACCTTCTCTTTATTAAGACTATACGTAACAGTTTTGTATATAAATAAAAATATATTCAATAAATACACATAAGTAAGGGGTTTTGGAAGATCCTCCTTATATTACTTACAACATCAGCACATCTCTCTTCCCTTAGTTGCACTTAGTCAATTAGAGGCACCTCCAATGTTGTTGTACCTAAATAAATGGCCTACTGAGTACAAGACCCAGTAGGGACACACTTCGATTCATTTACCACCGTAATGTACTGACCTGTGGTGGGCCCTCACTCACCCAGCAAGTTACATCCTTTAAAGACACCCATTTCTGACAGCTGAAGTGACAGATGCTGTAAGGGAAAGAAAAAATAAACCATAATAATGCAATATGAGTAGGGAAAAGGTGGACAGTACGCTACTTCACTACCAACTGCCCTAAGACCCACCCTATACGTGTATACTAATGCCTCATAATCAACCTTCTGGCCAGTTAAGTATGAGAACAACCCAATCACCCTATGCTTCCCCCCCACTAACATGTACCTCTCTTCCTTACCAGGCCCTAAACTTAATATTTCTGTTCAAAACTATGAATCTTTTCCTAATTTTGTATTCAACCCAAGTCATGAGGCCTTCCAATAAACTGTGTTTTATTACTAATTAAGGAAGCAATTCTGGTACTTGTACCACATGTAATAATTATACTTCTTGGACATATCAAATACACTGCATAGGCATATGGAGTCAAATTGATTCCCTACTATGTGTCTTTCTATAGGATGCCACTGTTTGATTCCATATTATAGATAATTTTTCCCTACAGAGAACTGAAATAGCTACAGTATGGCATTAAGATTTCTAGGAGGGTCATATCTCTTATACTCCATATCACTTATACCCTGGTGCGTCGGTGCCGTTCCAGTGGTGTCAACACATGCTCTCTCAGAGTTCACATGAGGTTGTTATGTCATGTGAGCAGTGCTCCCAATCAGCGCTGGCTTCCCTCTCCACTCCACCCTTGATAGAGATGATCAAATCGCTTTGCGTACCCTGGTCCACGGTCCAAGCCTGTGCTCTGTGCTGTTGACAGGAATGTGCAAATTTCCTTAGCTTCTGAGGTTTATTGGTGGTTGTCTGTGAGGTGTGTGGAGCATGGGTGTTGTTTTGCCAGCTCAGCTACTTATAAACTATGCCTTGGATCCTGAGTGTAAGGACATTTGCTCAGCTCCTGTCTATTCAACATATACCAAGAGGAGGGAGGGTCCTACTCAAGATTACAACCTATGAGGAAATAGGGAAACATACCTTCATATAACATGCCTCTGATTTTATATAGGAATCCAAAAGACAACATTTTTGATCAATATGACAACACATAGAGGTATTCTCCTGTAGATGTGTTGCTCCTACATTGAATTATCGGAATATCTCTGTAAGGGTCCTTTCACATCAGCGGTTTTCATGATCACGGCAGTTGCGGTTCACTTGCGGGAAGCCCCATACAATGTCAATGGGGCTTGCGGTAAGTGTGCGCATGCGGCAAGTGCGGTTTTGGCACTTGCGGCAGGTGCGGCCGCGAAAAAACCGCGGTATGCTGCGTTTTTTTTTTTGCTGCCGCACCTGCCGCAAGTGCCGAAACGCACTTGCCGCACCTGCCGCACCTGCCGCAAGCCCCATAGACATGTCATGGGGCTTGCCGCAAGTGAACCGCAAGTGCAGCCATTATGCGGTAATCGCGGCAGTTGCGTTTTTTTCACCGCAACTGCCGCGATCAGCGAAAACCGCTGATGTGAAAGGGGCCTAACCCAGCACTGTATGAGGACATACAACCTCTGTGTCCTACTGTACAGGTTCCATGCACTCTGCAGGACCCCTAAATGTTTTAATTTTCAGAAGCAGCATTGGGTTTTTGGCCCTAGGGTGATGCAAACCTGTACATAGTGAAAATTTCTTGCACAAAGTATACATTAATTATCTTTCATATGGGTACATCATACTGATTAAAGGTTATTAAGTAAAGCTGTATACTGTATATAACTAGGGGCAATGATTCTCAGAATAGTACATCATGGGTTCATTGCTTTGCCAATAGAATTCATGGGTTATAGACTGTATTACCATGGATATTCCCAAATCTGACATTCACAGCTATAACACTTTAAATATATAACTTATTATGGATAATACTGTCTCAGATCTAATTCTGTTAAGGTTTTTATGCAGTCACATAAAGTGTATAAACGTAATAATTGAGAGAGAAATAAAAAGTTTAACTGGTCTACCTGTCTGGGTGATGTCACCAGGATTAGCAGGATCTATTGGTTTTGTTAGAATGGATTGGCAGACTGCTGCTGCACAATAACTGGCTAGAGGCTGGAGTGAGAACGGAATATGACTGCTGATTCTGTTAAGTGGCTGAGATTTCCCTGGCTGATGGGATCAACCAGAAAAACAAAAGTAAAGCTGCTCCCAGCAGATTGATGAAAGGAGTGGAGAATGATGATCTAAGGCCTATAAAGAGCATCAGGAACATATTGCTGGAGGGAGAGGATAGAAAAGTGCAAACAGTAAATCATATCATCCGATTAGAAAGACCAAAATTAGCATTTCTATAAGAAGCACCTTGATTTTTAAATAAAATTCTTATCTATTAAAATTCAATCCTGAAAACCTTTATTAAATACTGTTTTCAAGTTATTTCTTTGAGTAGTAAGAAAAAAAGAAACCAATTCAATTCGCTGTTAGATCCTTGACACGTGTTTTTACAATTTAGCAGACTTGTCCAACTTGCCTATGTGTAAATATTTATATACTAGCTGGGTGCCCAATGCACATGCATCGGGATTCTAGAAGAGCGAGTCTCTGACTCGCAATGGCCGCTTCGCGGCCAATGCTTCGCGCTGCTAAGGCGACTCGCCATGCCCGCTGCGCGGGCATAGCGAGTCGCCTTAGAACTGCTCGCAATGGCCGCTGCGCGGCCAATGCTTCGGGCGTATCCACATGACCACGCCGACTCGCAGTGCGAGTGGACTCAGAGGGGGAAAAAAACCCATTCGCAATTATATAATAGATAGGGGTATATTGGCAAATGGAGGACACAACTAATTTTATATTACTTTGCTATTTTAATAATACCATATATTCCATGGTCTTGTGGTTCATTGGTGTTAATCCCAGTGTTGGAGTGCCACGATTCCTCGCTCAGTGCGTCTAAGACAGAATATTTGACTATCTGCTGCTACTATGGTATCAGGGCATGCTGAGCTGTCAGATTGATGAATGACAGCGCAGTCATCCTATCTGGTTCTGGGAGATGCTGGATATTCAGGTGTTCTCTGTTCTCAGTGATTGCCCAGCTACTTAAAGGGAACCTGTCACCCAAAATCACCTTGTTAGCTGTAAATACATGTCCCTGAAGCATAACACCACAGTCCTACACATCCCTTTGTGGTGTTTTAGTTCAATATGAAAGTGCACTTTAGTCGTTTCAAAACTTACAAAATCCGTGGCAGTGGGGCGTTCCAAAGCCTTCTTGTCTATGAGGCGGTTCCCCTGTGCCGCTGTATTACGCCCTAATGGGCGTTGTTTCAAACTTTGTAGCGCGGGCACGATTCATAATATCGCGGCCGCGACGTCACGGTCATGTGATGCCGTGACGCGTCATTTCCGGGCGGACGGGGCGCTGTTGTCTGACGCGCACCGGCCGACTTCATAAAGCGATCTGCGCATGCGCTGAAGTTGGCCAGTGCGCGTTCACAGACAGAGGCAGGTGGGCAGGCTACGTTGAATCCCCCTCCCTCCCCTGTGTCATCCTCCTTCCCTGTCTCTCGCTCTCTGTCTGTGACCCCCTCCATAACTGTGCCCCCACTGCTTCACTCCAAGTAATAAAAAAACAAAAAAAAAATGTCAATATACACTAGATATATATAGAATATACACTAGAATATACATCTATATATATCTAGTGTATATTGACATTTTTTTTTTGTTTTTTTTATTACTTGGAGTGAAGCAGTGGGGGCACAGTTATGGAGGGGGTCACAGACAGAGAGCGAGAGACAGGGAAGGAGGATGACACAGGGGAGGGAGGGGGATTCAACGTAGCCTGCCCACCTGCCTCTGTCTGTGAACGCGCACTGGCCAACTTCAGCGCATGCGCAGATCGCTTTATGAAGTCGGCCGGTGCGCGTCAGACAACAGCGCCCCGTCCGCCCGGAAATAACGCGTCACGGCATCACATGACCGTGACGTCGCGGCCGCGATATTATGAATCGTGCCCGCGCTACAAAGTTTGAAACAACGCCCATTAGGGCGTAATACAGCGGCACAGGGGAACCGCCTCATAGACAAGAAGGCTTTGGAACGCCCCACTGCCACGGATTTTGTAAGTTTTGAAACGACTAAAGTGCACTTTCATATTGAACTAAAACACCACAAAGGGATGTGTAGGACTGTGGTGTTATGCTTCAGGGACATGTATTTACAGCTAACAAGGGTGATTTTGGGTGACAGGTTCCCTTTAACTGAGCAGTCTCTCCAAGAACTCTGCCAGTCATTCTGTTTGAGTGGTGCTGTGGACCTGTACTGCTGTGCTTTTTTGGTTCCAATTTGCTGTCTGACCGCAGACCATTGCCTGACTACTCTTCTGTTTACTCCCTGTATCCACAAAGTTTCTACCTGGTATTCTGACCACGAACCGTGATCTAACTACACCTCAGTTAACTCCCTGTATCCACATCTTGTCTTCATGGTATCCTGACTCAGTACTGCTTACCTGACTATGACTCAGATTTACTCCTGGTATCCATGAAGAGCACTCCTGGTATTTGACCCCACAACATCTGACTACTCTGCCTCCAGACTTGCCAACGATTGAGTGACTAAGTTCACATTGTGTTTACCATGTGGATCAAAAATATAATCAAGTCTTATTGGAAACCAATTAACCAAGCATGTTGTTATTAAGATGCCAAAAATGAAAACACAAAAGTTTACCATATGAGCCAACAGTACTAACCACTGAGCCTCAGAAACTCACGCTTTACTCCTATAATCTGGAGTGATACTGATTTTAGAATGATCTTTGCATATTTACATAATCATGATTCAATTTTTTCTTATTTAAGGAGCCAATATATGTAAAAAGGAATGTAGTCCTCCATCAGTTGTCCACAATATCCCATTTATTGTTGAACTTCATAACAAATAAAGATCCAGCACACAATGATGCTTTCCAGTATAAAGTCCTGCTTTACTTCCAAAGATTAAATGAGTTGTCCTCTTTTAAATTTTACTACTCCATAAGCTCAGAAATGTATAAAATAACAAACTGAGCTTTTACTTACCCTCAGTGCTTCCAGCATTGCAGCAAATCACTGGGCTCAGTACACTCTGCTGTGATATCATCACTGTAGCCAATCAACAAAGACTGGAGCAACAGGGTGAGGCAGTACTGCACTGAGGGATGGTGAGTCATTTATACATGTGAGACTATAGAGTAATAAAAGCTAAAAGATCAACCCTTTGAGACATCTACAGGAACCCAAGCAGACAAACTATTGGGCACAGAAGTGGACCATCCTAGGCCCCACAATAAGACCTGACAAACTATCTTACAATTTTATTTTCTGCTATTCTGGCAAATACTATATATATAAAAAGTAAAAATAATTAGTTGAAATAATTTCTAAAGCTGTGTTAACTCTTATTTACTTATCAGTTGTCTTCATCATGCAGACACATAAATCAGTTTTGGGGTGAACTTCAAAATGGAGTGCTAACTAAGGATGAGCGAGCACTAAAATGCTCGGGTGCTCGATGCTCAGGTCGAGCATCCCGAGATGCTCGGGTGCTTGACCGAGCACCGAGCCCAATGTAAGTCAATTAGTGACAGGCTCCGCCCACATAATTCCAGCTATAAAACGAGTGTTTCTGGGAAAGGGCGGGAGGGGGGGCTTTTTCAAATCATCGCAGCATACAACACCTTGCTGTGCCCCCCAGAGGGACCCTAACAATCAATCTGCTCTCTGTGAGGTGCCAGCTCACTGTGTGCACTAAAGGGAGCTGTGTATTTGTGTCAGAGCGATAATTATTAGTGAAGAGTCCGAGCATCTCGGCGGTACTCGGTGCTCACTGAGCATCCCGAGTTCTGGAATACTCGTGCGAGTAACTAGTAGCGTCGAGCATGCTCGCTTACCACTAGTGCTAACTATTGGTTTGTTTCCCAATCACATCTGTGAATTATTCAGAACAGTTCATAGCATTTCAGTAGATCTTTCCAAGTCATCAAGGAATGCAATAGAGATATTTGTGAAAGGCCTTGCCTTCTTTATAGTTGTCTAGAAGGCTATCCAAATAAGAAGCTTAGAAGGTCAGGTGAAGAGCACAGCATCCTGGCAACTATTAAAGGGAAAAGAAGCTCATGTTTGCTCATATCGGCTTTCATAACTCAAGAACAGTCTTAGCAGCTGCTGAAGTTGACAAAATATTCTGTACACTTTCCTAGACCTATTTCTCCAAATATCCCTACCTCGTTGAGCTATTCCTTGCAAATTTTGCAGCACTTAGATCTGAAAAACACAATATTCCAAAAGAATCCAATCAGGCTCCAGCTTTCTCTACCACACGTTTATCTTTGTTAAACCGTAAACATAAAGCTTCATTTAGCCTCCACAAATATATCCCTCAAATGTCACCACTATCTGCCACCACAACCACCACGATACTTCTATATTCCAGAGGGAGGCAACCAAATTTTGTCTCTGTTTCTTTCTGCTCCTGTTGCTAAGCAAAAGCGTATAAACTTTGTCTTTTTGAATGAAATAACAAAACTTGTTAAAATTGATTTAGAAAACACTAACGATTTATATTTTTTTGAGGCATAAGCTATTCATTTGCTGTATCCATTATTATAACTTATATATACGACTCTCACTGTCCAACTGCATATACTTTCCAACAACAAAAAGAGAATTGCTCCATTAAATTCCATATGTCTACCTCACAGATAAGTCATTTATTAAGGATGTACTTATATATTACATTAAAGCGATAATTTGTCTTGTCACCATGAAGTCATTTACAATGATTGAAGATGCTTAGAAACTATATACTTCCTTTGTTTTGTCTACAGTAAATGTATGATTCCTAGTAGCAAAAGCTCCGCATAATAGTCCACTCTATGACGTTATCTATCCAGTTTCCTCACAACTGATGGCATTAGTCTTATCACAAGTTCATAATGGGTTGTAGAGTTTTAGTGAATATGCGCCACAAGGAGAATATCTTTTCTCCCAGACCTGTCTTAGGGCCCGTCACACTTGGCGACGATCCAGCGATCCCGACAACGATATGACCTGGTAAGGATCGCTGGAGCGTCGCTACGTGGTCGCTGGTGAGATGTCAAACAGTCAGATCTACTGAACGATGCAGCAACGATATGGCGACCCATGTAACAACCTCAGCGGTCGTTGGAACCCTATCACACAGCAGCTAGTCTGATGACTCAGACCTACGTGGCTTAGTTCTAAGTCACCAAAGAGGTTGTTGTTAAGGCATCAAACCACCGATGCATGCTGGCCAGTAGGAAACTGACAATCAAAAATTGGTCCAGGCCATTCTGACTCGATCGATGTCACAGCCAGGGCCTGGTCGCTGCTCCGTGTCACACATAGCGAGATCGCTGGCGAGGTCACTGTTGCATCACAAAACCTGTGTTGAAGAGTCAGTTATGACTTTTAGGATTGCTGCTTTTATTGGTGGCATTAGAGTTTGTCTATTTCCTCATTGAAGCGACAATTTGCATAAATAGTAAACGCTATAGTAACAGCCTTCCCCCCAAAGAGTTAGGTACTCATTCCCTTTTTATATTTAATCGAATTTTTTTTCATCATGGTGCAACATATGATTAACCTCCCTGGCGGTCTGTTTAGTTCTGGAAATTGTTGCTAAAAGCGGGCTACCCGCGTTCGCGGTAGATGCGGTTAAAAAACCGCATCTGCCGCACTTGCCGCATAGCTGCCGCACTTGTGCCGCACTTGCGGCGCGGTTGCGGCGCGGTTGCGGTAATCTGCATAGGAACCAACCACCTCTGATGACCCTCATACATTGTTAATATGTGCCCCTGCAGCCTAGTAAACCATTAGCAGCACTGTTGTTGTGTGCTAAGTGGCTGCAGTAGAAGTGCGATAATGATTTTAGACACTTACATGTCTGGTACTTGAGGCCGTCTCCCTGTGTGTGATGGGACTTGTTGTGCTCATCATGTCTGCTCTCCCCCTCCCTTATGCACGCCCCCTCTCAGCCTGCTATAGTGCTGTGAGGCTGATTGCGTCATAAAGGGGCGGGGCTACCGTGATGCCGCGATTTAGCCCCGCCCCTTTATGACGCAATCAGCCTCACATCACTATAGCAGGCTGAGAGGGGGCGTGCATAAGGGAGGGGGAGAGCAGACATGACGAGCACAGAACAACAAGTCCCAGCACACACAGGGAGACGGCCTCAAGTACCAGGCATGTAAGTGTCTAACATCATTCTCTCACTTCTACTGCAGCCACTTAGCACACAACAACAGTGCTGCTAATGGTTTACTAGGCTGCAGGGGCACATATTAACAATGTATGAGGGTCATCAGAGGTGGTTGGTTCCTATGCAGATTACCGCAACCGCGCCGCAAGTGCGGCACAAGTGCGGCACAAGTGCGGCAGATGCGGTAGATGCGGCAGATGCGGTTTTCTCACTGCATCTGCCGCGAACGAGGGTAAGCCCGAGCCTGACTCGGGGTTAACGCTTCTGGTAGTGAATGTTAACCCCGAGTCAGGCTCGGGAATAACGCTAGGAAGGTTAAAGTGAATGAGTACATTGCCTACATTGTACAAACATTACATACATCAATGGATAAACAATGCCCTAAATGCACACATACACATAAACAAAGCCTGACAGTAGATTCATGCTGTCCAAACAACGGGCAGCATGAACCAGACATCAACTGTTTTTGTAGTTGTGTATGTTTTACTAAGAAACGCAGGGTAGCTTCCATGAAAACATGCTTTGAACTATGACATGTGTCTCCCTATTTGTGCAGATCTATTTGTCTAAGAGAGCAGGATGAGGAAAACCCAATGTCCTCAGACTAGTCATCCCGACTCATAGCCCCATGCTTGCTTTTAGTTATTTATTTTATTCAATTATGTAGCACCATCACATCCTACTGCACATTACAAACATTATCACTGTCCCCAAAGGGGTTCACAATCTAAATTCCCTATCAGCATGTCTTCAGAGTGTGGGAGGAAACACATGGAGACTATACACATTCCTTGTAGATGTTGTCCTTTGTGGGATTTCAACCCAGGACCCCAAGGCTGTAAACAGTGCTAACCACTGAGCCACCGAGCTGCCCTAAGTATGTTTGCTCTGAAACACCATAGCATGCTACCCAGCCAACATGAATCTAATGTAAGGTTCTCTTTAACTTCAGCCAAAACTTGTTGTCCAGGAACTTGTCCGGTACGGCAGGAGAAAAAAGCACTGCTCATCACTATCTCATAGTATAACATTGGAGTAAGGACTATCCAATAAAACATTGGATAGTACTTGCCCATGTTATATGCTATTGTGAGCGAACCCTTAAACTGATGTCCACCGACTTCAATATGCTATTTTATTATTGCTCCGATCCAAAATCAACAAAGGAAACCAAGTGGAAAATGACCTGTTCATTCATCATAATTGTAGTTTTCAGATGCTCTATTTTTATTTTCAATTCTTTTATATGATTTTTGGTAAAAGATTCATTAAAGGTAGATAACGTTTTAAAGCACTACATTACTGTATTAGTAATTCTACAAGGGCAAATCTCATTTTACAGAATACAAGCACCGTAAGTTGGACTTTTCTCCTATACTACTTGTTTATTACCCAATATATATTTTAGGTTTAGTTGTCCTTTAATGGCAGCTTTTGTAGCTGCTCTATGTGGTATTTGATATTTTTTTTACATAACCATATTTCTCTGGGTAAGCTTGAGAAGAACTAACCTTGGGAATGTGTGGCTTCGGCAGACAGATGTTGACGTGCTTAGATCCCACTGTATTCAACACAATATCCCAGCCAAACCATAGATTGTCATCAAATAACTTCTGGAAGCATTGCTTTACATCCCACTATTGCCAAACTCTTCAACCTTTGGCTTGTAAACCACAAACTATGTAGTCACCAGATTTCAGAATGTGTTTTATGAGATTAACTAGGATAATAGAAGAATTGGGTAACCAGCCCAGAATAATGTGGCAAATTTTAAGAGTGCACAGATGTTGACAATATGGTCAACATCAAAGCTGTTGATTTGTTACCCCAGATTTATTATAATGTATCTTCGAATGAAAACTTTACTGTCATTTACATTAACTAATTGGGAGACATTAAACTTTCAGGTGGGGGTGTTAATGTCCCACATGTCAAATATTGATGACCTAAAGGAAAATAGTGAATCAAAGTAATTGAAGTGAAGTAGGTGATTTAACTTCTTTCTTATGCTTCACTGTGCAAAATAAAATTTAAATTGAACCCGTCAATGGGGTTTATCCCTATAATTCATTAGGAGCACTTTGGTAGTGTCCTAATAATGTTTTTAATGATGCTTATATTACACCTAAAGGGGGAGTCACACGCGTCAATGTCGTCAGTGAGATGATTGCTGACGACATTGACGGCTGATTGCTGGTGAGCTGTCACACAGACAGACTCACCAGCGATCAATTGACCAGAGACATCATGGAAACGATTTAAATATCGTTTCCACGATGTCTTGCTCCCGCTGCCAGCCTGCTGGAAGCGGGAGCAGGCTGGTCTCCAAGGTAAACTGCGGGTATCTAGGCAGCGTGCGCTGCCTAGATACCCGACGTGTACCTTAGTTACCAGCCTCCTCCGCTCACCGGCTGGTATCTAAGGTACACAGCGGGTAACTAGGGACCCTAGTTACCCGCTGTGCACCTTAGATACCAGCCGGTGAGCGGAGGAGGCTGGTAACTAAGGTACACGTCGGGTATCTAGGCAGCGCGCGCTGCCTAGATACCCGCAGTTTACCTTGGATACCAGCTCCCAGCGCTTGTGAGAGGCGCTGGGAGCTGGAATATCGCTACTCCCGGTGTCACATGCAGCGATGCTGTGTGTCCACCGGGCGACAATCGCCAGGTTTTAGAGCAGGTTCTAAAACCTGGCGATCATCAACCAGCGATTTATCGCTGGTTGATTCAGTATGTCACACGCATCAATATCGCTGCAACGTCACGTGCAGCCGAGATCGTGCAGGCGATATTGACGCGTGTGACTCCCCCTTAAGTGTCATTGCAGTGTAAAAATAATGTTTAATCCCATCACAGTCTTGTTTAACTGGCCTAAATTGGTAGTGCCAAAACTCATCCATGGAGTTATCTGGTATCACGCACACAGCAGTGTGATTGACAAACCAACATGAGCTTGGAGGAGGAGAAGGTGGCTTCTTCCTCTCGACTTCTTCTTCTCTTCCCTGCTCCTCAACATTATAGGGGTAAATCCCCTTGACAGCTTTCCTTCCTTTAATGATCTCCAAATATATATAAAAAGGCAGGTAAAAAAACTAGACCACTTATCAAATCTTTTTTTTACAGCTTTTACTAAAATGACTGTTATGCAGTTTGCTTAGTAAAATATCCTGATTTTTAAAGAAATGTTTAAAGTAAATTGATAGGAAAATAAACACTACTGTCATGTCTTTGATAATCATTTTATTAACTGTTGAACAAAAACAGCAGTATGAAGGTAGATGCATAGACAGATATGTGGGTGTTTGTTAGCTGAACGATTGTTAAAAGGAGAAGAATATATATCCTCAGTGAAAACTGTCTGATGACACCCACCTGGGCTTGAAGTTAAATCATTAGGTGCCAAATACTTTTATTACTAATATCTCCGCAATGGAGAGGTAAAATTTAAAACTAACAGGGGAAAATAAAATATACTTTATTCTGCTCTGCAGCCACTATTAATTTCTATTAATTCCTATCTAAAAATCCTTCTTAAAGTAAAAAGTGCCGACCACCTATATTTCTTGAAATATCTGTTTAATACAGGACAATAAAGCATTTAACGAGGATGTCCTATTGAGTTAAATTTTGACCTTGAGTACACTTTGTAATAAAAACAAAGAAGCAAACCGAGATGTATTGTCCTTTCCCAAGATTGTAGATATCCGGATTAGCAGTGGAGCCTCACCATGGATATTATAATAATTTGTTTTATTTATTTCAAACTGTGTGCTCATGGACAAAATGTAACCAAAAGGGGACAACCACTTTAAGGAACCTTGAAACAAACCAGATGCAATGTCTTATGATGTAATAAGACGTGAGATGGTCTACATCAGGGGTGGGAACTCCAGTCCTCGAGGGCCGCAAACAGTTCAGGTTTTCAGGATTTCCTTAGTATTGCACAGGGATTTAAATCATCACCAGTGCAAGTGATTATCTTATCACCTGTGCAAAACTAAGGAAATCCTGAAAACCTGCACTGTTTGCGGCCCTCGAGGACTGGAGTTCCCCACCCCTGGTCTACATAAACTTACAGATCTCAGTCCAGCGGCCACATTAAAAATCTGTTCCTTCTGGATGGGTGCCTTACAAACCACCTCTTACATGATGGTACCCGCCAATCTTCTTTTAGTTTGCTGGAATGGCATTATGTGTCATGTGTGTTGCAACAATAACATTGCACCAGATTGGCTAATCAAAACAGGAGCTGGGGATACCATCAGGTAAGAGGAGGTTTGCAGGCAGCTGTTTGGTGGCAACAGCTTATGCACATGGCCACTAGACTGGGTCCTGCAAATCAACTTTTACCATCTTTAGTTATGTGTTGTCCAGTGCAATGTCATATTCTACGATCTATTATTGTACTCATTGCCTTATGGTCACCTAGTCAAGTTGCGAAAACTATAATCCTCCAAATTTTCTAGTCAACCATGTGTGTGGCAAATTCACATTATCGGAGCACTATTTATACCAGTTGAATTTGGCAGAGAATCCAGGATACTTCACTTTGGGGCCTCCCGTTTCCTTTCAACTGTCAAGATGCTTCTTCTCAGAGCTGGCCTTTGGGAAGATGTCTCTGGAGCTTCTACGTCAGTGACTGCTTGTTCCTCTGGAGATTTATATGCTCTGGCAGAAGGGTTACACTTTCTCCAACTTGAGGAATATATTTTGATTAGCAGAATAGGAAGAAAGCCAACAACATTCTGAATTTCTCTATAATATGCTAGGGTTGGTTTTATAATTCTAGAAACAGTGAAATCAACTGTATTGTGTAGCTATACTTGCAGATTTTCGTTTCATTACTAGAATC
Source organism: Allobates femoralis (assembly GCA_033576535.1). NCBI lineage: Eukaryota > Metazoa > Chordata > Amphibia > Anura > Aromobatidae > Allobates > Allobates femoralis. The sequence goes on from JARQOC010000002.1 coordinate 418,645,752, forward strand.
TACAGAGACAAATAAATACATCAAAATCTGAAAATAATTTTCCATAACCTCACGGTCTTTATTAACCCTTACACTTGTAATAGACTTTACCATTATTAATGTGTAAAATATTTAGTTGACTGTAAATGTTCCATACCTTCATATACAGTACTACAAAGTAACATATAAAACTTAGCTTTAACAGCAAACGTAATCTAATACTAAGAGGGATGGTGGTCTTATGTCAAGATGAAAATGCGACCCTAATTGTTGTGCTGTTATCGTTATGACACCCCTAACTAACATGGGCGTAAGAACTTAAAAGCCTATACCCTTGCCCTTCCCTATTTTTTTCAGGACTCATGTATGGTAATGCAGCCAACTTAGGCTGGTTTCCTTGTTCTAGGAATTCTATGGAAGCTGCAACATTTGCATATGTCGCAAGTACAACATACTTCATTGTCAACGGGCAACTATATATTATAGGTAATTGCTTACTAAAGTTTACCCTTAAATTTACAACAAAAAATACTACCCATGGTTGATTTGAATATTCATTCTCAATATATTGAATAAGATAGTGAGGATTACAAAGATACATCTTGTACTTTTCAATAACAAATTCTAAAAGGTTAAATGACAAGAAAATAAATATTATAAGAATATTATAGATGAAAGTTTTGGCTCAACTGCTAGTCTAAGAAATTGAACTGACAGCTTCATAGTCCCATGTGCCTGTAACACGCTCATCTGAATCTGGCGATAGTCTCTTAAAGAGCATACAGACCCTGTAAAATGCACGTAATCGGGAGAGAATGCCCCATAGCCAGCAAGAAAATAATGTTCAAGACGAACATAGTCTACCAATTTGATATTACAAGTTATATATCTATCAGATGATAATATTAGATACGTAATACTCTTAGGATGATATCAATAGATATTACTAGACCTATTTGGATGATATTATAATTAGGATATTACTCTCTATCAGGGTGATATTACTATATTTTACTCAAATAAGGAAGGAGCTGAAATGAAAAAGGGGCGCAACAGTGTGTGTATCTGGTTAATTATAGTTGTACACAAGGGAATAATGAAATCCGCTCACCTGTTAGGTTGTGAGATGTCACAACCACTTTTTGCACCTTTGACAACTATAGATGTCAAGCTATTTCACGGTCTACAGAAGTCCTCCCTCGATATAGATCCAGGATTGCAGGTTGTAGAAAAGGTATTAAAGGATGCACTCCCGCTCCGAAATCAAATCCACATACACGGGCCATATGAATTCAGCAGGTGGTATTTATTCTACGCGTTTCGGGGACAAGCACCTTCCTCAGGAATATCACAAAGATTGACACAATAAATAGATGTATATTAGGGTGCTTGAACACTGGCGTTTTTATGAAAATGCAGCAGACAAAAAACAGCATCTGCCGCACTTTCCGCCTGACGGCCGCACTGGCGTCGCACTTGCGGCAAGCCACATGTATGGTCTATGGGGCTTGCGGCAACTGTGCGGCAGGTACGGCAAGTGCGGTTCCGGCAGTTGCAGCTGCGAAAAAAAACGCATCTGCCGTAACCGCACTTTCCGCACCTTACTGCAAGCCCCATACACAATGCATGGGTTTGCCGCAATTGTGCCACAAGTGCGGCCATTAGGCGGGACCCCCAGCAGATGTGTTTTTTATCCGATCCGGCATCGACAAAAAAGCTAGTGTGAAGGATGATATTACTAGATATTACTCTATCACAATGATATTACTCCATCACGATCATATTACTAGAAATAACTCATTTTATCAGGACAATATCATAAGACATTACTTAGGGCTACGTCACACACACAGATAATTGTGCAGATATTGTTGGCAGATCTCTGGTTGCAGTGAAATCATGGACAGATTGTTCCATTTTGTGGCTGTCTACAAATGGAGCAATGTGTCCATGATTTCACTGCAACCAGAGATCTGCCAACAATATCTGCACAATTATCTGTGTGTGTGACGTGGCCCTTATTCTATCAGGATGATATTGATATTATTAGATTTGACAAGCTCTATAAGGATGACATTTCTAGATTTTACCCATTGTATTAGGATGATATTACTAGTTCTTATTCAGTCTACTAGGATGATGTCGCTATATACTATTATCTCTACTATTCTGATAATACTAGATATGATTCACTCAACTAGGATGACAATACTATATAATACTAGCTCTTCTAGGCTAAGATTCCTAAATATTATTTGATCTATGATGACAATATTACTAAGATTGTACTCTCTATAAGATGATATTAAAAGATATTACTTGATCTATCAGGATGATATGACTAGAGATTACTGGTTCTATTAGGATGATAGGATATTGATATTGCTAGATATTGCTAGATATCAGGGTGATATTACTAGATATTTGTCACACGGAGGTTTGCACAAACATCGCCAACTGTCATAGCGCGTTGGGTTCTGTTCAGATTGCAAATTCTGACGCTCTGCCCAATGATTTCTCTGGTGTCCTTGATCAACACAGGCGGACTTGGGGATCGCCCTGCTGTGTGCTTGCCGATTTATAGGTAGGCTTGCAAGATTTAATCTCTGCTCATCTGATTACTCCTCTTATCACATGTTGTGGGGAGGTCTATCACAGATGCTCCCCTCCTATCTATGCTGGAGAAATCCTTCTAACCATGCCAGCTATAGTTCATCCTATGTTGGTCTGTGAGGTGTGGTGTCCCAGACTCTGTGATGAAAGTTGTGCTATTTACTTGGTGCCGTTGTAAAAGTTCTCCCCTGTGGTTCTGTAACTTCCTTCCCGCCTCTTGTTTTTCCTCCTGCTACTCTTATGGTTTTTACCTTTTTGTGTGCGTGCTTTGTGACTACATTTTGGTTTTCCCTTGCCTATCTTTATCTGTGGGCTACATTACTCCACTGTCCCGTGAGGAGGGGATCAGGACTGGTCAGGAGCAGGGCCTGGACAGAAACTCAGGCCTCTCCTGGATTAGGAGTACACCTGAGATAGGGATAGCACAGGGCTCCCTAGCTTGAGTGACAGATGAGGTGCCCTAGTTCCCCATTATCCTATAGTCATCGTGACAATATTACTCGCTTTATCATGATTATAGTACTAGATATTACTTGCTCTATTGAAATAATATTACTGGATATTATTCACTCGCTTTCAGGATGATGTAACAAATAGTTTTTTCTTTTTGGGTCACTTGTTTTTTGTTTGATTTTTGTTGTTTTTCTTCTCTCAGTTGGGTGAATATGAACAAGTCAGTTCAGTGTTAAAAAAGACAAAGTAACTTATCAAAATCACAAAATGACTGCATCATCTGTTAATTAATACACAGCGGCTTCCAACCCCCAGCAGCTCCAGACTGTCGTATGATTTAATTATATTCTGCCTGCAGTAAGTAACATACATTCATCTCATAACTGGGGCAGTAATACCATGTGTGATTCCAGGGAATTTCAGCCTTTGTGGCCAAGTGATTACTGTGTTTTAATTAATAGTATTATCATTAGTACAGCCATTTTGGAACTGGAAGGTTAATATTACCAATATAATGTTTATAAATGAGTAGTAAAACAGAACTGGTCAGGGAAACCATCTGTTATCATGTGACCTGCGGAGAGTGGATACCCTCACAGGAGATTATCATCATATTTCAGTCACCATGGAAATATGAACAGAATTGAGGCTTTTAAAGGTACATTTACTTCACTTTCTGTAACAAGAATTTTATAGATCTAAGCCATATACACCAAAGTTATATACGTCTTACCACACTCACATATAACCTTCTATGCTCTAATCAAGTATCTGTGGGTGCCAACTCTTCCTAGCGCACACCACTGAGACATACACTAAAATTTCGAAGGGGAATCATGACACTTCCAATATATTTTTTAAACTTCTCTGTTTATTCAGAAGTTCTTAAAAATTCAATTGGAAAAAAGGTATTCAACAAGGAGAATGTACTTACTCCATGTCTAAGGACTGGGCCATAGACAGTGTACCTATTATATTAATTTTGCAGGTGTTACTCCGTCACCAAAATAAGAGGATGGTAAAAAATATAATTTACACAAAACCAAAAAATTGTTCCGCCTTTTTTGAACAAGCTGGATGTGGCAACATTATGTTCTGTCTAATGTATTGTTAATGGAGTTCCGGACATGTGTGGCGACTTGCATTTTCATCCAGATCCGGCAAATACAGCACTTCATGCACCGGACAAAAACCACTGCTAACTGCAATTTTAAAACAAGTTTTTCACTATGCAAAACTCTTGCCATCACGATCATGCACCTTGCCAAATTGAGTGACTGAATAAACTTTCTCTGGAGCTACCAGAGGCTGATGCAGGACATTCATTCTTTCAAGAGACAAACAGTTTCTTGGTGGCCACAGTTTTTTGTGAAATGGTTTTTGCAGTCTTTGCTGTTCCATTCGCAGAGAAAACAACAAAACTTTGTATAGCTAATCTGCAACCTAAGCGACAAGGCTATTATTACCTTCAGATCACCGTAAGTCTATAAAAATCCTCCATTCTTGATCTCTGTACCCTTGTCCTATTGCATCCAGCAGACACTTTGTTTCATTGCAGTAAACTCCCCTTCCAATAAAAATATGTGTTCAAGCCATTGCTGTCCATAGCGGAAAGAACATATTTTGGTCCCCTGCTCCAGCCAGTGTAAGCCTTTGAGTCTCGAAGCCAAAGCACTACCTGACTTTTTGATAGGTTCAGATCACAAATCATTTAAGTCAGCCTGTCTAGTTTGTGTGGCTCCCCAGACTCATGGCCTAGAAAATCAAAATCTTCTCGATCACCTTCTTCATCAACCAAATTAGCATCTGAATCTCTTCTGGATCCAAGGTCCAAGATGTTCGAGGAGTGGGAACTGGCAACACTGAGCTATGTGAGACAGGCCTAAATGCTGAAGGAATTTTCAGATGTCTCTCTATATTTACTTGTCTTACTTGCAAATTTGCACTTCAGTAAGGAAGTAGAATAACTCCAGTGCCACCTTTGAAGGGATCCTGTCACCTCCAGAAAACCTCCTAAGCTAGCAAAACATGTCCCTGCAGCATCCATCACTAATCTCACACTCCTTTTGTCTCCTAAAAGCATCCTGTGAAAGTGCAGAAAAACGTTTTAATACTTACTCATTAGTGATTATAATTAGCAGGGGCTATATTCTTTAGTCACCAGGGCGGGCTGTTTTGCAGCTCCAAGATCCACCCTCTCTCTGTCTGTTTGCTCTGCTTGTGCAGACATTGCCCTCCCCCCTTTCTATCACTCACAGAATGCAAATCATTAGTCCTGCCTTCAGCTGCACATCACAGCAGCACAGACAGAGAGAGGGTGGATCCTGGAGCTGCAAAACAACATGCTCTGGTGACTAAAGAATATAGCCCCTGCTAATTATAATCACTAATGAGTAAGTATTAAAACGTTTTTATGCACTTTCACAGGATGCTTTTAGGAGACAAAAGAAGTGTGAGATTAGTGATAGGATGCTGCAGGGACATGTTTTGCTAGCTTATGAGGCGTTTTGGAGGTGACAGGATCACTTTAAGTAGCTCCTCAAAGTCATAATCGCTTTCCAACAAGCTTTTCAATATGACTAAGGGATTTGTGCCAGATCAGAACCCCAAACTACAGACATTGCGTTTCAGGGTAACTGCCCCTCATCAGGGTAGTGTGTGGGATATTCTGATCTGGCTGTGTGAGTGGACTAAGACAAGGTCTGGGAACTTGGTATCTACCTTATGGAGAGAAGCTTTCTGCAACCATAAAAAGACAGTTAAGTAGGTGAGGAGATTGTAGCCACTTTCCCCTCTAGGAAATATGCAAATTTGCACTTCAGTAAGGAAGTGGAATAACTCCAGTGCCACCTTTAAGTTGCTCCTCAAAGTCATAATTGCTTTTCAACAAGCTTTTAAATATGACTAAGGATTTGTGCCAGATCAGAACCCCAAACTACTACTACTTTGAGGAGTATTTAAAGGTGGCACTGGAGTTATTCCAGTTCCTTACTGAAGTGCAAATTTGCATATTTCCAAGAGGGGGGGATGTGGCTACAATCTCCTCACCTACTTAAATGTCTTCTTATGGTTGCAGAAAACTTCTCTCCATAAGGTAGATACCAAGTTCCCAGACCTTGTCTTACTTGTTATTCCAGCAATCTTTGTCATACAGATCAGTTCATACCATTGGAACAGCAAATACCATGAGGTGTAGTTTACAATTGAGACAACTTGTGAAAAGTGTAACACAAGATGAGCAACATATATTGTGCCCCAAAGTATGTTTTGATCTCTTATTTTGCACTGAAAAGACAGGAAATAACTTATCTTCAGGAATGGCATCTTACTTCTTTTCTGTGATTTCAAAGTCACTTTGCCACAAAAGTTATTTGGGGTGGTTTACACAACTCTGCAATATGATTAACAAAATGTCCTACAGCACCAGAACAACAGAACAAAAAATAAATTTATTATAATAACAGTTTAAAGAAAAAGAAAACGTAGTGGTAAAAATACAACTGATATTTACAAAGGACAATGCGATAGTTAAATTTTTGGCATGTAATCCGTGAAACCCTAAAGCATGAAAATCCTTAAGATTAGTCAACCTTGGAAAAAACCCAGAGCTCTGTTATCAAAGTATGAAAAGAAACCAACTTCGAAAGAGTGCAAAGTTATAAAAATCCCAGCACCTAAAAAGCGAAAGTAATTTGTGAAGGGGTAGTGTAGGCTAAATTAGTAGGAAAATAGGTGCTCTATAGAAAAATTCTGATTACAGATTTGGAATCGCACCCAAAACTGCTTTGAGAACAATCAACAGTAATCATTTAACAAAATAGCTGCCAGATGAACAATTATCTGAACCATAGGTTGACATTTCTTATATATAGGGCATCTTAGGCCAAGAAAGAACTTAAAGTGAATCTGTGCACAGTTTTTTGCATATAAGCTGCGGCCACCACCAGTAAGACCTTATATACAGCATTCTGGAATGCTATATATCAATCCCCAGGATGATCTGTATAATGTAAAAACAACTTTTATTATACTCACCTATGGGGCAGTCCGGTCCGATGGGTGTCGCTGGTCTCGTTTCCTCCTTTCTTCCTGTGAATGCCATCCTCTTGCCTGCTTCTAGTGAGTGATGCGTCTTACGTCGCCCACACAGTCTTCTCCATTGCACACATACTACTCTCTGCCCTGCTAAGGGCAGAGCAAAGTATTGTAATCTGCAGGCACAGCAAAAGGTAAGAGATAGTGCCTGCATAGTGTGCATTACTGATTGCTGACAGGTTCACTTTAAAAACCTAAACTAAGGAGCACTATATATGCTAGGCTCAATAGCATATTATATTTACAAAGCTTTTCTTGTTGATGATGTGTAGTAATTTGCATATAGGATTACCATGTATTTTCACATCTTTGATCAGCCACTGCCTTTTTCAAGTATTTACTAAAACTAATATTATAAACATTGGTCATAGTGGATGGAGATTGCAGCACCAAAACATGAAAATTTTGAAGTTCATTAAAATTTGCTTCATAGATGCCGATATTCTGAACCTAGTAAGAAAATCTTCTTATTTGATTTCACTGGTAGAGGAATGTAACAAAGGTCCATCTTTTGTTCTGCATGAGCTAAGTAACTATGTTTTGATGACATAATACTTTTCCACAGTATGTCTTATGTGATAAGTCTTCACTCATTTGCATACATATAAAATGCTATTTCATTAGTAAATCATTTATTTCTGAAAGCTCTCCAAACATCATTAATTGGAGAGTCTATAAAAAATCCCCCTCACTTTAAATCATTCTTTTGTGGATTTTTGTTTATGCTGGCAATACCAATGTGCATCATGAAATTATAGGAGCAAAGTAAAACAATAGCGTTGTTGGATATTTGGCATGTTAGCTGTCCTACTTTTACATCTGAAGACTTGACTAATGAATTCTTTACTAATTGACTTGATATGTAATGGTAGGAAGCCAGGGGCTAAAGTAGGATTAGAAACTCCTAAGTATGTAAAGCTTTGATGTGGCTGAAATCCTATTAAATTTTGGATAGTAGAAAGATGGTTGACGAAACGCAACGTTTCATCCATGAATACCTTGCATGGTAAAGCAATTAACAGGAAAAGCATGCAATTCAAATAGTCCAAGACAGGTCAGCTTGGGTCATGATAGGTCATCTTTGTCATGATAGGTCAGCTTTTGTCATGATAGATCAGCTCGTGTCTTGTAGGACTACATATAAAGTATGGCAGCCAGCATAACATAAGATTTTAAGCAGCTCCCCATAGACAATAAGATTGCATGTCATGTATATACTCATTTAAAGGAACGAGTGAGTCAATGAAGTTGAAACGAGGTGGCCCTTGATGTTACAGGGAAAAAAAAGCTGCAAATATAATTTGAGAAAGGGATGAGGTTTCCAACCAGGAGATGTTTTGTACCCTTTGTTTTATAAAATAACCAATTGTTTAGCACATAGATAATGGAACCATACGACACAATGCAGATTTTTTAAATAAAATTATTGGTAATTTGACATACATGTCATAGCAACCACTTATGCCACTATTTTAAATTGTTAAAGTATGCAAATTACTCCTTTTTATGAGGAAGCACTCTGGCTATCCTCCATAAGGTAAGATGGATGTGTCCGCAGATGGTGGTCTTTTACTTTTAGAGATTTCTCTGTTCATGTGGCAGTGTTCGATATAAGGCAGTGGCATAACCTGAGTCCGATAGACCCTGATGCAAAGTTTTGACCTGGCCCCTCTACTGCATGTTATTTAGATTTATGGGCTTTTGTAGTATGCTAACTCCTATAAAGATATACTTGTTGACCCCTACCCATTATATAGTAGTTCCTCACCCTGTGCTAGAGTACCCCATCCTGGGCCCCTTCGAGGTATATATGGCTTCCAACCTAGGCCCTTTCCTGGTAAACATGTCCCCCATCCTGGCATATATCCCCATCCTGGGTTCTTTCATGGTATATACTGTATGTCCCTCATTTTGCCGCTGTTCTCAATTGCAAGAAAACCCAAAACATTCTGCTCCCTTTTCCCCACTTCTGGTACATGCATGGCATCCTTTTGTTAAGCCACCGCAGTGGCCAGAAACTGAGATTGGCATTCCTGCTATGGGTGACATATTACACTGTTTCTGTGCACCTGTGACTGGCACACCGACATCAGCTGTCAGTGTCTGGTTGGTTGTCGCCATTTATGGTGACATGGGGACCGGGCAGGTATTTGTGCCACAAAACATTTCAGCTGAAAGTGCGTCCTCGGACACACATCCAACTGAAGTAGCTGCTGGTGCCCATTCACTGTTGCACCATCTGCAACTGCGATCAATAATTATACACCCCTGGTATAAAGTCAACATTGACCCATATGGTGGCTACCTCTAATAGGGCCACTTTTCTATCTTTTGGAAGAGGGCTAATTTGCATTCCTTTATGTGAGGTATAAGTCTCCCTACCAATTTGTCCCTTTTCACAAACAAAACATTGGCATTAGGATTTGGTAATTAGGATTTGCCATTAGAATTTGTTCACACCACAACATTGTTTATTACAAATTGTCAAGGAAAACATAAAAAAGGATAGTGATCTTCTTAAAGCGATTGCTGCAATTTGGTTGATATGGGTAAAGTCATCATTGTTATTATTATTATTATTATTTTTGTTATTTATTTATAGAGCACCATTAATTCCATGGGGCTGTACATAAAGGGTTACATACAAAACATGTTAAAAAAAACAATAAAAAAACTAACAGTGACAGACTGATACAGAGAGGAGAGAGGACCCTGCCCTTGCGGGTTTACATTCTATAGGAAGATGGTTAGGAGACAATGGGTTGGGTCAGCTTTGATGGTGGTGAAGCACTGGCTTCGGTGGCGGTGGTGCGCCAGGTTAGGTGGCAGTGGGGGGCCAGGTTAGGTGGTGCTGAGACACCAGTTCAGGTGGCGGTGAGGTCATTGCAGTTTGTATGCTGTTCTGAAGAGATGGGTTTTTATGCCCCAGCACCCCTTACATCTGGGTTTCCCTACTTAGCCATAACGTCTACAACAATTCTGAGTTCTAGGGACACTGTGGTTGTTTTTTTATGAAGCAGGAATCATAATTTGCTTATTTCAGTACATCTTTGTAGTCTGCAGAATAAGATTTTGCATGTCTTCATATCTATTCTTTTCCAAGGTCAGTTCTCGTGTTGTTGCTTTTTTTTCCATTTCATCTGATACAGTGACCTAGATGGGACAGGCAGCTCAATCCCAACATGCAAATAGATCATTTCTATTTTTCTCTTACATTAATATTTTACCTGTAATGCTGTAAGATTCATGGCAAAAGACAAAGAAGGCTAATTGGTAAAAAAGAAAAATAATTTACAATAAATGTCTTATATGGTCCTAGATGCATATTGCTGAGAAATTATACATGTTTCACGTGTAATTTTTGAAAATATTCAATGCTAAAACAATTTAAACCTACACAAAACTATACCAAACACATTTCTGTCTTAAGCAGGCTATAGAGTCTATACAGCCTGGTCTATTCGGCACAACTAAGAGGACTGTAATTGACTAGCTGTGGTTTGGTCATGGGAAATGTTTGATATAACTACTCGTGATATGTCTAGACGGTGGCATAACTTGAAGCTCATGGGCCCCAAGGCGAAAGCTACAACGAGGCCCCCATTTATAGCAAATTTTTAATAGCATTTGTCATTTTCTAAAGGCAAAAAGGATTTTTGGGGCCCCCTAGGCTCCAGGCCCAGGTGCGAATGCAACCCCTGCACCTGTTGTAGTTACTCCCCTGTTTCTAGATCATCGCAACAACCATTGTCCTTGAACCCAGCTAGCTTAGAACATTATATTATAAACCCTTTGCATGCAAAGAATCGCTATTAAGCGCAATGTCAGCCATCCTCCAAATAAGCTTACAGCTACACTCACCCAAAAGAACTTTATCAAGCAAACAGGACAACTTGGTATTGTTGAATTTTATGAGAGTTCCTGTCCAGTGATTCATGGAGTATTTAAATCCAGGATATAAAGCACCGTGACTGCCAGTTATACTGAAAGGAGTAAACAATAAAATAAAAGTGCCATTCTACTGAATTTATATTTCCAAGGCTAAAGTGTAATAGAAAATAAAATAGTTTGAAATACCATTGTTGGGTTTTCTGGTTGCTATATGGATGTATTCACTAATTATCACGTACATAACTAATTATTCCTGACCATTGGTTGTTGCAAAGCTATTGTTCCTGGGCCATCACTTGATGTTACCAGATATAGTTACGGTATGTGCAAAATATCAGAAGTCTAAAGGTACCTTCACACACAGCTATTTTGCTAGGCAATTTCACTGGCAATTTGCTGGTTGCAGTGAAATCATGGACACATTGTACCATTTGTACACGGCAACAAAATAGAACAATGTGTCCATGATTTCACTGCAACCAGCAAATTGCCAGTGAAATTGCCTAGCAATATTGCCGTGTGTGAAGGTACCTTAACATCACTAATCTGCTTAATTACTGTTTTTGGCTGAAAAGATCATACAACATGGGAAAATCATAACTAGGTGTTTGTAAGTAATGGGCAACTAACAGAATCAACAGTCATGATATGCACCCTGGTAATTAGGTATAATAGATTAATTTAATGAAAGGGGAGTTCTACCCTGATTCCTCAAAAATAAGCCAGCCTCTTATATTATTTTTTGCTCTCAAAGATGTGCCATGTCTTATTTCCATGTCATATTTTGTGTATTATTTGTCTATGAAGAAAAATTCAAATTTAATGTTGAACAAAAAAAATGAAGATTTATCATCCCATTGCAACCCCCAATATGGTATCCCCATCATCCCCTTGCAACCCTCAATACGGTATCCCCATCATCCTCTTGGAGCCCCCAATATGGTATCCCCATCATCCCCTTGGAGCCCCCAATACAGTATCCACATCATCCCCTTGTAGCCAATAAGATATCCCCATCATCCCCTTGCAGCCCCCAATACGGTATCCCCATCATCCCCTTACAGCCTCCAATAAGGTATCACACAGGGACACACACCCACACACAGGGACACTTCTCACCAGTCCACCGCTGCATTCCGGCACCACTCTCAGCTTCTTGCAGTTGTCCTGCAGATGCATATAGTCTGGTACAGCTCTCCTCTCTCTGCCTCAGATGCTGTAGGTGTACGGTGTCGCTGGGCAGCCAATCACAGGCCAGAAGCTGACGTCATGCGCTGACCGGCCTGTGATTGGCCGCCGGGGTGGCTCCTGGCCTGAGATTGGCCACCCGATGGCACCGTACACCTACAGCATCTGAGGCAGGGAGATGAGAGTGGTGCCGGGCTACATGCATCGGGGTCAGGGAGATGAGAGCGATGCCGGACTATATGCATCAGCGGCACCAGGACAGCGGCAGGGAGTAGGGTGATGAGAGCGGTGCCAGACTATATGCATCGTCGGCACTGGGACAATAGCGGGGAGCTTGAGGAGGCTTGAAGAGGAGTGAGAGCTGCATGCTCAGGTCTTCTGATCGGTGGCCTGCTGTTCTTCCAAAAAAAGATATGCCTTATTTTGGGGGGTGTCTTATATTTACAGGCACACTAAACCCCCTAATACTTCTTATTTTCGGGGACGCCTTATTTTCGGGGAAACACAGTAGGATATATGGAGAGGTTAGGATGGATAGACTAGATAGATAGAATACATAGATAGGATATGATATATAGGATAGATTAGGATAGAATAGATAGGATAGGATAGATAGATGGATAGATAGGACAGATAGATAGGATAGATAGTAAAAATAGATAGGTAGGATAGGATAGATAGAAATCCAAATAGGGTTTGGTGCTTGTATAATCCACATTGCCGTCGGGATGAAAAGACCAGGGAGACCAGGCTCCTTCAAAAAGCTCCTTTATTTCCTACGCGTTTTGGTGCCGTCCCTGCACCTTCCTCAGGGGTACAATTGTACCAAACCCTATTTGGATTTCTGGACACGATACCACTGTACATGTGGAGGTGCAGATCAAGCAGCAGCTGTCCATGCGAACATACTGGTTGTGGGTCATCACAACCAAGCTAGGAGAGCACATACACTCATGGGAGGGTCATTTTATCTAAACGATAAGACACATTTGCGCCTCTTGAGTCTTCTTTTATCTGGGATAGATAGATACAAATGTGAACAAAGCCGCAGCACTCCAGTTCTCAGGTGCATCAAGGAACTTTTATTCAGGCATGGCACAGATGGCAACGTTTCAGATCCAAGCACCCTTTGTCTAGCAAGGAGTGCCTCATAGCATCCAGTTTTTATACATCACCAGCAGTTATACAATTAAATCATCAATTATACAAAGCCTGCATTACATTTCACCTGCTTCTCAAAATGCCATAACCCTTTCAACAGCATAGATAGTGTAGATAGATAGATAGATAGATAGATAGATAGATAGATAGATAGATAGATAGATAATCCAAAAAAGGAAAAAGCAGCACCTAAACCTAAAGGTTCACTTGACATCTATTTGGTGCTGCTTTTTCCTTTTTTGGATTGTTTACATGGACACTTGACCGGTGTTGAGAAAGCGCTGCACAAGTCTGGTAATATCTGGTGCTGTTCCGTTTTTTTCATATAGATAGATAGATAGATAGATAGATAGCATTTATAAATAGGATAGGAGAGATAGGATAGAATAAATAGGATAGATATATAGATAGATAGATAGATAGATAGATAGATAGATAGATAGATAGATAAATAGATAGAACAGGATAGATACCCTGTTTACCCAAAAATAAGACAGTGTCTGATGTTAATTTTTGATCATATATTAATTTTTTGGCTTATTTTCCCATGAAGAAAAATTCACAATTATACAGCACACCCATTATCCTATTGCAGTCCCTATCATCCCATTACAGCCCCCATCATCACACTGCAGCCCCCACATCCCATTATAGCCCCCAATACAGCACTCCCATCATCCCATTGCAGCCCCCATCATCCCATTATAGCCCCCTTCACCCCACTGCAGTCCCCATCATCCCATTGCAGCCCCATAATCCCATTATAATCCCCATCTTCCCATTATAGCCCCCATCATCCCATTATAGCCTTTAATACGGTATTGCAGGGTACCTGCAAAAAAAAATGTGTGCCAATCAAAGCCCAGGATATGCATGCCAATCAGAGCCCAGCATCTGCTCGCCAATCAAAGCCCAGCATCTGCTCGTCAATAAGAGCCTAGCATCTGTTCGCCAATCAGAGCCCAGCATCTGCTCGCCAATCAGAGCCCAGCATCTGCACACCAATCAGAGCCCAGCATCCGAGCGCCAATCAGAACCCGGCATCTGTGCACCAATCAGCGCCTGGTATCTGTGCGCCAATCAGAGCCCAGCATAGCAGCGCCAATCAGAGGGCAGCATAGCAGCACCAATCAGAACCCAGCATCCGTGCGCTAATCAGAGCCCAGTAACCGTGGCCCAATCAAAGGCCATACATCGATGTCACCTGCTAAGCTCTGATTGGTGCGCGGATGCTGGGCTTTGATTGGCGTGTGGATGCTGGGCTCTGATTGGCGTGCAGATGCTGGGCTCTGATTGGCCCAAGGTTTACCGTACATCTACTGTACTGCAGCAGAGGCATAGCAGCGCCCTGAATACCACCACGGGCACCGGACAACAGCAGCATGCAGGTGAGCAGTGGATAAGTCACAGCTGCATTCCCTGTTCTTCTGATCAGTGACATACTGTTCTTAATAAAAAAAAAAGGTCTTATTTTCAGGGGTGCTTAATGTTTACAAGCACGCTAAACCCCCCTAGTACGTCTTATTTTCGGGGGCGCCTTATGTTCGGAGAAACACAGTAATTAATTGCAGTATGGAGTTCAATTAGTGAAATCATTCATTGTAAAGACAAAGATGTCAGTTATTGCCCTTATTTAAAGGAGGGCAGCAAATTTCAGACCTGCTGCTTTTCGTGTTGACGTGTTGAAAAGGTTATAGTTTGTCAAAAAACACTTTAATTGGCGTAAAGACAAGTGGCGCAGGATTCTATAGACTGATGAGAGCAAGATTGTTCTCATTGGGTCTAAAGGCCATAAGGAGTTTGTGAGACGACCCCTGAACACTGAATTCACCTACAGTACACTGTGAAGACTGTACAACATGGATGTGCAAGCAGAATGGATTGGGGATGTTTCTCTTACAATGGAGTTGGGCTCATTTATTGCACACAGACACCCATGGCCATTTTAAACATAGCAAAATACTGGAAGAGGTCATGTTGTCTTATGCTGAAGAAGAAATGCCCATGAAATGGGTATTACAACGGGAAAATAACCCCAAACGCACCTGTATGTGGGCGACATCCTTGTCCAGACCAACAAGACTGATGATAAGGTGGCCAGCCTAATCACAAGACCACAATCCAATTGAGAATTTGTTGAGTGATATCAAAAAGGCTGTTTGATACAAAACCTAAGAATGCAGAAGAACTGTGGAATGTAGTCCAGTCAGCTTGGGCTGAAATATCTGTTTGCAGGTGCCAGATGTTAGTTGACTTCATGCCACACAAATGTAAAGCAGCTAACAGAAATGAAAGGTATACACCTAAATATTAATTTAGTGATTAATAGAAAAGCTAAGTCTATAAACAAATTTTAATTTGTACTGTAAATATTTGTGTTTGGATATGAAAATCCAGACACTGTTATTTTTTTGAAAAGCCTATTATTACTGTTTATAGTTTCATTTGGAATTGAATGTGCAGGGCTGCAAGTACCTTTGTGTATATGGAAATAAATGCTATTATGAGAGTTGAGATTTTTCTCAGTTGCTTTAAACACAACTGCCTTTATTTTGCACATAACTGTAGCGAAATATAAAATTAAATTATCTTATGAAGAACTCCAAATCTGTACTGTTTCTAAGGCTATTTCCATTTCCAACTTCTTATCAGATCTCTGTTCCATGAATCACAGTGACGCAAGCTCATATGTCAGGCCATACCTTCATTTCACAATAATAAGAAATTAAAGAGAATTGTTGCATGCATGTGAAAGTGCTTTGAATGTCATCTTGCCCATGCAGGTTGTGGGTTTTCATCTGAGTTTAAAGAGGTGAGACCATATGAATGTAAACACATTAACATCAGTATAACTGGAAACATCCAAACCACAATATAGTAAGAGAGCCGTGTTAATACCACATGATAGAAGTTCTGGGTTAGGTTACAAAACATACTTCCAGCATTTCCAAAACCTCTGTTTCAGAAATGCATACACACGCCTATATATCTGGTTTCCCTTCAGCTTTTTCTGGTGTGCAGTGAATTTCCTTTTGCTTTGATTTCATGTGGATTGAGTGAAGTTTATTATATTACAATTAAACTAAGAAAAAAAGAGCCCCATTTTCTGGTTACAAGTCTGAATAACCTCCAGGCTTCCCCTTGACCGCAGTAGCTGGATGAAAGGATTGAATGGTGGCCCATTATTCTATGAAAGAAAGGGACGAATAGCACATTAAATGGGCATTCTTATCAGACTTCCAAATACTTTAGATCTCAATGGCTATGAATTATTTTCTCTCTTGGGTAGATTTATATTTTGTCTGGGCACTACGTTCTGCATTTAACATGACAAATTCCCCCAAATTATATGCTTAATGTGCCAAAAAAATAGTCATTATTTTAGTGTGATGCCCACCAGGGCCGGGGAGGTACTCGGTAACCGGGCTGGTGATTGCTTAGAAGGTCACAGTGGCAGGTGACCCGGCACCATGGCCCTGGGTGTGCAGAAAAGGGGATTATTTACAAGGGATGAATTCCTGTTGCCACCTGTGGTTATTCTGGTCAGGATGACCAGCGATGCTATGGGTCCTCTGGGCCGGTGGAATGGCAGCCTGGATGGCATCTCTCCCCACAGGTAGAGCGTGGGCCCAGAGGTTAATTGTTAAAAGTCTATGGAGATGGTAGTGAGTTGTACGTGTGATAACGCCAGTGTAACGAGTGGAGAGGGAAACGTAGGGGAATAAACCGGAAGATACCGTAGGGTTGTAGTTACTTTATCCTTTTTCACTTTGTGTACCAATGGCGGGCAGTCAAGGGGCACTGAATCTGACCGGCTTTCGCGCTTGCTCAAGTGTGAAGTGCGGCCAGGAAATGTGCAGTCTCCCGTCCTCCAGAAGTGGTCAGGGGTCTTGCAGGTCCGACTGACCCAGGACTCTGGTGTCCTTCTTTAGCACAGCCTGGAGTGAGCCTCTCAGGCTCACTCTCCAGGCCCTTTTCCTTGTTGTCCATCCTCCTAGATCCTCATCTAGACTGCCTACTTGTTCCTCCCTCCCAGCCTTTCTTACTCCTAAACCCCTCCTTCCTACCAGAGAGAGCAGCTCCCCACCAAACAAGGGTTCAGAGCTCCCCCTTCTGTTCGGAGTCAGGATAAGTATGTGGATGCTTGGGATATCTTGCGTGGGGCCTCCTTCTGCTCCCAGGCATGACATCACCCCCAGTGAAGGAGGTAACATCACTGTGGCCCCAGGAGCCTTGAGGCTACACATTAGCATAATTGACAACAGTACTGATGTTCTAGGGCAATACGCAAACTAAACCCACAAAACAGCAGGATTTATACAAAATCCCACCCAAAGTGCAGTCTGCAGAATCTACTGAATCTATTCTTTCATATAGTTCAGCTCTAGGGTGTCAGGACTTGCTGAAGTGTCAAGATTGGTTGGCAGTGCTCAAGTGCTAGTATGCATTATTCTGAATGTTAAGATGAGTGGTACCCTTCAAATGTTCCTGTCTGACATAACAGGTAGATTGTTTTAGTTTATGGGAAAAATAAGCGTACAGTCCGGACACGCTGCACTCTAAATGCAGTGTGTATTCTTTTGCAGAGACACTTGAATTCTCTGTGGGAGAACACAGCATACATACCCATGATCAGGATTAGGAGCATTTTGGCCAAAGCATGTTTTCCAAAATGTTGCATTGTAAGTACAAGCGCAGTGAATGGGATTTATAGAAATCCCATGCCCACTGCGCTCCTTTTGTTCGCAGCATGAACTGACATGCAGCATGGCTTTCCAAGCCGCAGTATGTCAATTTAAGCTTGTGGATAGAACATGGTGGGAGAACACAGCAAAAATATGCGGCGCCCAGAATCCTGATCGTGGGCATGGACGCTCCATTTTCCTTCAGATAACATTGGCATCTCTGCAAGAAAAAAGATGCTGCATCCTGAACGTGTACTGATCATTGGACTATGCCCTAAAGATCTAGCCAATAAACACCCTGCATTCATGCCATATATTTGTACAAAGTGGGAAACCTTAACACCTACTGTAGACAAAAGTGACCACAGGGTATAGTGGACCAATATTTTGCCTATTATTAGTGTCACAGCTATAATGTAGTGGTTCTTAACACATATGAATATGTCAGTAAAAGGTTAATATTTTAGGGTATTATGTAATATTATATAATTATATGTAACAAAGATATGGGATCAAATGTTTGTGGTTTTGTAAGGAATCCTCTGTTTAGTAGGTAAATTTAAACCCCATGCCAAAAGAGATTGATGTCTATCCAACAATTTCCTCAGTGCTAAATTTCCTTTTTGCTGCATCTAAAAGTCCTTTTATATTTATCTGGTAATATATCAAGTTCATACTTAAGCACTTTATTCTGCCCACTGGCAACTTTCCATGTTTTAATTGCCAGAAATACCATTTTAACACGGCTTTATTACACTGAGCATAAGACAAATCCTGTCAGCTGCAAAAAGTTGTTAAATTATGTGATATTTTTTGTATAATAGGTAAAAAGTAAAGGTTGAATTATGAACATTGCTAGATTTCCAGTGTAGATGCATGTAGACTAGTTATAATTTTTTTCTATTAAAGTAGGGTGTTCTTTTCATTATGATTTATTCCACAGTCACTAACATTGAGAAAATGATACAGGTCAACTTTTGTACCAAATGATCTTGCAATTAAAACCAAAGCACATTTTGTAAACGTATCAAAGACTTCACCTGTCCCATTCCCGATCTTCAATTTATCTTCTACTTTTAAAATATTTATATTTATTAATATTTCAGTACTTCTCATCTTATAGAGTTTTCGTGTTATGACCATGAATAGAAATGTGTTGGGTAAAACACTACTGATACACTTGTAACAAGGCAAATAGTGCAGTCTTCTTGTGGATTGTGATACCATGTTTTTAGTAGTCTTAAAGATTAATTCACATTTACTAATATTGGTATGATAAAATTATAAATAATTTATTAAATGCAGAAGCGAACAACGGAGAAGAAAAGGTGCACTCACCCGAGTTGATGCACAGACGATTTTAATACAGTGCCATTTCAATGGAATACAGGGAGGGGGGTGAGAGACGGCAGACGACAGGCAGTTTTGTGCCAATCTGGCAATTCTACTAGGTCCTACTAGAGAGGCACAAAACAGCTCGTCATCCGCCGTCTCTCATCCCCTTCCTGCATTCCGTTGAAATGGTGCCGTATTAAAATTGTCTGTGCATCAGCGCACCATTTTTCTGTTGTTCACTTCTGCATTTAATGAAGGATCTATATAAGGGAGCACCCTGAAACATTTGCACAAAATTTGCCATATTACTTGCCTTTTTAGGAAAAAGCCAGTGGTTTCCAGGAAGTGCCCGGCAACCTTATTTATTGGAATAATACATTACAGTAAGGCTGCCTTCACACCACAGCAAGATCAGGTCCGGGCTGTCTGGTGTGAACCTGACAGCCCCGGACCCGATTTTGAAACAGAACTGGAGGGCAAATATGCCCTCCAGTCCTATTTGCAGCTGGATTCGGGAGCTGGGAGCTAGCCGTAGTCCTGAAATCTCTGCAGGGACAGCTCCAGATGCTTAAGTTTAGCAGTGCTCGCTGCTAAACTTTAGCACCTGGCGTCCGGCTCCCGGACCCGATTTTTTTGTTGGATCCGGTGCCATAGACTCCCATGTTAGGGGGATCCGGATCGTGCTGGATCCGATTTTGTTCGATTTTTGCCCCGGACACAAAAACGCTGCAAGCAACGTTTTTATATCCGGGAGAAAAATCCTGAATTCTCCCATATCCTCCCGGACAGATGGAAACGGATGGCAAATAGCTGCCATCCGGCTCCATCCGGCCCCATAGGACTGCATTAGCACAAAATCGGGTCCGGGGCTGTCCTGTTCACACCGGACAGCCCCGGACCTGATCTTGCCGTGATGTGAAACCGACCAAAGTGTCACATTGACCTACGCTGAAGCATACACTATATGTTTTCAGAGTTTCCAAAGAAGTGAATAGAGAATGCTGCTCAGGTGCAGTTATCTTTTTAGTTACTATAAGGGCTAAATAGGTAGGACTAGAGTGAGGGGATTCCTCCTTCCAGAGATAAGTATAATTATAATTATCCAGAGATAATGTGCCAGAGGTAAGACCCAGATCAGTCAGATAGTGTGAATACCTTTATTCATGTATGCTTCTCACTCACGGAAAGGAGCATAGCCATCTTATTAATACTTGCTGTATGCATGTGACAGTTTTATGAATGTATCGTATCATTAGAAAAACACCACGGGATAGTACTGTAGATAGCACCACCACTCTCTTTTTTAACAGAAGGACAAGTGGCATTCCACTAAGCTTAATTTAAAGGATGCAAATTAAGTAGTCTATTGTGATGAGTTTTGGGTGTAGCTTATCTCTGAAATTTGGAAATGTGATAAGAAGAACCTGTGCCTGCAGGGATGGATTCCATCTGATTGTGTTTAGGACAGCATGTTCTTCACACTTCTCACTTACTTTTTCATCCTCTCTATGGGACTAGACTTCAAGTCCCTTTGAGTAGTGGGGGAAACAAAAGCATAAAAAGGAATAATATCCTCTGTATTCACTTGACGGGAAGAAAAACATAACTTTTGTGAGATATTTTTCAGTAGAATTGCTAATACTCTCCCCTAGGCCTTCGTTATTTACTTGTTATGAGGAAAGAGCTGAATTACTAATAACCATTCTTACGTCGGCCTTTCTTTGCAAAGATACCTACCTTAATATGCAAGCAGTAGTGTTTTGGAAGCCTCATTGGTAAACTCACTAATTAATTCCAAATGACAAAAATAACAGATATCTGTATAAATTATCTGTTCAGATGCACAAAGAACCGTTTTGTGAATAAAAATAAAGAATTATGAATAAATATACTGTGTATAAGAGAGGTATGTATTGATTTTAATGTGTAAACTTCCAACATGGTTGCTTACTTCATGAGTCAATCTTCTCCAGTAACTTGTCTTGTCGATGACCCATGAAATTGTATCTTGACTTTAACACATGTTTTTACATACTGTTGTTAGGCTATTAAAAACCTATTGCTTTCCCATCGGGTCTTTGAGATTAGTGACACATGTAGACCACTGCCCTAAAACCAAAGGTGATGCCCTTTATGTTCAGGATTTGCAGTATCAGTATGTTAAAAGTAGATACACTTGTGTTGATGGACATTCCAGCCTGACTTTTACAGTCCTTCTGGCATAATGAGCACCTGACTTATTTTTGAATTTCATTCTTCAAGAACCTTTTTATTTTTTGTACAGCAGTTATATCCAGTATAATATAGTAGATATTTTATCTTAAGTGGTTCATTTAGTGAGAAAATGTATCCCATCATCTTATTTTTATATAAATAATATTATAATATGCAATATTTGTTTTGTATAAAGGCTAACTGTTTTAAACTTAAAGGGGACCTGTCACCCCCATGGATGTGAATCTAAGTGCAGCACTGAATGCAGCATGCTTGCTGCATTCAGGCAAGGGGTCCCCCATGTCTCTGAATGGCTGGTAACTCGAGATATAGGCTTAGAACAACTTACAGTTAGAAGCCATGGAGGGTGGCCCTGTGCTACAGCCACCTCGTAGCACAGGGGCATTTCACGCCCCCTGCGTCTTTGTGCCGCCTTTTTTACATGCCCTCGCCTCCTCCTTCCTGCCAGTCACCAGTCATGATTTTGCCTCCTTGTGCTGCTTGACGCAGAGCGAGGTATTGCTACTTGCGGTTCCCGAGCGCCTCTCCCGCCTCCTGCGGTGACGTTCTCTCCTTTCCCCACCTTGCTCCGTGTTATGCTATGGAGCAGGGCGGGCAAAGGAGCTGACGTCAGAGCAGGAGGCGGGACAGACACCCGGAAACCGGAAGAAGCGATACCTCGCTCTGCGCCTGCGTCCAGTAGCGCAAGGAGGCGCAGGCGAGGAAGACATGACTGATGACTGTTAGGAGGGAGGACGTGAAGGCATGTAAAAAGACGGCAGAAAGACGCAGGGAGCGTGAAATGCCCCTGTGCTACAAGGTGGCTGCAGCACAAGGGCCAGCCTCCATGGCTTCTAACTGAAAGTTTTTCTAAGCCTATATCTTGGGGTACCAGCCACACAGAGACATGGGGGACCCTTGCCTGCATTCAGTGCTGCATTTAGATTCACATCCATGGAAGGGGGGGTGACAGGTCCTCTGTAAGCTTTTATGTGACACTTAGACATTGTGGAACACTATCTTGGTAGTATGGTATATGGTAGTTTTAGTTGGATAGTGTATTCAGGTAGTATTTGACCGTGTATAGCAGTTGTCAAGTATTACTAGAGAAAACTGTTTGGCCTTACTGATCAAAGTCCAAAATGGGTGGATGTTGTTATTTCCCCACCATTTTGTACTATGTAGTAGAGAAGACTATGATGACCAATGGGCTTGGCCATTCTCAATTGTATTGTTTGTTACTATCCCTTTACTTTTGAAGAGGAAATGTCATGTACAAATTTACAGGGGTCCATTCTCTACCAACTTTGTAGCCTTTGCATTCAATATACGGTATGTAGCTGCTTCAAAGCTAATGGACATAAAAACATGTTCATGTATTTCATGCGAATGGACAGAATGGCATCAGGCGTTTCAATGCTTGAGCGACTTCTAGCTTGTAACCCGCTGCTAATTCTTTTAATTAGGAGTGGACCTCCCTGTGTCTCATGTGAGTAAGGAACAGAATCAGCTATTTTATATAGCTTCCCCCTGCATTTTTGTTGGTCTTCATAACAAAAACAAAGAAACAGAACAGCGTCACAGAAATAAAACGGTTAATGAGGTGAAGGTTAATTGCTGGGAGCTCTGATCTTTTCATTCCTCCTATTCAAATCAAAGAAAAGAAGCCATCTTGAAACATGATCCTAAGGTCATAGATCAGAGGTCAGCACCTTCACTATGAAGCTAATAACCCAGGTGTAACTAGAGGTGCTAGTTAAAAACAGTTGTCACAAGGAAAAAAAGAGTAAGAGTCTGCTAAGATCAAAGATCTGCAACACTTTATTTTACCTAAAAAATATGTTAGAGAATATCTTGATGTTCTGGGTAATGTCAGACTATAATAATAATGAAATATTTAATTATTTACATATTAGCTCATTTAAACCAGTTATTTTTAATACTGTAGTGGAATTGAGCATCAAAATTTGATCTTACATTTGTTACGTGTAATATTATTATATGGTATCAGTTATGACTGGGCATTGCCTATGCTCTTGATGGAACCACACTAATAGGCTTCTCAAAGTCTCTGTCGTTCAATCCGTTCCTGATATAGTAGTGTAGTACCTACTACTGAAGCAGGAATGGACATATCTTGCGGCAACCTTGGGGCCAAGAGGTAAGGGGGCCCAGTACCACCTTCAGAGCAAATGGAATTGTGAGTTATGTTGAGATTCTGGACTGCAAAGCACCCATATAGTGTTCTTGCACAGGGGCCTCCTCTGACTGTGTCCACCACTGTACAGGATTATAGTTCAGGGCTTGCTCCTGCATCTTGCCTTGGGTGGCGGTTGGAGGTATCTCCATGAGACCACTGCATGATCCCCTATGAAGTAGGCAAGTATATGTGAAGCGAGCTCAAATGCTGTGTTACATAGATGACATTTGTCACTAAATGAAGCATGCGCCCATAGCTCTGATTAAGCATTTAGTTACCACTATCAATTTCTGACAGTGGCATTTAAATGGAGGTGCTGCCAGTGCAGCTTTGCCATTAGCCCCCCATGATGCAAATGACGGCACCAATGGGATTCTGTGACATTGTAGTGAGGTGAGCAATTCAGATTGTATTATTATTGAAATGGACACTGACGTGAACATTACACAGTCCGATACTGCCCCCTTGTGGACAATTGCTGAAATGACTGCAGAGAGGAAAAAAACATTGTTTGCTGATCCCCTCCCCCAAGAGCCTTGTGCTGAGGAAGAGAAAGGGCGGGAGATTAGTAGAGAGCCAGAGCTGAAACAGGGAAGATCTGCCTGTGGATGTCTGTTGAAAGAGGGCTACTTTGCTACACCTTGCCGGAAAAATCACCCCGCAGAAGCCCCTGTGACTGATCCTGGGCCACCAGACTTTGGTGCTGTGTATCTGGCCGCTCTGCAAAACCTTGCCCGCCGAGCACCCAGAGTGCATGTGCAGGGGCCGTGACCGACATAAGGGAGCCATTTGTACGGCCGTGATCTTCCTGCTGCTGCTCGGTGTGCCCTGAGACTGGGAGAGACATTAAAAGAAAAGTTCTGTTACCTGTGGAAGGAGACCAAAGAAGAGGACTAAGGAGTTTCCCCCTTCAGCGCTGCACGGGGACCCGTCCTCGTGGGATCCCCAGGCCTGCTACGTGGGAGCGACATCTTCTTCTGTGATAAGACTGGTACGTGATTTTAGGGAAAGTTAGGGAAAGATACCTTCATTGTTGTGTTTTTTTCTTGCTGCGTACCCGGAAGAAGTGAAGATCCAGAGACTCTAATATATACAAGTGCGCATATAGTTTGGTTGACTGTGATATAAACATGTTTGCCAGTAAAGAAACGTTATTATCGGTTAAACCTGAGTATGGGGATTCTGTTGAGAAAAATCATACACACACCCGCGGCCTTACCACCGGTCGCTACATCTGGCGTAGTCGGCAGGATGTGTGATCAACAGAATCTCCTCCCGGTAGTGACTTATAACCAGACTTATACTACGGCCTGCAGGTCCGTATCCGGTGCCAGCACTCCGAACAGTGACACGGAAGAATTGAAGCAGATAGTAGCAGAGTTGCAGAAACAGATACTACAGCTACAGCTCATGCTAGACCAACAGGCGGACAGGCAAGCGAGACAGCAACCCAGCTGGCCTATGGGAAGGTGCTGGACATGCGGCGACCCCAGCCATAGGGCAAACCGTTGTCCGCATCCTCCACCCGTGGTCCGATATACCAGAACCAGCAAGTCATGCCCCACAACAGCAGCCACCTTTAAACTAGACGCCCCCGCCAAAGCGGCTCGCTCGGCAGGGGAGATCAGGGAAAAGGGTGTGAAGAGACAGAGCCAGACCGATAAGCAAGTGCTGGCCACTCGGATCCAGGGGACGGTGAAGTGGTTTAATGTCCGCGATGGGTATGGCTTCATCAACAGGAATGACACAAAGGATGACGTGTTTGTACATCAGACTGCCATAAAGCGTAACAATCCTCGTAAGTGCCTCCGCAGCGTTGGTGATGGGGAGGTGGTACAGTTTGATGTTGTGAAGGGAGAGAGGGGTACAGAGGCCGCCGACGTCACCGGTCCTGGGGGTGTTCCCGTTAAAGGAAGCAGATTTGCCCCCAACCGGCGCCGCTACCGCCGGCGATCCTACTCTCCCTGGGTAGAACACGTGACTGAGTTTATTGGAGATATTGTGAGCCCTGAACAAGGGAGCGAAGGTGAACGGGGGGATGACGGTTTCCCCTAACAGAGGTCCCTACTCCGCCGGAGATCAATCCCTGTGATATCAACGGCCATCACTGCCCTGGAGCCGATGGTTGTTGACAGGGACTGTCAACCTTTAAGTGGGGGGGTATGTAGTGAGGTGAGCAATTCAGATTGTATTATTATTGAAATGGACACTGACGTGACCATTACACAGTCCGATACTGCCCCCTTGTGGACAATTGCTGAAATGACTGCAGAGAGGAAAAAAACATTGTTTGCTGATCCCCTCCCCCAAGAGCCTTGTGCTGAGGAAGAGAAAGGGCGGGAGATTAGTAGAGAGCCAGAGCTGAAACAGGGAAGATCTGCCTGTGGATGTCTGTTGAAAGAGGGCTACTTTGCTACACCTTGCCGGAAAAATCACCCCGCAGAAGCCCCTGTGACTGATCCTGGGCCGCTGGACTTTGGTGCTGTGTATCTGGCCGCTCTGCAAAACCTTGCCCGCCGAGCACCCAGAGTGCATGTGCAGGGGCCGTGACCGACATAAGGGAGCCATTTGTACTGCCGTGATCTTCCTGCTGCTGCTCGGTGTGCCCTGAGACTGGGAGAGACATTAAAAGAAAAGTTCTGTTACCTGTGGAAGGAGACCAAAGAAGAAGACTAAGGAGTTTCCCCTTCAGCGCTGCATGGGGACCCGTCCTCGTGGGATCCCCAGGCCTGCTACGTGGGAGCGACATCTTCTTCTGTGATAAGACTGGTACGTGATTTTAGGGAAAGTTAAGGAAAGATACCTTCATTGTTGTGTTTTTTTCTTGCTGCGTACCCGGAAGAAGTGAAGATCCAGAGACTCTAATATATACAAGTGCGCATATAGTTTGGTTGACTGTGATATAAACATGTTTGCCAGTAAAGAAACGTTATTATCGGTTAAACCTGAGTATGGGGATTCTGTTGAGAAAAATCATACACACACACACCCGCGGCCTTACCACCGGTCGCTACAACATACTGCTGAAGGTCCCCATAGCTACGCTCTGTGAAGCTCAAAGTATACTGTGATGTGTCCCAAATAGTGCAATAGTATACTGTATTATACAGTATATTATTATTCATTTTTATAGTGCCATTTATCCCATGGCACTTTACATGTGAAAAGGGCATAGATAGACAAGTACAGTAAACATGAGCAATACAAGGCACACACAAATACAGAATGGGAGGGGACCCTGCCTACGAGGGCTCACAGTCTACAAGGGATTGGTGAGGATACAGTAGGAGAGAAGAGAGGACCCTGCCCACAAGGACTCACAGTCTACAAGGGATGGGTCAGGATACACTAGGAGAGGGCAGAACTGACCATGTGGTGGTTTAGTAGACTGAGGATCATTGCAGGTTGTAGACTTGTCAGAAGAGGTGGGTCTTAATGTTCCTTTTGAAGGTTTCCACGGTGGGCGAGAGTCTGATGTGTTGGGGCAGAGAGTTCCAGAGTATGGGGGAAGCACAAGAGAAATCTTGTATGCGGTTGTGGGAAGAAGAGATAAGAGGTGAGGAGAGATGGTCATCTTGAGGGGATCAAAGTTTGCATGTAGGTAAGTACCGGGAGACCATGTCACAGGTTTTGAACTGGAGCCTTTGGACAATAGGAAGCCAGTGAGGGGATTGGCAAAGAGGAGAGGTTGGAGAATAGTGGGGAGACAGGTGGCTTAGTCGGGCAGCAGAGTTTAGGATAGATTGGAGTGGTGCTAGAGTGCTAGAGGGGAGAGTAGGAATAGTTGTAATAGTCAAGGCGGAAGATGATTAGGGTGTGCACGAGTGTTTTTGCAGTTTCTTGGTCAAGGAATGTAGGGAATCCGGGAAATATTTCTGAGTTGGAGTCGGCAGGAGGTGGCAAGGGCTTGGATATGTGACTTGAAAGAGAGGACAGAGTTGAGAATCACCCCGAGGCACCAAGCATGCGGGACTGGGGAAAGTGAACAGCCATTGGACTATAAGCCACAAACATATACATTCAGTTAGCTACAAAGCTCGAAGCAAACAGTGTGCAAAGCTAAATGATATAAAACAAGAAAAATTATGCAGTACTCCAAATAATATGATGAAAACGGGATCCAATAATAGGCCTTGTGTGCCACATTTCATCATATTTTTTGAAGTGCTACCTAATTTTTCTTATGTGTATATATATCTATATACACACAGGTGCATCTCAGTGAATTAGAGTATCATCAAAACAGTTCTTTTTTTTCAGTAATTCAAGACATAAAGAGAAATGCATATGTTATATAGAATGATCTATTTCAAGTGTTTATTTATGTAAATGTTGATGATTATGGCTTACAGACAGTGAAAACCCAAAGGTCATAATCTCAAAAAATTAAAGTAGGGAGAAGTGGCGTAACTTCAGGCCCAGGAGCCCCGATGCAAAAGCTCCAATGGGGCCCCCAATTATTGCAAATCTTTAATAGTATTAGTCTTTTTCTGTAGGCCAAAGGGACTTCTGGTGCCCCTAAGCTGCATGGCCAGGGTGCAATTGCAACCCTGTACCTGTTGTAGTTATACCCCTGGTAGGGAGGATGAAGGGTTAAAAACCACACTGTTGTATTCCATGAGACATTAAAGGGTGAATATAACCTTGATTTATTAGCCAAAGGTTTTCAGGGCTCCCAGAAACACCCTGAAACAAAGCAATATTATATGATTTGTCCTGAGGAAGGGGCCAGGGGGCCCTGAAACACGTTGACTAATAAATCAATATTATATTCACTCTTTGATGTCTTGTGGAATACAGCAGTGCATTTTTCATCCCTATTCTATATGCACCATGCTGAGGACTGCAGCAGCTGTGATATGCTTTTATAGTGGTTGTGACTCTCACAACCACAGAAGGTGAAGCCTCTGATATCTATTTAGGTAATATTGTATCTATGACCCTTCATCCTCCCTACTTTAATTTTCTGAGATAATAACCTTTGGGTTTTCGTTGCCTGTAAGCCATAATCATCAACATTAACATAAATAAACCCTTGAAATAGATCATTCTTTGTGTAATGACTCTATACAATGTATACATTTCACTTTATGTATTGAATTCCTGAAATAAATTTACTTTTTGATGATATTCTAATTCATTGAGATGCACCTATACAACAAAAACAACACATATTTGATATCTCCGCACCTGAAAAAGTCCGGTCTATCAAAGTATGAGAATAATAAACCCATATGGTAAACAATATAAATAGAACAAAAATCAATATGCCCATAATGTGGTTTTTGGGTCACCATACCACGCTAAAAAATAAGTTTGGTATCTGAGTAATCATACTTACCTGGGGAATCACGTTGTCGAGTCGCGTTTACCACTCAATGAACGCCATCAAATCAAAAAACAAATGGCAATATAGGACGCGTTTATTCACTGCAGGTTTCTATTGCACTGTGGGGAAGGGCTCCATTCTAATACTGTCTCAGGCAGCAGGAGTGCCTTGGTATGGTTACAACTCTAGGTATACATTTACTTTCTATTCCATATTCCACAGTGCTGTTTCATGCCGTGCCATGGGTGTTTTTATGGGCTTTGCAGATTAACTACATTAGTTAAAAATAGCACATATGGATACAAGAGAAATATGTTCTTTAATGTTAAAAAAGTCCAAAGGCTATTTCACTTCACTATTGAATGTCAGACCTGAGTTAACATCGCCACCTATAGGTTTGGAGTGGAATTTCATTTTTTATTTTGCAATTTTATGCGTAAAACCAGTTAATAACTATCTTATTGGTATTAGAAACGTTTTAGACGTTTGTATTTAACCTGTTCTCATGTTATTATGGGTAGTCATTACAGTTCAGCCCTCAGACACAGGATTAGTGGGGCTTCTGAAGGTTGGAGACCCACAATGTTAAAACTCTATCTTGTGGTATTCCAGAAACGATACCTATAACTGCTAATTTCTTCTTCCTAATAGCATTTTATGGGTAGCTATTAGATATTGTTTGCCAGTGAGTGTCAGATTAAATAATTATTATTTTGCAGGATCCTCCATGTTACACAATACTAGGCTTTAAGGGGGTATCTACTTTTTGGATAACCCCTCCTTAAATGCTATAGTCCCCTGTGTAAAATAAATGAAAACCTCATACTCACCTCCTGGACAAAGCGATATTGCCCCAGATCGGTGAGCACTCGTGTAACATTTTTATGCCATATGAGGGCCGAAGCCTCAGCGTCCATTGATGGGCAGCCTTGATTACACAGCCCCCGACAAACGTGGACATCTGAGGAAAGTGTGAGCACTGCCGCCCATCAGCCGCCACTGACAAGTGCTCACATGGCATAAGAGGTGGGCAAACATTTGTGTTATTTTACTCAGGGGACTACAGCATTTATGAAGGGCTTGTCCATGTAATTGATAAACTCTTTATTAAAAACTACTTACAAAGCAGGTTATTGGCCGTGCCATGTTTTTTCTGTCTGCTCAAAATAATATGCTTTATTCACAATTGATGCAATATCTTGAATGGATACCTGCAATGGCTTCTTTTAAAGTGAGCCTGTTGTGTATCAGGCAGCATGTATCAGTCTGAGGCTGATTGATTTCAGTAATATATGTTTAATTCTGAAACATCGTTTTACCCGTGTAAATGCCACATCCTTCTTTTATATGAGGTTCTTCATGTATAACCACTGTCAAGATGAGTGCATTGGCGTGACCAAGTTTTGAGCAAGTTGCTTCTGCCCTCTACTGGCTGAACAATGTAAATAAAGCCGTGATTCCTAAGGTTACAATGCCTGAAAACCAAGAGTAGAGAAGGGGCATGAGAGATTTAAGAACTTCATCTATTGTTTTCCCTGTCTTATTAAGGCTGGGGTCACACACACAGATATCTGGGCAGATATTGTTCACAGATCGCTGGTTGCAGTGAAATCATGGACAGATTGCTCCATTTGTACACAGCCACAAATGGAACAATGTGTCCATGATTTCACTGCAACCAGAGATCTGTGAACAATATCTGCCCAGATATCTGTGTGTGTGACCCCAGCCTTAGAAACATTTTTTTAAAACAAATGCAAGTGAAAAAATCAGAATAAAAGAAAAATCTGAATACACCTCGACAAGAAATGAAACCAATGAGAGCACTCTCACAATGAAAAGATATCAAAAGTCAAGGCCTCATTTATGATTAAATATTAATAGATACAAAATGCTGTGGCATATGATTGCAATATATAAATACCAGGAAGCAAACTTTTATGTGAACATCCAGGGAATTACAGTTAAATCACGAGACCCCATAGCGAAAGTTCTAATTGGCCCCATCTGCCCCAAAATAAATATTCAGAGAAGTAGGTGGGGTCATATTACCCCATTTTTATAAAAAGGGATTTGGTTGTGTATTATGGCACGTGCGCAGTAATTATGCCCCCATTGAAACTCCACAATTACACTTTCATGGCCATTCTAGAGTATGGTGCCCCATCCCACACACACAGAATATGATATATCTATAGTGAATACCCCTCACAATTTCATAGCCACCCCACATCTACAGTACAGTATGATGATTCTAAAATGCCCCCCCCCCACAGTATGATATCTCTATAGTTCTCCCATACACAGTATCATGTCCCACACACACTATGATGATCTGACAGTTTGATAGACCACACTCAGTATGATACCTCCAAAATACCCTACAGTATGATGCTTCAGTATGATGGTGCCTGACTATGATGCTTCCGCTGTCAGTATGATGGCCATTCACTTAGTATGATGGTCCCTAGAACCCGTCACTTATTATGGAGACTCTCACAGCTACTAACGCACTATGAACCCCCCCAACCCCATAATTAGTATGATGGCTGCCACAGCCTCTCACTTAGTATGATGGCTCCCACAGCTCTTCTTTAAGTATTATGAGCTCCATTTTTTACTTAAAAGGAACATGTCAGGTCCCCTCGGTACCCAGAATCACAAGTGGTTCTGTGCCCATATCTATAATCCATGCCTAACGGTGCCTCTATGTAGTACCGTAGCACACATAAACAGATGTTTATGCACCCTGGCTTCAGAGAGGCTCACTGGGCATGATTGAAAGTCATCCACATTTCCTGTCATGCACACTACGCCTCTTGAATGCTGGGACGCATACACCTGGCTTCAGAGTAGTGCATGTGACCAGAAGTGTGGATGACTTCTGATCATGTGCAGTGAGCTTCTCTGAAGCTATGGTGCATACACCTGGGGTCAGAGAGGCTCAATACTGAGAGGTACAAAGCGGTGCTGTCTATAATAATGCTGATGGCGCTGCAGTGGTAAAGTATGTTATCACGCCTACATGGGCTTGAAAATATGCTAAAGCCCCCGTCACAATAAGTGAGATCACTAGTGAGATCGCTGCTGAGTCACAAGTTTTGTGATGCAACAACGACCTCAGCAGCGATCTCGCTACGCTTGACACATAGCAGCATCCAGGCCCCTGCTGTGAGATCGCTGGTCGTGTTGGAATGTCCTGGACCATTTTTTGATCATTGGTCTCCTCCTGGGCAGCATGCATCGGTGTGTTTGACAGGGACAACGACCAACGACCTCAATACTACAGGTCTGAGAGACAGGGTCCCAACGACCGCTTTATCGTTCCAGATTGTTGCTGCATCGCTGGTGAGATCTGACTGTTTGACATCTCACCAGCGACCACGTAGCGACGCACCAGCGATCCCTACCAGGTCGTATCGTTTTCGGGATCGCAGGAGCATCGCCAAGTGTGACGGTACCCTAAGCGGGCTGTTTAGCCAAGAGTAACTAATGTCTCTTTGACTAGCCAAAGCCCTAATTAGCATTTCACAAACATTCTTTAGAAATACTTTTCGTAAAGATCTGTTTATGTTTGCTACTACATAGAGGGACCTTTAGGAAGGGATTATAGATATGGGCACAGAATTATTTGTGGTTCTGTGGGCAGAGTGGACTTGACAGGTTCCCTTTAATATGATGTCTCCCATATCCCCTCAATCAGTATAATGGTCCCCAAAGCCCCTCATTTTGTATGATGGCCCTATAGTCTTTCATCCAGTATCATCGACCCCACAGCCCCTTATCCAGTATGATGCCCCCACATAGCTACATGGCCTCCACAGCCTCCCACACACTGAGAAGGTTGCTCAGTATGATGTTCCTGTATGAAGTTGGAGACATAAATGTGGCATTTTAGCTGGCGCACACTGTAGAACACTGTAGTACATTTAGATTTGTCACATACCATTTATATATCTGTGTATTTACCTCCAAGTCAAAGGTTAAATCCTTGCAGATCCTGAAGAGGTTTCTAGTTCAGAGAAAAGATGCATAGAAGGAAGAGGCCGTGTCTCAGACAGAGCAGACAAAGGTGGGTTTATTGTGTCTGAAGCGATTAAGCAGGTTTGACTGCTTGCCTCAGGTTGGCCAATATGCAATCATCTCAGAGTATCTGTTTAGTTTACTGGTATTAGCTGTCTTACTATAATGGATGTAGCCTTAGCATAATTGATCAGGAAATTGGCTGTTTAGACTGACTGCAAAAGGTATATGGCTGGGATTAGATTAAACATATGTGTCAGCCACTTTCTAAAACGAAACCAACTTTTCTTTGCATAATGTGATGAATGTCTCAGAGAAGCATAAAGTATTGAACACTATTCTGAATGTGTTTCCGGGGCACATGCAATACCCAAACACGTTGTAGGATCATTTGAGCACTTTAGTAAAAGGACTTTCCAGGATAACTAAATTGCAATACCAAGAATATCAATATCTCTGTGTTATGTACTGCAATACAGCTGCTACTACTAACATTTTATCCTCTTTTGGGCCATAGAGCTAAGGGAGAGACCTGCTCAAGAAAGGCCAACCGCTCTCCGGACAGGAGTGTGCAGCTGAATGTATTTCCATGCGTTG
The DNA here is from genome assembly GCA_033576535.1 of Allobates femoralis. Lineage (NCBI taxonomy): Eukaryota > Metazoa > Chordata > Amphibia > Anura > Aromobatidae > Allobates > Allobates femoralis. The sequence continues at coordinate 418,679,515 of JARQOC010000002.1, forward strand.
ACACGCTCCTGTCCAGAGAGCAGGTGATCGTGCTGGGTGATGCGATGCTAGAGTCACGCAAGTCTCTTGCAAGTGGGACTCCAGACTAACTTCAATCAGCCTGACCCCCAGTATGCTACTTATGTATGCATCCCTTGGTCAAGTGTACATGTGTTCTACCAAATGGCACCTCTGGCTTTGCTTATCTCTCTTAAGAATAAAATAATGACTGTTTACATTTAACAGCCCTAATCCTTCTTTCTCATGACATCTACTTTTGGTAGAAAGTTGATTCACTATTATACATACATGATTGTCTGATATGGCCGAAGTCAATGGTTTTGGCAGTTATTAATGTAATGTGCAGTGTATGGCTAGGGTCAGACCTGCGTCAGCCCTAAGGCTGACGATTCTGTTTAAAACATAGTTTTTGTCACCCTGAGAGCATAGCGTTAACGTCATGTAAGGTTGTGCGCCAGCTGTGTATTGCATCTCTATGGTTACCTGACGCCTCACGCAGCTGCCTGCTCCGCTCACAAAGACCGGATATGTGCTATTGCAGAGCGCACAGGAAATGTTTTCCTAGGGTAAGCCACTTCAGAAACACATCAGTGGTCACTTTAGCCAGTGCTTTTGCTGTCGCGCCTGTGATGGATTTGCTGCCTGAGACTTTTACTGTGTACTGTACTGTATACTGTGAAATATAGAAAGTGGGAGGCTTTCATGTGGAAGCGAACTGAGGGATGATCTTGTCACTTCTTTTAACTGCTGGTTTTCAAACACTGAAGTGGTTAAAAGAAGTAACATTACAGTGAACATGTGCATAGCAATGTTATTTTCACATTGCTGTGCTGTAAGTTTATTTTTGCTTTCGTGGTGCTTTTTCAGGCAGATTTTGGGCAGAATCCACTTGAATGTCATAGCCTTAAAGGTAACTTTCTCTTTTCAGGTTTCTGTATTCTATAAAGGTTCAACATTCGGTGCTGCTTAATTTTCCCTACATCTTCACACTGTGTTCCAAATTATTATGCAAATGTTCTTTTTTTCTGATTTTCCTAAATGGTCGGTGCAAATGACAGTCAGTGTAATAAAAGTCACCACCCGTTAGAGTATACATCAAATTTTATTGAAGAAACCTCCCAATGATAACAGTTTAATCTTCAAAATTAAAAAACCTCTAAATGCACTTTTCCAAATTATTAGGCACAGTAGAGTTTCTAAACATTTGATATGTTTGAAAGAACTGAAAATGCTCATTTGTTGAATTTGCAGCATTAGGAGGTCACATTCACTGAAATAAAAAGCTATTTAACTCCAAAACATCGTAACAGGCCAAGTTACATGTTAACATAGGAACCCTTCTTTGAAATCACCTTCACAATTCTAGCATCCATTGATATTGTGAGTTTCTGGAGAGTTTCTGCTTGTATTTCTTTGCATGATGTCAGAATAGCCTCCCAGAGCTGCTGTTTTGATGTGAACTGCCTCCCACCCTCATAGATTATTTGCTTGATTAAACTCCTAAGGTTCTCTATAGGTTTGAGATCAGGGGAAGATGGGAGCCACACCATGAGTTTATCTCCTTTTATGCCCATAGCAGCCAATGGCACAGAGGGATTCTTTGTAGCATTAGATGGTGCATTGACATGCATGAAGATGATTTTGCTCCTAAAGGCACGTTTTTGCTTTTTGTACCATGGAAGAAAGTTCTCAGTTGGAAACTCTATATACGTTGCAGAGGTCATTTTGACACCTTCAGGATCCTTAAAGGGGCCTACCAGCTGTTTCCCAATGATTCCAGCCCAAAACATGACTCCTCCACCTCCTTGCTGACGTCGCAGCCTTGTTGGGACATGGTGGCATCAACCAACCATCCACTACTCTATTCATCTGGACCATCCAGGGTTGCTCGGCACTCATCAGTAAGCAAGACTGTTTGAATATTAGTCTTCATGTATATCTGGACCCACTGCAACTGTTTCTGCTTGTGAGCACTGTTTAGGGGTGGCCGAATAGTAGGTTTATGCACCACACAGCAAGCCTTTCAAGGATCCCACACCTTGAGGTTTGAGGGACTCCAGAGGCACCAGCAGCTTCAAATATCTGTTTGTTGGTTTGTAAGGCCTTTTTAGCAGTTGCTATCTTAATCCGATGAACTTGCCTGGCAGAAACCTTCCTCATTCTGCCTTTATCTGCACAAACACATCTGTGCTCAGAATCAGCCAGAAATCTCTTCACAATACAATGATCACGCTTACGTTTTCGTGCAATATCAAATGTTTTCATCCCTTGTCTAAGGCATTGCACTATTTGTTGCTTTTCGGCAGCAGAGACATCCTTTTTCTTTCCCATGTTACTTGAAAACTGTGGCCTGCGTAATATTGTGGAACACCCAGTTTTCCTTTTATTGGGCTCACCTGCCAAACTAATTATCACAGGTATCTGAGATTAATTTCAATGATCCAAAGAACCCTGAGACACAATACCATCAATGGGTTTCATTGAAAAAAAATAAAAATACATCCCTATGACACTTAAAACCAATTTACATAATAATTTGGAACACAGTGTATAGTGTTTACAGTTATATTTTTCTGATACAAAACTCCATATTTCATACATTGGCATAAGCTAAAGGGAATCATCTGTAGTTTTTTCTATATGATCTAAAAAATTGTATGTTTTAGAACGTGATTCAAGTCATGTGATACTTACTAAGCCATATATTGTTGTGTCAATCAATTCAGTGTTTTATCAGCAGGTGATTATCATTACAGGACTAGGTGTCTTGTGCTTTCCTGTCAACACTGTGTAATCCTCTGTGTAACTTCCTCCATCACTAAATAGCAGCTTTCTGCCATTGTTCAGTGTACTCAGAAAGCTTCTAATCAGTCATGTGTGTGGATTATTCAGAGCTCAGCATTCGGAAGACTGGTAGCTCTTCAGCAGAGAAATCAATGATTGTATCACTACCGATACACACAGTAAACTAAATGATATATTGCTGGAATCAGGGTCACATCCCCTACATTATACTGCTGTCAAGTTACATAGCAAATACTTCCCTTTAATATTCCCTTTAAAGATATAACGTTCAGACTGTCTACAGCCACCTCTAGAGGGAGCATGAGAGATTACTGCATCCTATAATACCATGCACTCAATGACAACACAATATCCAGTAGGCTCCCATGCTCCCTCCAGTGGCAGCTGCAGGCAGTCAGAATGTAATTATATACATGAATGTAACAGCTTCAGAAAAGTAAAGATTCACTGGTGTGTAAAATATATTAAGAAATTATTTTTACCATGTAACATAAAAAGAATATTATGATCAAAAATGAATATGCCCATTTTTTCTTTTATTATGTCCTTGCAGGGGTATAACTACAATAGGTGCGGGATACAATTTCACCCGGGCCCTGGAGCCTAGAGTGCTCCAAAAGTCCATTTAGCTTATAGAAAAAGACCAATGCTATTAATGATTTGCTATAATTGGGGACCCCATTAGAGCTTTTGCATCGGGGCTCATTAACTTCAAGTTACTGCACTGTTTGCATGTATTATTTTACTGTGATAAACCTAACTTTCCCATCAAGAGATGTGTAAAACTACACCTTTGTATAGGTGTACTCTCACATTTACATTCTTTCTCACTTTCACCACTCTGCATTGTTCACCAGAGCCATAGTTAGAACTTGTAGCTTACACTAAAGGCCCAGTCTCACATAACAACGCATCAGCGATCCCGATAACGATGTGCAGAGATCGCTAGTGCGTCGTTTACACATTGCTGGTATGATATCAAACAGGCATCTTGCCAGCGATGTGAAAACGACGCACCAGCGATCCAGAATTATACCGAGGTCGTTGTGAATTTTCTCTCCATAGTGTAGCATTGAGATTGTTGCTCATTATCTCTGTCAAACACAACGATGTAGCGTTCCCAACAGGAGCACAACGACGCAGGAATGACCCAGAGCAGTGTAACGATCAACGATCTCACACCAGGGGCCAGATCATTGGTGTGTGTCACGCAGAACGACATCGCTGTTGGGATCGCTGTTGCGTCACGAAATTCCTTAAGGCTACGTTCACACATTTGCGTATTTTGTTGCACTTTTTTGCGCGCACTTTTTGCGGCGATTTTCGGCAAATCAATTCGCCAAAAAAATAAGTGCGTGCTTTCACATACCGCGCTTTCTTCTCCCCATAAGCGCAGGTGATGTCACAGAGGGGAGGAAGAATCCTGGTTCCTCCGCTCCTCTGTGACATGTCTTACCGCCCCCATTAGATTCGCAGTGTATTAATATACACTGCGAAATCTAAATTAAATAAAAGCAAATGTATGAAAAATAACAAAGAATGAAATACTTACCCTCCGGTGGCCTGTTCGGGCGATCCAGGGTGGAGAGAATGGCAAGTACCAGATCAACAGAGCCTTGCGTGATGTCAGAGTGATGTCACGGTGGCGCTGATTGGCCGCTCGCTTATATCACATGACCGCAAGTGGCCAATCAGCGCCCGAAACATCACTCTGACATCACGACAGATCCAGGCAGGTCAATACCTGCGGCTGCTCCTGGCTCCCGACTCCCGAACACTTGGTGGATGGGTAAGTATTCACTCTTTATTATTTTTAATACATTTGCCTTTATTTAACTTTGATTTTGCAATGTATATTAATACACTGCGAAATCAAATGGGTGGTCCCGCATGTCAAAGAGGGGAGGAGGAACAGGATTCTTCCTTCCCTCTGTGACATCAGATGCAGCAGCACCGGCTCCTATAGGAAAAAGCGCGGGTGCTGCTGCGTAAAGGATTGACAGGTCAATTCTTTTTATGCTGGCACTTTTTCCTATAAAAGCGCTGTGTATTTTTTCGCAGTGTCTGTATGGCAAAGTGAATTTCCCATTCATTTTGCCGGCAGAAAAAAGGCACATTGCGTATTTTGAAAAGCACGCATAAAAAAGCGCGCAAGAATACGCAATGTGTGATCGTAGCCTAACAATGACTTTTTTTCCTTCTTGGAGTTTGTATTAGTTTTTGTTCTTGCCTAATAATAATATAATCTTTATTTATATAGTGCCAACATATTCCGCAGTGCTTCACAATTCAGAGGTTCATATTCAAACAATCTTAAGAAACAGTTTTCAGAAAATACAATACAATACTATACAAAGCATAATACAATAATTAAAGCAAAATAATGACAGCCCTGCTCATACGAGCTTACAATTTAACAATGAGGTGGGGGTGACACAAAGTAAAGGGGCTTATTTACAATGAAGGCATAGTCAACTTGAGGAGATGGGAAACAAATAGGAGCAGTATACATGGCCACCAACCATTATTTGTGATGCATGTGAGACTGGTAAAACGGATAGGCTATGTCTAAGTGACTTAGACTAGGGATCATAATAAGCCGCCCTAAAAAGATGTGTTTTCAGGGATTGCTTGAAACTATGTAAGGCTAGGGTCACACTTGGCATGCTTTTTTTAGGCACCCATGAGTATCTGCATGTTTTTATCCATTTCTGCATGAGTTTTTTAAGGTGTTTGGATGACACCCTGCGTTTTTGCATGCGTTTTTAAATCAGCACCAAAAAATGGTGCAAGCAGGGCTTTTTGGTGCTTTTTCAAAAGCGCATGCGTTTTTTAGAAAACGCATGCATTTTTTTAACATGGGCCCCTATGGGAAACGCATGCGTTTTTGAAAGTCTCTAAATGTACTAAATGGTACCATGCGTTTTTGCATGCGTTTTTGAAGGCAGCTCCTCACTTAAGTGCAAATTGCTATTGGGTCATGCGTTTTTTGCATGGGGGCCTATGGGTGCTTTTTTGCATTCGTTTTTAAAAACGTAGGTCTTCAAAAAAGCATGTAAAATCTGCAAGTGTGACCCTAGCCTAAGTTGTGGATAAACCTTGGGGTAGAGCATTCTAGAGAATTGGTGTAGCTCGGGAGAAGTCTTGGACCCGGGAGTGGGAGGTTCGGATACCATATATGAAACCAGGGCCATTCAGAATGAGAATTTCATGGGTGATTTAACACTAACAATCACAGAGTTTTACAATGTTACTTAACAATATTCAGAGAGGTAAAAATGAAGAAATTAGACTTTTGAGCTGAATAAATGACAATAAAGAGGTATTCTCACTAGTCACATTGTCTTTGTATAATTTACTTCCTTCATACTTTACAGACGTGGTGGTTGTTTTTATTAAAGGGAAGCTGTCACCCCTCAGGCATTTTATACTGTGCCCAACAGGTTACACATCATGTAAATGGGGTTCTAGTAACCCCTATATGTGCCCAGATTGACCCCACATACCTGTGATATGAACTTATATTCTGTCCAGAGCCGGCCTCCTATTGAGTCACGGAGGCTGGTATATAGTCATGGTGGGTAAACGTCTTGACAAGAGCACTCGCGCCGCCACAGTGGAGCAGGTATCTGTTGTCCATAGAACAATGCAGGTGTCTCGCAAGTTTTCCGCACTATACACGGACACCCGCTCCACTGCGCAGGTGCAGGTTCTGCTGTCAATATCGAAGTCTCGCTAAATTTGTGAAATCTCGCGAGACTTCAGCACTTCTATGGACCACAGACACCTGGTCCACTGCGCAGGCATGGGTGCCTTTGTCAGTGCCGAAGGTCTCGCGAGATTTGTGAAGTATCGTGAGACTTCAGCACTGTTCTATGGACCGCAGACACCCGTTGCACTGCGCCAGCGTGAGTGCTCTTGTCACTCAAGCACCAGCCAGAGGAGGGATGAGAAATTTGAACCATGCAGCACAGAGAGGTGGCAAGATGTTTACCCACCATGACTATATACCAGCCTCCGTGACTCAATAAGAGGCAAGCTCTGGACAGAATATAAGTTCATATCACAGGTATGTGGGGTCAGTATGGGCACATACTGGGGTTACTAGAACCCCATTTACATGATGTGTAACTTGGTGGGCATAGTATAAAATAACCTGGGGGGGTGACAGGTTCCCTTTAAGGACGAGGGCAATTTAAGTTGTCATTCAGTAATTTAGTAATCAGGTAGAAAAATAACCAACTAAGGGTTGTCTATGAGTATATAAAATTGTTCCTCGACTCTATGTCACCATGAAAGGATTGTAGTGGTTTACAGCTTATTTATGGAAACTACAGAATAGAAAACCCCACACAATAAAGATTTTCACCCTTTGGCTATGTTCACATAACATTTTAGCATGCATTCATAAGATCTGTCGGGGCTGACCTCCTCCATTACATGCCTCAGTAAAAGAAGGGACACATTAGATCAGTGTTCCTCAACTCCAGTCCTCATGGCTCATCAAAAGAACATGTTTTCAGGTTTTCCTTAGTATAGCAAAGTTGAGAGGACCTGGGGAATTTCTGATGCCATATAATTCAAATACCTGTAGAATTCCATCTATTGGGGAGGCTACGAGGACTGGAGTACAGGAATACTGCATTAGATGGTCATCCAGTCTTCTCAAACTCCCAACATAAAAGAAGCATTTCCATGAAATTTTTTATTAATTAAATATGTATATACAGTGCCTACAAGTAGTATTCAACCCCCTGCAGATTTAGGTGGTTTGATAAGATGCAAATAAGTTAGAGCCTTCAAACTGCAAACGAGAGTAGGATTTATTAACAGAAGCATAAATCTTAAAAACAAAAAGTTATGTTGCTCAGTTGAATTTTAATAAATTTTAAACATAAAAGTGTGGGTCAATTATTATTCAACCCCTCAAACACCAGCATTCTGTTTGGTCCCCTAAAGTATTAAGAAGTAGTTCAGGCACAAAGAACAATGAGCTTCACATGTGTGGATTAATTATCTCTTTTGCCAGCCTTTTCTGACTATTTAAGACCCTCCCCACACTTGTGAACAGCACTCATACATGGTCAAAATGGGAAAGACAAAGGAGCATTCCAAGGCCATCAGAGACAAGATCGTGGAGGGTCACAAGGCTGGCAAGGGGTACAAAACCCTTTCCAAGGAGTTGGGCCTACCTGTCTCCACTGTTGGGAGCATCATCCGGAAGTGGAAGGCTTATGGAACTACTGTTAGCCTTCCACGGCTGGACATCCTTTGAAAGTTTCCTCCCGTGCCGAGGCCAGGCTTGTCCGAAGAGTCAAGGCTAACCCAAGGACAACAAGGAAGGAGCTCCGAGAAGATATCATGGCAGTGGGGACATTGGTTTCAGTCAATACCATAAGTAACGTACTCCACCGCAATGGTCTCCGTGCCAGACGAGCCCGTAAGGTACCTTTACTTTCAAAGCGTCATGTCAAGGCTTGTCTACAGTTTGTTCATGATCACTTGGAGGACTCTGAAACAGTCTGGTTCAAGGTTCTATTGTCTGATGAGACCAAGATCGAGATCTTTGGTGCCAACCACACAAGTGACGTTTGGAGACTGGATGGCACTGCATACGACCCCAAGAATACCATCCCTACAGTCAAGCATGATGGTGGCAGCATCATGCTGTGGGGCTGTTTCTCAGCCAAGGGGCCTGGCCATCTGGTCCGCATCCATGGGAAGATGGATAGCACGGCCTACCTGGAGATTTTGGCCAAGAACCTCCGCTCCTCCATCAAGGATCTTAAGATGGGTCGTAATTTCATCTTCCAACAAGACAACGACCCAAAGCACACAGCCAAGAAAACCAAGGCCTGGTTCAAGAGGGAAAAAATCAAGGTGATGGAGTGGCCTAGTCAGTCTCCTGACCTTAACCCAATTGAAAACTTGTGGAAGGGGCTCAAGATTAAAGTCCACATGAGACACCCAAAGAACCTAGATAACTTGGAGAAGATCTGCATGGAGGAGTGGGCCAAGATAACTCCAGAGACATGTGCCGGCCTGATCAGGTCTTATAATAGACGATTATTAGCTGTAATTGCAAACAAGGGTTATTCCACAAAATATTAAACCTAGGGGTTGAATAATAATTGACCCACACTTTTATGTTTAAAATTTATTAAAATTCAACTGAGCAACATAACTTTTTGGTTTGTAAGATTTATGCTTCTGTTAATAAATCCTACTCTTGTTTGCAGTTTGAAGGCTCTAACTTATTTGCATCTTATCAAACCACGTAAATCTGCAGGGGGTTGAATACTACTTGTAGGCACTGTATGTGCATGTAATGTATCAATATACTCACCTACCACTGCTCTCCAGTTTCCAGTTCCGATCTTCTCCTCTTCTGAGTGACGTCACCTCCTCTGCAGACTCTTCCAGGTCACTCTTTGTTTTGCCTGACATGGAAGTGGCTTTTGCAATGTAAGTCTATGTAGTGTCAGAACGAGGATTCATAGACTTACAACATAAAAGAGACGCCTGGCTCATGCAGAGAGTATTGAGTGAGCTGGATAGTCGCAATTGCAGTGTTATCACTGAGAAGAGGAATGGAACTGTTTTGGATCCTGGAGAGAGCGGCAATAGGTGAGTATATTAATACACTGACATTACGTTACATGCACATATACACATTTAATGAATAAAAAACATAATGGGAGGATTCTTTAACCTAATGTTTATGGCTGGTTGGCTTTGATCATGAATAGGTGACAATATAATTGGAGTCCCCTCCCCTGAATGACATCTATCTTCTCATAGAGTATATTAAAGAAAATGTCTTGAATAGACATTTCAGCTAAATATGTGTTACCATTCATTAGTTTTATATCTTAACGATTTACATGGTTTATATATTTAAGGTATGTTTTTTTATTAACTGCAATATACAAATATTTCCTTCAGTCAATGTACACACATGAAGAGAACTGTCAATCACCTAGAATGATGAGGGGAGAAACCGACTAGGGGTGTGCCAAGCTAATCAGGTCTCTTCCAATAGTCACCGGCAGGCTCTTTAACATACCTGGCTGCAATTATTAGCCTAGCTCTGATCAATGCTGCCTATGATCTAGGAAGCGTGAGTCAACTGAGAGGTTCTCTTTGAAATTTTTGAGTAAAATCATTAACCTGCCAAACAACCCAACATCTTTCAGCTTTTTACATCTCCATACACATGAAATTGTGATGGAAGCATGTTGGGGGATACATTGCTTGCAATACCTGGAGATAACACCCGTGTTTATGTATTATAATTTATAGTATTTCATTTTCATGTATTTGAGACAGCATAGTGGATTTGATGTTGTTGAGTATACATTGCTAGACATTGGGTTATTTCTAGCATGTAATACTAGCCTACATTAATAAATCCATCTGAAATATAAGGCTGTAAACCGTGTTAGTCAGCTCTTAGGCTCTCTCGGGGGCTTATGGATAAGAGAATTCCCAGTCAGGAGTTTCTAATGCACACTAGTCTTCTTTAAGTCATTTCTTCGTTTTTAATTTTTGGGGAATTATGTTACTAAGACTCACATACTGTTGCCATCTGTCATTTGACTTTCTGCATTCAGACAAGACTGTTAGACCTGTCGGAACATGAATGTTTCCTACAAGTATTTATATCCTGCTTTGGACATATGAACCAGTAGTAAAATGGCTGCAATATATTCACGGACAATCTTCCAGTTTAACTAATGGTAATACAATTCATCTGCTTGACTGACAGTTGTAAAAAGCTATTGTACTTGAAATAAACCTATATGTATCCATAGGAGTCTTTTTTAGACCACTATTGCCACCTTTTCCAGGCACTGACTGTATTCACTTTCCCTGTTGTGTCAACCGCTCAGAGCAGTAGTCCTTTTTTCATATGAATATAATTTTACATCAGAAAAATGATTGCACATGTCAACATCTATACAGTGCCATATGTGTTGTATATAAAAAAAAATCGAAAGTGCAAGGGGGTGGGGGACTGCATTTCCCCCCCATAGTGAAAAGTACTCTGTAGTCATTATGTTGTAACGGTTGTGTAATTATCCATTGTATATCTGTGTAACCATGTGTTTGTGGCCCTCTAGGGGCCAAGGGGAAGACTGCTCCCAGTTAGTCAGGAGTTAATAATGAGAGTTACTGGTGCTCTTTGTGGGTGGGGATTAGTTTATAAAAAGGAGTTCACATGGTAATTAGATAGGAGAGTACCCCAGTAGGAGAGAAATGATTCACTGAAACTATGAACAGTGTATTAATTCAGTCTTTGCCACTGATCCTTGTGGTTAAAGAATGTAACGGTAATGTAGACCTGGAGGAACGGGTCAATATGGTCCTGGCAGCAGGGAGATGGTGGCCTAAAAGCAGCCCCTATCATTTGTGCAAACAGGCCTCTATGGGGAGCATGGGATTGAAGCTAGTGAGAAGTTAATGGGTGCGCAGCCAGAAGCTTGAATGCCTGACGTAGCGGGTGTAAGTCTGGAGGTACTGAAACGTGGAGAGCAGTTCATACATAAAAACACATATTTCAAGACAGTTACTTGAGGTTTTTCAACTAATAACAGTTACCAACCTCAGTAATTTTGCATCTTGGAAGTTTTTGAAAATTTGTCCAAGGGGTGAAATGTGCTAAAATACTAAATGAGCATATACTCACTACTTAAATGTCCTCTTATTGTTCTGTTCGTGTACAGAGATGATGTGCTATCTACCACATATGACTTGTGCAGACAATCGCTGGTCAGAGCAATTGACCACTGTGGCATTGGATGACTGTAGACACATTGATGACATGTCATGACTGCAACTAAAGGCCCCGTCACACGCGTCAATATCACTATCAATGTCACTCATACGTCACAGATTTTCAGTCACTCAAAAGACGTAGGAGTGACATTGCAGCGTGTGACAAAGCGATGCAACCAGCCATATGTCGCTGATCACCAATTGCAGGTTTTCGAACCAGACCGTAAACCTGTCGCTGATCGCTCAGTTGAGCTTGTGCATGCTGTGTGTGACATTAACCTCAGCGACGTATTTTCTGTAATCAGTGATCTGGAAATACTGACGATAGGCGGGCCATGGTGTATTTGTGGCCTCGCCTCTTCTGCATCGATTGGTTGTCATTCACTGCTATTGACTACTGGGTAATAAAGCCAACTCGCAATCCAGATGAACATATATGTGCCCAATTTTAAATAAATTTAGCTTCTGCAATGTAGATATATATAGATGGTTAGAACTTGAGCAAGCTCGTCATGATCGTTACGTGGGACATCTCAGCAATGATTAGAAAGGACGCATGAACGATCTCTGCGTCACCGCAATGACGTACGAACGATATCTGTGTCACCGCACTACGATATCTTAAACGGTACCATACCACTAGCATAATAGAATGGGTGTGGAAAAAGAAGCTCTGGTACACCTACCTACCATGATGTCACAAAAAAAACGCCCACATTGACAGAAAGATCGGTGGAGATGCTGCTGTGTGACACCGACTAAAAAAAAAAATCGCTCACTCGGTTGTCCACAAGATGGCGGCATGACCGCATCGCTGGGTCCATGTCAGCGGCATTGATGAGTGTGACATCTACCCGCGATAATTTCACGTCGCTCAGGCGACTTCCCTGAAGTCACGTCGTTCCTCATATTGATAGCGATATTGACGCGTGTGACTGCCCCTTACGTGAAGAGTGACTGGAGGGAGCACTGGAGAAGTAGCGCTGGCATGGCATGGGGTTCAAGCCAGTTAATTATTTTGTTATTCTTTTATTATTATTTTTTTTATTAAAATTATTATTTTATTTTTATTTTATTTTACTTTCTGTTGCTATTATATCACTTTTTAGTTCACTCCCGTTAGACAATCTTGGCAGGAATTTGGAAAACACCTTAAAAATAAAATTCAGGTACACATAAGACACAAAGTGGCTTCTGCATCATTGGAACATCATCTCTTAGACCTTCCTGGGGATCTGTGAGAAAGGAGAGCACACCGATTGCTAAGGATCAAAGACTAGTACTTAATACCAACAGAGAAAATTACTACTCCTATTCCCAAAATAATGGTTAGATGGGGTAGACGCATAATCATTGTCCTGTGTGGTTGTGTTTTAGTTTGAGTAGATTTCAATTCTATAAGGTCAATATAACCTAGTTGCTGTCTCACTGAGCCAAACCTAACCATGGTTGTTTTTACTACGTAATATACTTATTTGCTTTGGGTTCTACCATAATTGCTCATGGTGTAGTTTATATAGGATATATAGTATAGGAGTTTTCTGAAAGAATTTAAAGTTTAGATTTCATGTTAAATTATGAGTTTGTTTTTCTTAAATCTCAGCTTATTTCAGTGCTTCTCAACTCCAGTTCTCAGGACCATCCAACAGTGAATATTTTCAGGATTTCCTTAGCATTGCACAGGTGATAGCTTAATTACCTGCACTGGTGATGATTCCAACCCCTGTGCAGTGCTAGGGAAATCCGGAAAATATGCACTGTTGTTTGGTCCTTAGGACTGGGAGTTGAGAAACACTGATCTATTCAATCACATACTTATAATGAAACCTAATGGTATTGTTTATAAACAGTTGGTAATGAATTATCTTTGCCAATGACAATTCTACATGGAGTTGGTACTTTGTGTATGCAAAATATATGAGATGAGGCATCTTTAGCTTAATTCCATTGAAACATATGCACATAGACGGTACCTAAGCATCAGGCTTCTATTTATGCTGATAGAACAAGAAAGTGGCAGCAACTTAGCATTAATTATTAATATGTACGCTGCAGTCTGTGCTTCAGGGGACAGCATTAGCCCAGCCACACATTTCCTGCAAAGTTATACAAGGCTTTTCACCCAACTTTTTACTCGGCTCTCTATGGAATAAAACAGGTCAGTTGTGAATATTAAATTAACATCTTGGCCACTCTCCAAAGTGATCTGGCCTAGTTAGGATTCATCCATGAAAGCTTTGCTGTTTTATGTCCTGTTAATGTAGTGAGAACCACAGGAGTGGAAAAACAGATGCTATTAAGACGGCACATTTACAGATATGTGTGATTTGTGAGTCTACCATTCCTTCCAAAACAGCAAAAACATGTACTTTACACTGTGTCCTTCTACTACTATACTAGGACATATTAAATCCCAAGTAATTACTAAGATGGTAAGTGCTTGTTATTCTCTCATATCACTCACATTCTAAACAAACTGCTTTGATTGAACGTCGGAATGAAAATATAGTAATGATATTATTCATTAACAAGACAGTGAGACTCCTCCCCTGATGAAGTTACCGCTGTAATGGAACATGTGGGGTCTGGCAGGGTTCCCCTGGCACAGCTTGGCACTCCTTTTCTCCTGGTAATAACTTGTATGGGCACTATTTCAGATACCTGTGACTCAGGGTCTGTAGTTATTTGGGTGACTCTGATCATTGACTCTGCCTGGGTTATTTGCCAGCCGTTTGTCTGTGACTCTCCATTTGTTAGGTTATCTGCTGATGTTCTGCGGGCCATAAGTGACATCTTTTGTCTTCTTTAACACTGATGGGTTTTTTCCAACTATTCATTGCAAAGTTGACTCTGCTGGTTAGGCTGATGGCATGCAGACACAAACGCAGTCAAAAGCAGGGACATTTTGATGTGTCCGCATTGGATAATGTCCGCCTGCGGACACATCACTGTGCAGCCCGGCAGCCAATCGGCGTTGTCCGGGGGCGGGCCGGAGGCGGAGATCAGCAGCGGAGATCTCCTCCTCCCCGCCGCCGGTAAGCACCGGGACATGTCGGCGGGGAGAAACAGCTGATTTGACAGCTGTTTGAATCTTCCCGCGCCGACACCGAGAGGAGATGTCGGCGCGGGAAGATTCAAACAGCTGTCAAATCAGCTGTTTCTCCCCGCCGACACCGCTAGCAGATTACCGGATGCGGGGAGGAGGAGAACATCAGAGGCTGAGCTGATCTCCCGGTGGCCGTCGGTGATCTCCTGTGACATCACCGGCGGCCGCCGGGAGAGATCTCAATGTGATCCGCAGCGTTCTCCTGCGGTGTCATGCAGAGGATACTGCGGACCCATTGAGATTAATGCAGTTTTCGTGCGCTTGCATGCGCTTGCGGATAGAGCAAGCGCCGCGAACGCACAAAAAAATGCTGCAAACTGCGTTTGGAGCGCGGTCGGAGGGCGCATAAATTATGCGCATCCGAACGCAAATGCTGCCAAACGCAGCCATACGCAGGCACATGCGTTCCCATGTTAAACATAGGCACGCATGTGCGCAAGCGTTTGGCTGCGTTTGGTACGCAGCGTTCCATACGCAAATGTGAAGCCAGCCTTTGTCCTTATTCTTGGAATTATTTATGGATTTATTTTGGATTTTCTGATAAACCTTGATTTATCCCGCTCTAGGAGTAATTTGCACCAGCCCCGTATGTGGTAAACCCAGTCTTGTGCCCATATGATTACATGGAGCTCTTAGGTTTCGCCTTATGAGAATTGCACACTTACAGGCTTATTATCTAAAGAACTGAGGCCTTCCAGGTTTCATTCTGATTTACTGTTTCATAACTTTCTATTTTTTTTGATAAGTAACGTAGCCTCATTTGTACTGCTGTGTAAATCATCCAATGGGAACCTTGATACGAAAGCTTTTTTGCTTTTTAATTGTTTTTATTGGTTAAGTTTTGTGTGGCTTAAATAAATAAACTTTTGATAACTTTTATATTGGTGATTGCCCCATGTCATGCATGTCGTCTTTTTCTTGGTTTCATATATTTTACCGAAATGTTAGGGTAGCTCCCGTCATTTAGTCAATTGTGTTGCCCTTGGTCTCCTAATTATACTTAAGACAGTGAGTCTTGTGAGATGTGCCTCCAGATAGAGAAGATCAGTTTTATAGGAACACTAATCATAGACAAAGTACAAAAGAGAAAAATGTCTCAGCAATTACTTCCTTTTTTCATCTTTTCTTACACTTTTGTGTCTCACAGAATAGGTGATAAAAGTATGTTAGCTGCAGTCCAGCTAACCCACTGATGAAAGAACCTTGGTTTCCAAGTCCTCTGTGTTGATGAAGCGGGTGTTATCATTTCCGACCACTACTATACTTACTATCTATAGGATATGCTGGCCAAACTCACTAATTCCCATAATCTAATATGCATGGGGCCTTCCAAATTCCAATTTCTGATCCATTTGTTTCTGTGGAAGAGAAAACCATCATCAGAGTTGTCTTGAATTGGCTCACTCTAATTTCTCCACACATGCACTCTTGGCTAAACAAGTGCAGTTATAAATAGGGAGTTTGGGAGAGATAAATGTTCAGCATAATACCATCTAAAGCAGAGGTCCCCAAATCCAGGCCTCGAGGGCCACCAACAGTGCATGTTTTCAGGATTTCCTTAGTATTGCACAGGGCTTGGAATCATTACCTGTGCAGATGATCACATTAGCACCTGTGCAATACTAAGGAAATCCTGACAACCTGCACTGTTGGCGGCCCTTGAGGCCTGGAGTTGGGGACCTCTGATCTAAAGTGTATGCTCACCTTAAAGGGGTTGTCCAGCCTTCAGTCACTCTCTGGGTCACGATTCTCCGGTGCCAGTCTCGAGAGCCATGATCGTTTGCAACTAGCATACTTGAGGTCACATGCCGACTGGACGTGCAGTACAAGTGAATTAAGTGAGGCATGATATGTTTAGTCCGAATATGGTCAAAAGTATGAAAAATAGATACTTGAAGTCACATGACTGCTCGGCACTGACACTGGAGAATCCTGAAAACAAGTGTACTGTGCGCTTTGAGGGTTCATAAGTCTGCAGTCAGATAGATTGACTGCAGACATTTATCACAGGGCCTTTAACAATTGATAGGAGTCTCAACACATGGAACCCCACAGGTGACAATATTTAAATTTTTTCTTTATTGTACCAAGGGGTTTATAAAACTGAAGATAAAATTATCCCAAATTACTTACCTGTTACTGAGGCAGTAGAAGATTATATAAATATTGCCTGTGTATTGCTTTGCATTGTAACCTTCACTTAGAAATAAGTGATTGATATCTGACTAGAAGACAGTCTTTATAAATGACCCAGAAAAAAAGTGAGTCGTTGCTTTACATCTTCCTTACTTTGCACCTTGCTTGCCTTGGCATCTTGTTTCCCCAGTGACATTGAGTGTCATGTAATGGCTTCAGGTCTTCCAGTGATGGAGGAGGTAGCTAAATCTTAATGTAAAAATCCAAGCATATCAATCAAAAGTGGAATCCAACAAGTCTGTTTCATCAGTATACTGTGACTTGTTTTTTTTAGTTCAATCGTCCTTCTGGAATAAGAAATTATTACATTGCTGCTAAGTTATAATGCCAAATATGAAATACTGCATGGAAATTGTGGATTTAGCCATGGCTGCTTATTTTCTTTCACCAATTGACATTCTTCTTGACAGCATACAGACTAAACATACACAAACTGAAAACATTTCCAAACTCTTGGGGCAATTTTGTGCAGTTTTATACCAGGAGCAGCCATTACTTTTCATGCAGTATGAATTTTATACATTGGGTAGGAGATGTTAAAGGAGTTGTTTCAATACGACTGCCTAAAAGTGTAGCTACCAGGGGAAAAAGAGTGAGCGAGTGCTCTGGTCCCTGCAATCTCAGGGGCCCACCCAGAGCTACTGCTACTATATACTATATTGGCATGGATGCTGTGCACTGATATAATTATTCTCTGCAGTAAAGCAGGGAGACATAACCTCCCTGTACTGCCCGTCTCTATAGCCCAGCAGAATAATGGGTCTCAGTGCAGTGACATAATCGCGCCATGCCGGAACTCTGCTGTCCTGTGCATGCAGTTACAGCTCAGTGATCTGCCCATGCTGGATTTAGCAGGATCGTGGATTAGGTGAGTAGAATGTTTTTCTTTCATTTTCATTTTTTCATGTGTAACTGGAATCATATATCCCAGGATGGGGGACACAGTGACATATATTAAGAAGAGACCAAGATGGGGACATATATACCAAGAAGGGGGATATATATCAGGATGGAAAACATATATACTATGTAAAGGCCCAGGATCGGAGGGCACATCTACCAGTATGGGGGACATATATAAAAGGAAGTGCCCAGGATGAGGAGATATATACCATGATGGGGGACATATATACCAGGAAGGGCCCAGGATGGATAGATATATGCAAGAATAGGGGACATATATACTAGGAGGGGCCACATACAGTATATACCAGGATGGAGAGATATATATATAAGCACATACATACCAAGAAAAGCCTAGGATGGGGGACATATATACCAGTATATGTGACATATATACCTGGATAGGTCACATATATACCAGTATGGGAATATGTATATCAGTTTGGCTTAGGATGGTGGAAATATATATCAGGATGGGGGTCATATATATTATGGTGGACCAAGGATGGAGGTCATATATATGAGGAAGGGGAACAGATATACTATACAAGGATGAGGACAAACAATATATACCAGGATGGTCCCAGGATGGGGTAAATATATTTACAAGGTTGGAGGAAATATATACCTTGGTGGGCTCAGGATGGAGACATATATAGATATACCATGAAGGGGGACATATATACCTGTAAGTTGCCTAGGATAAAGGACATTAGTACAGGATGGAGGACATCTATAAAATAATTATCTTGTGGCGTTCGTCATCCACTTTTGCCACAGGAAGTCCCAAAACTAAGCGCTGACGGCAGCCATATTTGCACATCAAGTGATGGCTGGGTACGCGCAGGCCCTGTTAGTCATGCTGCCGCCCAGCGACACCACATGGGAGGAGCAGAGAGAGTGGACAGCAGGGAAGGCAGAGAGAGCACACAGCAGGGGGCAGAAAGAGTGCACAACATGGGGGGCAGAGAGAGTGCACAGCGGGGGCAGAGGGAGCACATAGGGAGGACAGAGCACACAGCAGGGGGATAGAGAACGCATACTGTAGGGGGCAGAGAGGGCCAATCGTGGTGGGAGCAGAGAGAGTGCACAGTATGAGGTCAATGAGAGAGCGCACAGCGGGGGGGCACAGAGCACACAGTGGGGGGGGGCAGAGAGCATGCGTGGGGGCAGAGAGAGTGCACCCGTGAGGGGGGCATATAGCACACGAGGGGCAGAGAGCACATGGGGTAGAGAGAGCATGCATGGGGGCAGAGTGCTCACAGGGGGGCAGGTGGTAGCTAAGAACGTGAATAATGAAGTGTCTCTGTCTATTTTGTATACAATAAAGGATTTCTGTGTGTGTGTTTCTTTCTTCTCTTTACTGAAAGTATTGCTAATGGCCGTCTGTCGTACTGACATTAGCAATAGGGCTTGACATCAGCTGCCGAAAAAAGATGACATCAACCCCTTTATTATCCAGTTGCCACCGCCACCAGAGCAGCTGCGCATGAGTTCCAATTCTGGGCTGCGGCTGCAATTTTCAGCACGGCAGCCCAGTATGCTTGGGACTCACCACGTTGAGAATTCCAGTCCCCAGATGCCTGGATTACTTGGCTGGCAAACAAAAATACAGCAAAGCCCACGCCAATTTTTTAAAATTATTTATTTAAATAACTAATAAATAAAGTAGGGCTCCCCTGTATTTTTCATTGCCAGCAAAGGTAACACCAGGCAGTGGGGGATGGCAGACAGCAGCTGCTTGGTTTACCTGCACTGGCAATAGAAAATACAGTGAAGCCCTACATATTTGGCAGGCTGCTTTCAATCAGCATTTTTTCATAATCGCAGCAGATCCGGCAGATTTCGCCACATCTGCCACATAATGGCCGACTTGCGACACGAAATCTGGCAAGCCCCATTGATTCTCTATGGGGCTTGTTGTCAGGTGCGGCAAATGCGGATTTGCTAGATCAGGCACTTGCTGATGTGCAAAAAAAATGCTGCTAGCAGTGTTTTTTCTGCGCGACCACGAGTGCCAGATTTGACAGATCTGCCAAAACCGCACTTGCTGGACCTGACTGCAAGCCCCATAGAGAATGAATGGGGCTTGCCGGATTCGTGCTGCAAGTTGGCCGTTACGCAGCAGATGGGGCGAAATCTGCCAGATCTGCTGCAGTTTTGAAAAAACGCTGATGTGAAAGATCCTTACAGAGAATTAAACACTTTATTAATACAAAACACAGAAACAGATTTTTAAGTAAAAATACATTTATTTACATACATTGGGAGAGAGCATCGGGGGGTGGGGGTGAGAAACAGCGGACAGGGGAGAGACTATACTGCAGTGTTTGAACCATTGTTTTTAGGGAGCTGTGAGCCATCATTCTGTGTATAAAGATGTGTATGGCATCATACTGTCTATAGGGAGATATAGGGGCATTATACTGTGTATAGGGGCAATGTACATAAGAGAACTCAGGAAACATTGTTAAATGTAAAGATTGATCTCTATAAGGAGAATAGCTATTCCCCCAGACCTCGTCTTAGCCTCTCATACAGCCACATCAGAATCCCATACACTGCACTGATGAGGGGCAATCGCCCTGAAATGCAGGGTCTGCAGATTGGGCTCTGATCTGGAACAAATCCTAAATCATATTAAAAGGCTTGATAAAGAGTCAATTTTGACTTTTAAGATTGCTACCTTCAATAGGTGGCACTAGAGTACATCTACTTCCTCAATGAAGTGACAATTTGCATAAATGTAAAGTAGGCACTTAAGAAGCATTATTGTTATATGGGCACTCAGAATATTATAACCTGCAAAAGTGGCCATTGGGCATTATTACTTTCTAGGAGCAAAATAAGTACACTTTTCTGGGCGCTTGCACAGGGCATTAATATTTACTAAGGGGTAATTTTACCATTTGAAGGGCACAAAGGAGGTATTATTATCATGTAAGGGGCACAATGGTGGCATTATTATTGGGATGCACAGTGATAGCATTATTATATGGGGTTCCAGGGGTGGTATTATCATGTGGGGGCACAGTGATTTCCATTATTATGTGGGGGGCACAGGGGTGGCATTATTATGTGGGTGGACCCGTTGAAGCACGTCTGAGTGTGAAACGGACATTGTCCTGGAATGAAGTCCGTACCCCCGCACACCTGCTTGATCCCCTGTTTAACACAATGAATGCTTGAAGATAACTTGCTGGTGAATGCCGCTTCATTCTTTTCTATGTTGGTCATATTACATTATTAGGTGGTGGGTCACCGTGGTGGCATTATTATGTTGGGTACACACTAAAATGTATTAATATGTGGGGGCATGGTGGTGGCATTATTATGTGGGGGCACAGGGTGGCATTAGGTAAAGGGGAATAGGGTGGCAATATTTGAGGGGGCCCAAGGTGACATTATTATGTGGGGGCACAGTGGTGGAATTATGTGGGGGCACAATGGTGCATTTTATGTAGAGGGCACAGTGGTGTTATTATTATGTGGGGGCACAGTGGTGACATTATTATGTGAGATGCACAGTGGTGACATTGTTATGTGGGGGCACAGTGGTGACATTATTATGTGGGGGCACAGTAGTGACATTATTATGTGGAGGGCACAGTGATGACATGTGGGGGGCACAGTGGTGACGTGGGGGCACAGAGGAGGCATCATTATGTGGGTTTGTAAGAGCAGTTTTTGTGCTACATGCTGCAGTAATGGGGTCACATACAGCAATGGCTCAGTATTGGGGTATCAGTAGAGTGAAGAGTTTATGCAGGTTGTGAACAGATGGGGACAGGGCTGGAAATGTGAGAAGACAAATGTGTCTTTATTGTAATCTATGCAGATGAGTTGTGGCTGGAGAAGTTGTCATGTCAATCTGAGCCAGATTGAAAAGACGGGAAAAGTGAACTACTTTATAAGAAAGAATGTCAGCTGTAAGTCACTATATATTACTGTACTGTAATCACTTGTATGTTCTGCAGGAATTGTATCTTTATACAGATTTATTTCCAGTAACAGGGTATTCAACTGCTGAGATTTCCCCTGTACCCACAATTAGGCTGCTTTCACACTGCTTTTTTTGGGGATCCGTGACTGTCCGTTGTATTGTCACCTGATTTGTGTCAGATCCGATTCTGTCTGTTTTTTTTTGCTGTGCCCAAAATTGGAGACTGCTCCGATTTTGGGCACAGAAGACCAAATCGGATCTGACATGATCCGCGGCAAATAACATGGGGGCCTAAGGAGCAGGGGTCCAGGAAAACATTGGATCATTTCCCGGACCCGATTGTAGTGTACTGAGCAAGCTCAGTACACTAAAACTGCTCTGTTCCCCTTTAATCTCACTTCTGCAATGTATATACATACATTGTGGAAGTGAAATGAAGTAAAGCAAGGATTAAAAATAAAAAAAATCTCACCTCTCCGGCATGTCCTTCGATGCCTCCCTCTAGCTCCTGAGTTTGGATCAACAGGTGTGTACAGTCCGCGCTGCCGGTCATCCAAGGAAACAAGGAAGCAATTCCAAGTAAAAAAGTTTTTTATTCTTCAACCAACGCGTTTCGGCACCCAATCCTGGCGCGTCTTCAGGTATACTCCTGACAGCTTAAGGACCTGGCGGCAAGGCTACCCGATAAACCGATCGGCAGCGGAGATTTAAACCGCTCAGCTGATGCAGTCATATGACCGATCAGCTGATTGGGTTGTCAAATGACCGCATCAGCGCGGTTGAAATCTCCCGCCCGCTGATTGGTTTTGGCACGGGATTGAAACCGCTCAGCTGATGCATTCATGTGACCGCATCAGCTGATCGGATAGCCCTGCCAGGTCCTTAAGCCCTGGGAGCTAGATGGCGCAGGATACATGCCGGAGAGGTGAGGATGTTTTTTTTTTTTTAACCCTTGGTTCACTCCCGCAATGTCTATATATACACATTGCGGGAGTGAAATTGCCCAGCTTGCCTGCACTTTGCAGGCTCAGGCTTTTTGTGTCCGGATCCGTGAAAATCACAGACCCAGACACAGAAATGGCATCCGGAGGTCACCTCTGATGCGGTCCTTTACTGTCCGTGGGATCCTGCAAAAAACAGGATCACCACGGACAGGAAAAATACGCGATGTGAAAGCAGCCTTAGGCTGAGCTACTGTAGGTGTTACAGCAGCGGGTATGTAGAAGTCGTGACGTATCATTTATTAAATTTTTTTTTCACCTTTTTCAGCCTATTAACTAATAAGGGGGCTCTCCTGAATAAAAAACATTGATGGCAGGTCTTTATAAAAAGCCGACAATGTTTGATTTCTATGGTTCAACATCCAAGATCCCTGCCAATCAAAGCACTAAAGAAATTGCTTTCAACGACCCAGATTTACCATATGTTACAGTGAAAAGTTTAAGCAGTTTAATAGAGACATTGACGCTACAAGTAATCATAGACGAAGACTGAAACTCCTTCAGTGCTCCTTCACACCTACCAATACAGAATGTATGAAGTGTCAGCCACTATTGAACGTGCCTACTGACATGCAAATTGTGGACATTTTTCTTTAGTTTTACAATCTTGTAACCTGAAACTGTTTGGTTTCTTTCCTGGTAGTTATCTAGGTATTATTCTATCACTTATTTGCTAGCCCATTATAGACAGCCAGTGGCCATTGTGTGAGATTATAGCCCAGACTGCATGGGATATGGATTGGGGAGGTGTAATGATGGTGTCCAACCTCATGTGAAAACATTAAACAGACTTGGCCCTTGAAGTCTTTTTGACAGTAGGGAAGTCTCCAAAATCCAGGAGTGAGTTAACAGCCCTGAGTGATTGAAAAGCTGCAGGATTACTGCTCTCTGCTCTGATTTGCCATTCTGCTGGACTGTGAAGGGATTAGAAGGACCAAATTCTTGGGCTGAACCATCTGGATATCTGGCAGGGGTGTCACTGGGGTTAGCAGATGTTTGGGCATGAGCATACCATGTGTATCCCAGCAGGTAATTCTGCATGACCCCTTGAGCTCTGAAAACAGGTCAGCCTGTATACACACTGAGAGCCTCTCTGGGAATGAGCTGTATATTATGGATGGGAGAAGAGAAGCCTCTTGGGCATTGGAATGCTTCCTAAAAAAGCAGAGCTGAGATGTGCGCCATGGCCCTGGGATGCTGTATGCTGAGGAGTGGAGGTATTTGGCTCAAAACACTAGGACTTTGTATTTTAAAGTGTTGATTTTGTAAGATTGCGCGGAATTATCTAAACATTTGCATGGAAATTTGTGACATTTAGATGCTGGTAGCTTTGTAATGAAAACATTGCAAGACAAAAAGGCATAAAATAAAAGAGCATTAGTAGTACCGCTGGCACAGATGTAGATATGGCAGGTGGGGTGTCCGTTATATTGACTGTGGTATAGAAAGAATAGATGAAAGGAAAAGGCGACCTTGGAAATGATTCATCACATGCAGATAATTCAGTTTTCATTACGTTAGGTAAACAGCTATGTGTTTTTGATGGCTATTTTGCCTACATAGGGTCAAGTCTAGATTTTTGCAGGAAAAATGTGAATTTGAAGTTTCCGCCGACTTCTTCTTTTTGGGTGTTTTGCGGTTTTGTTTTCAATTATTTGATAATTATTACTGGCACACATATCCATGCAGCTTGATATATTCTAGTCATTGCCTGGAAATGCTGATGGTATAAATACAATAAAGCAACAGTAACACTTCATGTATGTAACAGGAGATTGGGCTCATAATAAGCGTTTAGACTGGAAGTCATGATTAGAAGGTGGCCATAAAACTCCGCATGTCCACACAGGACCTGTAAAACTCATTGGAATTCACTAACTGATAGGATCCTAAATTATAGGGTAATATGCTAGAAATGATGCCAAGACTGAAGGGGTTACAAGACTCTGCTCCTTTATAATTTGGAGTCTGCCATCAGTGTTGAATCGTGCATAAACGCTGACCAGTGCTATATAGCAGAGGTGTAGAGATGGTTAAAAATACCTATGTATACTACCAGCACCAATGATCAAACTACATTTTATTCCGGTATATACCGCTATACCAAATCCCATCGGGGTGTTTCCTAACGCTGGAGTGTTCTTGGCTCTCTGCAGTAAGCAGAACTCAACACCTCTCCTCTAATACTGAGTGACAGCTGTCAAGAGCTAACATTTAGTCACCAATGGTCCTGGTATGGTGTCTGAACCAATCTACCCAATGCTTTAATCTACTCAGTGCAAATCTATATGGCTTCATTTGTATCAGTGGCTATATATAGTTAGGCTAGGGTCACAGTAGCATTTTTCACATGCGTTTTTGGAGACCTGCATTTTCAAAAACGCATGTTAAAAATGCACCCATAGGCACCCATGTTAAAAAACGCATGCCCTAATAGCCAAAAAGCATGTGTGACAGTCCCATGCGTTTTTGGAGCTTTTCCAAAAACGCATGCGTTTTTAATATGGGGCCTTATGGAAAACGCATGCAAAAACGCAGGGAGCCATAGACACCTTAAAAAACTCATGATGACATGAAAAACCCATGTAAAAAAGCATGCGTTTTTAAAAGGCACTAAAAAAACGCATGTCAACTGTGACCACAGCCTTATTTAGTATGATTTCCCATTATTTATATAGACATGACTGACATATATCAGCCTTGACCCAGTGCAATAGTTTGTATAAGACTTCAGCCACATACACAATCCTGGGCCTGCCTCTGTGGGGGAACTTTTAGGTATGTGTTAGCTTTTGTCTTATGCCCCATCTTGACAAAGACGTGTCTGGTTGGTAAATACTTGTTAAGAAAATTGCTATTCTAAATCAGCATTTCTTCAGCAGAAACAGTGATGCCATTTGTCAATGTATTTATATATTTCGAAGTAGAATAACAATCCAATACAGAGTTATAAGAGAGTGTGCTTTCATTTATATATTGCACTTAACCTTGTTAGTGGTGCCTAAAATACTTGCACCATCTCGCTCAGTAGCGTAACTTGAAGCTCATGGGGCCCCGATGCAAAAGCTCCAACAGGGTCCCCAATTTTTGCAAATCTTTAATAGCAATAGTCTTTTTCTATAGACCAAAGGGACTATTAGGGCCCCCTAGGCTGCAGGGGTCGGGTGCGATTGCAACCCCTGCACCTGTTGTAGTTAGGCCCCCGATCTCACTGCACCTCACTATAGCACGTGTAGTTGACGCCACATCTCTTGATTCACTGATGAGATGGGGCACCCGAGCTAGGAAGCTGCTGTACTGGAAAGTTACCTACCACCCATACTTGAGTAAATATGATGAAAACAAACTCGCTTGGAGTCCAATGGATGTCACACAACTAATCAAACAGAAGGTGCTGCAGAAGGAAAGACTAGAAACAATGGGAAGAGACTAATGGTGCTGTCACACCAGGAGACGTCTCTAGCGACATTGCCGAAAAAGTGACGTATCAGCGATGTCGCTAGCGGCGTCGCGCTGTGTAAACGAGCGGACGCGACCGCGTTTTATCGCTGGTCGCAGGTTGTCAGGTTTACGGGAAGAACCGTAAACCTGTCAACCGGCGACCTGCGATAAGGCTTGATGCGCCGTGTGACATCGCCAGAGCGATGTCGGCGGCGATCCAGCCTATATCGCAGCGTTGCTGCGGATCGCTCGCTGGCTGAGCCCAGCCCAGCGAGCGATGTCACCGCCCGCATCGCAGCGGCATCGCCGGCCGCAGCGATGCGTGGTGACAGCTGGCCAGTGATGTCGGAAGCGAGCGGGCACCCGCGCATCCCTTCCGACATCGCTGGCCAGATCGTTTTGTGTGACAGCACCATAAGGAGACACAGTTTAAATATTAGAAAAAACGTTTTGACAGTGAGGGTGATCAACAAGTGTGACAGGCTGCAAAGCAGTGGCATAACTACAACAGGTGCAGGGGTTGCGAGATCTCGCACCCGGCCCTGCAGCATAGGGGGGCCCCAAAAGTCCATTTGGCCTATAGAAAAAGACTAATGCTATTAAAGATTTGCAATAATTGGGGGCCCCATTGCAGCTTCCACACCGGGGCCCATGGGCCTGAAGTTACTCCACTGCTGCCAAGAGAGGTGGTGAGTTTTTCAATGGAAGCCTTCAATCAGAGGCTGAACTGGGATGATTTAGTGCATCCTGCTTTGAGCAGGGGGTTGGACCAGATGACCCAGGAGGTCCCTTGCAACTCTATCTTTCTATGATTCTATGATTTTTATTTGTGCTTTAATAATTATATATAATCAATTATTTTTAATACAAAATTTAATACACTGGTTAAACATTTTATTTTTATTTATTTTTTCTTCAGACACTGGGGGCTGCCATTTTCCTTTGCTTGTTTGGACCCAACACTTACACTCATCAAACATGGAAGCTGCTGGCCATAGGAGGCTGCAGTCTGTGTCCAACCGGTGTCCAACTGCAACTCCTGACATGTCTTGTTAGGAAATACTTGTATTCTCTAAGAATTTGCAATAGTTCTAGTGATATCAATCTATCGATGTATTCATATATTAGAAATAATAACAGAGGAATAGCCTAATATAGAGTTAAAAGATAGAGTAGTATTTTCTTATATTATAGAAAATGCTCATATGCGTTTATTTAGACTGATTCGCAGAACCTCTTTGTATTTGCAAAGTCAATCGTAATGCCACAGGCTGCTTTCACATCACCGGTAATCGCTGATCGCGGCAGTTGCAGTGAAAGAAACGCAACTGCTGCGATTACCACATAACGGCCACACTTGCAGTTCACTTGCGGCAAGCCCCATGCAGAGTCCATGGGGCTTGCGGTAAGTGTGCAGCAGGTGCGGCAGATGCGGCCGTGAGAAAACCGTGGCTGACTGCGTTTTTTTAACCGCAATTGCCGCAGCGATCAGCGATTACCGCTGATGTGAAAGGGGCCTTAGTGAGTTGTCGACAGCCAATTCTATTGTGGGGTTAGGTGAAGCTATTTGATGTCATCAGTATTGAGTTCCACTGTAGTTGCCTCACAAGGCCTGTGACCTCCACATTGAATCGACGAAAATTCAATCTCATAATACAATATACATACGCACAAGCATAGACAGAAGAAGGGCACCGTGCAAGAACAGTATATGGGTCTTTTCAGTCCAACATGTCATCATAATACACAATTTTACTTACTTTGGAGATGGTAGTGGTCTCTTACCTTTTGGGCCCCTATGTGCTGTACAGGTTGCTTCAATGATATGTTCACCTGTGAACACAAGTGTTTTAGGCCATGTGATGGACTACAGCATCCATGGGCCAGGAAATAGGCTATGTCAACATATAGCTCTATGGCTATATTCATTATTACGTCAGCCTTGAAAAGTCATTTTAATAAAACAATATCTCCGAGGAGATTGAAATAAAATATGAGGCGAAAGAGACAAAAAGTACAAAGTGTTTTAGATGTCAAGTTATTCCTTCCAATTTAATCATTCATTTGGCAGGGGCGCAATTCACGGTGCTTAATTTTAAAGGGTATTCTATTTTTACTCTTTAGTGGTGCAGCTTTAGGGAATATTGTGCCTGGTATGTTAGATCCAAAGTGTTAGTTCAGCATCCCCAACACTGAAGGCTCAATGCCAACCATATGAATTAAGCCAAGGAATAAAGTACATGTACAAACCACAGGCCTTGGATCTTGGCGACCTACCAAGGCAAATGTACTGCCGCTATTATTCAAACTCATATGTTAATATTTCTTTTATCTGGTTTCTGTTCTCTATGTTTTGTTATGATTTTGCTGGTTGACCAGAGCATTAATCACAATGATATTTCATAGACAGTTTCATAGAATTTTAGTAAAAATATTTGATTTTCCTGAATCCACACCCTAGTAATTTCCACCAATTTTACCATTTCAATTACAGTACAAAAATAACAAATAATGAAAGTTAAGCTCCACATTGAAGGAACTTTAAAGAAAACAGAAGTGCAAAATGTAAAGGTTCACTGCAGATTTAGCTATAGATATCAATATGTGTATCACACACTTATTGAAAAGTATATGGTATTTATTATGGCCACTTTACACGCTCCAACATTGGTCCGATATTGGATCCGACGGCGCAGGAGCGCGCTTTTTCTGCCCAGATTTCAAAGATCGCATTGGAGATTTACAGAGCGCGATATCGGCATACAACGTCTCTACGATGTCTACGCCCCCCTTGTAAGGCCGACCTAGGAACGACCATTTAACATGGGAGTGAATAGGGGACGTTGTACTGCACATCGCAGTTGGGCGTTTACACAGCACGATCCTGCTCCAACCTCCATCCAATATCGGGCCGTTGGAGAGCACGCTCATTCAATCCCCGATATCGTTTTGGCATCGTTCGTGCATCGTATTGGACATTTAAACTATACAACGCACGAACGATATCGGGGCCAACGCACGAACCACGTGACTTTTGGTCGGAGTTGGACGCCGATATCGGGCACGTGTAAACCCACCATACGCCTCGACAACCTTTCATGGGGTGCAAAATAACAAATCTTCAAATTACCACAGACCAGAATTCTAAGGCCGATCTGACATTTAGGTAAAAAATGAGGGTCTGTATGTGCCATATAAAGTCCAGCAATTGAACGTTCATTATGCTCAATCATTGCTTTTAAGAGTTTTCAGAATGGACAAATGGTTTTCCCGTTATAGACTAAAGCCACCACTTTTATCTGCTCTACTACTGCTGACCTGTAGCTTTACATGTCACAACATTGCATGCAATTTCACTTGCAACTTACTGGTTGCAGTGAAATCATGGACACATTGTTACATTTGTACACAGCAACAAGATAGAACAATGCGTCCATGATTTCACTGCAACCAGTAAGTTGCAAGTGAAATTGCATGCGATATTGACGCGTGTGACGGTACCTTAAGGGTAGCTTTACATGTCACAACATTGCATGCAATTTCACTTGCAACTTACTGGTTGCAGTGAAATCATGGACGCATTGTTCTATCTTGTTGCTGTGTACAAATGGAACAGTGTGTCCATGATTTCACTGCAACCAGTAAGTTACAAGTGAAATTGCATGCAATGTTGCGACGTGTAAAGCTACCCTAATCCTTGAACATGCATATGCCAAAAATATATGCAATCAAGTCCTACAGGCATTTTACATCATCCACAGATTGCTGTAAACCTTGTAAATGTGGAGTTCAAATGCACAGGTTCCCTCCTCTGCTCCACTTGGTGCGTGACAAAGTCTGGCACTGACTTCACTTCCAGGTTGATAGGTGCTGGCACTGTCACATTATAGGATTTCCCTCTGCCCATGTTAGGGTAGAAGATACATACACAGGTCTGCACTTCAATTGCACAGGTACAAGATTTGTGTCAATTTGTGGAAGACTTAGGACATGTAAATCCACATCAATCAAATTAGGAGGATGGAGATTCTGCACATAGAAGAGTTGCCGAGAAAAGAAGACAGGTAGTGATAGCTTGGGGGGGGCTTAATCTAGGTGACAGGTCCCTTTAAACCTGCTGTTGGGTGTTTTCATCCTTTTTCAGTGCCAGTCCCGTGGTGTCATCTTGTGCATATAGCTTGGGACTGGCTAGAAGTCAGAAGTTACGTCACAAGTGCTCAATACAAGTCTATGAGAGCCACAACGAAGCTTTCATAGAATTGTATTAATTTGTGACCTCTTGCCTGCTCCATGAAACTCTAGAAGATCACAAAGTGCCGTACACTGACATAAGTGTCTGTGAAAACAAATGAAGGCTCCAGAAGGTGAGTATAATACAAGGAGCAGAGGACATAGATATAAAGCCCAACTCCAGCAGTGAAATAAAAGAAAACACTGGAGTGGGGCTTTAATATTTATTTGGATGCCTACAGATTCAGATATACAACGTAAAGATTGTTGACAAAAACCACAAAATAATACCTCTTTCAGGTGTCCATTTTTCATGTACATATTCAATCTGTGGTTTACATGGATAGAACACATATCCATTAAAGTCTATGGGGCTGTTGACATACCTGAGTTTTATTGCAGACTGTTTTTTATCAGCATCTAGGATGAGCCAATAAACATCATGTATATCACATCAATGCCATCAGTGTGCAGTTTATATGTTGTTTGTGATTAACAATATACTGTATTTTTCGCTTTATAAGACACATCGGATTATAAGACGCACCCCCACATTTGATGAAGGAAAAGAGGAAAAAAAATAATTTTTAATGTTAAATGGGGTTCGCCTTATAATGCCAGTGTCCGTCTTACAATCAGTATATATGTCCTCCAACCTGGTATATACAGTGCCTACAAGTAGTATTCAACCCCCTGCAGATTTAGGTGGTTTGATAAGATGCAAATAAGTTAGAGCCTTCAAACTGCAAACAAGAGTAGGATTTATTAACAGAAGCATAAATTTTACAAACCAAAAAGTTATGTTGCTCAGTTGAATTTTAATACATTTTAAACATAAAATTGTGGGTCAATTATTATTCAACCCCTAGGTTTAATATTTTGTGGAATAACCCTTGTTTGCAATTACAGCTAATAATCGTCTTTTATAAGACCTGATCAGGCTGGCACAGGTCTCTGGAGTTATCTTAGCCCACTCCTCCATGCAGATCTTCTCCAAGTTATCTAGGTTCTTTGGGTGTCTCATGTGGACTTTAATCTTCAGCTCCTTCCACAAGTTTTCAATTGGGTTAAGGTCAGGAGACTGACTAGGCCACTCCATCACCTTGATTTTTTCCCTCTTGAACCAGGCCTTGGTTTTCTTGGCTGTGTGCTTTGGGTCGTTGTCTTGTTGGAAGATGAAATTACGACCCATCTTAAGATCCTTGATGGAGGAGCGGAGGTTCTTGGCCAAAATCTCCAGGTAGGCCGTGCTATCCATCTTCCCATGGATGCGGACCAGATGGCCAGGCCCCTTGGCTGAGAAACAGCCCCACAGCATGATGCTGCCACCACCATGTTTGACTGTAGGGATGGTATTCTTGGGGTCGTATTCAGTGCCATCCAGTCTCCAAACGTCACGTGTGTGGTTGGCACAAAAGATCTCGATCTTGGTCTCATCAGACCATAGAACCTTGACCCAGTCTGTCTCAGAGTCCTCCAAGTGATCATGAGCAAACTGTAGAAGAGCCTTGACATGACGCTTTGAAAGTAAAGGTACCTTACGGGCTCGTCTGGAACGGAGACCATTGCGGTGGTGTACGTTACTTATGGTATTGACTGAAACCAATGTCCCCACTGCCATGAGATCTTTCCGGAGCTCCTTCCTTGTTGTCCTTGGGTTAGCCTTGACTCTTTGGACAAGCCTGGCCTGGGCACGGGGGGAAACTTTCAAAGGCTGTCCAGGCCGTGGAAGGCTAACAGTAGTTCCATAAGCCTTCCACTTCCAGATGATGCTCCCAACAGTGGAGACAGGTAGGCCCAACTTCTTGGAAAGGGTTTTGTACCCCTTGCCAGCCTTGTGACTCTCCACGATCTTGTCTCTGATGGCCTTGGAATGCTCCTTTGTCTTTCCCATGTTGACCATGTGTGAGTGCTGTTCACAAGTTTGGGGAGGGTCTTAAATAGTCAGAAAAGGCTGGCAAAAGAGATAATTAATCCACATATGTGAAGCTCATTGTTCTTTGTGCCTGAACTACTTCTTAATACTTTAGGGGGACCAAACAGAATGCTGGTGGTTTGAGGGGTTGAATAATAAATGACCCTCTGAATTAACTTTTAACGCTTTTAAAAAAAAAAAAAAAATTAAAAAATCTTTTTGGCTGCAGTACATTTCCCACTTCCAGGCTGATCTACAGTCCAAATGTCACAATGCCAAGTTAATTCCGCATGTGTCAACCACCTAAATCTGCAGGGGGTTGAATACTACTTGTAGGCACTGTATATTCCCCATGCTGGTACACATAGCCTTCATGCTGGCACTGCCCCTCCCCCAATGCTGGCACACTGTCCCCATAAGGCTGGCACACTGTCTCCATAAGGCTGGCACACTGTCCCCATAAAGCTGGAACACTGTCCCCATAAGGCTGGAACACTGTCACCATAAGGCTGTCACACTGTCGCCATGAGGCTGGCACACTGTCCCCATAAGGCTGGCACACTGTCACCTCTCTCCTCGCTCCCTCGCCTTCCGTGCCATTCCGCTCTCTGTGCTGTGTTGGCATCCCGTTCCTGTGAGCAGCGCACAGGTGATGATGTCACTTTGCAGCGATGCTCACAGTACCCAAATGCAGGCAAAGACAGCAGGGATGGCGCAGACGGCGAGGGAGCGAGGAGAGCGGTGAGTATGATCATGCTCCCAGGGATAGTCAGTGCTTTTCACGCTTTCATTGCGTGGAAAGCACTGACTATCCACACGGGACTGTAGCTGCTAAGCTGTGGTCCCGCTCCTGTAATATGGGCTGCTCCCACTGGTGACTGACAGCGGGAAGCAGTGCATATTACAGGAGATAATGAGTGGCCCCATGTGACCACGGGACCGCTGCTGCAGCCTCCTGACAGCCCCCGTACACAGTTCCACAGCCCCCCTCCCACCACACAACAGTATTGTTCCACATTATAAGACACACCCCCCACTTTCCCCCAAAATTTGGGGGAACAAAAGTGCGTCTTATAATGCGAAAAATACGGTAATGTATATCAGCTTGGTCATTTATTTATTTATCCATACATGAAAATATGATGAAAAACTGATATTAAAAATTGACACTGACCAAACACTAATAAAACTTAAATCCTAATCACTGATGATATTCGGACGGTGAAAAATCATTTACGTCTGAGTGAGGTTTAAATCACTTACATATAACAGAACCTTATTGTATGTAACGTTCATCAGTAGGCATAGAGCTTTGATACAGTTTTCCGAATTAGGTCGTTCCTAAGGGTGCAGTCAGACATAACGATTGCTCCAACGATCCCGACAGCGATAACGACCTGCCGGGATCGCTGGAGCATCGTTACCTGATCGCTGGGGAGCTGTCAAACAGGCAGATCTCCCCAGCGATCAGGCCAAGGGAGCCACCTCCCATATCGCTCCCTGCTTAGCGCTGCGGCAGCGCTAAGCAAGGAGAACGCAGGTAACTATGATAAACAGCGCGTATCCAGGCAGTGCGCGCTGCCTGGATACCCGCTGTTTATCATAGTTACCAGCGTTCTCCATGCTTACAGGCAGTGCTAAGCAGGGAGGACGCTGGTAACCATGGTAAATGCTGGGTATCTAGGCAGCGCGCGCTGCCTGGATACCCGGTGTTTACCATAGTAACCAGCCCTGTGAGGTCACAGATCGCTGGTGTCTCGCTGTCACACGCAGCGATGCGTGCTGACCAGCGGGATACCAACTATCAAAAAATGACCCACAGCACTTTGCAACGATCAGCGACCTCACAGCAGGGGCCTGATCGCTGCAAAGTGTCACACAGAACGAGATTGCTGGAGAGATCGTTGTAACGTCACAGTTACAACGATCTCGCTAACAATATCGTTATGTGTGACTCGGGCTTTAGGACACTTATGCAAAGTGTGGATTGGATTACCCTTCTTGGAAAATTCTTTCTAATTTCTTGGTAAAATTGTTATCCCATCTGGACAACCATTATCTGCATACTACCATGGAATATGGACATCACATAGAAGACCAGAGTGGAAGACTACTAAAATGAGTGGGTTCTGCTTTGATGGGCTTGGCGTGACCATTATTTAAATGGATGATGATTGAACTTCACTTATTTTACTTTGTTTTATTTTAAAAGCTTGCAATATATTCTATGGGTGTGTATGTCTACTGTCTGAGTGTATGCAGTATGGTTTCCTATCCAGGCCAAATGACGACAGGCCTGAACTTTGTAGTTTCAGACAAACCTGACGATATAAAGAGAAAACCACAATTTAGATATAAAAAAAATGAAAGCATTGAATTCCTTTCTTCCCCAAGCAGACTTGTCTGGCTGCTCAACGCACACACAACTGCTTGAGTGCTATGCTCGCTGGCAAACACAGCAGGGCATGGAATAGTCAGTCACTTCAGATGGATGTAACAGATTATTACCAAGTCTGTCTGGAGGCAGTACGGAGAAATGGGCATCAAGGTTCGTGCCTCCTTGAGACGTTTCAAAAGCAAGTAGATGATAAGAGATACCATTATATAAGCATTTTATGCTCCTCAGACTCAGCTGGTACTTTCCTTTGAAGTATCATGGTGGCTCAGTGGTTAGAACCTGGCCATATTATCAACCATATGGAACTAATTCACCTGATGGAATCCAATGCAATAATCTTTCACATTTGTTCCATCTTTTAATTTAAGGTAGTATTTTTATAGAATCGATTTATTACACTGGTCAACAGCATTTTTGGTGCCAAAGATATTTCATTGAATTTAGGGTAACTTTGGGGTGCTGATTCTGAATATGTCATCAGTTTTGCCAGATTGGCTCAAGTTTTTGAGATTTTTCGTAAAATGTGTAACAAAAAAGACGTTTTTTGCTACTTTTTTAACGAAGTCTGTTATGTTTCTTCTATGTTTTGTCAGTGTATATTCACCACAAATGTAACAGAATGAGTCTGGATCGTTAAGACAACTTCTTCTTGATGAGTTCATGCTTTTCACTGGACAACAGACAACAACATAAAGTTAGTGCCAAAAACCAAGCTATGAACAAACTTTTAGAACACTAATTAACACAAAACTATATTGAGAACTGCTCAGTTCAAGTACTAATCCAAAGAAATTAATGAGATGATGCGTCGCATTTACGAACAAGTGCTATAAATAAGATACCAAAAATCTCAAAAACTTGAGCCAATCTGGCAAAACTGATAGCATATTCAGAATCAGCACCCCAAAAATACCCCAAATTCATTAAAATATTTTGGGCACCAGAAAAAAAAATTTTTTTTGTTGACCTGTGTTATCAGGCTCTGAAGTTAATAAACAATCAGTTCCCGAATTTAAAGTCCCCTGCCTCCTGCATTATACTTCATTTTCTATCGCCGCTGCTCTGGTTGGTCTCCTGTGATTTATGACCTGCCATAAGTTCCAGATCACAATTCAATATAGCTCTTTGAGAACCTCATTCTTTCCTCATCCTTGCTTTCACAGAGATGCATTAGGATTCTGTGACGTAGCTTCTGACTTACAGCCAATCATAAGTTTCAGGCACAAGATGGCGCCGCAGGACCAGTAAAAGGCTGCTTTCACACAGCGTTTTTGTGCTGTCCGAGGGGATCCGAGTTTTTTGCAGCACCCCTCGGACAGCAACAGATCCAAACTGATGCCTGCAATCGGATGCCAAATAGGCATCCGATTCCGATATTTTGCAGCATCAGTTTGGATCCTCTCCCTCTCTGCTCCTCTCCCTGCTCCTCCTGTCACCTCGCTTCTCTCTCCCTCTTGTCACCTTTCTCCCCTCCTCTCTCTGCGCCCTCTTTGTCCCCTCTTTTGTCTCCTCTTTTGCCCCCTCTGTCCCCTCTTTCTCCCCTCTTTGTCCCCCTTTTCCAGACCTTAAAAAATAAATTCTTCTGATCCACAGGTCCTGGCGTGATGTCACAGTCACATGACTGGTTACTGCAGTAATCGGTCATGTGACTGTGACGTCACGCCAGGTCCTAGAAGCATCGAGCACTGGAGGCATCGGTGGATCTCGGGACAGGTGAGAATCATTTTTTTTTTTTTTTAACCCTTTCTTTTCACTAGATGTCACTTCTGCAATGTATGATTATACATTGCAGAAGTGAAATTAGATGGCACAAAGCTATTTTAATGTACTGAGCATGCGGGTCTGAGGAATGATCAGCTGTTTCCTCGGACCCGCGCTCCATAGGCCCCATGTTATTTGGCGCGGATCAGGTCGGATCCAATTTGGTCCGATTTGACCCGCTGTGCCCAAAATCGCAGCAGTCTGCGATTTTGGGCACAGCTAAAAATCAGACAGAATAGGATCCGACAAAAATCGGATGCCACTAAGGGCAAATCCGATCCATACCCATAGACTAACTTGGGGGCCAAATCGGATCCGTGGCTGTCCTTTTTACAGCGGACAGCCACGGATCCCAGAAAAACGCTGTGTGAAAGCACCCAAAGATGAACCTGCCAGAAGGTGAGTATATGACAGGGGGCAGGGGCTCACATTTAAAGTGCCACTCCAGCGATGAAAAACAACAATACTGTGGAGTGGTGCTTAAACACTTTCCATTAAGTTCCATGAAGGGTAACCTTGTAAGAATTGTAATTGAGCATCTTAAAGCATTCCTTGATGGAACAGGTTTCCTTTAAGGGGGTGTCACACGCGTCAATGTCGTCAGCGATCTGATCGCTGACGACATTGACGGCTGATTGCTGGTGAGCTGTCACACAGACAGACTCACCAGCGATCAATTGACCAGTGACATCATGGAAACGATTTAAATATCGTTTCCACGATGTCCTGCTCCCGCTGCCAGCCTGCTGGAAGCGGGAGCAGCCTGGTCTCCAAGG
Organism: Allobates femoralis; assembly: GCA_033576535.1. NCBI lineage: Eukaryota > Metazoa > Chordata > Amphibia > Anura > Aromobatidae > Allobates > Allobates femoralis. The sequence goes on from JARQOC010000002.1 coordinate 418,716,768, forward strand.
TACACTGCGGGTAACTAGGCAGCGCGCGCTGCCTAGATACCCGACGTGTACCTTAGTTACCAGCCTCCTCTGCTCACCCGGTGAGCGGAGGAGGCTGGTAACTAAGGTACACAGTCGGGTATCTAGGCAGCGCGCGCTGCCTAGATACCCGACGTGTACCTTAGTTACCAGCCTCCTCCGCTCACACGGTGAGCGGAGGAGGCTGGTAACTAAGGTACACGTCGGGTATCTAGGCAGCGCGCGCTGCCTAGTTACCCGCAGTGTACCTTGGAGACCAGCTCCCAGCGCTTGTGACAGGCGCTGGGAGCTGGAATATCGCTCGCTCCCGGTGTCACACGCAGCGATGCTGCGTGTCCACCGGGCGACAATCGCCAGGTTTCAGAGTTGGTTCTGAAACCTGGCGATCATCAACCAGCGATTTATCGCTGGTTGATGCAGTATGTCACACGCGTCAATATCGCTGCAACGTCACGTGCAGTCGATATCGTGCAGGCGATATTGACGCGTGTGACACCCCCTTTAGAGAAATGGCTGTATTGATTTCATGTCAACAGATGTGATAGATGCTGATAGCATGTGGTGATAAGGTTTGTGTGCCAAAATTGTGTTTCAAATGGCAACTAAAATATATTTAAGTTACCAGTGTATAATATATTGGCAGGACTTCCAGTGTAATAATTCACTTACAAATGAATTTATACGTGATTGTATTGTACATTCGGAGTCCTTGGTATCTGTTTGCTAAGCTGCCAGTTTGACCGAACTTGCTGTGGCGTGAAGCAGTGCGGTGGAAAAGGCGGTCTGGCGGTGCATACATTATGGGATGCCTCGGAGTTCTTCCTAATACATACGCATTGTGTGTTCTCCAGTTCTTGCTGTCACAACACATTAGAAAAGGCATCCCAGTGTGAGGACGAGGGGAGGTGGGGAAAACAGAGGAAATCTAAAGGAGCTGACATTACAACATCATCTTTATGTTTTGTTTGCAAGAAGAAGCAATTTAGGACCTATGGGGAATTTTCTTTTTTTAGTACAGAACACATGAATATATTTCTGTACACCATGTTACAATCAGTAGTACATGGAATTATCCATAATTCTCCAAATTATCCTTTATGCAATAGTTCCTTGTTTGTTTTGATAGGATATAAAACCCAGTGTCAAAAATCTAGACAACAAACTAAAATACCTGTAAACACTGTGCTCAAAAATGACTATAATTCTGTGGTTATTAATGGGACCATCTAAAAATGTAGAATTAATTGCACTTTATGTGCATCTACCAAGATGCTAATGTAATGATAGTCAAAATACAAGAAAACAACATGATACCAAACAGTGCTGTGGGGAAACCCATGAAATATAGCAAAATAAATAGAGCAGAAATACGTCTTGCTTGCCCTTTGTACAGTTATTATTAGAACAAACACGCTTGAATGATCTAAGAAGCCAAACTACCTTCCAGCATTTCAATGTAGTGCAGATCTGACATCAGGGTTTTCTACCGAACCTCGCTCAAAACCTACCATAATCGTATTCTCAGTGAGGACGATATCGATCAGCGGCCATAGCGAGCTATGTGGACTTAGAATACCCGGCCTTACTGATGGCTGACCTCCTTCTCATACTTGGTACATATTAGGCAAAAGGAATTAGAAATGATTGTTTTGATGAAGCAGGAGTTTATTTTATACAATGTTTGCAGGGTAAAGTAGTTTTCCTTTTTATTTAATTCATAAAAGTATTATCATCAAAGTTGAAGGGTTGCCACAATCCAAACAGTCAAATGAGGTTATGAGTAAGGGGTAGTGCTCCGAAATGCGTTAAACCAATCAATGAATTATTATCTGTGACATTGTATTTGAATGTTTGGATTGTGGCAACCTTTCCACTTTGATGGTGATGCTTTTATGGATTAAATAAAAAGAAAAACTACTTTACCCTACAAAAAGTGAACGTGCTGGATTCTTGTATTTCTGTGCATTGACCTATGGACTGACATCTGTGTGCACTCCAATAATCAGGTGAGATGGATTCATTCTCATTATAAAATGTGCATTGTCACGTAGGAGGTGTCTGTCCAAGACAGTGGTTTATGGCGTCTTACATTCCCACATCCGCCATCTGTACCACAGCTCCCATGTACATTATATTCAGTGTGAATACTTACACTTTTGGCAAGATCCACTAATATGTATGGACTGCTTTCAAATTGCCATATAAATTAATGTTATTCTAACCTGACTATTTGAATGGGACCAGCTGACCATCTATGTATGGAGGTGCCCCGATGCCTTGCTCCTGGTGGAAATAAAAAGAAAACAGATTGGGCTTCTGAATAGCTATTGGTGGAATAACTGTTGGCCAAAAGAGCCACAACTAGGCCCCCTTCACATCACGTTTTTTGTGGATCCGTGTCTATCCGTTGTAAAACAGATATCCACGAATCCGATTTGGCCTCCATGTGTCCCTATGGGTACGGATGCATGGATTGGTCCACATTGGCATCTGATTGTGTCAGTTTTGTGACATACGCCTGTGTCAGCTTTTTTCTCGTCTCCAATCGGAGCCTGCTCCGATTTTGGCCTACCTTGAAAAAATTGGACAGAAACAGATTCATTGCTGTCCATTTCAAATAACATGGAGCTCTATGGTGACAGATCAAAAGAGATCCAACAAAAAAATCGGATCCGTTAAATGGATCCGATTTGCTGTATTGCGCACGCTCAGAAGCAAAGCCCTATCTCTGCTAACTGATGAAGGATCCGTGGAAAACACAGATCCATGGGCGTCAGTGGCATCTGTTGGCAGAGATCTCCGCCTGTCCATGTGATCCTTGAAATTCAAGGATCACTACGGATGTGCAAAAATGTGATGTGAGGGGGCCTTAACTGAACTGTATGACATCATATCGAAGACCAATGTCAATTTAAATCTGTGAAAAATATGTAAAAACATAAACTAGACTTTACCTTGGTGCAGTGTGTGCATTTCCTACACTTACCTTGAATTATACAACATATATAGAGTTACTGATGGTGTATGAGCTGTAAACTATTGTAGATGTTCAAAGCTTCAATACTTTAAGGTATTTTCCCAAAATCACATCTTGTCACTTAGGCGCCCAGCACTCTTGATGTGTCTGAGACCCCCACCGATCACATGAATAGAGTTTCTGTGTGTCCCCTTATTAAAGTGGAGCGCAGTCCGCTACAGTCATAACTCATGATATGCACAGTTGCTTTTAGTGCATTGTTTGTCCTTTTCCAATTAAACAATTGTAGTATTTTTGGCTAAAAACTTAGGTTTTTCCGGATACACTTGGACAGGTAAACACAACCAAATACCAAGGAGCCGTTTTGTCATCATGGCATTGGCAGGTGCGATGTATTAATCACCCACTGTGTGATGACACGGGTGTGTAATTGTGAACTAAGGCATTCATTCTTAGTAATCCCTCCCCTTGTAAAGTAATGAGGCGTGTGATAGGAAGCCAAGCCAGACTTTATATACTAACTCCAATGACTGTGATGACAGCTAGCCCGCAGATTTACAAGTAATAAAAGTGAAAGATGTAGTTAATGCTCCATGTTCCAACATTGTTATATAAGGTTTTTCTGCCTTGCAATTTTACTGTGCATACAAAAGCCTACTGCCTACCTATTGTAACACACAAGGTGATATATTTTTGACTTCCAAGGAGCTAGACAACTTGGTTGTAAGGCCATGGATGCCAGGGCGGCGTCTGTAAAGGACGGGATGGCAGCCAGCCAACATCCATGCCACGCTACAGGAAAATGGGAGTCCTAGCTGGGTGTATATGCTGCTATTACCATGGTCATACCCCTCTGCAGACCGCATGCTGCAGCTCAACATGACAGGCCAGGACCAGATGGAATAGAGATAGATGAGGGAGGTCAGAGTCCATAAATAAACTGTTCTTTACTTAACAATTTAAAAAGGTTTTCCCACATAAAAAGTAAATTTTAATCAATAGATCTTGGAAAAACGTGGGATGTGATTAAAAGAAATATTCCAGTGCTGAGATAATCTTATATATGTCTCCCTGCTATGTACTGTGTAATGGATGTGTCTGACTGTACAGGGACATGGTCTGATCATATCACATCTCCTGGGCTGAGATAATCTTATATATGTGTCCCTGCTATGTACTGTGTAATGGATGTGTCTGACTGTACAGGGACATGGTCTGATCATACCACATCTCCTAGGCTGAGATCATCTTATATATGTGTCCTTGCTATGTACTGTGTAATGGATGTGTCTGACTGTACATATATAAGATTATCTCAGCACAGGAGATGTGGTATGATCAGACCATGTCCCTGTGTAGTCAGACACATCCATTACACATCCATTACACAGATATAAGATTATTTCAGGACAGGAAAAAATTTTATAGACATCCAATTGTGGAACTTATTATTATTCCAAGATCTATTGATTAAAATTAACTTTAAAATTAACTTTGTTCATAATGGTTACATGTGGCGGTACATTACTTCAATTACATGTTACATAAGTCCAGAAAATCATTTGGAAACCTCCATATTCCCTTGTGAGCACTGCATTATTATTATTATTATTATTATTTATTTATATAGCGCCATTGGGTTCCATGGCGCTTTACATGAGGATGAGGGAGACAAGAACAAGTACACTAAATCTAGGCGATCAGGACGTACAGGTACAGGAGGGGCAGGGACCCTGTCCACGAGGGCTCACAGTCTATGAGGGGTGGGTTAGGATACAGTAGGATGGGGGAATGTCAGGTATGGGGCGTTCGCCTGGGTCTCATGGCAGGTTGTAGGCTTGACGGAACAGGTGAGTCTTCAGGTGACACTTGAAGTTACTCAGGGTAGGAGAGTGTCTGACGTGTTCGGGTAGGGAGTTCCAGAGTAAGGCAGATGCCCGGGAGAAGTCCTGGACTCGGTTGTGTGAAGAGGTGATGAGGGGGGAGCAGAGGAGGAGTTCTTGGGAGGAGCGGAGGTTGCGTGAGGGTAGGTATCGGGAGACCAGGTCGGAGATGTATGGTGGGGCCAGGTTGTGTATGGCTTTGTAGGTCATGGTTAGTGTTTTGAATTGGGATCTCTTGGAGACGGGGAGCCAGTGAAGGGCTTGGCAGAGGGGGAGACAGGGGAGTAGCGGGAGGACATATAGATGAGTCGGGCAGCGGAGTTGAGGATAGACTGGAGAGGTGTGAGGGAGTTAGCCGGGAGGCCATTGAGAAGGAGGTTGCAGTAGTCAAGGCGGGAGATGATAAGAGCATGGATGAGTGTTTTAGCGGTGTCGTGGGTGAGGAAGGAGCGGATCCGTGAGATGTTCTTGAGCTGGAGCCGGAGGGATGTGGTGAGGGCCTCGATGTGGGGTTTGAAGGATAGGGAGGAGTCAAGGATTACCCCGAGGCACTTGGCTTGGGGGACTGGGGAGAGGGCGCAGTCGTTGATGCAGATGGATAGGTTGGGAGGTGGGGTGGAATTTCTTGGGGGGAAGACTATGAATTCAGTTTTGTCCATGTTGAGTTTAAGGAAGCGAGCAGAGAAGAAGGATGAGATGGCGGAAAGGCATTGAGGGATTTTCGAGAGTAGGGAGGTGATGTCAGGGCCGGACAGGTAGATTTGGGTGTCATCGGCGTAGAGGTGGTACTGGAGGCCATGGGACTCGATGAGTTGCCCTAGGCCGAGAGTGTAAATGGAGAAAAGTAGGGGTCCCAGGACGGAACCTTGGGGGACTCCGACAGAAAGGGGGTAGGGTGAGGAGGAGGTGTGGGAGTGGGAGACGCTGAAGGTCCGATCTGCTAGGTATGAGGAGATCCAGGAGAGGGCAAGGTGGGTGATGCCAAGGGATTCCAGGATCCGGAGAAGAAGGGAGTGGTCAACCGTGTCGAAGGCGGCAGACAGGTCAAGGAGTAGCAGGATGGAGTAGTGGTGTTTGTTCTTGGCGGTCGCATGATTGCACGGTTGCATGGCTTGGGGTGTGTTGCTACAGCCCTTCACAGCTAGTCCCACATACAGATTGTTAAGTGAGGACCTTCTGGGTTGCAGTGCATCGGTACGACTCCTCTCTGCTATTCTCAGAGCTCCTTCTATAAGAGCCATATGCTTCTTCCATTCCCATAGAGAACTCGTGTACTAGCCTGGCCATCTATGGCCCTCATGCATGGCTACACTCTAGCTTCCTATGTAGTATAGATAATGTTTACTTTAGACCCCCTTGCCAGAGATAAGGAATCCTTCCTTCAGGTTACTCCTTTCATTAGGCCTCCTGGTATTTTTGCAAGTGGAATATTGCAAACATGAATATAATATAAAGTGCATCTTGAATTGCATGTTGTACTTATAAAATGTCCTAAAAAAGTTAATAACAATTATTTCTCATCCTTTTCTTCACAGCTGTCTCAAATCTGGATGCAGAGAGCAAGCTCAGTGTTTATTACAAGACATCCTGGCATCAGCAGAGAAATATTTTTTTGCCGAACAGTAGACCCCCTTGTGTGGAGGAGTTGCACCGCCATGCCAAGCAAAACCTGCGTGCCCTCCGGAGGGGTGAGCTACAGTTTTAATGATTCAATGTTAGATCTATGTAGTATGAGAGACTGATGGCTTCAGTCACTGGTAGGACCGCCCATTTGACTGAAAAGCCAAAAACACAGCTTAAATTGAATCTTTTTCCACAAACCTATAAATCAGTCTGTTGCACTCCTCCTGCTTTGTAGCATATTGCCTGCAGATTGGACTGTATTTTCAGCAGGACAGGTCCCGTTTTAGGACTGTTTACATAGGTTAATAAAAATCGTCCAAATGTTCAATATAAAGAATGTCTTCACAGTTGTTGATCAGATCAAAATAAAAAACCACATGAAAAAAAAAAAAACCAACCACCTCCTCCAAATTTATTGTATTATATGATTCAAGTAAATAAGTGTTGATCAACTTACTACATTGTTGACCCACCCACATTTATCTGCTCTTGTAAAAGAACCCTAAAGTGTAAGATTTCTGTAAGAACTTTAGTTTATGTAATTATTCATGCTATATAAACTTTGTGAAGATACTTAAATCTCTTTAAGTGTCCTCTCAGTCTCTTGTCTGCTTGCTAACATGTGCCATTTAGCTTCTTCACTTCTCTTGTATACTTGCTAACCTGTGCCATCTAGCTTCTCATCTGCTTATCTTGTATACTTGTGAACATGTGCCATCTAGCCTCTCATCCACTTGTCTTGTATACTTGTGAACATGTGCCATCTAGCCTCTCATCCACTTGTCTTGTATACTTGTGAACATGTGCCATCTAGCCTCTCATCCACTTGTCTTGTATACTTGTGAACATGTGCCATCTAGCTTCTCATCTGCTTATCTTGTATACTTGTGAACATGTGCCATCTAGCCTCTTATCCACTTCTCTTGTATACTTGTGAACATGTGCCATCTAGCCTCTTATCCACTTCTCTTGTATACTTGTGAACTTGTGCCATCTAGCCTCTCATCCACTTCTCTTGTATACTTGTGAACATGTGCCCTCTAGCCTCTCATCCACTTCTCTTGTATACTTGTGAACATGTGCCATCTAGCCTCTCATCCACTTCTCTTGTATACTTGTGAACATGTGCCTTCTAGCCTCTCATCCACTTCTCTTGTATACTTGTGAACATGTGCCATCTAGCCTCTCATCCACTTCTCTTGTTTACTTGTGAACATGTGCCCTCTAGCCTCTCATCCACTTCTCTTGTATACTTGTGAACATGTGCCATCTAGCCTCTCATCCACTTCTCTTGTATACTTGTGAACATGTGCCCATCTAGCCTCTCATCCACTTCTCTTGTATACTTGTGAACATGTGCCATCTAGCCTCTCATCCACTTCTCTTGTATACTTGTGAACATGTGCCATCTAGCCTCTTCATCCACTTCTCTTGTATACTTGTGAACATGTGCCATCTAGCCTCTCATCCACTTCTCTTGTATACTTGTGAACATGTGCCATCTAGCCTTTCATCCACTTCTCTTGAAACTTGCTAACATGCTATTTAGCTTCTCATCCACTTTCTTGTATACTTGTGAACTTGTGCCATCTAGCCTCTCATCCACTTCTCTTGTATACTTGCTAACATGCTATTTAGCTTCTCATCCGCTTCTCTTGTATACTTGTGAACTTGTGCCATCTAGCCTCTCATCACTTCTCTTGTATACTTGCTAACATTGCATTAGCTTTTCACTTATCTTGTATACTTGTGAACATGTGCCATCTAGCCTCTTATCCACTTCTCTTGTATACTTGTGAACTTGTGCCATCTAGCCTCTTATCCACTTCTCTTGTATACTTGTGAACTTGTGCCATCTAGCCTCTTATCCTACTTCTCTTGTATACTTGTAACATGGCCATTTAGCTTCTCATCTACTTCTCTTGTATACTTGGAACTGTGCATCATGTTCTACATCTGCTTCTCTTGTATACTTGTGAAATGTGCCATCTAGCTTCTATCTGTTCTCTTGTATATTTGCTAACCTGTGCCATCTAGCTTCTCATCTGCTTCTCTTGTATATTGCTAACCTGTGCCGTCTAGCTTCTGATCTGCTTCTCTTGTATACTTTGCTAACCTGTGCCGTTTAGCTTCTCATCTGTTCTCTTGTATACTTGTAACTGTGCCGTCTAGCTTCATTACTTCTCTTGTATACTTGAGAACTGTGCACATTGTTCAATCGCTTCTCTTGTATACTTGTGAACATGTGCCATCTAGCTTCTCATCTGTTTCTCTTGTATATTTGCTAACTGTGCCATCTAGCTTCTCATCTGCTTCTCTTGTATATTGCTAACCTGTGCCGTCTAGCTTCTGATCTGCTTCTCTTGTATATTTGCTAACTGTGCCGTCTAGCTTTCATCTGCTTCTCTTGTATATTTGTAAACTGTGCCGTCTAGCTTCTCATCCGTTTCTCTTGTATATTTGTAACTGTGCAATTAGCTTCATCCGCTTCTCTTGTATACTTGCCAACTTGTGCCATCTAGCTTTTCATGCCATCATGTGCCATCTGGATTCTCATCCACTTCATTCAATGTTCTGTTGAGAAAAGCTGACCTGAAGCAAGTTGACATCTGACCACAAGTATGCAAATCACAAACTTTCAGTCATGTGATGACCGCTTGAATTGGCAACTAAAAATTTGCATTGGAATAGACAACCCCTTTTAGTCTCGCCGGGCCTGCAGAGGCAATTATATAATAAATGTGTGGCTTCTCTGCCTGTGTTTTATAGCAGCAGTAAACGCTTTATGTGGCAGAGGCATTTTACTTCTTAGTGAAGTCATGTACAAGGTATAATGTTCTACTGACACTGTAAAAATTCCACCAGCATGCCTAGTCTTCTGTCTATCAAACAACTATAAATCAAGACTAGAAAAGTAAAAGAGACCTAAGAAAAAGTACTGATGCTGATAAATTAAAAGAAAATAATTCATTTCCATAGTGGCCGGTTACTTAAGATCCATTCCCTATTTAAATCTTTAAATTAAACCTGTCACATGGGGTTAATCTGCAGGTAAATATCATTCAGAACCTGCTCCTGCACATTAAACCCTACTGTCGGAAGTAAGTGAACTTTAATCCTCCCAAAAACATTCCGATTTCAGCCATGGAGGCGGTACCGGCGTGGGTTCAGTCACTGCTCTGCATATGGAGAGTGGTGCATGTAACCACGTTCCCCACATTGACTTCCAACTTCCTTTAATGCAAAGCAGTTGTCAGTCAGTGCAGGGGGTGTGGTTAAAGAGTGGAGACTGAACCCGTGTCGGTGCTGCCCCTATGACTGAAACCCAAACACTGCCAGAAGAATTAAAGTTTGTTTCCTCCCACCAGTGGGGTTTAATGTGCAGGTGCTGGGTATGTTCAGAATGCTATGAACCAGCAGAATAACCCCCTTTCACATTTTAGCATGTTAAACTGTCCAATTCATCAATTAGTGCCTGCAAAACTAATTAAAATGTAATTTTTTTTCATTTCTGTTGTGGAAACATTAGCTTGTAAAGTTTAATTTTCAATTTATGCTAAGACCAAGGCGGCATTACAAGAAATTCCGGGTGTGTACTTTTTTCCCTGCATGATATTGACCAATCAGGTGCCATACAGGGGAAAAATAGAACACATCCTTAAAAAAAAGTCAAACCCTTCTTTGTGATATGGAGTAAAGAAGAGATATGTGTCATTACAAACACCTCTTGCAGCTTTCATCTCAGAATACTCAATACAGGTCGAGGAGGAGTAGAGCAAGCTAACAGTGCTTTGCCAATATTTGCAGTGGGTGCTTGTCTCTATCCCTCCTCCCCTCATACTTCCTGCTATGAGATGAAAGTGGCAAGAGGTGTTTGTAATTAAACTTAGTGCTGCTCCACTCTTCAAAGTAGATTCCAGAAATGAGAACACATAGAATAGCAGGGTTTTCTATATATCTTACCATATCACACAGAGAAAGCCAGGTCTGACCATTTCCGGGAGAGTGTTCTTTTTTCCCCCTGTATGACACCTGTTGCTTATAATAGCAGAACATCATTCTGAGATAAAAAGTAACTGCCCCAGAGACAAACTTATGTAATGCCACAGTGGTCTAAGTGGTAATTATGACCTAAACATTTAAAGCTAATATCTTTGCAAAAGAAATTATAAATAAAAGATGAAAACATTTATTCAGCTGTGCAGCCACTATTCCATGATATAACCAGTTTAACATAACAAAAATGGTGAAAGGTCCTCTTTATAGGTTCCCTTCAATATTTGCACTTTATTTGGATGAAAATAATTGCCTTGATACAAGGAGGACTGGCTTTCAGATGAACACATTTATTATATGGGGATATGTGCACTATTGTTTTGTATTTGGCCTACATATGTGGTTACATGGACAAACAGTTGGTTTATTCTGAAATACATTATGGCTGTTAGTCTATATAGATCATTTGGATTTTTCCATAGAAAGATAAGTACATGTTCATTACTTTAAGGAATTACATATTCCTGGTTAATTATCAGAGTACTCATTAGACTTTACATACTTTAAATTCCAACTATGACTGGTTTCAAATAACTCCGTAGCTTGTCTGCCATCTTGTGGAAAAGAAGAACACCAACATACAAAGCTTACCGTGTAGTCGTTAGTACTATTTTGCACACTCGACCAGTCCATTGAGTTCACATAGATTTTACAGTCATTTAACAAACATATCTTATACTAACTCACGTTTTACTTTTTTCATAAACAGAGCAGCGGGCCCGAGCAGATAACAGAGAAAGACGGTTCATGGGCTCTGGTTTTGCTGCGCCCCCATTCCCCTCATATCCAGCTCATACTATAAAGAGACGAGAAGTAAAGGAACGACAACCTGTACCAGTAAGATCTTCTCTAATCTTTATGTCAAAATTTAATTGTTAGTTTCATTTGGAAGCAAGAGAACATTACTTCATTGTTTGGGGTCACTGAACATATTTTGCAGTCACAAAACCCGTATGTATTACATGAAATGGTTTATGATAAAGAAACTAGTGATAAGTGAATGCAGAAATTCAGTAGTTCTTTCGAATTTGGCCATGAAGTTCAATTTGCATCAAATTTATTTGATGTGAATCAAATGTACATTATTAGGCTCCCCTGAAATGTTACAAAAAATTATACTTATCCAGCCTTCACCTGTCCCACTTGGGTCTAGTCGGTTTCTTAAGTTCGGTCACTGGTGTCAATTTCACTTGGTAATGTTCAGCATCTTCTGGCACTTGACATCTTCAACATCCTCCAGTGCCGCGCTTCTCCGATGCCTCAGCTCTCGCTAGGACGCAACATCAGGACAGGCCTGCCGAAGATGCAAAAAATGTCCCAGTGAAATTCACACTAGTGAGCAAACAAAAGAAGATATGTTTACCGAGCCCTGGCAGAGCGGTGACTGAACTTGCTCCGGCACCACCCTTATGACTGAAGCCCAAATGCTGCCGGGGAAAAAAAATAATTTTCCTCTCGGCAGTGGGGTTCAAAGTGCAACAGGTCCAGAACACTATTAACTTGCAAATTAACCCTACATCTGCAGGTTAATAGCATTTTTTCACAAGACAGGTTCCATTTAAAAGCTGAAAAGTCTTATCTTAGATGTATTAGGCTGTAAGAATTCTAAAATGAGAAATGAGAGAAAAGAAAATGATGAACCATGGCATCTTCATTGCTTTACTAACACCTGTGAATTCTTAATTGATGGCCCTACACATAATTAGATCATGGCATGGATTGCAATCTGTTATTTAGCTGTTACGGTGCCGTCACACAGCACGATCTGGCCAGCGATGTCGGAAGCGATGCGCGGGTGCCCGCTCGCTTCCGACATCGCTGGCCAGCTGTCACACAGCATCGCTGCGGCCGGCGACACCGCAGCGATGCGGGCGGTGACATCGCTCGCTGGGCTGGGCTCAGCCCAGCGAGCGATCCGCAGCAACGCTGCGGTGTAGGCTGGATCGCCGCCGTCTTCGCTCTGGCGATGTCACACGGCGCGATCCAGCCTTATCGCAGGTCGCCGGTTGACAGGTTTACGGTTCTTCCCGTAAACCTGTCAACCTGCGACCAGCGATAAAACGCGGTCGCGCCGCTCGTTTACACAGCGCGACGTCGCTAGCGACATCAATGATACGTCACTTTTCGGCAATGTCGCTAGCGACGTCGCCAGGTGTGACTGCACCTTTAGCAACATCACAGTTTTTGCAAGTAAGAGCAGTTTTAACAAAAATTAGAAAAGCCACAAGTGAAACAATTTTCAAAGTCTTTGTTATCAAGTAATCAGTAAATATAAGCTGCGAAATGTGCTGGAGTGCCTCATACCAGTCAAGCTTTCTCACAAAATTGAGTGTTCCCATTAGGACTACCCCATTATGACTACTACACTCATGAATGTTCCCATTAGAACTACCCCTTATCTGAAAGCATTTCCACAAAAAAAAATGTTTAAAATATATCTGCCTCCTTGTACAATAAATAAAATACTTTATATGTCAGTAGTGGACTGGTCTTGGCTCTCTTAGGCCGGGTTCACATTTGCGTTTGTGTCTGCATGCGGAGGGCATGCAGATGCAAATGCAGTGCAAATGCTCCCATACTGATGTGAACGCAGTGGAGAATCTCCGCCTGGGTTCACATCGGTGTGGTGCCCGGCCAGCCAATCAGCTGTCTTGGCGGCGGCCAGGAAGCGGAGATCAGTTGCGGCCACTGGGAGAGATTTCAATGTCATCCACAGTATTCTCCTGCGCTGTCATGCGGAGGACACTGCAGATCCATTGAGATCCATGCATTGTTTGTGCGCTTGCGGGCGCTTGCTGAAAAAACAAGCGCCCGCGACCGCACAAAATTGCAACCGTCTGCGTTCGGAGGGCGGAGGAGGGTGCACAAATTATCCGCATCCGAACGCAACCACAACCAACGCAGCCAAACGCAGCTATTATGCGTTCCCATGTTAAACATAGGAACGCAGTGAGCATGCGTTTTGGCTGCGTTCGGAATGCTGTGTTCACAAACACAAATGTGAAACCGGCCTTAACCAGTTTAACACTGGGGCATTTTTCCATGTTCTTAACCAGGCCCGAGTTTCCTTTTGTTCACAGCTTTTTGTTAAGACCACTAAAATACATTTTAAATTGTGTTCTTCCTTCTGTTACAATTATGTTTATGTATCAGATATGTGTTTTGTTTTGCTTTCCATCAGAACCAGATCTAGAAACAGCTTTTGGATTGGTAGTGTTTTATTTTCTCCACATATTGTGACCACCAATAAGGTCATTATAAACCTTTCGGGGGCATTTTAACATTTAAATGGTTTCTTTTCATTCCTGATTTCCCTTATAACTAGGGCTGGTAATGGTATACTAGCTCAAGTTTCAGGGAAAGTTTAGCCTCATGCCTGTACCTTAGGCTGGCTTCACATTTGCGTATGGAGCGCTGCGTACCAAACGCAGCCAAACGCTTGCGCACATGAATTCCTATGTTTAACATAGGAACGCATGTGCCTGCGTATGGCTGCGTTTGGCAGCATTTGTGTTCGGATGTGCATAATTTATGCGCCCTCCGACCGCGCTCCGAATGCAGCTTGCAGCATTTTTTTGTGCGTTAGCGGCGCTTGCTCTATTCGCAAGCACCTGCAAGCGCATAAAAAATGCATTGATCTCAATGGATCCGCAGTGTCCTCTGCATGACACTGAAGGAGAACGCTGCGGATCTCATTGAGATCTCTCCCAGTGGCCGCCAGGTGATGTCACAGGAGATCACCGACAGCCACCGGGAGATCAGCTCAGCCTCTGATGATCTCTTCTTCCCGCCGCCGGTAATCTGCTAGCGATGTCGGCGGGGAGAAACAGCTGATGTGACAGCTGTTTGAATCTTCCCGCGCCGACATCTCCTCTCGGTGTCGGCGCGGGAGATTCAAACAGCTGTCAAATCAGCTGTTCTCCCCACCGACATGTCCCGGAGCTTACCGGCGGTGGGGAGGAGGAGATCTCCGGCGCTGATCTCCGCCCCCAGACACCACTGATTGACTGCCGGGCTGCACAGTGAATGTGTCCGCAGGCGGACATTATCTGCTGCGGACACATCAAAATGTCCCTGCTTTTGACTGCGTTTGTGTCTGCATGCCATCAGCATGCAGACACAAACGCAAATGTGAAGCCAGCCTTAAAGGTGATTTGGGACAGCACTCGGCAATGAAAACGAAGGTCAGTGGGAGAAATGCTGCTCTTGCTGCCTAGTGCACAGCATTTTTCACCACTATTTATACAGTGAACAGAAAGTCAGAGGTGGTAATAAACAATTTCTGTCTTCTTTATTGGGAGTGTGGGCATTTCTTCCCATACCTGCAGCTGGACGAATTCAATGCAGCTGCTGGCTCTTAATCGATGTTCTAAACTGTAATTTCATAGTCATATGCTAAACGAGACTGTTTTAAATTGTTAAACAAAAAACACCAACACCTGATTTTGTTGGCATTTCAATACTCTGTTGGTATTCCCTCGACATATTAGACTTACGTCTGTATAGCCTATATTGTGTACAACTGATAGCCACTTACTAAGATTTGCCAGTAATCACTAAATATTTTGTTTAGCCCTTCCTACAATTATTCACATATCACTGGTTCACAATCACTTTGCTTTTCTGCATGTTTTTTACTTTTAAGTTATATGATTATTTTGTTACTTAATTTATCATACTTTTGTTCCCATTTGTGCATGCTTTTAATGTTTCCCACATTTTATGTTCTTAGTTTAACAGAACCCGTCCGCCCTCCCCACTGAATGTTGCCATTTGACCCCCTGGAGTAGAAAGGTATTGGAAAGATGAAGTGTCCTTCTGTCCTAGTTTTACTGGCCTCACTCTATCCCTCTTTTTAGTACCTCTTTCTGCTTTTGTAACTAGTTTTCCTTACTAATCCTTCTTCAACTACGTAATTAAATATAAAAATTAAGGTCTGAAATGATACTCTTCACGAATTTGAATGTGTCCCATTATCTAATGTAGTAATGTTCATTGTTTTTTTTTTTTTCAATTTACCCAGTTTTTCAATGGGAGAAAATTAAACAATAAGAACTGAAAGACACAAAAAAGCACATATTTGAGTTTAACACCCTGAGGTTCTAAAGGAACACCCTTAGGTTCTAAAGGAACACCCTTAGGTTCTAAAGGAATACCCTTAGGTTCTAAAGGAATACCCTTAGATTCTAAAGGAAGACCCTTAGATTCTAAAGGAAGACCCTTAGATTCTAAAGGAACACCCTTAGGTTCTAAAGGAACACCCTTAGGTTCTAAAGGAAGACCCTTAGGTTCTAAAGGAAGACCCTTAGACTTTAAAGGAAGACCCTGAGATTCTAAAGGAAGATCCTTAGGTTTTATAGGAACACCCTTAGGTTCTAAAGGAAGACCCTTAGATTTTAAAGGAACACCCTTAGGTTCTAAAGGAAGACCCTTAGGTTCTAAAGGAAGACCCCTAGATTCTAAAGGAAGTCCCATAGACTCTAAAGGAAGACCCTTAGATTCTAAAGGAAGATCCTTAGGTTCTAAAGGAACACCCTTAGGTTCTAAAGGAACACCCTTAGGTTCTAAAGGAAGACCCTTAGGTTCTAAAGGAAGACCCTTAGACTTTAAAGGAAGACCCTGAGATTCTAAAGGAAGATCCTTAGGTTTTAAAGGAACACCCTTAGGTTCTAAAGGAAGACCCTTAGATTTTAAAGGAACACCCTTAGGTTCTAAAGGAAGACCCTTAGGTTCTAAAGGAAGACCCCTAGATTCTAAAGGAAGTCCCGTAGACTCTAAAGGAAGACCCTTAGATTCTAAAGGAAGATCCTTAGGTTTTAAAGGAACACCCTTAGGTTCTAAAGGAAGACCCTTAGATTCTAAAGGAACACCCTTAGGTTCTAAAGGAAGACCCTTAGATTCTAAAGGAACACCCTTAGATTCTAAAGGAACACCCTTAGGTTCTAAAGGAAGACCCTTAGGTTCTAAAGGAAGACCCTAAGGTTCTAAAGGAAGACCCTTAGATTCTAAAGGAATACCCTTAGGTTCTAAAGGAAGACCCTTAGATTCTAAAATAACACCCTTAGATTATAAAGGAAGACTCTTAGGTTCTAAAAGAAGACCCTTAGATTCTAAAGGAACACCCTTAGGTTCTAAAGGAAGACTCTTAGGTTCTAAAATACCTTACTATGTGGTTTAGCTCTATCCACTTTATCTAACACTAAACAATGGGAATTATATATTTGCTAATTATCAAAATATTAATATAATGTACTTTAGTTAGTGTTTCATTTAATTTAACAAACTATGGTCAATACAAGGCCAAAAAGTACCAAGTCACTTCTAAATGCGTATATGTGCTTATGGATACAGCGAGGATCGTGATATTAGATCTCAGATCACTACACACTCCATGTCCAATGATCCTTTGTAATTCGGGCAAGGAATCAGCAATGAATTCCCGTCTTTTCCCTTTAGCGTGCAGCAAACTTTTCCCCCATGTTACCTAGGAAACAAAGTCTTTTGTACTTGAAGTTTGTAAGAGCTATTCATGTCTGCTGGGAATTGACACAAAAGCTGCAGTTGGAGGAGGATAAAGATATAGGTCTTCCAGCAAAAGTTAGCCTAAAATCACATTTTATGTGCCATTTATTTGGGTAGCCTGGAAATATTGTAGAGGTAAGTGTCAGTATGGATTACTTATCTATCCTTTCCCGTTTGTGAAACGTAGAGATTTGTTAGGCGTGATTATGAGCAAACTACAGAGATACCATAAAATAATAGTCTCCGAGGCAAGAAGTTTCACGTCACGTGATGAAAAGAAACAATAGAGAGTAATTACAATCAAAAGACAAGTGTTATATTTCAATTTCGTGTATTTAAACTGTGAATTACATAGACTATCTACTATAGGAAATAACCCAACTGGACTATTAAAAAACTCAGATCAAAAGCTAAACTACTTCCTTTATACATTCATCTGCTTTATATTTTCTATTCTGTCTTGTGTTGTCAATGTTTCCCTTTTCATATACATTCTTATGTTGCCTGCTGTATTTATCTGTCTGTGCATTGAATGTATATATTTTTAATGTTTCCATAACATTCATGTGTATTAATGTTACTTATTTGTAGTTTATTGTTTTTCAAATGAAAAGGTGCAATGTGGTTTAAAAACCAAATACAGGTGCATCTCAATGAATTAGAATATCACCAAAAAGTTAATTTATTTCAGTAATTCAGTACATAAAGTGAAATGCATATATTCTATAGAATCATTACAGAGTGATCAATTTCAAGTGTTTAAGTGTTGATGATTGTGTCTTACAGCCAATGAAAACCCAAAGGTCATTATCTCAGGATATTAAAGTAGGGAGGATGAAGAGTCTGAGAGATAAAATATTACTAAATTGGTATCAGAGGCTTCACCTTGTGTGGTTGTGAGAGTCACAACCACTCTAAAAGCATTATCACAGCTGCTGCAGTCCCCAGCGTGGAGCTTAAATAGAGTAGGGAGGATGAAGGGTTAAAACCCACTGCTGTATTCCATGAGGTTTTGAAGGGTGAATATAATATTGATTTATTAGTCAATGTGTTTCAGGGCTCCCTGGCCTCTTCCTCAGGATGAATCAATATCATATTGCCATGTTTCAAGGCATTTCAGGGAGCCCTGAAATATGTTGACTAATAAATCAAAATTATATTCACCCTTTGTCGTCCTATGGAATACAGCAGCCCAGTTTTAACCCTTCATCCTTTCTACTTTAATTTTCTGAGATAATGACCCTTGGATTTTCATTGGCTGTAAGTCATAATCATCAACATTTACAGAAATAAACACTTGAAATAGATTACTCTGTGTAATGGCTCCATATAAGGCTAGGGTCACATTTCCGTTTTGACCCTAGCCTACAACAATCCGGTTTTAACCTAGAACTTTTTCCAGCACTGCATAGCGTTACCGCTATGCGGTGCTGGAAAACGCTGCCCTTAGTTACCCTATGCTTACCTTCACTACCTGTCACACAGGCAGCTGCTTGGAGTGCGCTTTACAGCGCCGCACAGGAAACGCTGTCTGTAAAGCGCACTCTGAGCAGCTGCCTGTGTGACAGGTAGTGAAGGTAAACATAGGGTAACTAAGGGCAGCGTCTTCCAGCACCGCATAGCGATAACGCTATGCGGTGCTGGAAAACGTTCTAAGTTAAAACCGGATTGTTGTAGGCTAGGGTCAAAATGGAAATGTGACCCTAGCCTTATATAGGTGTTTCACTCTATGTATTGAATTACTGAAAAAAATTAACGTTTTAATGATATTCTAATTCATTGAGATGCACCTGTATATGATTACCGTACATTTTTTTTTCTCAGGGGAAAAAATATATTTTTGTATTCCATTCCTTCACCCAGGGATGAATTAGTTTGGGATAGAATTACCTTCAATACCATATCTTTCAAAGTATATAACTCGCATTCATTAAAACTCGAGAAATAAACATTGTGGAAGCAATACACTGAAAAAGGACATCAAATGCTAAAAACATTATAAAGATGCAGCTATACTTGCTAATATGTAGTCACATTTCTAATATGCCCTGCAGGATGAAGCAGGTCCCCACGATAAAAGGTGCAGGTGCAAAATAATGATAAACTGACCAAACTTGGGGGGAACTTGTGTAGTATTTATAAATAAATTATAAATTATTAGTGATGCTCATGCTATTAGATCAGGCAGGTTCCCCTGCATTATATCAGTGCACATCACAAGGACAGATATCCCAATTTCCCCCTATCAATACTACAGGGCTTGGTTGCACACTGCATAAGATGAAAAAATACTTGAAATATCGGTTGATATTTGGGCAAAGCACACAAGCATCAAGGGTCATCATTATCTTGCGAGTCCCTACATAAAATTGAAAGCAATTTACTGAAAAGACATGGAATACCAAAATAAATTACAGAAAAAAAGCAGCCACACTTACCAATACCTGGTTACAATATTAGTGAACTACTGGATTTAGCAGTCCCGCACTATAAAAAATAGAGGAAATATATGGAATCTAACTGCACTACTGTACAATCGATCCTATACCAAGGAGATTGGTGAATGCAAGTGGCTTTCTTCAACGCATTTCAAGGTGTATTCCTCATCCCTTCATCAGGTCACCACCAATTGTGGTTGTCATGATGAAGTGATGGGGATTATACTTTGAAACATGTTGAATAAAGCCACTTGCATTCACCAATCTCATTGGTATATGATCGATTGTACAGTAGTGCAGTTGGATTCCACATACCGTATATACTCGTGTATAAGCCGACCCGTGTATAAGCCGACCCCCCTACTTTTGCCCCCAAAACCTGGGAAAACCTATTGACTCGTGTATAAGCCGAGGGTGGACCCCAGCACAGGTATACAGCCCCCAGCAGTGTGGTATACAGCAGCCTCCCCAGTGGTATATACAGGCCCCAGCAGTGTTACAGCATCCTCCCCAGTGGTATATACAGCAGCAGCCCCAGTGGTAGTATACAGCAGCAGCCCCAGTTGTATATACAGCAGCCCCAGTGGTAGTATACAGCAGCTCCAGAGGTATATACAGCAGCCCCAGTGGTAGTATACAGCAGCCCCAGAGGTAGTATACAGCAGTCCCAGAGGTATATACAGCAGCCCCAATGGTAGTATACAGCAGCTCCAGAGGTATATACAGCAGCCCCAGTGGTAGTATACAGCAGCCCCAGAGGTATATACAGCAGCCCCAGTGGTAGTATACAGCAGCCCCAGAGGTATATACAGCAGCCCCAGTGGTAGTATACAGCAGCCCCAGAGGTATATACAGCAGCCCCAGTGGTAGTATACAACAGCCCCAGAGGTATATACAGCAGCCCCAGAGGTAGTATACAGCAGCCCCAGAGGTAGTATACAGCAGCTCCAGAGGTAGTATACAGCAGCCCCAGTGGTAGTATACAGCAGCCCCAGTGGTAGTATACAGCAGCCCCTGAGGTAGTAAACAGCAGCCCCAGTGGTAGTATACAGCAGCCCCAGAGTTATATACAGCAGCCCCAGAGGTATATACAGCAGCCCCAGTGGTAGTATACAGCAGCCCCTGAGGTATATACAGCAGCCCCAGTGGTAGTATACAGCAGCCCCAGAGGTATATACAGCAGCCCCAGAGGTAGTATACAGCAGCTCCAGAGGTAGTATACCGCAGCCCCAGAGGTAGTATACAGCAGCCCCAGAGGTATATACAGCAGCCCCAGAGGTATATACAGCAGCCCCAGTGGTAGTATACAGCAGCCCCAGAGGTATATACAGCAGCCCCAGTGGTAGTATACAGCAGCTCCAGAGGTAGTATACAGCAGCCCCAGAGGTATATACAGCAGCCCCAGAGGTATATACAGCAGCCCCAGTGGTAGTATACAGCAGCCCCTGAGGTATATACAGCAGCCCCAGTGGTAGTATACAGCAGCCCCAGAGGTAGTATACAGCAGCCCCAGAGGTATATACAGCAGCCCCAGTGGTAGTATACAGGCCCCCCCCCATCGGTATACAGGGGTTCCCCCTTGCTGCCACAAACCTGTAAAGAAATACATCATTATACTTATCCCTGTCGCTGTCCCGCTGCCATCGCGCTCCTCCGGCTTCATCCGGCTTCTTCCGGCTTCCTCCTCTGGCGCACAGACAATGACGTCATTGCCTGCGCCCACCGGAGGAGGAAGCCGGAAGAAGCCGGATGAACCCGGAGGAGCGCGATGGCAGCGAGACAGCGACAGGGATAAGTATAATGATGTATTCCTTTACAGGTTTGCGGCAGCAAGGGGAAACCCCTGTATACCGATGGGGGGGCCTGTATACTGATGGGGGGCGCCTGTATATGACTCGCGTATAAGCCGAGGGGGTGACTTTTCAGCCCAATTTTTGGGCTGAAAAACTCGGCTTATATGCGAGTATATACGGTATTTCCTCTATTATTTCTACTATTGCTTCAGCCTCTGGATATTGCAGCAGATGTTTGGAGTCTTTTACACTTAGTTGTGTGTGACACAACTACCTAAGGCAGGGGTCTCAAACCCCAGGCTTCGAGGGCCCCACACCGTGCAGATTTTCAGGATTTCCTTAGAATTTGACAGTTGGTAATTTGATTGGAAGTCCTGAAAACCTGTACTGTGTGTGGCCCTAGAGGCCTGGGGTTTGAGACACCCACTCTAAGGTGAGCAGTTTAATTTCAGCTTACCTGTCACTGTTTTTATCAGGTAAGACCCTATTGCTCTTTCTATCCCAAAGTTATTCATTCACCATTATAAAAGGCAGCACAAATGCAAAATATCAATAAATCATCAAATCAAACACTTATCAATCATGGGGAGGTTGCCTAGTATAAATACTCACAAATAAGGCTTGTGTAGGGTGCTATACACACAGATATGTGTGGTTCACCATGCCAACTTACAACCTATTGGTCACGCCTATACTATTAGATCCAGCAGGCTTGTCCAGCAGTTTATCAGTGAACTCCACAGGACAGCCACTCCTCCACTTTTAATCATGATGACTTGCTGTATTGTGACCAGGTATTGGTAAGTATGGCTACTTTTCATTCTGTGATACTTTTGGAATAAGCAGAGTGGAGGGTACTAAAGGAGATATGATGGGGACTGGATTTTTCAGTGATCATGGATATTTGCTATATTTCTCACTTACTATCCCATCCATGAATCAAAGTGTGAATGAAGAAAATGGAAAGCTGAGTGTAATTTTCAACATAATCTCATTTAATAGACTCCCCAGTGAATGTATTGCTTGTCTTACTTTTGATATAACTAAAGTCTTGGTTTTACAGGCCCATCCACCTCAGGAGGAAGATGATATGATTCTAGGAGAGAGGCCAAAAAATCCAATTCCTAATGTTCCATCTACACTGGATAAACAGACCAACTGGAACAAAGTATTACCTCTCCCCACCCCTGAGGAGAAGATGAAACAGGAGTCTCAAGTGGTCACTTCTTGCATTATCCCCATCAATGTTTCCGGTAGAGTGCAATACTTTATTAAAAACTTATGTAAAACTCTCCTAATTTTGAAAATGACAATTGTAAACATTCAGGACATGCTAGAATAGGACATACTGTTTTTAAGGGGGTTAATTACTGAAAGCAGACAATACACAGAGAAAATGATGATTATATTGGGCTACATCTCCTTACAGAATCTTCCCATTAGATCCAAGACTACCGCAGGCTATCGTTAGCATTATACTTCAATAAAGGTACAGCAGAAATAATCAGATTTCACATTTTGTATTCCACCACTATTTTATCTAATTAGACTGCTAATAGATTCTTCCCTGGAAGGAAAGCTGTCTCTCCAAAACTAAGAGTTCAAGTACGGTAGCTACCCTGTAAATCAATGCCCGACTCTGTAACTAGCATTGCAATATAACAGGATGTTCACTCTGATAAAACTCTGGTTTGGCTAATACCAGTGTTGGAAAGTTTTTTAAAAAGTCTGACATGGACTAATAGGGCAGTTAACGCCAATAGGTGGCACTAATAGATGGTTTACTTTTTTCTATTTCCATATTTTTTGCTAGGGATCATTGCATGGCCTGTAACATGGTATATCAACTTGAAACAGTTGGCCCTCACCAGCCCCTGGATAGTAGCATACCTGGGATTTCCTACATCTGGGACAAAGATTTACTTTGCCCGCTCCACACCCACTATTCTTGCCATCTTTGGCATTCCTCTGCTCTTCTCATCCAAATCTTAGGGTTAGGCTAGCTATGCTGTGCGAAGGTCCCAATGCATCATTGAAACTACTGTTCTTTAATTGGCTGCTGTTAAACAGTAACTTGTGTAGCCTGCAAAATCATTACAAATGGTTTCATGGGCAACATAACTGTTATGCAAAATTAATTAAAAATCTGCAGTAAATGTAAGTCCTGTTGCTTTTGACTTCACCATTGGTGCAACGCAGCCACATATACTGGCCTCATCTTCAAGTCAAGCCTATTTTGAAGACAACGCCTTTTTTCACTGTTCACACGTTTACTTTTACATGCCCCTTCCTCATACATGAATTAAAATTAAGAGAAACTAAAATTAGAGGTACATTAGCCTGTCCTAACACTTGAGTATATAATGTAGCAGATGTTACCTACAGTCCTATGTAACGCCACAAATATAACAGTGATAACTCTCTGAGTATAGATAATGTAGTAGATGTCACCTGCAGTCCTATGTAACACCACAGATAACATACTGATATCTCGGAGTACAGATAATGTAGTAGATGTGACCTACAATCCTATGTAACACCACAAACAACACAGTGGCAAATTTTTACATACAGATAAAATAGTTGATGTTATCTGCAGTCCTATGTAACACCATATATAACACAGTGATAACTTTCTGCAGATAATGTAATAATAATATAAAAGAAGGATTTTAAAGTAGACAACTTTAATTTCCAATTGCCTCATGTTAAAATGTTACAAAGTTCATCCAGACAAACATCTGGGCACCACTATCTCAGCTACAAACAAACTGTATAGTATGTACATACCGCTAATCCGCCGTCACAGGGGTCACGCCAGCTCCAGAGTTGTAGATTTAGATATAGCGTAAATGCATCAAAATCACAATAAGAAAGATCAAGAAGCACTCACCAGAAAGTGGATCGAGTTACCTTATTGATCAGTGTGGGTTACAGCATGTGCAGGGAGGAGGGGGGAGCAGCAGATGACAGCAGGCCAATTTGCACCCATGTGGTGCTTCAACAGGTCAAATACTCGTTGAAGCACCACATGGGCGCAAAGCGGCCTGCTGTCATCTGCTGCTCCCACTCCCCCTCCCTGCATGCTGTAACCCACACCAATCAATAAAGATGACCCTATCCACTTTCTGGTGAGTGCCATGTCCCTGTACGGTCAAACACTACCATTACACAGTACATAGCAGGGGAACATTTCCACAACTGAGAACTATTATTATTCCAAGTTCTTTTGATTAAAATTAACTTTCTCCATGGGAAAACCCCTTTAAATGATGTAGGACTGCACAACTCCATGTCTTATATTTAAATTTAAAGGGAACCTGTCAGGTGGTTTATGCCTCCCCAGCTATCACTGTCTGTCCCTGCAGCTTCATAATACTATTCTAATCATCCCTGTCTGAGCTCATAGTGTAATGTGAAAGGTGAAAAAAAGCATTTACCGTATTTTTCGCTTTTTAAGACGCACTTTTGTTCCCCCAAACTGGGGGGGAGAATGGGGGTGCGTCTTAAAAAGCGAATCTTTAAAAAAAAAAAAAATTAAATATTACCGGTGGAGGGGTGGTGAGGGGTGCGGCGGCTTAGCAGCAGCTTCCGGTGGCTGGGGGGCACAGCTGCAGGACCGGAGCAACGGAGTTCTGCTGGCTGCAGCGTTTGGTGGGCGCCGCCATGTTTTTTGTGCAGCAGCTGGCCGGTAGAGGTAGAAACCTCAGTTGGCCGCCTGTCTACACTATGGCGGCGGCCATTTTGTTGAAGCCTCTACTGTTACTGAATGCAGCCGGCCACAAAAAACATGGCGGCTCCCACTGCTCGCTCCGGTCCTGCAGCAACAAGGTGGGAGACACCAGGAACACATGTGCCAGTTATGCAGGGGATGTGTGCCCTGCTCCAGGGGACGTGTGCCCTGCTCCAGGGGACGTGTGCCCTGCTCCAGGGGACAGTGTGCCAGCCAGGGGACAGTGTGCCAGCCAGGGGACAGTGTGCCAGCGCCAGGGGACAGTGTGCCAGCCAGGGGACAGTGTGCCAGCGCCAGGAGACAGTGTGCCAGCCAGGGGACAGTGTGCCAGCGCCAGGGGACAGTGTGCCAGCCAGGGGACAGTGTGCCAGCGCCAGGGGACAGTGTGCCAGCCAGGGGACAGTGTGCCAGCGCCAGGGGACAGTGTGCCAGTGCCAGGGGATAGTGTGCCAGCCAGGGGACAGTGTGCCAGCGCCAGGGGACAGTGTGCCAGCGCCAGAGGACAGTGTGCCAGCGCCAGGGGACAGTGTGCCAGCGCCAGGGGACAGTGTGCCAGCACCAGGGGACAGTGTGCCAGCCAGGGGACAGTGTGCCAGCGCCAGGGGACAGTGTGCCAGCCAGGGGACAGTGTGCCAGCCAGGGGACAGTGTGCCAGCACCAGGGGACAGTGTGCCAGTCAGGGGACAGTGTCCCAGCGCCAGGAGACAGTGTGCCAGCCAGGGGACAGTGTGCCAGCACCAGGGGACAGTGTGCCAGTCAGGGGACAGTGTGCCAGCGCCATGAGACAGTGTGCCAGCCAGGGGACAGTGTGCCAGCGCCAGGGGACAGTGTGCCAGCGCCAGGGGACAGTGTGCCAGCGCCAGGGGACAGTGTGCCAGCCAGGGGACAGTGTGCCAGCGCCAGGGGACAGTGTGCCAGCGCCAGGGGACAGTGTGCCAGCGCCAGAGGACAGTGTGCCAGCGCCAGGGGACAGTGTGCCAGCCAGGGGACAGTGTGCCAGCGCCAGGGGACAGTGTGCCAGCGCCAGGGGACAGTGTGCCAGCGCCAGGGGACAGTGTGCCAGCCAGGGGACAGTGTGCCAGCACCAGGGGACAGTGTGCCAGCCAGGGGACAGTGTGCCAGCGCCAGGAGACAGTGTGCCAGCCAGGGGACAGTGTGCCAGCGCCATGGGACAGTGTGCCAGCGCCAGGGGACAGTGTGCCAGCCAGGGGACAGTGTGCCAGCGCCAGGGGACAGTGTGCCAGCCAGGGGACAGTGTGCCAGCCAGGGGACAGTGTGCCAGCGCCAGGGGACAGTGTGTCAGCGCCAGAGGACAGTGTGCCAGCGCCAGAGGACAGTGTGCAAGCGCCAGGGGACAGTGTGCCAGCCAGGGGACAGTGATCTGTAAGACGGACACTGGCATTATAAGACGAACTCCATTTAACATTAAAAAAGTTTTTTTTCTCTTTTCCTTAACCAATATTGTGGGTGCGTCTTATAATCAGGTGCGTCTTATAAAGCGAAAAATACGGTATACATTTACATCTCCTTATGTAATGAGGCAGTCAGTCCCCAGCTTGGAGGACGGGGACTGTTTGGCAAGTTAATAGTTAACATTTCAGACTTGTGCTAGAACATGTTGGGAGACCTGATGTGATGTCACAACTATGTGACTACAATAGGCGGAGATAAGTTCTCATAGAACATTATACGTTTGCTGGCTTAGCTCCACCCTCTATGGTCACATGATCGTTACATCACACAGGTCCTTTAGCTATCCAAGTTAAAAGTGAGTTAACTATTATCCTGCCAGACAGTCGCCCTCCTCCAAGGTGGGGACTGAAATGTAGGTGTATAAATGCTTTTCTTTCACCTTTCACATTACACTATGAGCTCAGACAGGGATGATTAGAATAGGACTATGAAGCTGCAGGTACAGACAGTGATAGCTGGAGGGGCATAAACCACCTGACAGGTTCCCTTTAATAGATATCTCTATTAATGAAAGAATAACCTTACTTTACATGTTAAAGTGCTGTGCAAATTAATTGGGACAAAGCACTTTTTAAGTAAAATTGTAAGTTGGGGTTAACAGTCAACTATTCAGGCAGTTGTAACTGCTTTGAACAGGTGTGAGTGTACAACCTTGAGTAACAAAATGTGGTGTGACTGATTTTAGTCAGAAAATACCAGCTAGCTGCCCCCTCAGCTTCAGTTGAGAGCTTGTTTCTGTGAGGAGTGGCTTAGTGTACTTTTTCTCTCAGTGATTCATGCCTGTAAAAATGGATGTTACTCCACGGAAGAGGTCTAGAATTATTACTGTTAATGAACATACAAATCTGACTGTAAGAGAAATCGCTTCTACCATTGGTATTGGAAAATCTACCGTTTCAAGAATAATTCGCACACACAATGAAACTGGATCGTTTTCTCCAAAACAAAAAGGGAAATGTGGAAGAAAAAGGAAAACGACACCAAGAACTGATAAAACACTTATCAGAAATAGTAAAACTAATGCAAGATAAACTTGCTTTGTCCCATTTAATTTGCACAGCACTGTACTTTCTTCTAACATGTGCAAATAAGGGCTTGTGGTGTTTACAACCCACATTTCCAGATCATTCAATAAACACAACAAAAGCAGTCATTGAAATGAAACATAATAGGAAGTTACAAAATCATCTGATCATCACATGGACACTCATAGCGAAATGATGCTGTTTTATGAGCTAGAACCATTCTGTCAAAGTGATGTCTGGTCTTGTAGGAATGTATTCTTATCTAAGAATGACATCTGCAAGGTAGGAATAGCTGCCATAGATTGTGTGCTAGCAACCAGTTAAGGGTATAATGGACAGAGAACATTATGTTCCACTTATTTTTTTTTTTGCAGACCTAATTACAAACCTTGTCTCTTTAGGATCTCATTTTCATAGTTCATCTTGCTGATCACTCATCTATTTGCCATTGTCTTATGCATAAATTGAAAAAAGTATGCAAAAAATAAACGTAATATGGTCTAAAAACCGAATTGCTGTAATATTAGTCACATGAGGTTATAAAATATTTACTAGACTACAACAGTTTATTACATTGGTTGGTAAATGATAACAAATAAAGGGTTGACAAATACACTGCAGCCGTAATATTCTATGTATGTATGCCATAATAGGTTAAAGCTACTTGTCATAAAAATGCAGACATAATATATTTGAGATGACTAGAATATATACAAATGAACAATAATACCCTAAGTACTAGTGATAAATGGCATAATGTATGATAATTTTGTCATCATACTCAAGACTTATACAGTACATACATGTCTCCAGGCTAATAATGAAGGTCTTCTGAATGCTCATCCAGTAACACAGAATTAGAAGACAGCAGTCTATTGTTTTATTGCTTCTAATATTTTATTCAAGACACGTGCACAAGTTTACATATCAAGGTAACGTTTCTGGCCCCTTTAAAGCCCTTCCTCAGGCTTTTCATACAAACAAGTCAACTTCTTGAACTGCCAACAAACCTTCTAGTGAAGTTGCCTTTTACTTTTAGGCTGTGTGCCCACAATGAGTTTTTAGTGAGACTTTGACGCTGCATATTTTTGCTGCATCCAATACTCATGTGATATTCAATGACCCTTGGCTCAGTCTCTTCTTTGAGCGTGATCAGACTGTCATCACTCTGATCCGATCCTGCGATAAGATCACAGGTGCGGAGGAGAATGAGAGATTAATCTCACCATCTTCTCCATTGCCACACTCGGCCTATAGAACACTGCACTCTGATGTGATTTGAGAGCAGTCCGATGTTTCACTTGCACTCATAGAATTGCATGGGTACGAGTGAGCCAAGACTTGCTGACAGTCGCACCCCTAGGCGGGCTGAGGACAAACTCACAGATCTGAGCTGTCAAACATTAGGCCGAGTCCAATGTGAAATTTCCTCGCATCGCATTTGTGCGGGTCACATTCCAGTTGGACTCCGGGTTTTTATGCAGATTTTTCTCATAGACTTGCATTAGATATGGAAAATCCACAAGTAAAAAGCACACATACATTTTTAGTGCATTTGCACCACAGAAAACACAAGTAATCCACACAAAAGTATATCAATAAAGTTTTGTCTAAGGCATACCCGGAAGTATCAAAACAAAGCAGCTTTATTTAAAACATGACACACCAACAAAAGACAAAAAACGCAGCATCAAAAAAACACTTAAAACACAGAGGAAAAAAAAACACAAAAATGCATAAAAATGCATAAAAAAAAACGCAGGTAACCTAGTGTAATAAGTATATATAAAAAATGGAGAATTTTATCACTAGTATATTATCCTTGCTGGCTTGTGCCATGTTGTGCTAATGCACTGCCTCTTCTGATTAGCTCCTTACTATCATAGCATTGTACACTGAGTGCCTGGTGTGGGCGGGGGCAGCTTTTTCAGCTCTGCTGCATGGCTAAATCTAAAAGCGTTGATTGTGTCAGAACTGTTGCACCCAGTAGTCCCGTTCCACGCTACAATATTGTTAACGATATCATTGAAATGTCATGAGTTTTGAGATGTTCAAACGATGTTGTAACAATGTCGTAGCGTGTGACACGTCGATACGATGAATGATAAGTCGGCTGATCGTTCATCAGAGGTTTATGTTCACGACCTCAAATCAGTCGTTGATCGTCCGTCCAACCTGCAGCATCGGTATGTGACACCGTGATAACGATGTCGTTAATGGCCTCGTCTATTAAGAACTGAAGGACGTAGGTGACCTAACGACAGCAAGTATCGTTCACTAGTCCGGATCGTTGCTGCGTGTTAACGATATCTGTACGTGTGACATCTCACTAGCGATCATTGAACGAATTTCAAGCGATGTAGATCAAGTCGGATCGTTGGTCTGATCGCTGGGACATTGAAGCGTGAACGGGCCCTTTAGTGATACACCGTTTGATTCAGGACCTTTCTGCGTACACCATGCTACTCTTGAGGTAGTGAAAACCTTCTGACAGATTAGTGGGTGAGGAAAATAGACAAGAGGTTGCAATGAACTAATGGAGAATGTACACTTCAAATGATCAAACATTGTTTCAAACCCTCATTCATTTGTACTAACATAACTTTTCCTAAGCCACACATTTTATAATGTATTTCACATTGGTGATACCTAGTGACAACCAGAAGAATGAAAAAAAGCATTACTCAGATTTATTGTGTCATTGTGCCAGCACTAATATGCCCCAACAACATGATGAACACAACTGATGCATGAACAGAACAAGATGAAATGCCATTTCTAGCATAAACCTGAGCACATTGCTAATTTAAGATGGCCAGTGTTACTTGCAGGAACTCTAACTGTAAGAAGGAAAAGTCGAAATGTCTCTTTTTTTTCTGAAGTCTATTGAATGGAAGGGAAACTGTCAGGTGCTTCATAATTGAACCATGGGCAGCGTGAGTCAGAGATAGGCTCTATCCTTACAAATATTGATGTCTTAGGCTAGGGTCACACTGCCGCTAGTCCTGCATTCAGGGAAGTTCCGTTTAAAACATAGAATTTGTCACCATAAACACAGTGTAACTGGAAAGGTAAGACTGCGTTAATGCTGTCAATTCAAACCTATGGCAGACGGAACCCGAGCACAGTTCAAACGCCGGTATCTAAGTGTTGGTGTATGAAATCTCACGCTAATCTGACGCGGAAGCGCACATCATGTGATGCGCTTGGAAATAGCGCAAAATTTCAAACACCGGCACTTAGATGCCGGCATTTAAACTGCGCTCAGGGTTCCATCTGCCATAGGATTGAATTGACAGCGTTAACGCAGTCTTACCTTTATGGTAACACTGCGTTAATGCTGACAAATTCTATGTTTTAAAAGGAACCTCCCTGAATGCAGGACTAGCGGCAGTGTACCCTAGCCTTAGCCTGGTTCGCACTGGGTGGGAGACATGCAATATACTTGCGTGAGTCTCGTGTGGCGCTCCTGCGGTCCAGCTGCCACTAATGGTATTGCATGCATTGTACATGTATGACACCATGCCCGGAGGAAAGACAAGAAAGCTTTGCCGAGACCCCCGCTTGCACCCAACACAATCCAAACTCCAGGCTAGGGAGGTGCTAGGGCGAAGAGACCCACATTCAGGGCATTCCTCACTTATTAGATGGAGGGAGGAGTTAGGTTAGGGATGGGAGGTGAGAAGGAGTTAGGTTCTAGTGAGATCCAGTCAGGCAGCTGGGGAAGCTAGCACCACACGTGAAGTTAGGTGCTAGTCTCAGGCCCAAGGACATGAGTCTGCTGCCTGCTGTTCAAGTCGGGCAGAGAAACTAGCTGCAGAATGGGGTACTAGCCCCAATTTGGTTTGGTTTTTTCAAGACCAGCCGTGAAACTGGAAGTCACTGGGTTTCAAGTACAGTGACTACCTTAGTGGACCCTCCCTAGGTTCAAGGAACTATATAGGTTTAAGAGGACAAGCAAAACTGTTGCTCGTAGAACCCACAGTCACCTGCCTGCTGGGACTGGCAACCACAGGACAATTAGGAGAGGACAGGGGTAGCAAGTGTCAGGAAGAGGAAAGCAGCAAGAAAGGCCAGTATTTCCTGTGTCTCGGCAAGGTGTACCTCTAGGACTGGCCAGGCTGCAAGCTTGTTGGACCATGTACCCCAGCCGGGTTGTGATTGCATTGAACTGTCAGTAAAGGGTAACAACCACAAGAACCCTGTGTGTTGTCTGGTCCTTCTTGTCCCTCCCTGCACCTCTCTGCAGAGCTGTACCTTGTACTACTACAAGCCATGTCCTCCTCCTTATCTCATCTACTACTTATACCTCCCATGGGACTCTGGCCCTAACTGGAGCGGGCCCAACATCTGGCTGCCACACCATCATCCCTTGGAGAGTCCCCCACAGCAGCACCTGGCCACCTACAGGCCAAAACTCTAGTTGATGTCACTACAATAAATCTCCCCCTGTGTATATCCCCCTACAATTGCCCAGCATGGGCCATGACCTCCGGGACCGCCACTGTGACTCCTGAACTGTCTGACCCCGAGTGGTTTAGTACCCCTGCGCCGCGACCGCGACACTCGCATGCATCACCCGGCAGGGCCACCTATTGTAAGAGAGCTGCGTGCAGCTGCATGTATGTCTCTGCTGCTGCACGCTCTTGTCCAGAGAGCCAGTGGCCATATCGGATAATGCGATGTGATGCGAGACTAACGCAAGTATCTTGCATGTCTCTCACCCAGTGTGACTCCAGCCTTACCCTGAAATGCTGCAGCATAAACATAGATATTCATGATACTTTAGCCTGAATCTGATTCAGGTTGCTCACCAGCATAACACATATGCATAATGGCAAATGGAATCTTATAGGCTGTCCTCCAGACCTACAGGAACCCTCGGGTAGCTGCAGGGAGACCACATCCACCCTGTACTCACCATGTGCGGTGGGTGCAGGGCGCCTTCTCCCTCCGTGCATCCGATGGCAGCTGCTTCCGTCTCCTCAGCATGAAATGAACATGCTGCGGAGAAGCGCAATGCCGGTAACCCGCACCGCAGATGTCAAAACACTGCGGAAGGGTGAATCATAGTGAGGATGGGATTTCTACAAATCCTATCCACTATGTTTCTACTGTACAGCGCTGCATTCACTGATCGTGTGCACACAGCCTTATGCTTTTTTTCCCAGCATTTATTTATGGATAAAGCAGTCTCTTCTGTTATGAGCTTTAGGAATACCAGATAATGACATTCTTTTTTTTTTTTTAGCAATGCTGATAAGTATATGCAGTGGTTCTAGGAATTTCTCCAAAAGTTAGATTGCTTTTAAAACACATTATAATATTATTTATGAGAATGAATAATAAATGCATACATTACATTAGGTGTTTATCAGTTGCACATGTCCAGAACAAATTAGCCTTTCACCAGGTTTATGATACCTCATCTGATAACAGTATAATGAAGGAAAAGAGACCCTGATTCCAATGATGTATCACTTAGTTCACTTAGTTTACAGGGTGCAGCAGCTGTGACACAATCAGAATTCTTAGACGTAGCAGAGCTCAGAAAGCTCATCCTTCCACACCACAGCTTTCTTTGTACATTGTCAATTGACAGTGAGATGCTTATCAGAGATGTTTGGGTGGTTGAATAATTGGCTTATGCTCCATTTCGTTCAGGTAGTGATAATCTCCTTCTGATAAAATACACATTGTATTGAAACAGCAGACAGTGTAATAAGTAACACATCCCTGAAATCAGTGTCTTAACCCCTAGCTTATGCTACCTTCAGATTACATAGGGAAATCCTGCTGACACATTCACTTTAAAGAAATCAAAGGCATAGTAAAGATTTGAATTCATGATTTTAGGGTTTAGTAACTTCAATGGAATTCAGTTGAGAAATTACCATAAAGTCAACATTGGGCAAATAATATTATAGCAACATGGTACTTAAGAAATTGCAACTAAGAATTGATGAGTACTTCTGTTTATTTGCAGGTGTTGGTTTTGACAGAGAAGCAAGCATACGCTGTTCCCTAGTTCATTCACAATCAGTTCTGCAGCGTAGACGGAAACTGAGGAGAAGGAAAACAATATCAGGAATTCCGAGAAGAGTACAACAAGAAATAGGTCTGAATTTGTATTTAGCATATTGAAACATATGGCAAATATGGATATGTACATGTTAAACAGGGGCTGGCTGGCAAATTTCAGCCTGGGGGGCAGGCACACAGCAGTGGCCCATGAGCAGTGAGCTTCAGGGGCACAGCGGCCTCCCAGACCAACATGACAGATGACTGGGTGGCCCAAAAACTGCTGTTTGACCACTGGCCTGGGGGCATCTGCTCCCTGCCCCCTGGGCCAGCCAGCCCCTGATGTCAAATGTCAGCATAAATTAAAGGGGTTCTACAAGAAGCGATCCAAGACGGTCACTATGATTTACAGTATATTAGACTGCAATCCATTTTAGGCCCATTTTTTAATTCGTTGCAGTATGGAGAAATGGTGCTCAAAATGTGACTATCAGGCTGAGGATCAGCATCATGAACAAGCAGAACTTGCTCACTCATCCTGCCTAGTTTACAATGGGATGTAGACCTGGAGAGAGGCTCAGTGAGGCCCCCTGATCTGATGTGTTCAGTGTACAGCACAGCATGCAGATACGCAGACTGGGCTTTTTTCCTCTTGCTCTGGATCCATTGGAAACCTTTCAAGCTGAGTGAGCAGAGAGGTTATGCTAGCTCATGAAGCTGCTCATCAGCCTCACAGTCAAGACACATATTTGGAGCAGCGTTACTTCAGTCAGCAAACAATCCTAAAGTGTACATAGAACGAGCTGTCTTGATTACATTTCAGAAACACCCTTTAAGAATTTGCAGTATTAAGTCAATTACTTAAGGGAGGGGGTGGGATTGCAAAATTCTTTAGACAAAGGACAAGTACAAAATATTGTTCTCATGAAGCAATCATTTTTGTGTTAAAAATGATTAGTAAAATGAAAAATATAAGAACCAAAGTAAAAGACTTAAGGGCACTTACATAAATTAATGAAAATAATACTGTACTAAAAGAAACAGACAGCATGCAATATAAAAAACACTCAAATCTGCTTGAAATCTGGCACCCATCAAATAAACTGGAACCAGCCCCTCTGCCTCATTCCAATGTAAAAAAATAAATATGATACAGGAGGTGAAAGTGAACAGAGAAGAGGTATATACCCATGCATTAATGTGAAATAATGTTCTGAATGCAATAGAAAACGCTAATCAAAGCTGCAATAACTAAAATATTTTAAACCGTATTAACTGGAACAAGACTAAAGGCCCCGTCACACCTGGCGACGGTGCTGGGGATGTCGGTGGCGACTGGCGGGTGCGCACACGTTTTTGGCGCTCCGCCAGTGTCGCCGTCCCCCATTTACACGGGGCGACAACTCCAGCCCCGCGCCGGCAAGGCCGACATCGCCCCTTTACACGAGGCGACGTAGAGGCGATGTCGCCGCTGATAGGCCACGCCCCTAATTCACCTATGTATTAGGCGGCGATGTCGACCCGTGTGACGGGGGCTTTAGACATTTATTGCAATATATTTGTGTTCTATATACTGATATGTTTATTTTACTGATGCTGTGTTTCAAGTGATTGTAAGTGTTCTTAATGTTCTTAATTTTTTCTGTGGAATTTCACATAAAGATCTAATTACTATCTGTAGCATCTGGCGTTGCCCAGGATAGTAACTAACTGTTCTTAGCTATAACAAAATAGAATGGTGTAACAAAAATTATACTGCATATAAAAGTCACAAAGTAAATAGGCCTCTTGCTGGATACTGAGGGCTGTGTTAGGCATCCTGCAGTACACTGGGGGGGGGGGGAGAACTGTGTGCGGGTTCTTGCTGTATACTGAGGGCTGTGTGCAGACTCCTGCTTTTATTGAGGGCTGTGTGCGGCATCCAGCTGTACACCTGGGGCTGTGTGTGTGGCTTCCTGCTGTATACTGGGGGCTGTGTGTGACCTCCTGCTGTACATCAGGGCTGTATGATGCCTTCTGCTGTATACTGGGGACTGTGTGCCACCTGCTGTATACTGGGGGCTGTGTGCGGCCTCCTGCAGTATACGGTGGGCGGTGTTATGGTTTTTCCTGCTGTATACTTAGGGCTGTGTGCGGCCTCTTGCAGTATACTGGGGGCTGTGTGCCGCCTCTGCTATATACTGAGGTCTGTGTGTGGCATCTTGCGGTAAACTAGGGGCTATGTGCAGCTTCCTGCTGTGCACTAGGGGGAGGTAGTTATGCAGACTACTCTTGTTCTTCTTTTGCCTCTGCGGATCTGTCCTTGTGTGCTAATTTTTAAAATATGTCTGCTGCAACACTACACACTATATGATATATGAAATAGCACACTGGCTAACAATGAATAGCAGGGCTGTCTGCACAGCTAATATTGATGTAAAGAAAGGGACATTGCAGAAACTGCTTGAGAATGTAAAGAAACTTGAAAAGACTTAGCTTTAGCAGTGGTCACTGCGAAAGTGCCCAATAACCGCGCCAAGGTGCTCCTCATTTTATCAGGTCTTAACCATGTGCCTCTCTAGTGGTATAATGCTGCATGTGTGGGTTTTTATGCCTCTGTATGCAATGGGTATGTCTTGGACCCGTCTACAAGATGGAGGGCTCAGCATGGCTACAGGGCGGGGGGAGAGGGTGCAAAGTCAAATAATAGTAATACTAACAATTAAAGAAATGACCGGCATCACCTTTGTGTGAGGTGATAGCTAGAAAAAAAATGTAAATTATAAAATATATCTGCTGCAACAATACACACTATTATTATTATTATTATTATTATTATTATTAATTTATATAGCGCCATTATATTCCATGGCGCTTTACATGTTAAAAAGGGCAGACTAGGACAAGTAACATAGTAGCAATACAAGTAACAATAAATGTTGACAATTCAGTTGTACAGAAACAGAGGGGAGAAATCCTGTCCACAAAGGCTCACAGTCTACGAGGGGCGGGTGGGGATACATTAGGAGGGGGAAATTCCAGTCATGAGGCGGTGTGGTGTACCGGGTCTTATTGCAGGTGGTAGGCTTGGCGGAAACAGGTGGGTCTTCAGGCTTCTTTTGAAGGTTCCCAGGGTAGGAGAATGTCTAATGTGTTGGGGCAGTGAGTTCCAGAGTCTGGGTGAAGCACGGGAGAAATCCTGTATGCGGTTGTGCGAAGAGGAGATGAGGGGGGAGTAGAGGAGAAGCTCTTGGGAGGATCGCAGGTTGCGTGAGGGTAGGTAACGGGAGAGCATGTCAGAGATGTATGGAGGGGACAGGTTGTGAATGGCTTTGTATGTCATGGTTAATATTTTAAACCGGGATCTCTGGGAAGCAGGGAGCCAATGAAGGGCTTGGCAGAGGGGGGAGACAGGGGAGTAGCGGGGAGACAGATGGATTAGGCGGGCAGCGGAGTTCAAGATAGATTGGAGAGGTGCAAGGGAGGTATTAGGGAGGCCGGTGAGCAGGAGGTTGCAGTAATCGAGGCGGGAGATGATGAGAGCGTGAATAAGGGTTTTTAGCAGTGTCGTGGTCAAGGAAAGAGCGAATCCTATAGATGTTTTGAGCTGGAGTCGGCAGGAGGTGGTGAGGGCCTGGATGTGGGGATTGAAGGAGAGGGAAGAGTCAAGGATAACCCGAGGCACTTGGCATGGGGGACTGGAGAGAGAGAGCAGTCGTTGACGACGATGGATAGGTCAGGTAGTGAGGGGGAGCGTCTTGGGGGGAAGACTATGAACTCGGTTTTGTCCATGTTCAGCTTAAGGAAGCGAGCAGAGAAGAAGGATGAGATGGCGGACAGGCAGTGTGGAATTTTGGATAGAAGGGAGGCGATGTCAGGACCAGACAGGTAGATTTGGGTGTCGTCGGCGTAGAGGTGATATTGGAGGCCATGGGACTCAATGAGTTTCCCTAGACCGAGAGTGTAGATTGAGAACAGTAATGGTCCAAGAACCGAGCCCTGAGGGACCCCGACAGATAGGGGGTAGGGCGAGGAGGATGTGTGGGAGTGGGTGACGCTGAAGGTGCGGTCCGTTAAGTATGAGGAGATCCAAGAGAGGGCAAGGTCCGTGATGCCAAGAGATTCCAGGATCTGTAGTAGAAGGGAGTGGTCAACAGTGTCGAAGGCGGCTGACAGGTCGAGGAGGAGGAGAACAGAGTAGTGGCGCTTGCTTTTTGGCAGTCAGTAGGTCATTTGTGACTTTGGTCAGGGCTGTTTCAGTGGAGTGGAGGGGTCGGAAGCCAGATTGCAGGCGGTCAAAGAGGGAGCAGGAGGAGAGGTGAGAGGACAGCTCAGAGTGGACATGCTGTTCAAGTAGTTTAGAGGCGAAAGGGAGGAGAGATATAGGGCGGTAGTTGGAGACAGTTGTGGGATCGAGGGAGGTTTTTTGAGGATGGGTGTGATCAAGGCGTGTTTGAAGGCTGAGGGGAAGGTGCCAGTGGTAAGTGATAGGTTGAAAGATGAGTTAGGGCTGGGATGATAACGGAGGTGAGGTTGGGAATGAGGTGGGATGGGAGCGGGTCGTGGGCACTGGTGGTGAGGTGTGATTTTGACAGGAGGGAGGAGAGCTGGTCTTCAGTTATAGGGGGGAAGCAGTTGATGGAAGTAGAGGGCAGTATAGGTGAAAGGGGAGGCTGTGGGGACAGTGGATCAAAGCTGTCTCTGATTCTGTCAAAATTTTCTTTGAAGAAGGAGGCAAAGTCTTCTGAAGAGATAAGGGGAGAGGGAGGGGGAGCAGGCGGGCCGAGTAAGGAATTGAAGGTTTTGAAAAGTTGCATATAAGATATATGAAATAGCACACTCCTGTGATCGATCACATGATCTTTCAAAAGTAGATCATGTGACATGTCACATAATACTTGGGGTTGGAGCAGTGGCGTAGCTAGCCTGCTCTGGGCCCGGGGGCGAGATCTGCACCCAGGGCCCCATGTGAAGAGCGGGGGGGGGGGGGGGGAGGGCGCTGGCAGAGAAT
The DNA here is from genome assembly GCA_033576535.1 of Allobates femoralis. Taxonomy (NCBI): domain Eukaryota; kingdom Metazoa; phylum Chordata; class Amphibia; order Anura; family Aromobatidae; genus Allobates; species Allobates femoralis. Next base: position 418,755,320 of record JARQOC010000002.1, read on the forward strand.
TCTGGTGCCACCCATCATCTGAGGCAGTGGCGTACCAAGTGTTTGTGGCGCCCGGGGCGGTCGTAAAATTTGTCACAGCTGCCGCCCCTAAGAATTGGGGCAAATGGCCACTCTCTTCCTGATCTCTCCATCCTTCTGCACTCCCCATCCTCCATCCTCCTGCACTCCCCATCCTCCTGCACTTCCCATCCTCCTGCACCCTCCATCCTCCAGCACCCTCCATCCTCCTGCACTCACCATCCTCCTGCGCTCCCCATCCACCTGCGCACTCCCATCCACCTGCGCGCTCCATCCTTCTGTGTGCTCCATCCTCCTGCGCTCTTCATCCTCTTGCGCTCTCTGTCCTCCTGCCATCCTTCTGTGTGCTCCATCCTCCTGCGCTCTTCATCCTCTTGCGCTCTCTGTCCTCCTACGCTCTCTATCCTCCATCCTCCTGCACGCTGCATCCTTCTGCGCTCTCCATCCTCCTGCACTCCCCATCCACCATCCTCCAGCACCCTCCATCCTCCTGCACGCTCCATCCACCTGCGCTCTCCATCCTCCATCCTCTCTTGCATTCCCTGTCCTCCGTCCTCCTGCACTCCCCATCCTCCTGCAGTCCCCATTCTTCTGCGCTCTCCATTCTCCTGCGCTCTCTATCCTCCTGCGCTCTCTATCCTCCATCCTCCTGCGCTCTCTATCCTCCTGCGCTCTCCATCCTCCATCCTCCTGCACTCTCCATCCTCCTGTGCTCTCCATCCTCTATCCTCCTGCACTCTCTATCCTCTATTCCCTGCAGTTTCCATCCTCTATCCCCTGCAGTTTCCATCCTCTATCCCCTGCAGATTCCATCCTCTATCCCCTGCAGATTCCATCCTCTGTCCCCTGCAGATTCCATCCTCTGTCCCCCTGAAGTTTCCATCCTCTGTCCCCCTGCAGATTCCATCCTCCAGGCTCCCTGTATCCTTCATCCCCGTGCACAGCCTGCCACCCTCTGCACCCCTCTCTCACACACCTCTTGTTGAAGGAGCGGGGAGGGCCGTTGCACACTCACCGCGGCCGCCGTGTGCGTCTGCTGTAAGGAGGAGGTGAGGAGGGGCGGGCAGAGCTGCAAAACAGGAAGTCCCATCCTCCCTCCTCTCCGGCCGGCACGGCGGGCGGCTGCCAGCACGGGGCACGGGGGCCCCCAGGGGGTGCGGGGCCCCCCCAGGGGGCGGACAATGGGCCCCTCATGTCGGGGGGGCCCAGGGCGCTCGCCACCCATGCCCCCCCGCTAGCTACGCTACTGGGTTGGAGGGTCCCTCATCTTCTAAACAGCCCGGGGTCCTGGCTACTCTTCATCTGCAGCTTGTCCTTACTGAGATTAGTTTTGTACTTTGTCCAAATCTCCAGGAGATTTGAAATGTTGCAGGTTGTTAGAAGAATAGCAAAGGGGTGTCTTGATTTCGGGTTTGTGTGGCTGCTGCTTCACTGAGAGTCCTGTCTCAGTGTGTGGCATTTTCCAAAAGTTCTTGTCTTTGGCAACCTTCCCTGAATGTTTCACAGACAAGTATAAGCTGTGCTATACTATGTCCTCCATTGCCTATAGCAACCAATCAAAAGCTGAGCTGTTATTGTTTGCTATAGGCCACTTGATAAATATCTAGGCCAACTGTCAGAACAGCCAATGCACTATTAACTCACATATAGAAACAGTAAATAGGGCTTTTTTTGGCTATTGACTGTAAAGCGCGGCATTGAAATTTCCCCTAAACACATAGTCTGAGATGTTCCCTGAGTCAAATGAGGTAGCTGTGCAAAATTTTGTGATTGTAGATGTGACAGTGAGGATTCCTTTAGTGGACATACATACATACACACACTCCACTCAGATTTATATATTAGATAAACTTTTTGTTTGTTTGTTTCCATGCATATTCTATTGTGGTAATACATCAGCTGAGAGGAGTGCAGAAAAAGACAGAAAAGATAAACTTCCATAGGACTGTTGTGGGTGACTGACAGTTTCTCAGTTATTCCGCAGCCAGCAATAAATAGTGCAGCAAAGAGGTTATTAAAGTCAAACAGTGGGAAAAAAATGATGAAACCCAATTTCAAAATTTAATTTTAGGCCAAAGTACATTCATTTCAGTAAAAAAAATCCTGAAAAAATAGCAACCAACGTATATACTACCAGACGCCATAGACTATAAACATCAGCCTATGCATGGTACTCTGCATTGACGTTTTAAAACATCACTGCATAGTAAATCAGCTGCATGTGATTATGTAGCAGGAATGGTGAGCAGCTGTCAGACAGAGTTTATTACCGTCTTTGTCTTCTCATTTATTGTATACACAACGTTAAGTAAGCACTGTATATACAGTAATAGGAGTTTCTATAGGTGATTCTTTCTCCCAACCCAGTGATGATGTGATCCTTGGGTGTAGGGAGAGCAGAGGCTGCTAGGTAATAGGAGACCTATGAGGCTCAGTTATGTAGCCAGGAGGTTGAATTTCCATTATGAACTGGTGCTAATATAATAGCCAAGTTACAAGGGAAATCAGGGAAAGAATAAAAGTATTTAAATGTTGAAATGCCCCTCAAAGATCTTTTCGACCAGATGGGGGCATTATATGCAAAACAAATAAACACATGAGTAAATGAATAAAGCAGCAAAAGAATTAAAGAAAAAGATGTTGCCAACCTAAATTGCTGTTACGAGTCCCTCCATCATCGATAAAAAAAAAAAAAAGGTTTCTGATGTATGAAAATAATTGTAGTCATAAAGAAAAATTAAAATAAACAAAAAATGTGAAAAATAGCCAACATTTTCTATTTCTTCTCACCAAAATCAGCAAAAAACAGAGTATGAAAATAAAATGAAAATCACGTCCCAGGTATCATGAAAAATAACACAAACGTCTCCTGAATAGCAAAGCAAGAAAATGTTTTTACAACTCTTTATATTGTATATTTAAAAAAATTAAAATGTGTCTGGTAAGGAATGGGGGTAAATGGCCTGATCTTACACAGGTAAAGTTGTGTCTGTGTGCCTTCATTTTGCCTTCATGGTTTTTTTCTTTGGTTCTAATATGGTTCTATTTTACTGAGGGTAATGTGAACCAATCTTTTGGTGGAATAAGTACGGTATATAGTGCCTTTCCATTTCTTTTATGGTACCATGGCTGCAGAAAAAGAAGTTCTCCATTTGTGTGACACCACACTTATTTTTCTCGTAAACTAAAAGCTTCTGTTGCAGGGCCAAAAATAAATTAAAGCAGGAATAAACAGAGGAGATTTTAGTTGATTGCAACATATGTCAATAAGATTGAGGAGTAAAGTACAGTGCTTAGCTATCTCCACTAAATCCTGTTACTAAAATCTAGTAACTTCATACAAATTTGCATTTCAGTAAGGAAGTGGATAAACTCCAGCGCCACCTTTAAGTAGCTCCTCAAAGTCATAGTCACTTTCTGACAAGCCTTTAAATATGACTAGGTATTTGTGCCAGATCAGAACCTGAAAACTACAGACGCTGCGTTTCGGGGTAACTGCCCCTCATTAGTGTAGTGTGTGGGATATTCTGATCTGGCTGTGTGAGTGGGCTAAGACGAGGTTTGGGGAACTTGCTATCCACCTTATGGAGAGGAGTTTGCCTGCAACCATAAGAGGACAGTTAAGCAGATAAGCAGATTTAAAGCTACATCCCTCCTCTAGGAAATATGCAAATTTGCAGCACTGGAGTTCATTCACTTCCTTACTGAAGTGCAAATTTGCATATTTCCTAGAGGAGGGATGTGGCTTTAAATCTCCTCACCTACTTAACTTTCTTCTTATAGTTGCAGGCAAACTCCTCTCCATAAGGTAGATAGCATGTTCCCCAGACCTAGTAACTTCATAGAAATCTTGGTATCAGTCCTTTAGCTCCCCTTGTGTGCCGATATAAAATTAAAATAATATGAAGAAACAAGTTACGGTACAGCTTTCTTAGGCTCTGTTCACACACACACACATATATATGTATATATTATTTAAAGCTCTCTTTCTCTTTCAGATTCAGATGAGTCTCCTGTAGCACGAGATCGAAATGTTATAGTTCATAACAATCCCGATATTGCAAATTCTGCAAATAGGAGATCTGGAACTCGAGATACAGAGTGCCAAACTGAAGACATTCTCATCGCTGCTCCCTCAAGGAGAAGAATCAGAGCTCAAAGGGGCCAAGGTGTTGCCTCACTCTCTCATTCTGCAGGAAATATTGCAGCACTAACTGAGTCTGGAGACCAAATGTTCGCCACAACAGTGTCTAATCGAATTCGTTCTCGTAGTCTTCCTAGAGAGGGTGCCAGAGCAAGCAATGAACATGACCGTGTTCCATCTACAACTTATAAAGATGATTGCTATATAACCTCAGAAAGGTCACTTAAGAACAAGGAAGACAGCTTAAGTGGTCAGTGCTCTCCAGAGCACCCTTCTCTAGGCTTAGCATATTCTCACCATAGTCCACTATTAGAGAGAGGTAGATCAAGGCTATCAAGAATGGCAGATTCGGGTAGTTGTGACATTTCTTCAAATTCTGACACATTTGGAAGCCCTGTTCATTCAATTTCTACTGCTGGAGTGTTATTGAGTACACACATGGATCAGAAAGACGACCATCAGTCATCAAGTGGAAACTGGAGTGGAAGTAGCTCTACTTGTCCCTCTCAGACATCAGAAACAATTCCACCAGCAGCCTCTCCTCCACTGACTGGGTCTTCACACTGTGATTCAGAATTATCTTTAAACACTGCTCCCCATGCTGGTGAGGATTCAAATATCTTTACCATTGAACGATACAATGACGACCACTTAGACAGCATAAGAGCCCACAGGGCAAGCTCCTTTACATCGACAGTTGCAGATTTGCTTGATGATCCAAATAACAGTAATACAAGTGACAGTGAATGGAATTATCTTCACCATCACCATGATGCATCATGCCGTCAAGATTTTAGTCCACAGCACATAAAGGGAGATGGCCTTGGTTGCCCAAGTTTTGCTAGTATGGGCACATATGATAGTTTTCTTGAAAAGCCCGCATCAGAGAAAGCGGATACAGGTTCTCATTATTCTGTGGACACTGAAGGATACTATACCTCCATGCATTTTGACTGTGGTCTCAACAGTAACAGGAGTTATATTTGTAACTATGCACAGTCAGGACCTGAGAATGACCAAGAGATAGGTGTCTCTTCCATGAGTTCAGACTGTGTTTGGCAACGTTATATAGATCACAGAAGAGAAGGAAGACAGAACATCTCATTTAAAAAACCAAAGGCAAAGCCGTCACCACCAAAACGAAGCTCATCTTTGAGACTTTCTGATAACCACACAGATGTTTCTGACATGAAAGAACCAAAGATAACCAGTGCGCAGCAAGTGCTTCACACCACCAGGGAAATGATGCTGCCACTTGAGATTTCAAATACACCTTCAAGGTCCGAAAGCTTTTCTCCACCAAACCAACAGGACGTTTCATGGATTGATCAGGAAGAAGATGATTCAAATAGTGCTCAATTTATCGCTCCAGAAATTCCATCATATAAAGATGAAGGAGGTGAACAGCATCACTATGCAGATCTGTGGCTCATCAATGACTTGAAATCAAGTGATCCTTATAGGTCTTTATCAAACTCAAGCACTGCTACAGGAACTACCGTCATAGAATGCATCAAGTCACCAGAAAGTTCAGAGTCACAAAATTCACAGCCTGAATCTCGAGCCACGACTCCTTCCCTTCCTTCAGTTGAGAATGAGTATAAATTAGCTTCACCAGAAAAGCTGGCAGGGCTAGCATCACCTTCAAGTGGTTACTCAAGCCAATCAGAAACACCTACTTCATCTTTTCCAACGCCTTTCTTTACGGGACCATTGTCACCTGGTAGTAACAAAAGAAAACCAAAGGTCCCAGAAAGAAAGTCCTCTTTACAGCATCCATCAAAATGTGGAAATATTTTTTGGGGCAAAGAAATAGACTTTCCCGCTATACCTCCTACACATCTTGACCTAAGTGCTCTTCATGTCTTGCATAAACCATTGCCATATAGACCACAAGTACATGCTTTCAGTCATGTCAATCAAAATTTAACTGAGGATGAACTTAATCCAAATTCATCACCTGCCCTTGCCATAACACCTTCAGTTCTGAAATCTGTTCATCTTAGAACAGTGAACAAGCAAAACAGGGAATCCAGGCACAAAGAATGCACTAACATTTTATGTACCCAAGATCCTACAATAATTGTGGAGACTTATCCACCTGAAAAAATAAGTTTACCAGCGCCAAGGAAATCAATATTGCGCCAATTCTCTAATGAGGAAGCCATGATACCATATATTGATGCATCTCCAGTTGACTCAAGCCCAGAAATGTTTTTTCAAGGAAGTGCTCTCTTTACTGGACATGGTTTGTACAAACCAGAAATGACAGCACCTTTAATTATCAGACCTAAAGAAGCTGAGCCAGAAAAACATCAAAAATATCGGGCTGAAGATATTATAGAAGAAACTATTTTCACAGCACAACCAGAAACCATTACAAAATATGTACAAGATTACTCTGCCAATATTATTGATGTTGCTACTGAACAAAGAAGTCATTCTCAAGAGGAAGGCCAACTCAAAGCAGAACAGGAGCCACATATACATTGTGAACCAATAACCATATCCGATTCTGTCAAAAGAACTAAAACCTGGGTAGATGTGAAAGACAGGACTGCTGAGGTGTCTCTATTGCCAAGCAATGAACCTGACATAAGCAACAATGACAAAGTGCCTGGAAATACTCTCAGCTTTGAGTCAGAGATCTCAACTTTATATCCACTCAGTGACGAATGTCCAGAGCAGGAATCCGAAACTGTATCAGGTATTCCAACCAAAAGTGCCTCAGAGGACAGCAAAATGGAAGACACATTGGAAGGCATTGAGGACCTCTCATTGAAAGGTTGGTTTACACATTATAATTTTAGAAAGATTTTTATCTTGAAATTAACATGTAGTGTTTCCTGAACAATAGTTAGCAACAATATCAGTAATTATTACATTTATTGGTGCAAACTGAGCTGACAAAATCCACAATTGGAGTCCAGCCATCCACAGCTGTGCCTTAAGTATAGACCTTTATGTTAGACACATTAATAATTTTATTTTAAATATATCTGTCTGGAAATTTTCTTGGAGGACCCATCACCGGGTCAAAATGGACAGTGTTTTTTCTTATTTTATTCCTGCTGCTCTCCTGAATATCCCATTTTTTGCCTTTATATAAACCTACTTTACGGGTTCATACGTATGGGCCTTTTTATTTTGTGCTACTTTTTATAGTTTAAACAAGGGTTGTGGCTTACAGGAAATAATGTGGTGCAGGCTGAAGACCTGCCCTCGGAGGATCCGGTCACCACTGCCCATTTGGTAAGGACCATAAAACTGGCTACTAAGTAAAAAAGCTCATATGTCTGGAACCACATGGTGGATTTAGAAAAAAAGCAATAAAAGAATATTCAGGAGAGTAGTGGCAATAATTGCAAATACTGGCCATTTGTCACCTAGTGATGTGCCTCTTTAAAACATATTTCATGGGATTAATGTTAATACAAGCGTATCTTTACTGCCTGTTATTGTAACTATGGGATAATTGTTGCTATTAAAGGAATTGTCCTTGGTTAAACAAATTATGATTTATCCTTAATATCAATATGAGTTGATTAGGTACATAAGATTATTGAAGCCCAGCGCTACCTTGTACCCCTTTCCAATTGCAAGTATAAAGGACACTTGTACTAAAATGTAATTTAACCCTTACTTTGGGATGTTTATTTAAAATGTCAACTAAAATACATTTACAGTTAAAATGTGAATTAAAGGTATCCTACCTTCACAAAACCTGTACAATTTAAGAGTGTTTTAGATAAAAATATTTTAATGACTGCAATCTCCAGAAGCAAGCGCTTCAAACTTTTTAATTCACATTTTAACTGTAAATACATTTTAGTTGACATTTTCAATAAACATCCCAAAGTAAGGGTTAAATTACATTTGAGGACAAGTGTCATTTATACTTTCCATTGCAAAGGGGTACAAGGTAGCGCTGGGCTTCAATAATCTTATGTACCTAATTAAACTAGAAGGAGCTTACATGGTACTCCTCAACAGCCTCCAAGCAGAAACCCTTTGGCCAGTACTATTGTACTAGCCAAAGTCCCCAAAAGGCTTGCTCCAGTGTATAAACTCTAATAATATGAGATGATATCTATGTCTAAAAATGTCCTTCTTTTCCGCAGATTACTCAATGAACGAGGACTTACTTGTATCACCAATGAGTGATGATTGCCAGGCTGACACTGACGACGTCTTTGTATCACCTAACAAACCCCGCACTACTGAGGACCTTTTTGCTGTCATCCACAGGTAAAAAGACATTGATTTCATGCAAGTTATTGAGCTGATTAATTCAAGAATGAAAATATAAATAGGTTACAAACAATATTGTTTGTTTTGCGGTTGCCATGTCATATAGCTTGAGAAAGCGAAGCTTGGAGTCAGCTACAGCAAAGATTTAGTTCTTCAGTTCTTATAAAAATACCATAGTTTGGGCAGATTGGCTTGTTGACCATATGAAATTTAATTTCAATAGCAGGTTATATGCATTCTTATAAAGATAATTGTCAAAGAAATCATGAGATTTGTTATTTCAAGAGGGTCGGTGTTTCGTTAGATTTAGAGGGATAGCACTCTGGAGAAAACTATTTTATTAATACTTTGAATCCAAGGACTCTAAAGTATGCAGAATTATTCCAGTTTGTCACTTCTCTAATGGCTTTTATTTTCTCGTTGTGATGCAAGTCACTGCAGTAATAACTAGTCCCAGAAGTCAAGAGAAAGACTACAATTATAAATAGTAATTATTTATATATATATATATATATATATATATATAGTGAGGTAGCAACCGGGGAACCCGCTTGCATAACGACAACAAACACGTGTTTATAAGTTAACCAATGTCTACCCGTTTATTTTTCACATATTAATAACATAACCCGGGTAGCATGTTTGACACATATCACATTGATTATAAACACCATACATAAAGACACCATACATTTACATATAACATTACATAACACTTATTGCACATGACATCTTATTGTAACCCGGGACCTGTAACCATCTGTAACCATGGGTCCCAATGGCGGAACCAGCCGCCTAGCTCTATTTCCCCAGCTTCATACTACCCCGGAATCAGGACTCCAGCCTGACCGGGTTCTTACATACAATATGTGATCCATCCTATAAGCCACCATGGACCACACACGTCCTTTCACTCGCTCACAGCCCATCATACACATCCATGGACTGTGGCTCCTCTGGGCTCAGAACAGGGATTGGCAAACCATAGTAACCCGTGGAGTGAACCACACGTTACCCAGTACGGGAGCCCTTCTAACCCCTGCTTCTGACCTCTTGTACACACATTCCGGTTCATCAGGTCCTTTAACTGAGTACTCCGACTCGGACCCAAAGGCGGTCTATGCCCGCCTGGCACACTACATAAAATCGCCTCCTGAAGGGCTACATTTAATCGCCTCCCGAAGGGCTACATACAATCCGGTTCATCAGGACCTTTAACTGACTACACTGAGTCGGTCCCAAGGGCGGTCTATGCCCGCCTGGCACACTTCATACATCGGCCCCTATAGGGCTACATTCACTCGCTGGGTCTTTTAAAAAGCCATACAGTACTTATAAGGTTCAACAGGTCCTTCACTGGACCTAATGGCGGCTACACTCGCCTAGCATGATTTACACACAAGGTGCACAGTTCACACAATCATTCAGGAACTGCTTTTCTTACCGGGCACGGATCCGGGTCTCGCTACCTGTGTCACAGGTCCCACCAGGCATCCCCACGGGCCCCTTCCCGGACGTGAGGTGAACCACGCCCGGACCAGCGTCCATGGGTCAACCACGGCTTCCCCCTCCAGGTGCGGCCACGACCCCGGACCTCGGCACTGACATGGAGCTAGCATGCTCCCTTCAGGTTCACACAGAGCCTCTGGACTGCTCTGCACTTGGCTGGAAACCAGCCCACATGCTCTCAGGCTGATCTCTGGCTGAGAATGAATCTCTTAATCACTCAGCTGGCTGACTCTTATCTTGCCGGCCACACCCACACTGATTCATCCTGCTGGGCTGCTATTCCTTCGGACACACTCACCTGACACACCCACCTGGGCTGTCAGCACTCACTCATTACATCCCTTTCCTCAGGGCTTCCTCGATCTCATGAGCCACTCACTAGTCACTTTAAACCTCATTGTGTTCAGGATAGGTTCCCACAGTATCATCACAGGAAAACCGGCCAGTGTGCACAGGATCCTCCTGATCCTGCATGTGATGCGCCCCGGCCATGAGGATCATGCCGGCTGTGCCTCACAATATATATATACGAAAATCAGAGGGGCGGTCCTCCAAGGCATTTTGACCGGTAGGCGGGTCCCCTGTGCTGCGACGCGTTCATGTGACGCCGAGACGCGTCACTTCCGGTCGCGGGTCTCACAGGCAGACTTCGCACATGCGCAGATTGCATGCTGAAGTCTGCCTGTGTGCGACCGGAAGTGACGTGGCGATCCCAGCGTCACATGACCACGTCGCAGCGGTGACGTTGCGGGCGCGATATTGAAATCGTGCCCGCGCTCTGCATTTGTACAATGACACCCATTAGGGCGTATTAGAGTAACGAGGCAGGGGTAGCGCGGCACAGGGGACCCGCCTACCGGTCAAAATGCCTTGAAGGAACGCCCCTCTGACAAGATTTTCGTAAGTTTGCAAACTGCATTATTTTACTTGTAGATTACTACAAAAGGTGAGACAGGGATGTGTTAGAATGTATTGTAAGGCTGCAGGGACAGGTATTAATAGGTTATAAGGGTTATTTGGGGTGACAGGTTCCCTTTAAGTCAGGCTGGGTCAGGCACAGAGCACAGAGAGACCAGTCTCACATAGGCAGCAGGAAGTGTACAATTGACACTAGATGGAGGAGCTAACATGATTAAGTAGGGGATTAATCCGGGAAGTAAATACAGATGATTGCAGCACAGACCCAGCACAACCAAAACAGACTGATTCCACGAAATAATAGCATAGGAGACAAGGGCAATGTGAAGATTGTGACACTCGTATAGTATAATTAGATTTATGTGTTTTTTAATGCGTGTTAAGGGAGGGGGATGTCCATTGATTAGCAATATGTATTATTGTTGCCATTGTAATAAAGCTGATGAGACGATATATTTTATTAAGGTAAAAAATGTCTGTACCGTGTTAGCCAGTAGATAGAAAAATATTGGAATCTGAGAGTCCTCAGTGGTTGATACATTTTAATGGCTAACTGACAAGATGGTAAACACAGCAAGCTTTCAGGACACTATGGCCACTTCTGTAAAAAATAAAATCCAATTTGCGCCATACTGTGTTTGCAATAATTACCCTCGGTATATTTTTGTATTGCTCACCTTGACCAGTTGTGCCGTCCGCACAACTGGATTAACTTGCACACTTGCGAGGTCTTTGAAATAATGAATTTCACTCTTCTGAAGTGATGTGAAAAAATGGCGTCTTCAGCGTTTTCCTCGGTTGCCAAGGATCACGTGACAGCTCAGGAGGATTATCTAAATGACGAAGGCCAGGTCCTGTAGCCCAGAGCAGCTCCAGATCCCACTCCCCGCAGGGAGGATATGTAAGGTAATGAAGAAAGGATAGAGTATGTGGTAAGCGCTAGGGAATAATTACAGCTCCACGGCCAGTAGTAAATTACCTTTAGGCTTTAATAAAAATGTGTACAACACGCGGGTCCTTTAACCACGATGCATTTCAACGCAGTATGCGTCTTTTTCTTGAGACATACAATGTCTATGCGGGCTTGCGGCAAGTACGGTATCGGGTTTTTCACCGCATCTGCCGCGATCGGCGAAAACCGCTGATGTGCAAGTACCCTAATATAGTTGTCTTTCGACTAAAAGTTAAAGTTGGATAAGACTGTTTCTTGATCTCTCAAGAGAGCATTAATGAACATGACATCAGATTTCTCATTGTTTACCTTAAAGGTACCGCCATACGCTAGGATATAGGAGTACAAGATTGTTAGCTATGTCACGTGACCGTGATCCTTCTGACCTCGTTAGTGTGTTGTCACACGCAAAGATATCATTAGTGATCTTAAATTTGGCAACACGACAGATACTTGGAGAAGAACGATTGAATGATGTTAAAAAGCGGCAGGAATAGGAGAATTATGAACGACATCGTTCAAAAAGGTGTCACACTGAACGATGTTGCTGCTTCCCAGAACGTTAATTAGACGACGAACGATAGATTTGAGGTCAGGATCTCAAATTTTTGCTGAACGATCAGATTTATCCTTCCAACATCGTTCGTTTACACACAACGACACACAAACGATATCGTTTGAACGATCACAAATCCATGAAAATTCAACAATATCGTTAATGATATCCCAGCATGTGAAGCGGCCATTAGTCCTGAGAAGTCTTCAAATCATTTAAGGGTTGTAAACAAGTTAGGTTAGAGAGATATGTGGGTTGATTAGTGTTATGAAGAGGTCATCGGCAAATAGGCTTACTTCATGATTTTTGGTTTCTATTTTTTGGCCCAATATGTCTAGATGTAGTCTTCTTGCTTTGGCTGAAGGCACCATGATCATATCAAAAAGGGCTGGTGAGAGTGGTCAGCTTTATCTAGTCCTTCTATTTATGTGGATAGGTTTCAGAGAGGTAATTGGTAGTTTTAGATATGCTATTGGGTTATTATATAGTAAATTTGGAGCTGCTATGAGTTGTTGTGAGAAGCCCATTTTGCAGAGAATTTGAAAGAGATATGGCCAGAGAGCTGTATGAAATGCTTTCTCTATGTTCAAAGCAAATACTACTAATGGAGAGTTGGATTTGTTAGCGTACTGAATGATGTCAAGATTTCTGCATAGATTGTCTGGTGCCTGTCTAGAAGATATAAAACCACCTTGGTCAGGATTTATAAGGCTTGGTAGGCACTTATGTATTCGGTTTTCTATGATAGATGTACAAATCTTGAGATCTATACTCAGCAAGGAAATAGGTCTGTAATATTTCATGGATAGTGGATTTCTTTGTCTTCAGTATAACTGTAATGCGAGCTAGAATTCTTGAGGTATATTGAGGTCTTATGTAAATTGTACTTGTGAGTATTTCTAGCCCTAAATACCACCCTTTTTTTCTCTGTTGGTTATAAATAAGGATGCACTTCTGTTGTCTGTTCATCCCGTGTTTGGGATGTTTATTGATTAATTGATAAAACACACATTACAAAATCCAAATGTGATCTGAGATAGAGGGGGAGGTTATATCTATGTTGGGTGTGAGATACCTCTTCACCTCTATATAATATGAAGGTATGATGTAAATAGAAAAAAATTGTCCTTAAAATGACTGGGAGTGGGATTATAAGAACCAACACTGTAGAATCAAGTGTTTTAGGACCACATAGTTAATACTTCCTTGTTTCTTTGTGGATTTTTCTGAAAAAATTAATGCGGACCAGGTGTTATGGTCTTTTTCAGAAATCTATAATGTAGAAATGATGGGTTTTAGGGTACGGTCACACCTGGCGATTTCAGCAGCGATTTTATAGGCAACACTGGGACATGGCCTATCGCCGCCGACATCGCCGATGTGTCGCCTAGTGTAAATAGGTCGAGGGCGACGCCTTTGAGTGGTCGCCTGGTTTCTCAGCAGTGCTCTTAAACCAGGCGAGCACTCTGTGGCGATGTGTAGCCCCATGTAACAGGGGGACAGCGATCTTACAGGCGATGAGAGCCATAGGTTCCCATGTTACAGTATCGCCGCTGGGGTTTTTGGAAACCCCAGTGGCGATGGCGCCAGTAAGATCGCCGGTGCATTGCCGGAGGTGTCGCCACATGTAAACATGCGACGGCGACGCTGGCGGGGCACCAAAAACGTGCGCACTCCCGCCCGTTGCCGCTGATATCTCCGGCGACATCGCCACGTGTGACGGTATCCTTAGGGAGGGCGATTGTTATTTTGGAAGATGATCTGTTACCAATTAATTTGGGCTACATACCTTAAAACGATCTCTTAAGGATGTAAAGAATGGAGTGCAATTTTTCCATGTATTGTTGGTTGGGGTTTTTCGTTAATTATATCTTAAATAAATGGAGTGAAAAAACATTAGATTCGAGTGGATAGGTGTTTATTCCTTTACTCTATATCCTGTAATGCTATTACCTCTAGATGTGCTTTGTAGAAATTCTGTATCAGCTGAAGTTGTTGCTCCTGATTAACTAATCTGCAGCAGTCCATTCTGATCAGTGATTGAGACCTTTTCTTTAGTTGTTTATAGTTATTCATATAGGTTTTGTGGATTCCACTGATTGTGTTATATTATTAAGAATTAGTACAAAGGGAAGCTAATTTACCTAGTACATATTATATCAATTAGCCTAAAACACCTACCGTATATACTCGTGTATAAGCCGAGTTTTTCAGCACAAAATTTGGGCTGAAAAGTACCCCCCTCGGCTTATACACGGGTCTATACGGTAGACCCGTGTGGTGGGGGCTGTGTGGTGGGGGCTGTGGAGGCTGGAGGAGGCGGGGGGGGGGCTGCTGTATGAGCGGCCCCGTCACGTGGGGCCGCTCATTAAATATGCACTGCATCCCCCTGTCAATCAGCGGCAGGGGGATGCAGTTCATATAGCCCCCCAAAAGCCGGCACTGTCCCCCCTTGTAAGGGCCCCCCCCCCCGGTGCTTATACATTACCAGCCCGGTGTTCTGATCGGCGCCGCTCCTCGGTGCTTCTTCATCCTCCCGTCCTCGCTGGCTCCATCCGTGATCTCCGGCTGTCGCAGCGATGTGACGTCATCGCGCGACCGCTGGAGAACCCGGATGCAGCCAGCGCGGGAGGATGAAGACGCAGCACGGAGGAGCCGCGCTGATCAGAAAACCGGAATGGTAATGTATAAGTAGCGGGGGGGGCCCTTACAAGGGGGGACAGTGCCAGCTTGTGGGGGCTGTTGGTACCCCCTGGGGGCTGTTGGTACCCCCAGGGGGCTGCTGGGTACCCTCTGGGGGCCATTGCTACCCCCAGGGGGCTGTTGGTACTCCCAGGGGGCTGCTGGGTACCCCCTGGGGGCAGCTGGGCACCCCCTGGGGGCTGTTGGTACCCCCAGGGGGCTGCTGGGTACCCCCTGGGGGCTGTTGGTACCCCCAGGGGGATGTTGGTACCCCCAGGGGGCTGCTGGGTACCCCCTGGGGGCTGTTGGTACCCCCAGGGGGCTGTTGGTACCCCTAGGGGGCTGCTGCGTACCCCCTGGGGGCTGTTGGTACCCCCAGGGGGATGTTGGTACCCCCTGGGGGCTGTTGGTACCCCCAGGGGGCTGTTGGTACCCCCAGGGGGCTGTTGGTACCCCCAGGGGGCTGCTGGGTACCCCCTGGAGGCTGTTGGTACCCCCAGGGGGCTGTTGGTACCCCCAGGGGGCTGCTGGGTACCCCCTGGGGGCTGCTGGGTACCCCCCAGGGGGCCGCTGTATAACCCCTGGGGGGTGCTGTATAACCCCTGGGGGGTGCTGTATAACCCCTGGGGGCTGCTGTATATACTGCTGAGGCCTGTATACCACTGGGGCTGCTGTATATACTACTGGGGCTGCTGTATATACCACTGGGGCTGCTGGGGCTCCTGTATACTACCACTGGGGCTGCTGGGGCTCCTGTATACTACCACTGGGGCTGCTGTATACTACCACTGGGGCTGCTATATACTACCACTGGGGCTGCTATATACTACCACTGGGGCTGCTATATACTACCACTGGGGCTGCTATATACTACCACTGGGGCTGCTATATACTACCACTGGGGCTGCTATATACTACCACTGGGGCTGCTGGGGCTGCTATATACTACCACTGGGGCTGCTATATACTACCACTGGGGCTGCTGTATACTACCACTGGGGCTGCTATATACTACCACTGGGGCTGCTGTATACTACCACTGGGGCTGCTATATACTACCACTGGGGCTGCTATATACTACCACTGGGGCTGCTGTATACTACCACTGGGGCTGCTATATACTACCACTGGGGCTGCTGTATACTACCACTGGGGCTGCTATATACTACCACTGGGGCTGCTATATACTACCACTGGGGCTGCTGTATACTACTGCTGGGGCTGCTATATACTACCACTGGGGCTGCTATATACTACCACTGCGGCTGCTGTATACTACCACTGGGGCTGCTGGGGATGCTATATACTACCATTGGGGCTGCTGTATACTACCACTAGGGCTGCTGTATACTACCACTGGGGAGGCCTGTATACCACTGGGGGGGGGGCCCTGTATACCACACTGCTGGGGGCTGTATACCTGTGCTGGGGTCCACCCTCGGCTTATACACGAGTCAATAGGTTTTTCCAGATTTTTGGGGCAAAAGTAGGGGGGTCGGCTTATACACGGGTCGGCTTATACACGAGTATATACGGTACTTTTCCAGGTTTATATTGATTTTGTAGAGTGGCGTGTATAAATTCCCGATTTCCTGGTTTTGAGGATTACATCTCTTGGTGTGGAATCTGGTTTAGGTGTGCCCAGACCCTATGGATCCTGGTAATGCATAAGAGGTTAGAGTCCACCTGAGGTAGAAGTTTAATGAAGAGTGTGAAAGCAGTCTTCTTCAAAGATGTGATGTTTTAAGGTAGTCCTTTAATCCTGATGTTTCTCTCCTGGATTGTTTTCCATGTCTTCACATTTAAGCTCCATGTACTCAATGCGGGCATCATGCTCTTGTAACCGTTCCTTATCAGATTCCAGCACATCTGCCGTATCATCTATACGCTTCTAAAAGTCCATGGTATGTTGCGCAATATCCTGGAGTTGGTTTGTAAAATTGTCTGCCACTTTCAATAGTTCAACCTTGAAGGTAGTTTGTATTGATTTCAGAAGGTCTTGTATAGCCATTTGATCAGTGGCAAAGGTGGGCTGATAGTAAAATAATATATGCTATGGTGGAACCAGCTGCACTTGGAAAGGAAGATGGTGATTATGCCATTGATGAGGTTGCGGGGGTTGCACATTAGAATAGAAGCTATGTTATGGAACGGGACACTGGCTGTGCAGTGTTGCCCCTCTTTGAGCACATCGTTTCCAAAGTGCTTAGAAGGCAGCAGGCTCCGTTATAGCTAGGATGGCAGTGCGGAAAAGTATTATTTTGTGCCTGAGGTGAAGGACTCAGCAGGGTATATATATACCTGTCGCGGACCGTTTAAGCACGCCTTTTATATAAAAGGTTGTGGTAATGATCCGCTTATGTGGTCATCAGATGGGGGAGGATATATTTGCAGTTGAGGTAGTAGATGGCAGCACCTTATTTACTGGTGAAATGAAGATATATAGAGTACATCTTGAGGTAGTATATTTAAACAGTCACCAGGTGGCAGCAGTACATCCATGGTGATGAAGAAATGATAGTTTAATGAACGAATTATATAGGAATTCAGAAAACTGATGTATGTTTCTAATTAATCTCTTCAGGTTCGTCTTCTATATCACTCTTGCTTGACTGCTGTAAAATAAACTTTTGCACTTTCAATCATCTTTTAGGGTACTGGAGCTGCTGTACTTATTCTATGATTTGGGTCTCAGGGATCTTGTGCAGTCTTTCCTTACGTGTTTTGTCTGAGACTGTTGTAGTTGTCTGTGTCTATATGTTTAATGCAGCCCATGGGATCCCCGTGAATAGGAGAGGATATTTAGTGGTTAATTTAATTGATCCTCCCTGTCTTCCGTGCACTCCAGTTGCTACAGCACCAGGACATGAGCTCTGTGATGTTCCAGTTCGCTTGCTCTCACTCTCACTGCCCTGGTTTTACTGGGAGCATGTGGGCCTGGCTATCAGTGGTGCAGAAGATTCCTCTGACTCCTAATACGGCGGTGGGTATTCCTGGAACTCTGGTCTCCAGGCACAGGCCTTACACCGCTGGGCATCCTGATCACGCATCTCTGGAACAATTGTCCATCCCAGATGCTTGCCTGTCTTCCTCGGCTGCTCAGGATGAGGAAGCCAGGTGAGTGGCTGGCTGAAGATCAGGCCCTTAGCTGACAGAGCAAGCATCAGGTAGTCCTCAGGCCTAGGGAAGATGGTAAAATCCCACAGTGAGATCTTTCTTAGGCAGGTAGTTGCCACTGGTAAAGGGCAGGGTGGCTGAGGGAGGTTTGCCAGAGTTTGATGGCATGGATTGTCTCTGTTAGGTTAGGAGTTCCCTCATGCACATCTGATGGTGTCAGCAGCCATCTTGGAGTCTGGTTTTTATTATACTTTTTTTTCCACTTGTCACCTTGGGGGACTTGAGGCTGGCAGTGTCTGATCGCTTGTGCTGTACGGAGTCGTGCTGATGCATTGCTGTGCACAGCATAAATGATCATCTTCTGTGAGTCCACATAAAAGGGTGCAAGGCCAGCTATAAGGTACCTATGCATTATAGGTCATGAAGAAGTTAAATAAAACCCAGTTCTGCTGCCATTTCCTGAGTTTTATTTTTCAGTAAACAGATTTATTTGCTTTTGTTCTTTGCAGAGTGAACTAACTTTTTATACCATTTTAGTTTGCATATAACATTTTGATAGCTTTTAATTGCATTTTTTAAGGAGGTATGGCAACTGAAAAAACGCAATTTGGGCATTTCCATCTTTTCTATCATTATTAACTTACTGGTTAACTAATTTAATATTCTGACAGATCAAATTTTTGTAGACTTGGCGATACCAAATATTCCTTTTATTTGTTTGTTTTTAAACAGGGAGAAAAGGGTAAATTTACTTTTTTAATTTGCATATATCATAAACTTTTTAAACTAGATTTTAGGTTTTTTTTAGTCTCTCTATTGGATTTAAACCTGAGAGTATTTGATCACTTGTTCATTTCATTGAAATACTACTGTATTGCAGCATATAGAGAACATTACATTTTAATTTGTGCTATTCAAATAGATTGAACAGCATTTACATAGTTAACCAGCAACAATTGGAGTAATCTCAGTTGCTGCTGTTCTGTTATCATCATCTACCAGGCATGGTGCTGGCCCAACTCTTGATATACTATTTGGATACATTATTATGTCCTACTAGTGCATCTCAATGAATCAGAATATCATAAAAAATCAATATCATATTGCCATGTTTCAGTGCGTTTCTTGGAGCCCTGAAACACGTTGACTAATAAATCAATGTTATATTCACCCATTGATTCTCGTGGAATAAGGCAGCATGGTTTTTAACCCTTCATCCATTCCTACTTTAATTTTCTGAAATAATGATCTTCGGGCTTTCATTGGCTGTAAGCTATATCATCAACATTAACAGAAATAAACACTTGAAAAATATCGCTCTGTTTGTAATGACTGTATAATATATATTTCCCTTTGTACTGAATTACTGAAATAAATTAACTTTTTGATGATATTCTAATTAATTGAGATGCACTAGTATATCCGCAAAGAGTTAAGGTTCACCTACTCAGGGGCGTAACTACAATAGGTGGGGATTGTAATTGCACCTGGGTCCCGGAGCCCAGAAGGCCCCAAAAGTCCCTTTGGTCTATAGAAAAAGACTAATGCTATCAAAGATTTGCAGTGTTTGGGAGCTCTATTGGAGATTTTGCATTGGGGCCCATGAAATTCAAGTTACGCTACTACACCTACTTAATGTACTGTTAACCAATCAAGATATATATAGAATGTAGAATGTAAGCCCGCTAGGGCAGGGTTCTCTCTCCCCTCTGTATCGGCTGACCACTGTTAGTTTGTTTATTGTATTTTTAACTTATTTTGTATGTAACCCTACCTCATGTGCAGCACCATGGAATCATTGGTGCTCTATAAATAAATAATAATAATATATGCATTTGTGCCAACCTGAAGAATAGGTGTGTAGAGCGTTATATGTCTCCTTTTTGAACAAAACTTATGACACATACTATGAGTACCAAAACAAAAAGTGTCTGAGGATATTAATCCTTCATGGCAAACAAAAGAAGCACCAATCTAAAATTTCACAGTAAAAACAATATACCATTACAAATGAATGCTCATTGTCGAATGTATACTAAAAAAGTATAAATTGTATATAATCAAGTCAATATGTTCTTAGAAATATATTTCTTGTAAGTAATAATGAAAGTTGAATTTATATCAATAATATTCATTATTATCTTTACAATATAATAATATATTTTATTGTATGGCATATAAATAGATTCTATATGCATTTACTTTGTATTGCAATTTCTAGTGTGGCATTATATTAACATTTTGTTATGTTTTTTGTATGTGTGTTTCATGCAGATCTAAAAGGAAAATTTTGGGCAGGAAAGATTCCGGAGAGACTGGTGTAAAAAGCAAAACAAAAGCTTCACCTGTAGCACCACCCCAACCAGCTACACCAGCAAGTTCCCAGAGGTCTGCAGGACTTATCTACAGGAATGCTAAAAAATCAAACACGTCAAATGAAGAATTTAAGCTGCTCCTCTTGAAAAAGGGCAGCAGGTCAGATACCAGTTACCGCATGTCAGCTACCGAAATATTGAAGAGCCCAGTGACTCCCAAGTCAATCGGAGATATGTCCCTTGACTCCTCTGCCTGCGAAGAACCTGGCCAGTTGTCACCTGGTAGTGATGCTTTTTCACCATTATCACCATGTTCTCCTTGTTCTCCTCGGGTAATATCTGAAGGATTTGCAACCAAGACTATGTCAGCGGCCTCAAGGGTCGGCAGGTCCCGAGTGCCTCCTGCTGCAAGCAGCAGCCGTTACAGTGTTAGGTGCCGATTATACAATGCCCCAATGCAGGCCATTTCTGAAGGTGAGACAGAGAACTCAGATGGCAGTCCTCATGATGACAGATCTTCACAGAGCTCAACGTAGGACTTAATGGTTTATGTGGAACAGATTGATTACCAGAAATTAAGAAAATGAGACATTGCCACCATTCAATAATTTATGTGCCAGCCCAATAAAGAAAATAATTGATGTCTGCACACCAGACACTGCTCCAAGAACATGTCCATGACTATGACTTATAAAACATTGGTTTGCATTTCTTTCCAATGAACTTTTCAGAATAAAATACCTGCCTGATAAAAAAAAACAAAAACAATATTAATTTCTCATAAAATACTGCAGGGTGCTGTGAGTGTTAAGGACATATAAAAGCACTGAAAAAGGAAATGGACAAAAAAATACTAGTGCAATTACTTATTATTAAGAATAATGGAAGCTTGTGTTTACCTAAGCTATTGTTTTCTTTAAAATGTAGTTATTGTATATCAGTAATCTAACAAAAACACTTTAAGGGATAAGTAAATGGGAAGGTATTGCTAAGGGAAACTCAAACTGTAAAGAAAAAAAAAGAAAAAAAATATTAAACTATAACTTTGCTGAAGTGCTTCCCTGAGAAATAAGCAGATGAAACGAAGAAAAATTCTTGAAAATACATATTTTTGTACATTAGGAATTCAAATAATAGAGCAAACTTTCAAAATACTTAAAAAGGATGTATATAGCATATTTTTGATAAAATTGTACATAGGATTATTAAACAAAAATTGGATATGCAGCCAATGAATAAAGGCATTAGAAATCCTGGAGAGTGTGCACAGCGCTCCCAAATAATGTGTTGCAGCACAGAGGAGAAAACATGAATTTAGAGGGTTAATAGGTAATTGTATTCTGTGAATACCATCATCCTGTTCTGCATCACAGTAATACTTGACCATGACCATTATAATACTCAGCAGCCTCAAATTTCTTTTTTTGTACATTTTTAAAGTTTTTTCTAATCTAAAATGAATTTGAAAGTACTGTAGTGTTCATTCTTTTTTTTACTACTCACTAATATTTTGCAAGGCCAATCAAATCTTGAAGGGTAACTCTGGCTCTTGATGGTAAGGATTGCTTGTTGTCAATGAGCCAAATGGAATATAAGCTATGTGGCACAGCTAAGGTCGCTGATAAATGGGGCAACAATGTTGTGCCACCCTTCCCAGGCCACCATTGTACTAATATTAAGGCTGTTTGGATAAAAATGCTTTTCTAAATTAGTCCTGCATATGATACTTTTATGGTGGATAAATTGATTTGTAATGTTTGCACTCACTATCCATACTATATGAGGTGCTTTCTGTAAAGCCTTTTAATCAGAGTTGTTAATGCCCAGTATATACCTAATGGAAGTGCCGTTATCAATGAAACTGTGACAACTGCAAGTGAGCACAATGTAATATTGTAACCAGATGAAAACACACCTTTTGTACTGTGCACTGAATTTCAGAGTAAAAGATGAAAATAATAATTTAAGAATAGAAAATAATAACTACTGTAGAACATGTAAAGCATGAGCGGATACAGACAATGGAAGGTCCTTGTTCAAGAACTCTATTAAACCTTTGTCATCACAGAGTACCTTCCTCGTGGCGCTCTGCTAAACCCCTCATCATGTGGTGCCAGTTTGTCTAATTCAGCCTCACTAGTAATCGTGAGCCTTATGAATCATTACAACAGCCCATTACATTACATGTAATCTAGTAGGCAATAAGGAGCACAGAGGCAGAATCCATCTGGTTTTTAACGCCTCTGTGCATACTCCTACCCTGTACATGTGGCATATGCACTCTTACAATGGCATGCGTCTTTTTTGTTCTTGTTGTTTTGACTTGCTTTTTCATTGACACCATGGTGAATGGAATAGTCATATCTGTTACCAGTAAATATATATTAAAAGTCCAGCAAATGGTCAAAACCTGGAAAAATATAACAAATAACCAGTTATGAATGTTACTTTTTACAGGCTTCTCTACATAGCAGGCCAAGACTGCCCATAGTCCAAGCTGGCACAAATGATGTCACCATACCACCATGGTGAAATCACTTAAAGGGGTTGTCCTTTGAAAATAAATTATCACCGATTCACAGTATAGGTGATAAATTGTTCATCAGTTGAGGTTCGACCACTGGCACCTGCACCGAATCTGCAGAAGGGAAACACATTTATCCCCTTTAGTGTGGATCTCATGTTTAGATGTTCAACTGCTGATCTATTCACGTGCTATGGGACTTCCAAGGGTGCTATTTCTGAAAGCTCTATATAGAGTGGCAGTCAGGCGTCAGTACATTTTGTAACGGGGATACACATTCCTCGTATTACCAATCGCGGCAGGTCCCAGCGATGGTACACCCACCAGTCCATAAATTATAACGCTTACCGAGGATTATTTCATTGTAAAACATTCGGCCAATTACCTTGATGAGTGTTAAATGACCAAGTCTTATAACAGTAAAAAACTATTTATTATAGATTTTATCTTACCATCCTGTTGTTGGCTTTCACTAGTAAAGAAACTGTATGTGTAAATAGTCAGGGAAGTGTACTAATGACAGAACAAGGGTATTGTGCAAAGCTTTAAATTGGTACTGCAGTACTAGGGAAATCCACCTTAGTATATATTGCACTGGATACAACTTAAAAATGCCACAATGCTTCACCAATTGTCACGGTCCTTTATTCTGCATCATAATGTCTCCCAGGTCAGGTCTCCCGGTGATCATACATTATCAGTCTATGCTAAGGCTATGTCAACAATTAAAGGCCCCAATTAAGAACCCACTAATTAGACGAAGATGCCCAAGTATTTATCACTGCAATATTGCACGCTTAACATATTTGACTTCATAATTTCACTTCTAGAAATAGAAAGAAGATGCCAAAGCAATTCTTCTAGATCCAGTTTTGCCAAATTCAAGTAAATACTATGTGTTTCGCTAAATATGGTAACAATTGATCACTCTTTCGAAGATGAACCATCATAAAATAAAGAGAAATAGATCTCATCACCATGCTCTGCTACACTTACCCCTTCCATAAACTGTTCTGATCATTCAGAACTTCATAGGATCTGTTCAGATAGAAACAATCTCGCAGAGATCCAGATATTTATGATGCATTGATTTCCATGGACATGAAGTAAGAGATAGTGATCATGCAAAGAAAAGAGAAATGCTGAAAATAAAATACTTGAAATTTCTTAAACTTTTGTAAGAATAATAGTGGGCATTTTAAGAAAGTGATTTACACTTTTGTTCATATGTGAATGAGACGTCAGTGAGTAAAAGGGAAAACTGTTTACACGTCTAACAATGTACTATGAATGAGACAGTAAGTGGTGAATAAAGCATAGGGTAGGCTGCCTGTGGCTGACCTGGAGTTAGATGAGTTAATAAATATGGCCTCCAGCAAGTTTAACTAAAGGTTTAGAGAAGTTGCTTTCACGTTTGAAGTCATTTTCATCATTTTCTTGTAATGACTGATTGCCTTTTGAATTAATGGTGGGGACTTTATTTATCTAAAACCCTCTGTTCTTAGGAATCGGTTAGTGAATATACATATGTATAGAATATGTCAGTAATGGCTGAAGCGTATATATACCATAGGAAAAAGAATGAAAAAGTATAATTTTCTTAGTCTTAAGATTTCAGTTTAACATGCATGAATATAGAATAAACTGCATAAATGTGGGGAGGGGTTGAGTAATTTTCAGTATTTCTGCACATAAAAAGCCTTTTGCATACCTAAATGAAAGTATAATTTTTTTCTTGATGCCATTGCCCAAGAGATACTGTATTTGCCATACGTAAAGCTTTCATATGTTGATGAATATTAAACGGAGCAGGCTGTCATCATTATTGAGTAAGGTACTTAACATGGGCATGTAATGAGGGAACGTAATCATCCTTTTCAATCAATTTTCACAAATAATCAATGATGTAGGTCCCACCTACAAGCTTAAAAGGGGGAAGAGGGTGGGAGCGCATGTGAAGAAAGTTTTTGAAGTGGATTTAGGCCCAGGGCTGTGTAGCCACTCACCAGAGGTGGTTGTGCAACCCTGCACAACTGCGGTCTTACGCCTGTGAATCCACCTCCGCCTGGAGGTATAGTGGAGGCACCGAAAGTTGCTCCGGGAGCTCCAGCTCCTGTCGCGATCAATAACCGGAATGATGTCACCACAGGTCCTACAACGGTGACCGTGTTGTATTGCTAGGTCATGGAACTCAGGATCTAGGATTAATGGTATCTCTTGTCCAGAGCTGCTCTTGCCAGGTGTGCAAGAAGCTGAGAGTAAAAAAATCCCTGGTCTGTGGAGCGCTAGGGCTAGAGATAAATGGCACTAGGGTTATTTTAGAAAAGGTTTCTTTATTAACCTCTTACAGGCCACTACGCGTTTCTGCAGCAGAGCGCTGCCTTCATCAGGTGATCACCTGATGAAGGCAGCGCTCTGCTGCAGAAACGCGTAGTGGCCTGTAAGAGGTTAATAAAGAAACCTTTTCTAAAATAACCCTAGTGCCATTTATCTCTAGCCCTAGCGCTCCACAGACCAGGGATTTTTTTACTCCCACCTACAAGCTTAGCATATTCACTTGCTTTGGTATTATGATCAGGCGGGTTAGAAGGAGCCAAAGATTCCTATACACAGAATATTTGTAAGCATGATATTTCAAAACTATCCCCAACAAAACATAGGGACTTTTTTTCGGCAAAGATTTAATTGGGTTGTCTCGCCATGTGCCCCTCACTCCCTCCAGCACTTAGGGTACATGTACCACAAGACTAAATATAGCTTTGCCCCTGCATTGTTCAGTCCAGTATATATGTAAAAGGTCCTTATATGAGATTGGTAAAAGCAATGGCGCATAGCTGATATTTTTTTCATTTTAATGGTCGAAGGTTCAAATCATATTTTAGCAGCTCTTAGGGTTCTTTAAATGTTCGTTTTCATGTTCAAGTTCTCAACATGTTTGTAAGAGCTAGAACTCATGCCTGGTATAGTCTATGGAGCTGATCACATGCCGGTGTGTTTTTTAACTGAATGGCTGGCAGCAAAACAAGGAGACTTGTCTGATTTAGAGCCGAGTCATGGATCACAATTGCCAAGGTAAGCCTAAGAGTCCATGTACAATCGGACAACAGTCGAGTGTGGAGTACCATATGCATTGATATCCAAAATTTTCGTTTTCACAATGTTATTCATTACTTTGGCTACTTTGGCAGTATATAAGGCTAGTTTCACATTGATTGAAGAAAACAACATATTTTTCCAATACCAAAACAAATCTGTGCACAATGCTCCTCCAAAAAGTTGAACATTCTTCTTTCTTTTTTTTGTTTTTACTCTAATGTAATTAAAAAAACATATTATCAATTGAACTTAAAATGTTATTTGTTTGATACCCATTTTTTTAAATTAGACACAGTGGATGTAGCTGAATCTACTGAGTTTCCGTTATACACCCTCTATAAAGAATAAATATAGCTGGGATATACATCGCTCTGTACGTGGATATGTTGCCTGAATACAATACTGCTCCATATACAAATAAAGAAAAGGAATCTGTCACACATAAATTAACAAGAAATATAGGTTTTAAAGGGGTTGCCCAGTCTAAAACTGATAATTCTGTAGTCACTCTATGTGACTGCAGACTTATCAATCCTCCCAGCGACTGCACTGAGCGCTGCGAGGATTTGCAGTTTCTAAATCGGGAATGGACAGCAATTATACAGCATAGATATTACTAGCCAGAGCCCCTGACTAGTGGACGCAGCCTCCCTCAATACAAGTGATGGCCGCTCCCACTAGTTGGACACTCCCGCTCCGTACACCTGTATCAAGTGAGGCCGCATGATCCATTAGTCGTATTGTTGGAACATGCATACTACATAATTGTGATCCATTCCCGGCTTAGAAACTGCAGATCCTTGCAGTGCACAGGGTGGGCGCTGGGAGGATTGATAAGTCTGCAATTACATGGAGTGACTGCAAAATTATCAATTTTAGACCAGACAACCCTTTAATGGAAATAACAAATCCGAAATATTTCATTAATGGCATGCCATTCACCTGGGCAGATACCCCTATTTTAATAGCACTATCTCATATAGTTTCCTGTCTGCTATCTGTCTCAAGAACAGGGGAGGACTGGCCCAGGTGACAGGGAAGCATTCACCCCCACAGTGAGAGCGGCCGCACACTCACTTGACTGATAGCGGGACTGGGACGCAGCAGGCAGGACGCGATAGTAGTGGAGGCTGAGAGTGACCCGGGACTGGAGAGGCGGGAGCAGCCAGCTGGCCGGTGAGAGAAGCAGCGTCAGCACCCCCTGCTCCTCACTTGGCCTCCGGAGCGATAGCACCCCCCGCTCCTTACTCGGCCTCTGGAGCGATAGTATAAACAGCATATACCCCCCCCCCCCCACTGCTCCTCACTTGGCTGCTGGCTGGAGAAAGTGGACTTCTCACCAAGGGCAAAATCTGCCAGCCAGCCCCTGCTCAGGAAGGTGTTGCTGATCAACACGCTACATATTTCAGGACAGGATTGTGATTTCCATTAAAATGTATATCTCTTGTTAATTTATGAGTGCCGGATTCCTTTTCTTCACCTATACAGAACAAAAGGGCAATGCAGTTTTTGAACAAACCCGAAGGTGGAGAGTAAAAAGCGTTCAGAGCCCTGAGGTATCAATTAGATTGTACCCTTTGCCCAAATGTGCTGATTACCCTAAAGTGTGGAGTAAAAAAGGTGGAGGGGAAAGCATGTTGATAATATTAAATTGAAGAGCAGAGGTGGAGAGCACAAAACGCATATTCCTGCAAGTTGGAACTTAGAAAGTGCTCATTGCTTTAAGGTGGAGAGAAGAGAGTACTAATACCATGAGGTGGAGATTAGAGTGGTCCTTGCTATAAGATAGAAAGGGTAGAAAGTAGAGAGTGTTCATTGCTCTAACGTGGAGAATAGAGTACTTATTGCCCTAAATTGGACAGTAAAGCATGCTCATTGCTCTAATCTGGATAATATGGAGAATTCATTGCACTAAATTGGAAAGTAGAGAGTGCACAATGCTTCAAGGTATAAAGAATGTTCAATGCCATAAGTCAGTGTGCGGAGCGGAGAGTACTCATTGCTCTAAGTTGTTGAGTAGCGAATACTTTTTGCTCTAAGGATGGGAGCAAAGAGTAGTCATTACTTTAATGTGAAGAGTATAAGACTGAGTGCACATGTTGTAGTTATATCCCGTTTTGATGCGTTTTTCAGTGCGGACTTGTCACAACATCTGAAGGGAATCCTGATGCCAACAAAGTTAATAATAATCCTGAAGTGTAATGCACACGTTGAGTATTTTCTCCTTGCAGATTTGGTGCTGAAATAAATCTGCAGCATTTCAATTCTTGCAGTGTCTTTGCTGCAGATTTCCATCATTCTAATTAATGGGAAAATTTTTCACCAAAAACATGTTTTTTTTCCAGCCAGAAATGGTTCAGAAATTTCTGCACCAAATCCTAAACGTATAGACATACCATAAAGTGCTCATTGATATCCTTCAACTGCTTTGTGTATCTCTGTGCTAGGTGAAGCACTGCCTTTGTACTAGAGATTAAGAATGGTTTATTGTGGGAAGGCCTATTTTCATGAACTGTCCCTCCTTTGTTGATGCAAGGCCCCGATAATGCGTTCAACAATCCCACAACAGTTTAAGTAAAATGTGCCAATTGTGTTACAGTTACATCTTTTATCAGTGGTCACATATGGACTTCTTTTTTTATAGGTCAATATTATTAAACTAAGTTATAAATTGCCAAAATGGCATTTATTATATTTACTATAAGGGATTTCATGTGTTTCCTAAATGCTATGGTAGCAGATATTTTCATACATTTTCAAGGTGGGACTGACCAAAAAGCTAAAATGTGGTGCACATAAGAAAAAAATAAAACCTCACTTAAAATATGTAGCAAAGTAGTATTCCTGCTTATACTGGTGATGAAGCAAACACTCCTACATACACATAAAACATTATTAGAAGTCAGAACCCTACAAATCAGTTTATTTTGTTTACACGGATATTCAGCGGTTGTGGTCTTAATCATTAACTAAACCTACATTATCCTAAATCTCAGTATAAGCAGGTAAATACATATATGAAGCAGCACTGTATGTGTGAGGGAAGCTAGGTATCTCGTGTTTGTTCACCAAACTTCCAAATTATTGTTCTGTTTGCACTGACATTACCAATTTTGTTTATTATGCAACTCTTTTTTTTATCATTTATACCAATACTTAATGTACAATTGTAATTAAGGGACAAAAAATAAAACAAATGGAAAGTAAAAACCTACTTTTTGATTTGCCAAACCGACTAAGTGCATTGCTGCATTATAGGCTCGGACTTTGGCTTTTCGCATTGATGAATTATCTTTTAGTTCACAAACTCCATTGCCAAATGAATAAAGCAATGCTTTGTACCACTATTTGTTTCTGAGAGATTGCCAAGGGAAAACATAAAACCAACAACTAACCCTAAAAGGTATGATAAGGAATATCCAGTGTTACTATTTTGGTACTAGTACCAGTACTTGCTGGCGACAACGACAATGGTTAATGGACTTGCATCCATTTTTGTATTTTTTTGTAATATCTGTAAATATGAACTTTTTAAATTTAAATTGTTGCAAAAATGTTTTCTTTTGTAAAATGTTTTCAGAGTTTACATTAAATCTAAGCCTTTGTATATTTTAGAGCTGTGCAACACTTTAAGTCTTGTATTTATTTTTTAGTAAAAATGGTGACAATTTCATTTTGTGAACCCCTCTGAAATGTGTCAGAACAGTTTGATTACATAGAAAGTGTGTATAGAAGCTGCAAATAAACGTGACTGCAATTAAGGCCCTATGTTGTTCTGGTTTTCTATTGTACACCTCATTTACAATACATCCTTGTTTGAAGTAGAGTAACTAGACGTACCAATCTTAACCATTTTTCATACATGGGAGCAATAGCACATCAAAGGTGGAAGGTAGTTGGTGTAAGGCCGGGGTAAGGCCCCTTTCACATCAGCGTTTTTTTCAAATCGCGGCAGATGCGGTGAAAAAAACGCATCTGCCGCTAATACCGCATACCGGCTGCACTTGCGGCACGGTTGCGGCAAGCCCCATACAATGTATAGGCGGGCTTGCGGCAGGTGCGGCAAGTGCGGTTTTGGCACTTGCGGCAGGTGCGGCCGTGAAAAAAAACGCGGTCAGCCGCGATTTGAAAAAAAACGCTGATGTGAAAGGGGCCTAAGACAGTCATATAACACAGATGACATTCGCATTGTACTGCACAGAGTTGCTGCAGGCTTCCCTCACCCGACGATGACAGCCTCACGTTAATTCATGTAGCTGTCATTCTCAGTTCCTGGAAGCCTACAGCCGTTCTGCATCATCCGTGTTATACAGCCGCCTGACCCTGGCCTAAGTCTTCATTTGAACACTGCCACTGCAATACTTAACTTCACTTCCAAGTGATGTCTGTGATGGAAAAATGGAGAATCCTAGGAGTTAATTCGACCCTCTTCCGTAGAATCAAAGGTGACTATACATTTGTCACATATAGTCACCCTACCTGGTGTCTGGTTTGCCTTCCGCTCCTTCTGCTTCTAAAATTACCACAACCATGAAATAGGGTGAGTAGTGTAAAGTCAAAACGATGCCTGCCAGCCTTACCGATCCACCAGCAGAAGGCAGAGAAGGTGTGGATATCATTCACCAAGGCACTACCCTATGCAATTGAGGCCCCTATAGCTTTGTATTCCTCAACCCATAAACAAATATAGCCATGTACACAGCTCACATCTACCCATGTTTGTACCCATGTAGCCCTCTTGTTTATGTATTATAACTGTAATTGTCCTATAATGCTTATCTCTGTGCAATTCCTCCTATCTTGTTGGGTCAAATCCATTCTTTCTGGTCACTGCCTTCTTGTCAGCACATGCATCAGGACTAAAGAGAGAATTCTCTGGTTACCTCTATCTTCCATCCTCCAACTTGTAACCCTCATCTTTCCCTTCATCTTCGATGATATCTTACCTCATCATATCAAGGCACTGTCAAAAAATACATTAAAGTTCAACCACTGCATTGTCCATCCTGGATTTAGCACATGCAGCTTGTCAGGCTTGGGAAGAGAAAATAACGCATAACTTGTTTACCATTGCAGAGATCCATGCTCACATCCCTCAGAGACATCTCATTCACATGCATCGGTGGCAGAATAGTTTGCAAGCACTTTGCTATAGATCTGGCAGGATCACCAAATCCAGATACAGTTGTGGCCAAAAGTATTGAAACACCCTGCAATTCTGTCAGATAATACTCAGTTTCTTCCTGAAAATGATTGCAATCACAAATTCTTTGGTATTATTATCTTCATTTAATTTGTCTTCAATGAAAAAACACAAAAGAGAATGAAGCAAAAAGCAAAACATTGATCATTTCACACAAAACTCCAAAATGGGCCAGACAAAAGTATTGGCACCCTCAGTCTAATACTTGGTTGCACAACCTTTAGCCAAAATAACTGCGATCAACCGCTTCCGGTACCCATCAATGAGTTTCTTAGAATGCTCTGCTGGAATTTTAGACCATTTTTGTTTGGCAAACTGCTCCAGGTCCCTGATATTTGAAGGGTGCCTTCTCCAAACTGCCATTTTTAGATCTCTCCACAGGCGTTCTATGGGATTAAGGCCGGGGGGGCGCATCACCTTAATTTCCCGTAACATATCTTTAGCACGTTGATAATGAGCTGGTGGTACAGGCCTGTATCCCTCTTTTATAGGTGGATGGTCTCTTGTGGATATGTGATGGCGTACCCCTTTTATCCGCCCAAAGTCTAATGGATGCTTACCAGTGATGAGCGAGCATGCTCGCCACTACTCGGTACTCGCACGAGTATCACTGTACTCGGGCAACTCGCCGAGCACCGAGTAATCTCGCGATACTCGTGCTGTGCTCGTGGTCGTCATCTCTGCATGTTGGCGCTCTTTTGAAAGCCAGCCCACGTGCAGGGATTGGCTGGCAGACCACTGCAATGCCACAGCCCTGTTAGTTGTGGCATAACAGTGATTGGCCGGCCTGCACAGCATCACCGAGCCTTTATAACTCCCGGCGCGCTGTGCTCGGCACACAGCCATCCAGACAGTGAGTGTAGGGAGAGTGTCTGCTGCTGCTTAGGGACAGATTTGCGGCCCTTAGAGGTAGATCCGGAGCAGGGCTGCAAACTGCTGCTGACCACAACAGTCCTTCTCAGGACTAATCTAGGAGGATATAGGCAGGGTGATCCAGATCGGAGTCCAAGCTTTCCAGTGACCAGAACAGTCCTTCTCAGGACTAATCTAGGAGAATATAGGCAGGGTGATACAGATCGGAATCCAAGCTTTTCTGTGACCATTAGAGTCACCACACTCTTGAACTTACTACCTTAATACAGGTTAGGGACTAAAATCCTCTCCTGAAACCATTAAAGTCACCAGACAGGTGTATGTACTACCTTAATACAGGTTAGGGACTAAAATCCTCTCCTGAAACCATTAAAGTCACCAGACAGGTGTAAGTACTACCTTAATACAGGTTAGGGACTAAAATCCTCTCCTGAAACCATTAAAGTCACCAGACAGGTGTACGTACTACCTTAATACAGGTTAGGGACTAAAATCCTCTCCTGAAACCATTAAAGTCACCAGACAGGTGTACGTACTACCTTAATACAGGTTAGGGACTAAAATCCTCTCCTGAAACCATTAAAGTCACCAGACAGGTGTACGTACTACCTTAATACAGGTTAGGGACTAAAATCCTCTCCTGAAACCATTAAAGTCACCAGACAGGTGTACGTACTACCTTAATACAGGTAAGGGACTAAAATCCTCTCCTGAAACCATTAAAGTCACCAGACAGGTGTACGTACTACCTTAATACAGGTTAGGGACTAAAATCCTCTCCTGAAACCATTAAAGTCACCAGACAGGTGTACGTACTACCTTAATACAGGTTAGGGACTAAAATCCTCTCCTGAAACCATTACAGTCACCAGACTGGTGTACGTCATACCTTGATACAGGTTAGGGACTAAAATCCTCTCCTGAAACCATTACAGTCACCAGACTGGTGTACGTCATACCTTGATACAGGTTAGGGACTAAAATCCTCTCCTGACACCTCAACAGTCACCAGACTGGTGTACGTCATACCTTGATACAGGTTAGGGAACTAAAATCCTAATCTCTTGTGATCTCAACAGTCACCAGACTGGTGTACGTCATACCTTGATACAGGTTAGGGACTAAAATCCTCTCCTGACACCATTACAGTCACCAGACTGGTGTACGTCATACCTTGATACAGGTTAGGGAACTAAAATCCTAATCTCTTGTGATCTCAACAGTCACCAGACTGGTGTACGTTATACCTTGATACAGGTTAGGGAACTAAAATCCTAATCTCTTGTGATCTCAACAGTCACCAGACTGGTGTACGTCATACCTTGATACAGGTTAGGGAACTAAAATCCTAATCTCTTGTGATCTCAACAGTCACCAGACTGGTGTACGTCATACCTTGATACAGGTTAGGGACTAAAATCCTCTCCTGACACCATTACAGTTACCAGACTGGTGTACGTCATACCTTGATACAGGTTAGGGACTAAAATCCTCTCTTGAAACTATTACAGTCACCAGACTAGTGTACGTCATACCTTGATACAGGTTAGGAACTAAAATCCTAATCTCTTGTGATCTCAACAGTCACCAGACTGGTGTACGTCATACCTTGATACAGGTTAGGGAACTAAAATCGTAATCTCTTGTGATCTCAACAGTCACCAGACTGGTGTACGTCATACCTTGATACAGGTTAGGGAACTAAAATCATAATCTCCTGTGACCTCTACAGTCACCAGACAGTTGTCGGTCTATACAGGCAAAATGCGCAAAGGCGTTGGCAAGGGCGTTGGCAAGGAACAAGGAAGTGGACGTGATGGTGGTGCAGGCAGAGGTCAAGGTCGTGTGCAAGCACTAATTTCGCAACAACAAAGGGCCACATCTCCTCACTCGCACGTCCTGTCCCAAATTCTTGGGGCCCGCAGCAGTACACCGCTGTTGAACCAAGACCAGTGTCAACAGGTTGTTACTTGGATAGCGGATAAAGCTTCAAGTCAGATGGGCACCTCCACAAACACCCTGTCTTCCACACGGTCAACTGTCAGTAGCCGTGATAATGCACCGCACATTTCGCAACCTGATCCTCCTTCCTACCACCTGGCCGAGTACACGTCCACGGACATTACTGATCCCACACTAGGACACTCGGAAGAGCTGTTCACGTATCCATTCGCAGAATCTGGCCTGTCGCCACCACCTCTTGAAGTGGGTCATGAGGAGATGGTATGTACAGATGCCCAAATATTTGAGCAGCCACGTTATGACGAACGGAACGTTGTCAAAGTGTCTCAACAAGGGGTGGACGATGATGAGACACAATTGCCAGGAAGTCATAAGGAGGATCAGGGTGCTGAAGAGGAAGACGACGTGGTGGATGATCCAGTAGCTGACCCAACATGGCAGGAGGGTATGCAGAGCGAGGACAGCAGTGCACAGGGGGAGGGAGGCGTAGCATCCCAACAGGCAGTACGAAGCAGGGTTGCGTCCGCAGGCAGAAGGCAGGCAACCGTTCCCCGGAACAACAACACGACTCAAGGTGCCTGTGCAAATATTCGGTCTTCCCGAGTCTGGGAGTTTCTTAAGTTGGCTCCAGAAGACTCTAAAAAGGCCATTTGCCACACCTGGCATGCCAGGTTCAGCAGGGGTACGAAAACTAGCAGCCTGACCACCACCAGCATGATCAGGCACATGTCAGCCAAGCACCCGACTTTGTGGGAAGTACAACAGAGTCGAGGAGCGGTGCTTGCTGATGTCACTGCTATGTCTTCACCTGTTGTGCGCGCGAGCCAATCCCCTGTCCATGCTGGCCGCGAACAAGCCTCCGGCCCTGCACCTGAAGTTGCCCACGCACAAATTACACCACCATCAAGCACGTCCTTGTCCCAGCGCAGCGTTCAATTATACATTCAGCAAACATTTGAACGCAGGCGCAAATACGCTGCCAACGCGCCACATGCCACAGTCCTGAATGATCACATTTCGCGACTCATAGCGCTAGAAATGTTGCCTTTCCGGCTGGTGGAGACGGACGCATTCCGCGACCTGATGGCGGCTGCTGTTCCACGTTACTCGGTCCCCAGCCGCCACTATTTCTCCAGATGTGCCGTCCCCGCATTGCATAACCACGTGTCCAACAGCATCACACGTGCCCTGAACAACGCTGTTTCAGCCAAAGTCCACCTAACCACAGACACGTGGACAAGTGCTTGTGGGCAAGGCCGCTACATCTCCTTGACGGCACACTGGATTAATATTGTGGAGGCTGGGACCCAGTCTGAGCGAGGGACGGAACACGTCCTTCCCACACCAAGGATAGCAGGCCCTACCTCTGTCAGGGTTTCACCGACACTCTACAGCTCCGGAATGTCATGCTCTTCAGCCTCCTCCTCCTGCGCATCCTCATCCACTGTACCCTCCACACCAGTCCCAAGCTGGAAGCACTGCAGCACTGCCACTGCAAAGCGCCAACAGGCTGTGCTGAAGCTAGTCTGCATAGGTGACAAATCCCACAATGCAGAAGAGGTGTGGACAGCTCTGAAACAGCAGGCAGATCACTGGCTCACACCTCTGAACCTAAAGCCAGGAAAGGTCGTGTGTGACAATGGCCGGAACCTGGTGGCAGCTTTGAGGCGAGGGCAGCTGACGCATGTTCCATGCGTGGCCCATGTGCTCAACCTGGTGGTTCAGAGGTTTGTGAAGTCATACCCAGAGGTGTCTGACCTGCTGGTAAAAGTTCGGCGTCTGCACATTTTCGCAAGTCACCTGCTGCTTCAGCCGGCCTTGCCGGCTTTCAGCGCCGTTTGCGTCTTCCGGCCCACAGACTGGTGTGTGATGTCCACACGTGTTGGAATTCAAGTCTGCACATGTTGGTCAGGATATGTGAGCAGAAGAGGGCAGTTGTGGACTACCTGCATCACCCAAGCCGTCGGGAAATGGGTCAAACTCCACACATAACACCTGAGGAGTGGAGATGGATGTCGGACCTATGCACCGTCCTCCAAAACTTTGAGGACTCCACCAAGATGGTGAGCGGTGATGACGCCATTATTAGCGTCACCATACCACTACTCTGCCTTCTAAAACGGTCTCTGCTGAAAATCAAAGAGGATGCATTGCAGGCCGAGCGCGATAACTTTGAGCAAGAAACAGTAGTGGGTGTGGGTGAAAACACACAGCCCAGCCTCATCTCATCACAACGTGCAGTGGAGGACTATGACGAGGAGGAGGAGGATGAAGACATGGAGCAACTCTCTGGCCAAATTGAGGATATGACATGCACACCAGTCATACCCTCAATTCAGCGTGGCTGGCCAGAGGTCAGGGGAGATGAGGAGGAGGAGGAGGAGCACAGCATGTTCAGTCATCGTGTTGGTCTGGATACTGAAGTGATGGCTGTTAAGAGTCTGGCGCACATGGCTGACTTTATGGTAAGCTGCCTGTCTCGTGACCCTCGCGTTCAGAACATCTTGGCCGACAATCAGTACTGGTTGGCAACACTGTTAGACCCACGCTACAAGGAGAACTTTATGTCTCTCATTCCTGAGGTGGAGAGGTCAGCCAAAATGCAGCAGTTCCACAGGGCCATAGTCACGGAAGTAGTGAAATCATTCCCCTCACAAAACGCTAGCGGCATAGGTCAGGATTCGGTGGACAACCAAGGCGTACGGCCGAGAGGGCACAAGTCCAATCCGCCAGAGGTAGGGAACAGTCTTTACGATGTGGGACAGTTTTCTCAGCCCCTCACGTACCACAGCCCCTGAGGTGCGGGGTAGTGCCACCAGAAATGCTAAGTTTGGGCAGATGCTGAAGGAGTACCTTGGAGATCGAACAACTGTACTGCGAGATTCCTCTGTGCCTTTCAATTATTGGGTCTCCAAGCTGGACACGTGGCATGAATGGGCTCTCTACGCCTTGGAAGTCCTGGCCTGCCCTGCCGCTAGCGTTTTATCAGAGCGTGTTTTCAGTGCTGCAGGTGGAATCATCACTGATAAACGCACCCGCCTGTCAACTGAAAATGCTGACAGGCTGACTCTGATCAAGATGAACAAGGGTTGGATTGGGCCAGACTTCACCACACCACCAGCAAATGACAACTGAATTTAAATTTTGTTATGTGAATTTGCCATGTACCTCCACTCACCCATGGGTACACACTTCAGTACTTTGGCTAATCGCTGGACTGCTCCTCCTTCTCCTCATGTGACACCATGAAGACCGTTACAATAGTTAGGCTGTTGTTTGAGGTATACCCGCAGTGGTAAATTTTTTCGCCCATTCTTTTAGAATGGGCATTACAACGACAGGAGACCCGCTCCTTTTCAATGGGAAAAATGTTTTGAGGCCCTCCTGCACGTCTCTATCCAGGGACAAAGAGGAGCCTCCCAATTTTTGGCTGCCCTGGCCAAAGGGCAATACTACAATACACCCACTTGAGGGTTACAGGCCCTACTACATGTCTGTATGCATGGGTCATTGTTGAACCTCCCAATTTTTGGCTGCCCTGACCAAAGGGCTATACTACAATACACCCAGTTCTTGTTTACAGGCCCTCCTGCACGTCTCTATGCAGGGACAAAGAGGAGCCTCCCAATTTTTGGCTGCCCTGACCAAACGGCTATACTACAATACACCCATTTGAGGGTTACAGGCCCTACTACATGTCTGAATGCATGGGTCATTGTAGAACCTCCCAATTTTTGGCTGCCCTGGCCAAAGGCCTAGGCTAAAATGCACCCACTTGAGGGTTACAGGCCCTACTGCATGTCTGAATGCATAGGTCATTGTTGAACCTCCCAATTTTTGGCTGCCCTCACCAAAGGGCTATACTACAATACACCCAGCTCTTGTTTACAGGCCCTCCTGCACGTCTCTATGCAGGGACAAAGAGGAGCCTCCCAATTTTTGGCTGCCCTGACCAAAGGGCTATACTACAATACACCCACTTGAGGGTTACAGGCCCTACTACATGTCTGAATGCATGGGTCATTGTAGAACCTCCCAATTTTTGGCTGCCCTGGCCAAAGGCCAAGGCTAAAATGCACCCACTTGAGGGTTACAGGCCCTACTACATGTCTGTATGCATGGGTCATTGCTGAACCTCCCAATTGTTGGCTGCCCTGACCAAAGGGCTATACTACAATACACCCACTTGAGGGTTACAGGCCCTACTACATGTCTGAATGCATGGGTCATTGTTGAACCTCCCAATTTTTGGCTGCCCTGGCCAAAGGCCTAGGCTAAAATGCACCCACTTGAGGGTTACAGGCCCTACTACATGTCTGTATGCATGGGTCATTGTTGAGCCTCCCAAATTTTGGCTGCCCTGACCAAAGGGCTATACTACAATACACCCACTTGAGGGTTACAGGCCCTACTACATGTCTGAATGCATGGGTCATTGTAGAACCTCCCAATGTTTGGCTGCCCTGGCCAAAGGCCTAGGCTAAAATGCACCCACTTGAGGGTTACAGGCCCTACTACATGTTTGAATGCATGGGTCATTGTTGAACCTCCCAATTTTTGGCTGCCCTCACCAAAGGGCTATTCTACAATACACCCAGTTCTTGTTTACAGGCCCTCCTGCACGTCTCTATGCAGGGACAAAGAGGAGCCTCCCAATTTTTGGCTGCCCTGACCAAAGGGCTATACTACAATACACCCACTTGAGGGTTACAGGCCCTACTACATGTCTGAATGCATGGGTCATTGTTGAACCTCCCAATTTTTGGCTGCCCTGGCCAAAGGCCTAGGCTAAAATGCACCCACTTGAGGGTTACAGGCGCTACTACATGTCTGTATGCATGGGTCATTGTTGAACCTCCCAAATTTTGGCTGCCCTGGCCAAAGGCCTAGGCTAAAATGCACCCACTTGAGGGTTACAGGCCCTACTACATGTCTGTATGCATGGGTCATTGTTGAACCTCCCAATTTTTGGCTGCCCTGACCAAAGGGCTATACTACAATACACCCAGTTCTTGTTTACAGGCCCTCCTGCACGTCTCTATGCAGGGACAAAGAGGAGCCTCCCAATTTTTGGCTGCCCTGACCAAAGGGCTATACTACAATACACCCACTTGAGGGTTACAGGCCCTACTACATGTCTGAATGCATGGGCCATTGTTGAACCTCCCAATTTTTGGCTGCCCTGGCCAAAGGCCTAGGCTAAAATGCACCCACTTGAGGGTTACAGGCGCTACTACATGTCTGTATGCATGGGTCATTGTTGAACCTCCCAAATTTTGGCTGCCCTGGCCAAAGGCCTAGGCTAAAATGCACCCACTTGAGGGTTACAGGCCCTACTACATGTCTGTATGCATGGGTCATTGTTGAACCTCCCAATTTTTGGCTGCCCTGACCAAAGGGCTATACTACAATACACCCAGTTCTTGTTTACAGGCCCTCCTGCACGTCTCTATGCAGGGACAAAGAGGAGCCTCCCAATTTTTGGCTGCCCTGACCAAAGGGCTATACTACAATACACCCACTTGAGGGTTACAGGCCCTACTACATGTCTGAATGCATGGGTCATTGTTGAACCTCCCAATTTTTGGCTGCCCTGGCCAAAGGTCTAGGCTAAAATGCACCCACTTGAGGGTTACAGGCCCTACTACATGTCTGTATGCATGGGTCATTGTTGAACCTCCCAATTTTTGGCTGCCCTGGCCAAAGACCAAGGCTAAAATGCACCCACTTGAGGGTTACAGGCCCTACTACATGTCTGAATGCATGGGTCATTGTTGAACCTCCCAATTTTGGACTGCCCTGGCAAAGGAAGATACTACAATACACCCAGTTCCTCAAAATGGGCACATTATTTCAAGACAGGGCTTCATGTTCGTCTCTTCTCAGGGTCATCGTAGTGCCGCACAATGTTTTCACGTAAAATCTTTCATGTAATCACAAAAAGTAACATACACCAGCTGTATCTCACTATTGGGTATGTGCCCTTAACATTTCCACCCTAAATATTCATTTTGGTGTCATTTTGGAAGGTTTTCTGGAGACTCCGTAAAATTGGCGTGAAACTCGGACAACATTGTTCACAGCTGTGACTTTTGAGTGAGAAATGCTTCCAGGGGTCTTCCCCATGGTGTTGCCATGTCATTTCAGCACTCTTCTGAGACTTTTGTGACATTTTTAGGGTTTTTCCATGCTGCCGGCAGTCATTTCATAAAAATACTCGTGTCTCCCATAGGATAACATTGGGCTCGTTACTCGGGCCGAGTACACGAGTATCTCGGGATGCTCGGCCCGAGCTTCGAGCACCCGAGCATTTTAGTACTCGCTCATCACTAATGCTTACTAAAGACCCGTTCGTATTCCTGCACTACCCGATAAACTCTGTGCTTTTGGTGAGAAGGGGTGGAATCAGTGCCAACATGCAGCTTCTGACACCAGTCCTCCAGCTGTCCCTTGGAGCTGTTGTTCTCCACCTGGTTGGACGGGATCAAAGATCCACTGCCTGGATTGAGTTGTTGTTGACAGTGAACAGCTTGACAACGGTAGCATATCTGAACAGTTTGACCTCTTCCTCTCCACAGTTTAAAACTCATACAGGTACCCTCCCCTTGCGCACATCAACCACCCCCCTAGCTGTCAGGACTGTGAGCCTACTATCTGAGTACATGAGCTCTATCATTGCCTGGTAATCCAGTCTTTTGAGGCCTATTGCTGCCCGACACCAGATCATCATTTCACTTCTCAGGGGCAACACAATGGGGAATGGGTCACTTACCCATACACTGCCGATTTCCCCACCGGACAACTCTACCTGTTGTTTCTGCAGGAGGGCCTTGATCTCTTTCTGTAAGACCCTGTGCTGCCCGGTGCTGGCAGTTTCTGCAACCTGTTGGAGCAAGAAAACAACCTCGCCTAGACAATTTTCAATAACATTAGTGCCTAGTATCATCATTCGATTACTTTCACGACAATCAGTATCCACTACAATAAGTCTTTGGCCCTTCAGCTCCACCCTCCCCAACTTTACTGTCACCTCCTTGAACCCTACTTGTGATACCAGCTGCCCATTAACAGCATATATAGTAAAGTCTGGATCTGGACGAGTGAGCTCAGAATCGGCCCAAAATCTTTTGTAAAGGATATGCTGGATCGTCGTCACCTGCGAGCCAGTGTCTAGCAGATGTGAGAATGCCATCTAGCATGATAGATAGGATCAGCCGTCCTTCCACATACAGTCATATGAAAAAGTTTGGGCACCCCTCTTAATCTTACTTTTTTTTTTTTGTTCAAAAATTGTTTTTTTGCAACAGCTATTTCAGTGTGATATATGTAATAACTGATGGACACAGTAATATTTCAGGATTGAAATGAGGTTTATTGTACTAACCGCAAATGTAAAATATGCATTATTTCAAAGATTGACAGGTGCAAAAGTATGGGCACCTCAACAGAAAAGTGACATTAATATTTAGTAGATCCACCTTTTGCAAAAATAACAGCTTCTAGTCGCTTGCTGTAGCTGTTAATGAGTTCCTGGATCCTGGATGAAGGTATTTTTGACCATTCCTCTTTACAAAACAATTCCAGTTCAGTTAAGTTTGATGGTCGCCGAGCATGGACAGCCCGCTTCAAAACATCCCACAGATGTTCAATGATATTCAGGTCTGGGGACTGGGATGGCCATTCCAGAACATTGTAATTGTTCCTCTGCATGAATGCCTGAGTAGATTTGGAGCGGTGTTTTGGATCATTGTCTTGCTGAAAGATCCATCCCCAGTGTAACTTCAACTATGACACTGATTCTTGAACATTATTCTCAAGAATCTGCTGATACTGAGTGGAATCCATGCAGCCCTCAACTTTAACAAGATTCCTGATGCTGTCATTGGCCACACAGCCCCAAAGCATTATGGACCCTCCCCCAAATTTGACAGTGGGTATCAAGTGTTTTTCTTGGAATGCTGTGTTTTTGTGGCGCCATGCATAACGCCTAGTTGTATGACCAAACTACTCAATCTTTGTTTCATCAGTCCACAGGACCTTCTTCCAAAATGAAACTGGCTTGTCCAAATGTGCTTTTGCATACCTCAGGCGACTCTGTTTGTGGCGTGCATGCAGAAACGGCTTCTTCCACATCACTCTCCCATACAGCTTCTCATTGTGCAGTGTGCACTGTATTGTTGACTGATGCACAATGACACCATCTGCAGCAAGATCTTTGGAGGTGGTCTGTGGATTGTTCTTGACTGTTCACACCATTCTTCTGCTCTGCCTTTCTGATATTTTTGTTGGCCAGCC
The DNA here is from genome assembly GCA_033576535.1 of Allobates femoralis. Taxonomy (NCBI): domain Eukaryota; kingdom Metazoa; phylum Chordata; class Amphibia; order Anura; family Aromobatidae; genus Allobates; species Allobates femoralis. Next base: position 418,797,735 of record JARQOC010000002.1, read on the forward strand.
ACTTCTGGCCTTTACAAGAACTGTCCCTGTGGTCTTCCATTTCCTTACTATGTTCCTCACAGTGGAAACTGACAGGTTAAATCTCAGAGACAACTTTTTGTATCCTTCCCCTGGACAACTATGTTGAACAGTCTTTTTTTTCAGATCATTTGAGAGCTGTTTTGAGGAGCCCATGATGCCACTCCTCAAAGAAGATGCAACTAGGAGAACAACTTGCAAGTGGACACCTGAAATAGCTTTTCTCATGATTGGATACACCGGGCTATAAAGTACAAAGCTCAATGAGGTTACCAAACTAATTTAGTATGTCAGTAAAAAGTAGTTAGGAGTATTCAAATCATGAAAATCAGAAGGGTGCCCATACTTTGGCACCTGTCAAATTTTGAAATAATGCATATTTCACATTTTGTGTTAGTACAATAAACCTCATTTCAATCCTGAAATATTACTGTGTCCATCAGTTATTACATATATCACACAGAAATAGCTGTTGCAAAAAAACAATTTTAAACCAAAAAAAAAAGAGTAAGATTAAGAGGGGTGCCCAAACTTTTTCATATGACTGTATCTATTGCGCCAGTTCGACGGGCCTGGTCATTTTATTCCTGGGGTCTGCCCGCTGCCCCAGGGGTCGCTGGTTTAAAGTACATGACCTGGCAAGGTGTCCTGCCTCGTTGCAACAGCGGCAGATGGGCTGTCCTGATGAGTTGAGCGGTCATTGGGTCTTCCTCTGGACAGCGGGTTCCTCCTTCCTTGCATCCACGTGACGTCCTTGGGGCTGTCGGCCATCTGAATCCTCCCTGGAGACTTGAGTTCCTGCTGTAGTTGCATGGCCTTCAGGAGCATGGCCACATCCCTTGTCAGCTGCTGCACCTGGGAGCGCAAGTCATTAGAGGCACCAGGTGTCTGTCCACTGGTTTCTGCTCTGGTTGAGGAAGGGGGCACGACCTCTGAGGGATAAGTGATGGCTGGCCGCGGCTGAGGTGCGGGGTCTGTGGTTACAGGGGTTCACAGTGCTCTAATGGCTCTATCCTTCAGGGTTACAAAGTTCATATCTGGGTTCTCCATGGCCCATAGACGCAGCTGCGTGTGATGGATTGGTGAATGTAGCCCCTCAATAAACTGTTCAATAAGCATTTTATCCTCCTCCCGCACACTTTCAGGGTCTACCTGCTTTATGGTCTGCAGCGCCTCCTGGAGGCTAAAGGCGTACTCCTGTATGCTGTCCTGTGGCCTCTGCTTGCAGCTGTAGAACCTCATTCTTACCTCAGCTACAGTACGGGTTTCAAAAGCAGTTTTTAACCTGGCAAATATCTGGGTTACTGTCCTTTTATCGGAGTCCAGTCAGGACTTGACCTCACGCTCGGCTGCACCCATCAGCTGCCCCAGCAAGACAGACACTTTTTGCTTATCAGTCATAGAGTACATATCCAGGACATTGCATATCTTATCTTTTCTCTAAATTCAGCCAGGGTATCTAGTTCCCCAGCATATTGCGGTAACCACGCCGATCTCGGGACATACAGCAGAGCAAGTGGCATGATCGGTGCTACAACTTCAAGTGCCGAGGCTGCTCCAGCGGCTGAGATCCCGACCGCCATCTCATTTTGGAATAAGTCTAGGTCTGGGACCGCTGTATCGGAGTCCCCTTGCACCACCATCCTGGCTTTCCTCTAGTTAATTTCAGCCAGTCTCTCAAAAAAGAAAGCAGTCTCTGGCTCCTCAGGTGGGGAGTTGAGCACACTGGGGTATTTCCGGATCTGGCCGCTGCGCTTCGTCGGCTGACGTCAGAGCGTGGGGCTTATCTTTGCGTCCTTTCACCAATTACACCCCCTTCTTCTCGCTCACCGTGTGGCCCAATTATGGCGGCCTAATTTACAGTTTAACACTGTCAATACATGGCACACAGTACCCGTCGGTTATGGGCACGGGATCCTGTTCATGACGCCAAAAGCCGACTAGCCCCAGGGCCATGGGGTACTCGGTTCCGGGCGTTTATTCACGGGGGATGTCACGGGGGCCTGTGCCCGATCCCAAGGCCCTGGTGGTCGCTGAAAAGAGTCAGTAAAAATAATAATAATAAAAGTTTGTGACGCCACTACAGTTCCGGTATGGTTACCGGAGCTGCAGATCAGACCTCCGGGTTGATGGTAGGCAGCCAGATGGTTACACTCCCCATAGGTGGAGCAGGATCCCCGAAGTGGTTGCATAAGATAGGAGCTGCAGGACAGTCTATGGAGGAAGCAGGATCAGGGGCTGTAATAACAATCTCACACAGGGTTGATGTTTCCATACCTTTACTGATGTAGCAGGCATAGTCTCTGTTACGAGCCTGGGTGGTCTGGAAGCAGTTTGGGATCTCCACATTCGGCGAGTTATGAGGCCTCCCTGTGTCTGTTTGGTCCCAGGCTGTCTAAAGCTAGGCCCTCACCCTCTCCTGCTGTCTTCACTTGTATGACAGCAATGGAACCCTGTTGTTGGACATTGCTATATCCACTGCGGTCCCTGGGCTTTACTAAGCGGCTGTGCCTTCAAGTGCTGATCTGGAGTCTCCCTGGCCTCCGGTCTTTACTGCTGGGCAGTTAGATCCTTTGTAGTCTTGGGCGCCGTTGTCCGGTTTCTGGCGCTGTTCCTTCGGGGCAAACCGTTATGGCTCCACTCCCTCTAACAAATCTTCCTTACCTCCGACCCTCGCTCTAGGGTCCCTCATGCTGGAAAGTCACTCTCACTGATATGGAACTTAGTGCAGCTCCTTCACCAGGATGTCTTCACCGTAATGCCTGGAACTGAACAAACTGGCTCCGATGAGACCTGAATTTATAGGGGACCTCGCCTGGACTCGGTTTGTAGAGCTCCCCCTTCAGGTTTGGAGTGGAAGGTGGTGTGTGTGGGCTTACCTGATGTGGAGATTCTTCTCTGCCCCAGGTGCATCTGTGGTAACTGGATCCTGGGTTGCCACATCCCCTTGCCAGGTTTAAAGTGCCTTCAATGGGAACCGCCCCAACCCACTTTTGTGTTTCCCCGGGCATGGCTGCAGGCTTCCAGGCCTGACCTGATTTGGCTCTTCGGCCAAGCTGACGGTTTATATTTAACCAGGCCAAGCTGTTTTAGCATACAGCTTGTCCAGGTAAAGTGCAAGATTGTTCACGAATGCACCTCACCATGACGGCTTGAAAACCAACAAAAGGCACATTTGAGAAGTGCAACTATGTACATTAAAAGGTCTGATTATTCACTGTCCATAATCAATTGTCCATTTTCAACATTATTCACTATCACACACACACATAGCCACTTGATGAAGGCAGTGGTCTGGACCCTCAGAAGCTGCTTGCTTAGCTCCTCCATTTGGTTTTGAGGAGTTCTGGGTCTACAGTTGCTATCGGGTCTGTATGCATTCTCAGGCCACCGGGGGAACCCATCCGCTCGATCCCTGGTGCCGATGTCTTTTCCTTGCTTTTGCCATCACGCTCCCAAGCTCGGCTCCTCTATCTCGGCCATCCGCATCCTTCTTTTCTCAGGTTTTCGTGGGTGTCTCTTATGGTACCTTTACACGCCGCTACCGAAAGGTAGAAACCGGCAGGTGTCGGAGACAATTGTACCTTTTACCTTCAAAACACCGCGAAGTGGCGGCGTGTAATTCAGGTTGTTGCTCCCTGTCTCTTTGGATACCTGTCTTTCAGCCATGCTGAAAAACAAGCAGGTATAAACCCTATGGTAGCGGCGTGTAATCGGGGCACAGGTACGGTATTTGAGTTCCCTGGGGCGTGTTTGTGTGTCATGTATACCACGCCCCATCAGCTATCATTGGAGGGGGCTACTGTGTCACCCATTGGCTGTCCCTGCACAGGGCGGCATATTTAACGATCTGACCAGTCACACTACACATTTGCTTTTGCGTCATGTATTAGCCAGCCTCCCTGCGCTGGCTGGCCAATCATGATGTTATTGCATTGTCCAATCACCGTACGAGCGCCGCGTAATTCACAACTCTGTCACGCCTATGTAGTCACGGCGCACAATATGTACGCCCAGATTCCCTTGTGGTAGCGGCGTGTAAATCAGGAAAGATGCTCCACAGAAGGTAACCTGCGGCACCCGTCGGCACTTCCAGGGAACGAAAATACCTTCTGTGGAGCACCTTGTGGCGGCGTGTAATTGCGGTATCAGGTACCGTAAGCAACCGTTGAAAACGCGCGCGTGCTCGCGCGATGCCTACCTGTTGCTACCTTCGGTAGCGGTGTGTAAAGATACCATTAGTCTTTTTGTATACGGCCACACCAGGGGGTGGAGTGGCTAGATGTTTTGGAATGCCCTCTTGGCTTTCCGTGGCCACAGGGGGTGGATTCCATTTTTTCCGCTCTGTGATGGCCCTTCCCATGACGGGTGGCTGCGGCACACCTCCTGGCTAGCACATGGCATCACCTCATAGTGGCTGCCATTACTCAATTTCACAAGACACAGTTCTTTTCAATGCACAGTCTTTAGCACACAATCTTTTAGGCGCACGGGACACGGTGTTAACGGGTCCGTATCCTGTTCGTGATGCCAAATGCAACGCCCAGCAGGGCCGTGGGTTACTCAGTAACCGGGACAGTCAATGCTTGGAAGGTCACAGTGGCGGTGGCCCGACTCTTTGGCCCTGGGTGTGCAGAAAAAGAGGGATTATTTACAGGGGATAGTTTGTGATGCCACCTGTGGTACTCGGCCAGGGGTGACCAATGCTGCAGGATATGACCACTGGGGCAGATGGTAGTGCAACCGAGATGGTAAAGCTCCCCACAGTTAGAGCTGGGCCCCAGGGATGGTGTGAACAGTCTATGGTGATGGTGGGAAAGGCCACAGGGCAAGGAAGAAGGAGGAAAACACAGTTCGTGCAGTTCTTTATCTTCACTTGCTGATTGGGCAAGGTTACCTAGCTGAGTGCTGTGCTCCTCCAAAGTGCAGCCAGGACATTCCCAGGTAATTAGGGTCACTCTGCCAAGACACCGTTCGTAGCCTTTTCTGGTTGCTCTCTCCTGCGCTGTATACTCTCCCTCCTTCCCAGCGTCTTCATGGACAGGGTCTAAGGCTGATGGCTGCAGGCCTTGTCGGTACTGCAAAAGGCACATTCCCTGACCCTAGTTCTAGCCACCGTCCTTGCGATTATCCACAGTTGGTGGCCACAGCTCATGCAGAAATGATGGCCTCCGGTTTTCCTGGCTGAGGCGTGCAGCACTCCCACCAGATTGGGACCGTTCCCCTCAGGCAACCTGTCCCTCTGCCCAACTCGGGTGGGGCCAGATGCGAGGCAGACGGGTGGATCTCCCACTCCTGTGTTCCCTTGGACACTCTCCGCCCTGCATCCGCTCTTGACGCTCTCCTCCTACGTTCTCCCTTTCCTAGAGTGTTCTCTCTCCTCCTACTCTGACTCATTTTCTAACCTACTGCTAACCCTTCCTCCTGACCAGAAGATGGGGCCCTCTCTCTCTTTAGGGTCCATCCAAATCTCCTGGCCCTGATTTGGGATGGCGATGTGTGCAGTTCTATATCTTGGGTTTGTGACTCCTTTCACCCGGGAACAGTGACACCGCACCTGTGGAGTAAGTGTAGCATCACTGTGGCGCCACATTTACACTGCTCCAAGTCAATCACACTTCTGTGAAATCAACCTGTCCAGTTGTACAGCAACACTGATTGTGAATAATTTATCCTGCTGTTGTACAAATGCAAAAGATAACAAGTAAAAATGATAGGCTATTAGTAAGACACCCCATATAAAGGAGCAGCTCTACAGGGGGTGACCACAGACCATTTCTTTGTTCTTATCCTTTTTGGCTGTTTTGGTCACTTATGCATTTTGTCATTGCTCTCACTCCTTGAGGTTCCATGAGGCGGTGTCTACAACTCACAGAGGTTGCTCAGTTAGTGCAGTTTATCCAGGATGGCACATCATTGCGAGCTGTAGAAAGAAGGTTAGCTGTCTCTGTCAGAACGGTGTCCAGAGCATGGAGCAGATACCAGGAGACAGGCCAGTACACCTGAAAACATGGAGGAGGCCATAGGAGGGCAACAACCCAGCAGCAGCCCTGCTGTCCCCCCTCCCTTTATGCAAAGAGAAGCAGTGCCAGAGCCCTGCAAAATGACCTCCAGCAAGCCACTAATATCCACGTGTTTGAACAAATTGTGAGAAACAGACTCCATGAGGGTATAATATGTATGGGCTACCCAATGTTTAGTGCTCAAGTGAGGATTCAAACTCATTAATCCAAGGGAAAGGTAACTTGGCGCAAGAAAATCTTTAGGCCACGTGCACACATGAGTATTTGATGAGTTTTTACCTCAGGATTTGTAGCTAAAACAGGAGTGGTGATAAATACAGAAGTGGCAGTGTTTCTATTAGACTTTCTCTGATTGCTCCACTCTTGTTTTGTCTACAAATCCTGAGGTAAAAAACTCATCAAATACTCAGTGTGTGCACGTGCCTTTTGTTGTGTTTAGTAGAAGGCAGATTTTGAAAAATATGTTACATTGCAGCCTTCTATTAAGCCTTATCAGACACTACAATGACAAAATATACAGAGAACATTTCTTTAGAACATACAAAATATAACAATATATGTTGATCTTCATGAAAACAAAACATAATATGCACAAACCATTAATAATTCTTGTCTTTCAAACTGCCTTACAGTTCAAGAAAATTAAATGCTTTCACTTCAGCTGTGTCGAAGCGACATGAAAAAAAAGAAAGTGGAAGAATTTTCCACCACTTTTGAGCAGATGCTAAATAAGTGTTCTACAGGGTGGGCCATTTACAGTTGTGGCCAAAAGTATTGACACCCCTGCAATTCTGTCAGATAATACTCAGTTTCTTCCTGAAAATGATTGCAATCACAAATTATTTGGTATTATTATCTTATACTCGTGTATAAGCCGACCCGTGTATAAGCCGACCCCCCTACTTTTGCCCCAAAACCTGGGAAAACCTATTGACTCGTGTATAAGCCGAGGGTGGACCCCAGCACAGGTATACAGCCCCCAGCAGTGTGGTATACAGGCCTTCCCCAGTGGTATACAGACCTCCCCAGTGGTAGTATACAGCAGCCTCCCCAGTGGTAGTATACAGCAGTCTCCCCAGTGGTAGTATACAGCAGTCTCCCCCTGTGGTAGTACACAGCAGCCCCCCCCCTGTGGTATATACAGGCCCCCCTGTGGTAGTATACAGCAGCCCTCCCCCCCTGTGGTATATACAGGCCCCCCTGTGGTAGTATACAGCAGCCCTCCCCCCCTGTGGTATATACAGGCCCCCCTGTGGTAGTATACAGCAGCCTCCCCCCCTGTGCTATATACAGGCCCCCCTGTGGTAGTATACATCAGCCCTCCCCCCCTGTCATTACGGGCCCCTGGTATATACAAGCCCTCCCTTGCTTCAGGTTAGTATACAGCAGCCCTTCCCCCCTGTGCTATATACAGGCCCCCCTGTGGTAGTATACAGCAGCCCTCCCCCTGTGGTATATACAGGCCCCCCCTGTGGTAGTATACAGCAGCCCTCCCCCTGTGGTATATACAGGCCCCCCTGTGGTAGTATACAGCAGCCTACCCCCCTGTGCTATATACAGGCCCCCCTGTGGTAGTATACAGCAGTCTTTCCCCCCTGTGCTATATACAGGCCCCCCTGTGGTAGTATACAGCAGCCCTCCCCCCCTGTGCTATATACAGGCCCCCCTGTGGTTAGTTATACAGCAGCCCTCCCCCCTGTGCTATATACAGGCCCCCTGTTGCTGCCGCCGCACACTGTAAGAGAAGAGCTTTCATACTTATCCTCCTCGCTGTCACAGCGCGCGCACCCTCCGCTCTCCTTCCTGCTTGTACCGGCGTCCATCCACGTGACCGCGCACCTGTAATTGACGTCATTTGCCTGTGCGCGGTCACGTGGATGGACGCCGGGTACAAGCAGGAAGGAAAGCAGAGGATGCGCGCAGTGACAGAGGGGAGGATAAGTATGAAATATCTTCTTTTACAGGTGTGCGGGCGGGCAGCAACGGGGCCTGTATATAGCACAGGGGGGGCTGCTGTATATACCACTGGGGGGGGAGCCGTCACTGACTCGTGTATAAGCGAGGGGGCACTTTTCAGCACAATGTTTGTGCTGAAAAACTCGGCTTATACACGAGTATATACGGTAATTTGTCATCAATGAAAAAACACAAAAGAGAATGAAGCAAAAAACATTGATCATTTCACACAAAACTCTAAAATGGACCAGACAAAAGTATTGACACCCTCAGCCTCAGAGGCGTAGCTAGGGGTTCAACACAAGGGGGCGAAACATCATGAGTGGGCCCCAGCCCAGGTGACCAGCAATAATCACACGTACAACCTAAAGCCCACATAGGGCAGTATTACGTGCAGCCTTTTATACATATAGGGCAGTATTATGTGCAGCCTTTTATCCCACATAGGGCAGTATTATGCGCAGCCTTTTATACCATATAGGGCAGTATTATGTGCAGTCTTTTATCCCACATAGGGCAGTATTATGTGCAGTCTTTTATACCATATAGGGCAGTATTATGTGCAGTCTTATGACCACCCCCTTACTTTGCTTACCTCCCCTGGCTCCCTTGCTGCTCCGGCGGGCTCCTTTTACAGAGTCTGAGGATTCAAGCCTCAGGAGAAGGAGGGAAAGGTGCCGCCGGCCTGTGTTCCACTGTGCATCAAGCAGGAAGTGGGAGGAGGCAGCACAGTGGAGCGCAAGCCAGGAAGCCGGCAGGACAGAAGAGGAGAGGGGCGGGAGCAGCAGCAGGAAGCCCTATCTGCCGCGCTGTCAAAGGGATGTGTGTTCTCCAGGACGCACATTCATGTGAAGCGGGCACCCAGCGCTGCGATCAGCGGGCGCAGGTGGCGGCTGCGACCCCTGCGACCGCGGTTGTTACGCCACTGCTCTCAGCCCCAATGGGCCCCTCATGCCGGGGGGCCTGGGACGCTCGTTTCCCCTGCCCTCCCTGCCAGCTACGCTACTGCTCAGCCTAATAAGTGGTTGCAGAACCTTTAGCCAAAATAACTGCGATCAACCGCTTCCGGTAACCATCAGTGAGTTTCTTACAATGCTTTGCTGGAATTTTAGACCATTCTTCTTTGGCAAACTGCTCCAGGTCCCTGATATTTGAAGGGTGCCTTCTCCAAACTGCCATTTTTAGATCTCTCCACAGGTGTTCTATGGGATTCAGGTCTGGACTCATTGCTGGCCACCCTAGAAGTCTCCAGTGCTTTCTCTCAAACCATTTTCTAGTGCTTTTTGAAGTGTGTTTTGGGTCATTGTCCTGGAAGACCCATGACCTCTGAGGGAGACCCAGCTTTCTCACACTAGGCCCTACATTATGCTGCAAAATTTGTTCATAGTCTTCAGACTTCATAATGCCATGTACACGATCAAGCAGTCCAGTGCCAGAGGCAGCAAAGCAACCGCAAAACATCAGGGAACCTCCGCCATGTTTGACTGTAGGGACCGTGTTCTTTTCTTTGAATGCCTCTTTTTTTCTCCTGTAAACTCTATGTTGATGCCTTTGCCCAAAAAGCTCTACTTTTGTCTCATCTGACCAGAGAACATTCTTCCAAAACGTTTTAGCCTTTCTCAGGTAAGTTTTGGCAAACTCCAGCCTGGCTTTTTTATGTCTCGGGGTAAGAAGTGGGGTCTTCCTGGGTCTCCTACCATACAGTCCCTTTTCATTCAGACACCAACGGATTGTACGGGTTGAAACTGATGTACCCTCGGGCAGGGCAGCTTGTACTTGTTTGGATGTTAGTCGAGGTTCTTTATCCACCATTCGCACAATCTTGCGTTGAAATCTCTCGTCAATTTTTCTTTTCCGTCCACATCTAGGGAGGTTAGCCGCAGTGCCATGGGCTTTAAACTTCTTGATGACACTGCGCACGGTAGACACAGGAACATTCAGGTCTTTGGAGATGGACTTGTAGCCTTGAGATTGCTCATGCTTCCTCACAATTTGGTTTCTCAAGTCCTCAGACAGTTCTTTGGTCTTCTTTCTTTTCTCCATGCTCAATGTGGTACACACAAGGACACAGGACAGAGGTTGAGTCAACTTTAATCCATGTCAACTGGCTGCAAGTGTGATTTAGTTATTGCCAACACCTGTTAGGTGCCACAGGTAAGTTAAAGGTGCTGTTAATTACACAAATTAGAGAAGCATCACATGATTTTTCTAACAGTTTCAATACTTTTGTCCACCCCCTTTTTTATGTTTGGTGTGGAATTATATCCAATTTGGCTTTAGGACAATCCTTTTTGTGTTTTTTCATTGAAGACAAATTAAATGAAGATAATAATACCGAAGAATTTGTGATTGCAATCATTTTCAGGAAGAAACTGAGTATTATCTGACAGAATTGCAGGGGTGTCAACACTTTTGGCCACAACTGTATATGAATGCACCTAAATAAAATGGGAATGGTTGGTGATATCAACTTCCTGTTTGTGACACATTAGTATATGGGAGGGGGGAAACTTTTCCAGATGGATGGTGGCCATGGCGCCCATTTTGAAGTGGGCCCTTTTGGATCCAACTTTTTTTTCAATGGGAAGAGGGTCATGCGACACATGAAACCTATTGAGAATTTCATAAGAAAAACAATGGTGGTTGGTGTGCTCTATACCAGGTTACATAGGCTGTGTCCTCTACACCAGGTTACATGGGCGGTCCTCTACACCAGGCTACATGGCCTGTGTCCTCTACACCAGGCTACATGGGCTGTGTCCTCTACACCAGGCTACATGGGCTGTGTCCTCTACACCAGGTTACATGGGCTGTGTCCTCTACACCAGGTTACATGGGCTGTGTCTCTCTACCGAGTTATATGGGCTGTGTCCGCTCTACCAGATAATATGGGCTGTGTCCTCTATACCAGGTTATACGGGCTGTGTCCTCTATACCAGGTTATACGGGCTGTGTCCTCTATACCAGGTTATACGGGCTGTGTCCTCTATACCAGGTTATACGGGCTGTGTCCTCTATACCAGGTTATACGGGCTGTGTCCTCTATACCAGGTTATACGGGCTGTGTCCTCTATAACAGGTTATACGGGCTGTCTCCTCTATAACAGGTTATACGGGCTGTCTCCTCTATACCTGGTTATACGGGCTGTCTCCTCTATACCTGGTTATACGGGCTGTCTCCTCTATACCAGGTTATTTGAGGTTGTGCCCTCTATACGAGGTTATATGGGCTGTGTGCTCTATACCTGGTTATATGGGCTGTGTCCTCTATACCAGGTTATACGGGCTGTGTCCTCTCTACCAGGTTATACGGGCTGTGTGCTCTATACCAGGTTATATGGGCTGTGTCCTCTCTACCAGGTTATATGGTGTGATAACACACTCGGGGGATCACCTTTGCTGGATCAAAGGGCACGTAGTTTCAGCATTCAACTCAGGTGGACAGCAGAGATCCGTGTGCAACTGATGCTGGTCAGATTTATTCAAGTGAAAGCAAAAACAGAAAGCAAAAGAAAATACAGCAACAAAATAAATCCTTGCCTGTCCGGCTCTAATTAAACAGGATGAAATCCTGACTGCAGACTGGAGGGCTTCTCCCTTCCAGCTAAACCACATAAACACTGAGCAATGCTTCCACTCACATGTGTCTCATACACATAGAGGCTTTCGGTGTTCCCAGGCTGAGACCCCTGCCCAGCATGGCATGTCCTGCTCCCCTCTGCAGGATATAGGGAGACGCACACCATATGTCCTCCACCTTTGCAGGCTTCTGACAAACTGGCCTCCTCCCACAGGTGCAATCCAGTGTGTTTAGTAATTACTCCTTCACACAGACCTCAACTTTCAGCAGCAGCAGTTAACCCTGTGTGTGCTGCTACCGAGCCAACCTGCACTTACCCTGTGCATGCTGCAGAGTTTAGCAATCCCACATTACCGCTGATCACGTGAGTCATGCCAGGCACGTGCCATAGCGCCGGCATGCCTCACAATGGGCTGTGTGCTCTATACCAGGTTATAAGGGCTGTGTCCTCTATACCAGGTTACATAGGCTGTGTCCTCTCTACCAGGTTATAAGGGCTGTGTCTTCTATACCAGGTTATAAGGGCTGTGTCCTCTATACCAGGTTATATGGGCTGTGTCCTCTATACCAGGTTATATGGGCTGTGTCCTCTATACCTGGTTATATGGGCTGTGTGCTCTATACCAGGTTATATGGGCTGTGTCCTCTCTACCAGGTTATATGGGCTGTGTCCTCTATACCTGGTTATATGGGCTGTGTCCTCTATACCTGGTTATATGGGCTGTGTCCGCTATACCTGGTTATATGGGCTGTGTCCTCTATACCTGGTTATATGGGCTGTGTCCTCTATACCTGGTTATATGGGCTGTGTCCTCTATACCTGGTTATATGGGCTGTGTCCTCTATGCCAGATTATAAGGGCTGTGTCCTCTATGCCAGGTTATAAGGGCTGTGTCCTCTATGCCAGGTTATACGGGCTGTGTCCTCTATGCCAGGTCATACGGGCTGTGTCCTCTATGCCAGGTCATACGGGCTGTGTCCTCTATGCCAGGTCATACGGGCTGTGTCCTCTATGCCAGGTCATACGGGCTGTGTCCTCTATGCCAGGTTATACGGGCTGTGTCCTCTCTGCCAGGTTATACGGGCTGTGTCCTTTCTGCCAGGTTATACGGGCTGTGTCCTCTCTGCCAGTTTATACGGGCTGTGTCCTCTCTGCCAGGTTATACGGGCTGTGTCCTCTATGCCAGGTTATACGGGCTGCGTCCTCTATGCCAGGTTATACGGGCTGCGTCCTCTATGCCAGGTTATACGGGCTGCGTCCTGTATGCCAGGTTATACGGGCTGCGTCCTCTATGCCTGGTTATACGGGCTGCGTCCTCTATGCCAGGTTATACGGGCTGCGTCCTCTATGCCAGGTTATACGGGCTGCGTCCTCTATGCCAGGTTATACGGGCTGCGTCCTCTATGCCAGGTTATACGGGCTGCGTCCTCTATGCCAGGTTATACGGGCTGCGTCCTCTATGCCAGGTTATAAGGGCTGCGTCCTCTATGCCAGGTTATACGGGCTGCGTCCTCTATGCCAGGTTATACGGGCTGCGTCCTCTATTCCAGGTTGTACGGGCTGCGTCCTCTATACCAGGTTGTACGGGCTGCGTCCTCTATACCAGGTTGTACGGGCTGCGTCCTCTATACCAGGTTGTACGGGCTGTGTGCTCTATACCAGGTTATACGGGCTGCGTCCTCTATACCAGGTTATACGGGCTGCGTCCTCTATGCCAGGTTATACGGGCTGTGTCCTCTATGCCAGGTTATATGGGCTGTGTGCTCTATACCAGGTTATATGGGCTGTGTGCTCTATACCAGGTTATATGGGCTGTGTCCTCTATACCTGGTTATATGGGCTGTGTCCGTATACCTGGTTATATGGGCTGTGTCCTCTATACCAGGTTATATGGGCTGTGTGCTCTATACCAGGTTTATATGGGCTGTGTCCTCTATACCAGGTTATACGGGCTGTGTCCTCTATACCAGGTTATACGGGCTGTGTGCTCTATACCTGGTTATATGGGCTGTGTGCTCTATACCAGGTTATATGGGCTGTGTCCTCTATACCAGGTTATATGGGCTGTGTGCTCTATACCAGGTTATATGGGCTGTGTGCTCTATACCAGGTTATATGGGCTGTGTCCTCTATACCTGGTTATATGGGCTGTGTGCTCTATACCAGGTTATATGGGCTGTGTCCTCTATACCTGGTTATATGGGCTGTGTCCTCTATACCAGGTTATATGGGCTGTGTCCTCTATACCTGGTTATATGGGCTGTGTGCTCTATACCAGGTTATATGGGCTGTGTGCTCTATACCAGGTTATATGGGCTGTTTCCTCTATACCAGGTTATACGGGCTGTGTCCTCTATACCTGGTTATATGGGCTGTGTGCTCTATACCAGGTTATATGGGCTGTGTGCTCTATACCAGGTTATATGGGCTGTTTCCTCTATACCAGGTTATACGGGCTGTGTCCTCTATGCCAGGTTATACGGGCTGTGTCCTCTATACCAGGTTATATGGGCTGTGTCCTCTATACCTGGTTATACGGGCTGTGTGCTCTATACCTGGTTATATGGGCTGTGTGCTCTATACCAGGTTATATGGGCTGTGTCCTCTATACCAGGTTATATGGGCTGTGTGCTCTATACCAGGTTATATGGGCTGTGTGCTCTATACCAGGTTATATGGGCTGTGTCCTCTATACCTGGTTATATGGGCTGTGTGCTCTATACCAGGTTATATGGGCTGTGTCCTCTATACCAGGTTATATGGGCTGTCTCCTCTATACCTGGTTATACGGGCTGTGTCCTCTATACCTGGTTATACGGGCTGTCTCCTCTATACCAGGTTATACGGGCTGTGTGCTCTATACCAGGTTATATGGGCTGTGTCCTCTATACCAGGTTATATGGGCTGTGTCCTCTATACCAGGTTATATGGGCTGTGTGCTCTATACCAGGTTATATGGGCTGTGTGCTCTATACCAGGTTATACGGGCTGTGTCCTCTCTACCAGGTTATACGGGCTGTGTCCTCTCTACCAGGTTATACGGGCTGTGTCCTCTATACCAGGTTATATGGGCTGTGTCCTCTATACCAGGTTATATGGGCTGTGTCCTCTATACCAGGTTATATGGGCTGTGTCCTCTATACCAGGTTATATGGGCTGTGTGCTCTATACCAGGTTATATGGGCTGTGTGCTCTATACCAGGTTATATGGGCTGTGTCCTCTATACCTGGTTATATGGGCTGTGTCCTCTATACCAGGTTATATGGGCTGTGTCCTCTATACCAGGTTATATGGGCTGTGTCCTCTATACCAGGTTATATGGGCTGTCTCCTCTATACCTGGTTATACGGGCTGTGTCCTCTATACCTGGTTATACGGGCTGTCTCCTCTATACCAGGTTATATGGGCTGTGTCCTCTCTACCAGGTTATACGGGCTGTGTCCTCTATGCCAGATTATAAGGGCTGTGTCCTCTATACCTGGTTATACGGGCTGTCTCCTCTATACCAGGTTATATGGGCTGTCTCCTCTCTACCAGGTTATACGGGCTGTGTCCTCTATACCAGGTTATACGGGCTGTGTCCTCAATAACCTGCACACACTCCATGTGAAGAGCCCAGTAATCCTTTTAGCCTGCTCCTTGTCCTCCCTCTCACTAGGTAGCGCACTCCATCCCAGACAAGCTGTGTTCCAGCCACGGGACGCTCCTCCAGCTGCACAGCCTGTCTATATACTCCGCCTCCTCCTCACGTGACTGATCACATGATCATGACATCATCACAGGTCCTTGACCAGCCCAGAGTAGTCCAGTGTCTGCCGTTTCCCGCAGGAGCCCGGATACGTGACCGCCCGGGGCCCCCGGCCTGTAGATTCCGGTTGGGTGTTGTGTCCTCCCAGTGTGGCCGGTGCTGGATGTGGTGAGGAGCGGCCTCCCCATTGTTGTGTGTGGGCTGGGGCCAGGTATGGGGAGCGGGGCTGGGTGTATGGAGAGGGTGTACCCATCTACATGCTCTATGTCTGGACACACAGTGTATACACATTACACACACAGTGTAGACACGTTACACACACACAGTGTACACACATTACACACACATTACACACACACAGTGTACACACATTACACACACACACATTACACACACACAGTGTACACACACACACATTACACACACAGTGTACACACATTACACACACACATTACACACAGTGTACACACATTACACACAGTGTACACACATTACACACACACACAGTGTACACACATTACACACACACACACATTACACACACAGTGTACACACATTACACACACACACACACATTACACACACAGTGTGCACACATTACACACACACACAGTGTACACACATTACACACACACACATTACACACACAGTGTACACACATTACACACACACACAGTGTACACACATTACACACACACACATTACACACACAGTGTACACACATTACACACACACACACATTACACACACAGTGTACACACATTACACACACAGTGTACACACATTACACACACACACATTACACACACAGTGTACACACATTACACACACACACACATTACACACACACACATTACACACACAGTGTAGACACGTTACACACACACACACACACATTGTACACACATTACACACACAGTGTACACACATTACACACACAGTGTACACACATTACACACACACACAGTGTACACACATTACACACACACACAGTGTACACACATTACACACACACACAGTGTACACACATTACACACACACACAGGGTACACACATTACACACACACACAGGGTACACACATTGTACACACATTACACACACAGGGTACACACATTGTACACACATTACACACACATTGTACACACATTACACACACACATTGTACACACATTACACACACACATTGTACACACATTACACACACACATTGTACACACATTACACACACATTGTACACACAGTGTACACACATTACACACACACAGGGTACACACATTACACACACAGGGTACACACATTACACACACACAGGGTACACACATTGTACACACATTACACACACAGGGTACACACATTACACACACAGGGTACACACATTGTACACACATTACACACACATTGTACACACATTACACACACAGGGTACACACATTACACACACAGGGTACACACATTACACACACACACAGTGTACACACATTACACACACACAGTGTACACACATTACACACACACAGTGTACACACACACAGTGTACACACATTACACACACACAGTGTACACACATTACACACACAGTGTACACACACATTACACACACAGTGTACACACACACAGTGTACACACATTACACACACACAGTGTACACACATTACACACACAGTGTACACACATTACACACACACATTACACACACAGTGTACACACATTACACACACACACATTACACACACAGTGTACACACATTACACACACACACATTACACACACAGTGTACACACATTACAACACACACACACATTACACACACACACATTACACACACAGTGTAGACACGTTACACACACACACACACACACACACACAGTGTACACACTTTACACACACAGTGTACACACATTACACACACAGTGTACACACATTACACACACAGTGTACACACATTACACACACAGTGTACACACATTACACACACAGGGTACACACATTACACACACAGTGTACACACATTACACACACAGTGTACACACATTACACACACACACAGTGTACACACATTGTACACACATTACACACACAGGGTACACACATTACACACACAGGGTACACACATTGTACACACAGGGTACACACATTGTACACACATTACACACACATTGTACACACATTACACACACAGGGTACACACATTACACACACAGGGTACACACATTACACACACACACAGGGTACACACAGTGTACACACATTACACACACACAGTGTACACACATTACACACACACAGTGTACACACATTACACACACACAGTGTACACACATTACACACACACAGTGTACACAGTGTACACACATTACACACACAGTGTACACACAGTGTACACACACACAGTGTACACACACACAGTGTACACACATTACACACACAGTGTACACACACATTACACACACACAGTGTACACACAGTGTAGACACGTTATACACACGTTACACGCGCGCACAGCGTGGGCACGTTACACGCGCGCACAGCGTGGGCACGTTACACGCGCGCACAGCGTGGGCACGTTACACGCGCGCACAGCGTGGGCACGTTACACGCGCGCACAGCGTGGGCACGTTACACTTTCTAGCACTTTTATGTCTACACAAGTTTTCTATGTGGCAAAAAATATACTGCCACCATGAGTACATACAGATCCGACCCGTGTGGGCAGTGTGGCGTCCATATAGTCAGTTATTGGCATTTACTAGACCAAATGCAGAATCTGTTAAGAGTTGGAGATCTTCTTTCCAATACAGAAACTAATGCTCCCCATTTGATCCAGTGCACGCAACTGTAGACCTGAATAGGCGACTCCAATATACGGAGGAAGTTAGGACATACTGGCTTATTATTATTCATGTTCACAATCTGTGAAAACAAACTGGACAACATAGGTCCTACCGTCCTTGTAATTCCAGATTTTCCACAGACCTTATTCGGCATTAAAGCCCGATCATGTGACCTTACTGCTGAGGGTACAATCACCCGACATCTCTTGTAGGATCATCCCTGCTTAAAAAGTGCTAAAAATAATGAGCGTATTCACAGGAATGTCAAAATCACCCACTGTCCTCACGGTCCGTCTTCTGGAAACCACCACCGGCTTTAGGAGTCATGAAGCTGCTAAACCAAGTGGTCAGTCCATCCGTTTGATAAAGAAATATATAGATATACGATACTTCCAGTTTCAATGTCAAGTAGGAGCCGCACACAGGATTCTTTTTGCAGCCTTTATTTTTTCTTTTTTTCTTGTGGGGTCTTACAAAGTGGAGGGTGCGGGAGGGAGGACGGGGGAGCAGCCTATACTACGGCCGTTTCACACCGTCAGTCGTGCTTCTACGACTGCAAAAAGAATCCTGTGTGTGGCTCCTACTTGATATTGAAACTGGAAGTGACGTTGTGCTGCTTACAGGAGGCCAGGCACCAGGATTACAGTGTGTGCAGCAAGGAGGAGAGAAGTTCTGACTCCAGGGGGCCCCCCAGGAACACTGGTATCAGCGTAACCGCAACACTTTTGGTGGTTAGATCGCCTTCGTCCTTCAGTTCTAAATAGGCGAAGTCGTGAACAACATCGTTGTCAAGGTGTCACACACACCCATGCTGCAGGTTGGACAGTCGATCAATGACTGATTTAGGGTCGTGATCATAAACCTCCGATCAGCCGACTTATTGTTGATCGTATGTACGTGTCACATGCAACGACGTTGTTACGACGTCGTAGCAACGCCCCAATAGCTTTGTGATGGTGGGTTTACACACACCAATTTATCTGTTCAATATCTGAACCAATCTCTGGTTGCAGTGAAATCATGGATACATTGCTCCATGTTGTCCACAGCCACAAAATGGAGCAATGTATCCATGATTTCACTGCAACCAGAGATTGGTTCAGATATTGAACAGATAAATTGGTGTGTGTAAACCCACCATGAGAGCTTTTGATGTGCAAAAGTGAGAGCTTTGTGATGTTGGTCTACCAGGCAATGCTCCCTCCTAGACAGAATCCTATTCCACACTGATGATGGACAATACCCCGAAACAGCTGTGTGTGGATGGATACCAGGCTTTGGTAATTCCCTTGTCATATCCTTAAGCTTGTAACTAAGCAGGATAGTGACTGAAAGGGCCACTTAATATGGTGGTTATGGTGGTCTCTGCAAGGAGTCCACCCCAGGGCTAGGCCCTTCCCTGGAGGGTTATCTGGCTAGTCCTGTGTTTGAGCCTCTTAAACGAGGCTCCACGGACACCATTTGCATATTCAAATTCCCAGGGGGCAATGCACCATGGATTTCACTGTGTTTGAGCACTTTAGCCAGCTGCCCACAGTGTTTTCCTTGACTGGTCTCCCTGAGATCATTGAGAGCTTTGTAATGATGGCCGAAAGTATTGGCACTCTTGAAATAGTTTCTGAAAATGAAGTGTTTCTCCTAGAAAATGATTGCAATGACACATTTTATCATACACGTTTATTTCCTTAGTGTGTATTGGAACAATACAACATATAAGAGAAAAAATACAAATTGGAGATTATTTTACACAAAGCCCCAAAAATGGTCCAGACACAATTGTTAGCACCTTTCCAAAATTGTGCATAAACCTCTTTATTTCAAGCATGTGATACTCATTCAAACTTGCCTGTGGCAAGTAACCGGTATGGGCAATATAAAAATCTTGCCTGAAACCAGATATAAAGGCGAGAAGTTGACTCACTTGTTCCATTGTGTGTCGGTGTGTGCCAGACTAAGCCCAGAGAACAGAAAGTAGAGAAGATACCGTAACTGTCTGAGAATTTGAGAACCAAAATTGTTGAAAAATATCAACAATCAAAAGGATACAAGTCACATTGAAGAAAGAGGCACTCACCCGGTGATAGTTGTTCCTCAGTGGATGACTAATCAGCATTAAGGTACAGGGTGCTGGGGAGGGGGTGTCGGAGGTGCCAATGACGGCACCGTTTCGGATCAACTGATCCTTCGGCTGGTCTTGGCCAAGACCAGCCGAAGGATCAGTTGATCCGAAACGGTGCCTGCGTTTGCACCTCCGACACCCCCTCCCCAGCACCCTGTACCCTAATGCTGATTAAAGTCATCCATTGAGGAACAACTATCACCGGGTGAGTGCCTCTTTCTTCAATGTGATTTTACCTCTCAGGCTGTTATAAGACTGTGCACCCCGGTTTCTGCTGCAGTTGACACTGCTGATACCGCTACTTTGGATCTTAAGTGATCGGTGCCCCGCTATTCTGCCTCTCAAGAGGATACAAGTCTACCTCCAGAGATCTTGCTGTTCCTTTGTCCACGGTGCCTAACATATTTAGGAAGATTACAACTCATGGCACTGTAGCTAATCTCCAGGGACGTGGATGACATAGAAATATCGATGAAAGGTTGAAATGCAGGATAGTCTGGTGGATAAGCAGCCTAAGTTCCAAAGAAATTCTAGCTGGCTGTTTTGCAGGCTCAGGGTGCATCATTGTCAGTGCCAATTATCCATCGACATTTGAATCAAATTGCGAGAGAACCAGGAGGACCCCACTGCTGACACAGAGACATAAAAAAGCTAGACTGCAGTTTGCCAAAATATATGTGAGTAAGCCAAAATCCTTTTGGGAAAGCATCTTGTGAACCGATGAGACCAATATAGAGCTTTTTGGTAAAGCGCATGATTCTACTGTTTACCAAACATGGAATGTGGCCTACCAAGAAAAGAACACAGTACTCACGGCCAAATATGGTGAACGCTCAAAGATATTTTTGGGGTTGTGTTGCTTTCTGTGCCACTGGGTGCCTTGACTGTGTGCAAGGCATCATGAAATCTGAATATTACCAGATTATTTTGGGTTACAATGTAGTGCCCAGTAGCAAAGCTGGGTTTGCGTCATAGGTCATGGGTCTTCCAGCAGGACAATGAACCCAAACATACATCAAGAAGCACTCAGAAATGGATGCAAACAAAGTGCTGGAGAGTTCTGAATAAGTCAGGATCTAAATCCCATTGAATTGAGATCTTAATATTGCTGTTAGGAAAAGGCTCCCTTCAAATATGAGATCTAGAGTAGTTTACAAAAGAGCAGTCCTAAATTCCAGTTGAGATGTGTGAGATGCTTGTGATGGTTGTGATTGATGCAGTTATTTATTCCAAAGGGTGTGCAACTAAATATTAAGGTGAGGGTGCCAATGTTTTTTTTCTGCTTTTTTTTTTTTTTGCATTGTTCCAATTCTCACAAAGGAAATAAAAATGCATATGATAATGTGTAATAGTAAATTTGCACTTCAGTAAGGAAGTGGAAAAACTCCAGCACCACATTTAAGCAGCTCCTCAAAGTCATAATCACTTTCCAACAAGCTTTTTAATACAACTAAGGGATTTGTGCCAGATCAGAACCCCAAACTGCAGACGCTGTGTTTCAGGGTACCTGCCCCTCATCAGTGTAGTGTGTGGGATATTCTGATCTGGCTGTGTGAGTGGGCTAAGACAAGGTCTGGGAACTTGCTATCTACCTTATAGAGACAGCTAAGTAGGTAAGGAGATTGTAGCCACTATTACACATGTGTAATAGTAATAATTTTCTGGGAGAAATAAATGATTGTCTTTACCGATTTCAAATCTGCCAAAACCTTTTAGCCCTGACTATAAGTAACATTTTAGCAGTTTTCCTCCTTGAGCAGTGACTACCGTATATACTCGCGTATAAGCCGAGTTTTTCAGCCCAAAAATTGGGCTGAAAAGTCTCCCCTCGGCTTATACGCGAGTATATACGGTATATTAAAAAAAAAAAAAAAATCTCAAGGGGTAGTATACAGCAGCCCCAGGCCCCCCTCACTTTTTGGCGCCCCCACCTCAGGATGGAGCCCCCCCGCACGCAGCGCTGCGCTCATACATTACCAGCCTGTCAGCTGTCATCCTCCGGTGGCGGATCGCGGCTCCCGGCTCCGGCTTCCATCTTCTTCTGTGTCTTCCTGCATGTCACATGACCGGCCGGCGTCGCGATGACGTCATCGCTATGAGCCCCGGTCACAATGCAGGAAGACACAGAAGAAGATGGAAGCCGGAGCCGGGAGCCGCGATCCGCCACCGGAGGATGACAGCTGACAGGCTGGTAATGTATGAGCGCAGCGCTGCGTGCGGGGGGGGGGGGGCATCCTGAGGTGGGGGCGCCAAAAAGTGAGGGGGGCCTGGGACTGCTGTGTACTACCCCTGGGGCTGCTGTATACACCCCTGGGGCTGCTGTGTATATACCCCTGGGGCTGCTGTGTATATACCCCTGGGGCTGCTGTGTATATACCCCTGGGGCTGCTGTGTATATACCCCTGGGGCTGCTGTGTATATACCCCTGGGGCTGCTGTGTATATACCCCTGGGGCTGCTGTGTATATACCCCTGGGGCTGCTGTGTATATACCCCTGGGGCTGCTGTGTATATACCCCTGGGGCTGCTGTGTATATACCCCTGGGGCTGCTGTGTATATACCCCTGGGGCTGCTGTGTATATACCCCTGGGGCTGCTGTGTATATACCCCTGGGGCTGCTGTGTATATACCCCTGGGGCTGCTGTGTATATACCCCTGGGGCTGCTGTGTATATACCCCTGGGGCTGCTGTGTATATACCCCTGGGGCTGCTGTGTATATACCCTTTAGGGCTGCTGTATATACCTTTTAGGGCTGCTGTATATACCTTTTAGGGCTGCTGTATACTACCACTGGGGAGGCTGCTGTATACTACCACTGGGGAGGCCTGTATACCACACTGCTGGGGGCTGTATTCCTGTGCTGGGGTCCACCCTCGGCTTATACACGAGTCAATAGGTTTTCCCAGGTTTTGGGGCAAAAGTAGGGGGTCGGCTTATACACGGGTCGGCTTATACACGAGTATATACGGTATTTGTTTTCTACATTTTGATGGTATTACATTTTTGTTGTTTTGCTTCCATTTTAGAGGATGAAAGTCTGCTGTCACTGACTAGATCTGGATTGACACGTATCCTCCACACATAGCCATGCAGACAGATGTCAATACTACTGAAGAGCTGCAATTTCATGTTCCACGCAAATGCCGGAAAGTAAGCACCTTGATTTCTGATGCTACAGTATGCACGAGGGTTCAATGAAAAGTAATGCCTCCACCTTCGTAACTTGGGTTTCGATTGGAATATTTTAATAAATCAAACTCAGAAATAATATTTAGAATGTGCTCTTTAGTTACCAATATTCACTTTACCACATAATCACCAGACAATTGGATACACTTCTGCCAACAATTAACAAGTTTTCTGAAACCATCATGGAAGAAGTTGGTACTCTGTACTCTGTCAAAAATAAAAAAAAACACCAAAAACGGATTAGGAATGTAAAGTGTAAACATAGTGTCTGAGCTTTTAGGCTATGTAGTGAGCAGTGATAGTTACAGCTAGAGATGAGCAAACCTTTATAAGTTCGGTTCGCATTGCTGAACTTCCTGGTGTTGAGTAAACCTGTTTGGGTTCAGAGTTCAGGTACTTAACATTAGTGATGAGCGAGCACTAAAATGCTCAGGTGCTCGATGCTCTGGTCGATTATCTCGAGATGCTCGGGTGCTCGACCCGAGCACCGAGCCCAATGCAGGTCAATTAGTGACAGGCTCCGCCCACAGACTTCCAGCTATAAAATGAGTGTTTCTGGGAAAAAGCGGAAGGGTGGGCTTTTTCAAATCGACGCAGCATACAAAAATTTGCTGTGCCCCCCAGAGGGACCCTAACAATCAATCTGCTCTCTGTGAGGTGACAGATCACTGTGTGCACTGTAGGGAGCTGTGTATTTGTGTCACATCGATAATGTTTAGTGATGAGTCCAAGCACCTCGGAGCTGCTCGTTGAGCATCCCGAGTATCAGGATACTCATGCAAGTACCGAGTAGCTGCAAGCATGATCGCTCATCACTACTTAACATTTACAGAGCTCTGCAGTATGCATCGCTATGGTCGGGTACAATTGGCGCTTGGCCCAGTGTGAGCCACGTGCAGTGTTAGATTGACTTACACTGGGCTTAAGACCACCGTTTTTGGATGAAGTGTGTGTCCAAAATTAATTATGAGGAAAAAAAAAAAAAAAAGCCCTCCCACCTACGAAGTGTTTTACTTATGTTTCCTTATGGCTGCCTGTGTGTGGGCAGAGAGCTGAACTGACAATCAGTGACTTCCATTGACATTCGGGTCATGTTTGGGGTCACGAACTGGGGGTCAAAATGTTCAACTGCACCGCCCGAAGTCGAACTTTAAGGGTGCGTTCACACATTGCGTATTTGCTGTGTATTTTACGTGAGTGCTCTTTCAGTTTTTGTAGCCAAAGCCAGGAGTGGCTGATTAAAACCAGCAGTGGGTGATTAAATACAGAAGTGGAGCACTTGCTTCTATTAGACTTTTCCTCTGATTGTTCATTTCCTGGTTTTGGCTACAAAAACTGCAACAGCACTCCCATAAAAATACGCAGCAAATACGCAGTGTGTGAACGAACCCTTAGACTGGAATCACACTGTCCGAGTGACATGCAAGTCACTCGGACAAGTCTCAGATGAGTGACTCGAAATGGCCTCGCCCCTGTCAGGACGGGAGTGTGGAGCTGCTTAAAGACACAAGCAACTGACAATCCCATCCAGAGAGGGGGGAGGCCATTCTGAGTTGGCCATCCGAGATTCGTCTGAATGACTTGCATGTCACTCGGACAGTGTGATTCCAGTCTTAAATCAGAACTGTCATATGCTGTAGCACATAACCCGATCTGGATGAAACCACAAGTCCCCACACACGTCCGGAACTCCATTCCAAATGCATTGCCGCAATTTTGCCACATCCGTTTTTTCAATGAAAGTGAAATTCTGACGGATTTGTAAAACGCAGTGTGAAAGTAAGAAGAAAACCTGAAGTAGAAGAAGACAGAAATGCCTGAACTGAACACTAAGGCAGATGTGAGAGTAGCCTTAGGTCATTCATTTATTTGTAATTCAGTCTGTTTTCTTTTACTTTCTTCTTTTGAACACATTTATGTTTACCCCTCTTTTGTCTTTACACATGCAGATGTCTGTGCAGGGCGAAGAATATGAAGAGATTAACAATTTAGAGTATGACTATGGGGCAGAATATGAGAATGTAAGTGGTCTTCTATTTTCTTTGTAATGTCCATGGTAATATTTGAGTGAAAGTGACTTTATATCATTTGTATTTCTCCAGTCCACCTTGATATGTCATGAATTGAATATTGTATTATATTTCTTTTTATGATCCGTTTCTCAGTTTTTGTAGGACATACGTTTTAGACTACCACTATAGAGTTAGTCCAGTAGGTGATAGCCCCTACCCTCTTTTATAGTTTTATTCTGCACATCCTTACTCACTAGATTTACAGCTCTTTATGTGGGCTGATAAACTGTGCTGAAGTGATGTTGTTCTTCATTGTAATCCTGCCTATGGGAAGTTTTATCTTATCTTTAGGGTTATTTAAGAATATGAAATCTACAAGATTTTATTTTATTTTTTTCTATATAAATGGTGAAATAGTGAATTAAAAAAAAAAAGCACATCCCTGCTTATTTGCTTCAGCGGTTACATGCTGACAGCTAGGAAACAGAAATCGGTGGGACAGCCGTAGCTTCAGCACTGGATTGCCAAAAGGAAAGAAGAGATTATTATTATTTATTTTACTTTACCATTTGCCGCTGTTTAAAGAAAATGACGTTGAGAAACCAATTTAGTTACTTAATGATTGCATATTATGTGTGTTTGTTCCAGCTTTGATAAAACATTTGCAGATTTAGAGTATGTTTACTTGTACTGGAATTACTGCAGATACTGTGCGTAACAATTCTGTAAGAATCCACATGCAAATCTGCACCAAATAGTGTGGAATTTACTTGTGATTCCCTTGGGACAGCTCCCTTGGAGCATCTGGACATTCTTGTCTCATCCCCTTTCAACCCCACAATTCCTGTGCAATACCAATACATCCCCCTTCTGTTAACCTCCTTAAACTTGGGGTGTGTGTGTATATATGTATGTATATGTGTGTGTGTGTGTGTGTGTATATATAGTCCAGAATATGGAGCAGCAGGTATCGCTGGTAATCCCGGGTGCAAAGCGATCTCCACAATCCTCAATGTGTCTCAATGTACATACAAAATAAAATCGCAGCACTCCCTTGGAGACGTTCAGTGGTGTTTATTCCAGCTTGCAAATAGGTACAATGGCATTGTCTCCAAGGGAGTGCTGCGATTTTTTTTGTGTGTGTGTGTATGTATATATATATATATATATCTCTTGTCATTTTATACTGTATATATTTGAGTATACGCCGAGGCCCCTAATTTTACCTCCAAAAACTGGGAAGACGTATTGACTGAATTATATGCCTAGGGTGGGAAATGCAGCAGCCCCTCATCACTGTATATAGCCCCTCATCCTAGTATATAGCCCCCCCCCAAACTGGTATATAGCCCCTCAAAACTGTATATAGCCCCCCCATTACTGTATATGTCCACCATCACTGTATATAGCACCCCTATCATTGTGTATAGCCCCCATCACTGTATATAGACCCCATGCTGATACATGCCCCCATCACATTATATGCCCACCATGCTGGTACATGCCACTACAATATTGCACTCTGGATTTTCCACCAGCAACTCCATTAGGTGAAGAACGTTTACATTATATAGTAATCCTCACCTTTTCAAACTTCTTTCGCCACATGTATAAATGTCCTTGACTAGTCGAAAAGTGTGCAGTGTAGGAGTACCAGTCCCTCTCCGTCTGCCGATAGAGTACCCACTGACTCCTGATAGAGATCTCTGATCTGACCCCACCCAGGACTCTGGGTCCAGCGGGCGCTTGTGAACGCCGAGATTTTGGGCATGTACACTGTGACCTCCAAGTCTGTGTATGTACCTGTACAATGGAAATCTAACTACATTCCTACATGACTTGTCTGTCTGTAATACATGCTTTTTCGACTTGATAAAGTCTTTTGGCTATGCGGGAAAAGAAAAAAAGTTGAGTATCTCAATATACTGTAAACTTTCTCCACACAATGGGCTTTCCTCTAATCAGGGTGTGACAGCAGGTGTTCCTATGTAATCTTGAACGGCTTGATGTAGGAGCAGAGACCCTGATTCCAGTGATGTTATGTACTTGCCTGCTTGTTGTAGTTTCAATAAAATCAGTGTTTTATCAGTAGAGGATTTTCACTAATGGGCTAATTCTCTCATGCCATGATGTCCTCTCCCCAACTGATTGGCAGCTTTCTGCCTATGTACAGTGCACACAGAAAGCTGCCAATCAGTGGGTGGGCGAGGTTACATAGAAAAAAATATTCAACAAACTAGTGCATCTACAACAGACAAACATGGCAGAAATTTTGTATAAAGTTCACCAAGCATCTCAGTAAGGGCCCTTTCACATCAGCGGTAATCGCTGATTGCGGCAGTTGCGGTGAAAAAAACGCAACTGCCGCGACAACCGCATAACGGCCGCACTTGCGGTTCACCTGCGGCAAGCCCCATGCAATGTCTATGGGGCTTGCGGCAGGTGCGGCAAGTGCAGTAGAGTTGCAATTTCGGCAGATGCGGCCGTGAAAAAACCACGGTCAGCCGCGGTTTTCTCGCGGCTGCAAGTGCCGAAATCGCACTTGCCGCACACTTACCACAAGCCCCATAGACATTGTATGGGGCTTGCCGCAGGTGAACCGCAAGTGCAGCCGTTATGCGGTAATCGCGGCAGTTGCGTTTTTTTTCACCGCAACTGCCGCGATCAGCTATTACCGCTGATGTGAAAGCAGCCTAAGGGCCCTTTCACATCAGCGTTTTTTTTTAAATCGCGGCAGATGCGGTGAAAAAACCGCATCTGCCGCGATTACCGCATACCGGCTGCACTTGCGGCGCGGTTGCGGTTTTTTCCATGCAAAGTATAGGCGGACTTGCGGCAGGTGCGGCAAGTGCGGTTTTGCACTTGCGGCAGGTGCGGCCGCGAAAAAAACCGCGGTCAGCCGCGATTTTTTTCGCGGCCGCACCTGCCGCAAGTGCAAAACCGCACTTGCCGCACCTGCCGCAAGTCCGCCTATACTTTGTATGGAAAAAACCGCAACCGCGCCGCAAGTGCAGCCGGTATGCGGTAATCGCGGCAGATGCGGTTTTTTCACCGCATCTGCCGCGATTTAAAAAAAACGCTGATGTGAAAGGGCCCTAAGTGACACATCGATGAATTCAGGGTCTCTGCTCCTATATTATACTGCTCTCAGATTACATAGCAAACATCTGGTGGCAAATTCCCTTTTAAAAACAGATGCAGCCATATAGTTAGTTTACAGGTGTTGAATCAGCTGTCAGGTCATTATTCCAGAATAATCAGTAGAATAAGTCATCAATATGTGAACTACTTGGTGACCCAATACCTGTCCCTTGAATGTAGAAGGTTAAGTACAGGTTTGACAGTAGCATACATTACACAATGTATGTGGTTTCTTTGTTGCGCCCCACTTATTGCTTATAGTTGGCCCAAATGGAGCAGTTTTCAATTGATCAGTGCAGGTATCGGACCCCACTGGTCTTATGTTGATGACTTTATCCTGCGGATAGAGAATGAAGACCAGCATTCACTTTTCGCAACCATATTGTATGAAAGATTCTGATTTGGAGCCAAAATGTATCTGATCACAGACGTATATTTATAACGAGGCAATCTTCATTCCCTATTATACATATGGGGCTCCATCCCTTAACGTCAGCATCATGCATTTGAGTGTGTCGGCTGGACTCCTTCCACTATCCAATGGATAGGTCATAAATTGGTAAATCCTGGAGCCCCCCTTTAAGAAAAGGTCTTATTACAATACATAACTATTACCAATTTGTATGTATTTACCATAGATTTTATGTTAGCAGGGAGACCCAAAGAAAAGAGCCTGATCCTACAAGATCTAACATTGGGTCTCAGTGAATAAAGGATGAATAGCAAAGAACATGTAACTCTGTTTTCTTTCACAGAATATGGCATATGATCTCCCCTTGTTTTACCTATAAGCTCTACTATTTTTTTTTATTTTGTTGACCTGTCATAATGTTTACTAGAAGCAAATCATATGTACTGTCTTTCATTGGCAGGCAAGTGTCATTTCAGATGTGTCTTACACTGGAGAACAGCTGCCTACACTCACAGAAGTGCTTAGCTATTGCCAGGTATGGAAAACCTAATTACTGTGCTCCTATTCAGCGAGTCTACAAAAAAATCAAAAGTTAGCAGCAGATAAATAACTCGATCTTATATGTTATGCATTATTTTGCTTCTTTCATTGTTTTCGTTGTGTCCCTGCTATCATTCAATGTCTATGAAATCACTGGTCTAAGCAGTAGTGAAACTGGTACAGGTGCATCTCAATAAATTAGAATATCATCCAAAAGGTATTTTAGTTCAGCAATTCAATACAAAAAGTGAAAAGCATATATTATATAGAGTCATTACAAACAGAGTGATCTATTTCAATAGTTTATTATTGTTCATGTTGATGAATATGGCTTACAGCCAGTGAAAACCCAGAGTTCATAATCTCAGAAAATTTGAATAATTTACACAAAACACCTGCACATGATGGTTCAGTAGGCTACACAATCATGGGAAGACTGCTGACTTGACATATGTCCAGAAGGCAGTCATTGATGCACTCCACAAGGAGAGAAAGCCACAGAAGGTCATTGGAAATCAAGGTCCCAGAGTCTAGAGATAAAGCATGAAGAGGCCACAATCCAAGCTGATTGAGGTCTAGTGTGAGGTTTCTACAATTACTGATGGTTTGGGGAGCCATGTCATCTGCTGGTGTGGGTCCACTGTGTTTAATCGACCAAAGTCAGCGCTGCCGTCAACCAGGACATTGTAGAGCACTTCATGCTTCCCTTCGCTAACAAGCTATTTAGAGATGGAGATTTCATTTTCCGGCAGGACTTTGCACCTGTCCACTCTGCCAAAAGTACCATTACCTGGTTTAATAGCAACAGTAACGCTGTGCTTGATTGGCCAGCAAACTCGCCTTACATAAACCCCATAGAGAATCTATGGGATATTGTCAATAGGAAAATGAGACACCAGACCCAACAACGCAGACAATCTGAAGGCTGCTATCAAAGCAACCTGGGCTTCCATAACACCTCAGCAGTGCCACAGACTGATCGCCTCCATGCCACACCGCATTGATGCAGTAATTCATGCAAAAGGAGCCCCAACCAAGTATTGAGTGTATTTACTGTACATAGTTTTCATCAGGCCAATGAGCTACAAATCCTTTTTTCAGTTGGTCTATTATAAAATTCTAATTTTCTGAGATACTGACTTATGGGTTTTCATTGGCTGTAAGCCATAGTTATCAAAATTAACAGAAATAAACGCGTGAAATAGATCACTGTGTGTAATGACTCTATATAATATATGCTTTTCACTTTATGTGTAAAATATCTGAAATACAGTGCCTACAAGTAGTATTCAACCCCCTGCAGATTTAGCTGGTTTGATAAGATGCAAATAAGTTAGAGCCTTCAAACTGCAAACGAGAGTAGGATTTATTAACAGAAGCATAAATCTTACAAACTAAAAAGTAACCCTTGTTTGCAATTACAGCTAATAATCGTCTTTTATACGACCTGATCAGGCCGGCACAGGTCTCTAGAGTTATCTTGGCCCACTCCTCCATGCAGATCTTCTCCAAGTTATCTGGATTCTTTGGGTGTCTCATGTGGACTTTAATCTTGAGCTCCTTCCACAAGTTTTCAATTGGGTTAAGGTCAGGAGACTGACTAGGCCACTACAACACCTTGATTTTTTCCCTCTTGAACCAGGCCTTGGTTTTCTTGGCTGTGTGCTTTGGGTCGTTGTCTTGTTGGAAGATGAAATTACGACCCATCTTAAGATCCTTGATGGAGGAGCGGAGGTTCTTGGCCAAAATCTCCAGGTAGGCCGTGCTATCCATCTTCCCATGGATGCGGACCAGATGGCCAGGCCCCTTGGTTGAGAAACAGCCCAACAGCATGATGCTGCCACCACCATGCTTGACTGTAGGGATGGTATTCTTTGGGTCGTATGCAGTGCCATCCAGTCTCCAAACGTCACGTGTGTGGTTGGCACCAAAGATCTCGATCTTGGTCTCATCAGACCATAGAACCTTGAACCAGTCTGTCTCAGAGTCCTCCAAGTGATCATGAGCAAACTGTAGACGAGCCTTGACATGACACTTTGAAAGTAAAGGAACCTTACGGGCTCGTCTGGAACGGAGACCATTGCGGTGGAGTACGTTACTTATGGTATTGACTGAAACCAATGTCCCCACTGCCATGAGATCTTCCCGGAGCTCCTTCCTTGTTGTCCTTGGGTTAGCCTGGACTCTTCGGACAAGCCTGGCCTCGGCATGGGAGGAAACTTTCAAAGGCTGTCCAGGCCGTGGAAGGCTAACAGTAGTTCCATAAGCCTTCCACTTCCCCGGATGATGCTCCCAACAGTGGAGACAGGTAGGCCCAACTCCTTGGAAAGGGTTTTGTACCCCTTGCCAGCCTTGTGACCCTCCACGATCTTGTCTCTGATGGCCTTGGAATGCTCCTTTGTCTTTCCCATGTTGACCATGTGTGAGTGCTGTTCACAAGTTTGGGGAGGGTCTTAAATAGTCAGAAAAGAGATAATTAATCCACACATGTGAAGCTCATTGTTCTTTGTGCCTGAACTACTTCTTAATACTTTAGGGGGACCAAACAGAATGCTGGTGGTTTGAGGGGTTGAATAATAAATGACCCTCTGAATTAACTTTTAACGCTTTAAAAAAAAAAATTAAAAAAAATAAAAAAATCTTTTTGGCTGCAGTGCATTTCTCACTTCCAGGCTGATCTACAGTCCAAATGTCACAATGCCAAGTTAATTCCGCATGTGTCAACCACCTAAATCTGCAGGGGGTTGAATACTACTTGTAGACACTATAAATGTATCTTTTTGATGATATTCTAATTTATTAAGATGCACCTGTAATGGCCACTTTACACGCGGCAACAAGAAGATAGAAAACGGCAGGTGTCGGAGACAATTGTACCTTTTACCTTCAAAACACCTTGAAGTGGCTGCATGTAATTCAGGTATCTGCAAGGTGTTTTGAAGGTAAAAGGTACAATTGTCTCTGACACCTGCCGTTTTCTATCTTCCTGTTGCCGCGTGTAAAGTGGCCATAATTGTTTGAATCAACGTGTCCTTTAACAGTTACTGCATCAAGCTAACCTCTGCCTGTAATACTGTCTGAGTGCTCAGATACTATCATATAGCGGTGTTTCGCAACCTTTTTGGCCTTGGAATACCTTGACAATGCACCGTATTAAATTTTGTGGTTTTTATTTACACAAAATACCAAAAAACTGCTAAAACATGAAAAAAAAAAAACAGATGTGCAAATACCCATAGAATAATATTGGTCTATGATTTGTGCTTCAATGTTTTGTCAGACCGCATTTGGATTGAAAATAGTGACTTGTGACCTTGTTGATTTCAGGATCAACATTTTACTTTAAAATTGGAAGAAAGGAGCTTATTTTTTCAGTGTGACAACTGAGCCTGTCTCTTCTTGCATAAGACTAAAGGGGCCGTCACACGCGTCAATATCGCTGCTGCACATGACATTCCAGCGATATTGACTCATGTGACATGGTGAATCAACCAGCGATACATCACTGGTTGATGGTCGTCAGGTTTTCGGTCAGGTCCGAAAACCTGGCGATGGTCGCCCGGTGGACACGCTGCATCGCTGCGTGTGACACCGGGAGATGCCCGATCAGCCAGCTCCCAGCGCCTCTCGGCAAGCGCTGGGAGCTGGTATCCATGGTAAACAGCGGGTAACTAAGCACCACGCGGTGCTCAGTTACCCGCATGTTTACATGGTTACCAGCGATCTCGCTGGTACTGATCGCTGGGGAGTCTGCCTGTGTGACAGCTCACCAG
Organism: Allobates femoralis; assembly: GCA_033576535.1. Lineage (NCBI taxonomy): Eukaryota > Metazoa > Chordata > Amphibia > Anura > Aromobatidae > Allobates > Allobates femoralis. Next base: position 418,831,081 of record JARQOC010000002.1, read on the forward strand.
CGATCAGCCGTCAATGTCGCCAGCGATCAGATCGCTGGCGACTGACGTGTGTGATGGGGCCTTAAGCTTGATTTTTGAAAGGCAGTCTCCGTTCTTCAAGACAAAGCAAGACAGTTTGTTTGCAAAGATAAGGTTTTCTGTCCGAATTAAAGGCTAAAATGTAACACTGTGCCTCATAGGTATAAAATAAATACATCGTGCCTCTTGAATATACTACTGATATACTGTGCCTCATGAGATTAGAAGGTGTGCAACATGACTGCAACTTTGAATGTTAAAAAATGTGTATTATACCCCCAGATATTGACAAAAGAATATACTGTGCCCCCTTTTAATATTTGAAAAGAAAGATACTGTGCCATGTGAATATAATAAAAAAAAAAATCTATATAAATAACATGTGTTGCCTCCTTTCCTGGATTTTAATATCTATAACAGGAAGCTTTGCCAGTATACTGTGTTCCCCAGGACCTGGAATGACAGAAGAAAACACACATTGCTCTCATGTGGAATGTCTGCGAGGCCTGCATTTCTCCCCATCTTTGGCTGCGTGACACAGAATTTATGACTTGAATTTATGAATGCATGGTGACACAAAACAAGAAGACGCTCACAGCTTCCTGCAACGCAATGCAATCCAGTTGTGTGTTAAAGACATGGAAGCAATGGTCTGATTCCAGTGCTGCAGAAAACCATGAGCAGCTTACTTTCCAGTGTCTTACATGCAGGGTTGGCAACAAGGCTGTGGAGTTGGTAAGAGTGGCGGGTAGTCATGAGCGAGCATGCTCGGCGTTACTCGCACGAGTATCCCGGTACTCTGGATGCTCGGCGAGCACCGAGTACCGCCAAGATGCTCGAACTCTTCAATAATAATTATCGCTCTGACACAAATACACAGCTCCCTTCAGTGCACACAGTGAGCTGGCACCCTCACAGAGAGCAGATTGATTGTTAGGGTCCCTCTGGGGGGACAGCAAGGTGTTGTATGCTGCGACGATTTGAAAAATCCCCCCTCCCGCCCTTTCCCAGCAACACTCGTTTTATAGCCGGAAGCCTGTGGGCGGAGCCTGTCACTAATTGACTTACGTCGAGCACCCGAGCATTTTAGTGCTTGCTTTTCACTAGTGGCGGGGTGTGCGATAGAGCAGGAAGGGACACTAGGCTGATGAACAATCCAAAAGATTTAGTTGAACAGGGAAAATGGAGCAGCACAAATGAAGGTAATTGTGCAGTGTCCATAATGAGTCCACAACAGTAGAAACAAGTCTGGGGGCGCCACCCAGTAATCCATCCCCAGGGAAAAAAAAATAGTCCTTGGATGAGTTCAAAGGATCCAGCATGTGAGGGACACAACACAATCCCATGAGGCAGCTTCTAACCATCAATAGACAAACACCAGGAGCTGGCCGTAGCCTCAGCTCCCAGCCCTTCGAAGTCACCACAGCAACTGACTGGGCCAAACACAAGTCTATTGTTTTGTCTCCTTGGTCAGCCTCTGGATGGGGGAAGGATTCAAACCTACTTTTGAACATTTGGCGACAGGCAGAAGTCAAGACTCCATTCTGTCTCATGTTTGTGTATTGGAGTTACCCCCTGCTGAGAAGAACAAAGAATCCCACTAGATACTGTGACCCCAAACCCAAAGTAAATCTACAGTTGCTTTGGGGATAATTCTTCATTTGCCTTCAACCAACTCAATGACAATTCCAAGTCTTTTCTGGATCGCCTGAGGCTGAACCACATGGGTATCGGCTAGTGTGAGAAATGCCCCTGAGTCACAAAATCCAATAAGTCTTTGTGTATCCAGCACAACCTCCTGCAAGTGCTTACCCCGATGGGAGGAATCCTCATAGCTACAGGCTGCACCCCATTAACACCTAGTGGTTCAATATGGGTGGGGGAGTCACTAGGCCAGTCCTTGCATAATGGTGACACTCTTCCTCCATTCAACTTGATTGTAAATAATTAATAGCCTGACTGGGTACTGGATCATTCTTCATTTGACTAGCTGGGCAGATGGATTGCAGATGCCCAGGCTGCCCACATCTTTAACATCTGCACTTATTTCACTCCTTCCAATTTGCATTCTGGGGTTGGGGTTAAGGGAACCTGGAGGCCGGCACCCACCTGAAGGTGCAGGAGGTGGTTATTTGGTTTGAGGACAACTCCTCCACTGGATAGCTGGGCATATAGCCTGCATATGCCCAGGATGCTCATAACCATAACACCTGCACTCTGCTACTTTCTCTCTTCATAGCATTCCAGAATATGAGGAAGGAGTACTGGAGGCACAGTCACATGGGTATCAGCATGAGGTGGTGGCTTAGGGTGACGGTGAACAATGGGGACAGAAGGACAAGGGACCACTGATGTTGGGGTGCTGGTAGGCTCTCTCACCCTCCAGCATGCTTGTCCCACTGCGGCTTGATGGTGAAAGCCTCATTATTTAAAGCAGTAGCTTGTTCCACTGTCAGCTGGTTTCCTCTCAAGCACACATTCCCGGATCTCAGCGGGCATTTGACTAGAATTGTTAGGATGACCTGGAGGAAGGTCAACCAAGTTAAGGCTCCTTCTCCTTCCAACCAGCGGTTACATGCTTGCTTAATCCTATGAGCATACATTTTCAAAGTGACCTCCCATTACAGGCTAAAGTTCAGAAAGGAGTACTGTGTCTTTAGTTACTGCATCATGTTCCAGGATGGTCTCTTGAATATCCCCATACTCGCAGTTCCACCGAGTGTCCATAGCTCTATAAACTTCAGCAGCTCCACCCTCTAAGAGCCCCACGAGATGTCTGACCCGCTTCCTTTCTGGGACTTCCATTAGCCAACATTGATGTTCGAAGACCTGGAAGAAGCCCTCAATATCGCCTGCAGACTCATTAAAGTCCAGACTGAATTCTGTCTACAGGTTTGTGTATTGGAGTTACTACCTGCTGAGAAGAACAAAGACCAAATCCCCGACTATATGCAGGACAGGAAACACTAAAGCAGGTTACGATTACATTACATTTCATAGAGTACATGAACAGAGGTGGGGGACGGACACACTGTTACAGTAAGCCAAATCTCTGATTCAGACTCCCTCAATTTCCCTTACAAAGACTCCACAACTCGACTGCCTCATACATGCTCATGTTTAAGTGATGCATTTACTATAGATCAAAATCATAACATCAGGCTTTTCATCATCTTTATTATGGTACAATAATCTATCTATTTAGATAGAATATAAAATATATTTATTAGAATGCAACTATAGAACACAAGACTTTAATAAATTGTAAACATGCGAAACAATATGCAGTAAATAGGAAAAAACGGTTTTCAACTAAAAACTGAATAACAATTATGAAGTCTGAGTTTTTCCTGAGAACTGCTATTGCCTTCATCACATCCACTTTCATAGATGGCCTTAAATCTGACCTGATTTATTTTAAGGCTAGAAAACGACCTCTTTACACCAATTTGGTTGGTGCAAAAATGGTAACCACATGGGCAAAATCACAATTTTAGGGTATAACCGATTTTTTTTTTTTTTTGTTCAGTTTTGATAAATGGGTTGAACTTTTTTACTTTTTTGAGAGCAAGTGAAATTTTTTTCTGAAATATGGTTTATCTCATTGCTATGGGAGTGGAATCCTATTCACTGCGGCAACACTTTGTCCACTCCATTTTGTCCAAATACTTTTCAAAATAAGACTGCTTACCTGATGAGGCTGAAGATATGGCAGTAGTAGCCGTGGCAGAACCCAAGTCCTCTTGTTCTTAGCAGTCCTGTAGATCATTCATCCTAACTGCTACCTCAGTCAGAGCTTCTTTTACTTTAGTAAGCGATTGATCATCCCGTAATATATGATGACTTGGGTTCACATAAACAGCTGCCAGAAGAATTGTATTTTCTAATAGCGGTGTCTCTCCATTTCATTGAAGAAGCAATGCCATCTGCAAATAAATCTCTTTGGGACATGCAAAAATGCCAGGAGTTAAATCCTCTTTTTGTAATTTTTTTAGTCTCTCTGTAAATGTGTGACAAAGCAATTCCTTCAATTCTTTCACCGGTGTCCATTCACCTTCATTTAGGGTTACCTGATGGTTGACCATATCTACAAGAAAGGGTTTAAGCTCAAGCAATCGCTCATTCACTAAATAGGCTCTGCCCCAAGTGGCTTGATCGACAATTACGTATCACTTTCCCAGGCCATCTTTCAACTAAAAGCCTAAATCCTTAGATCAGGAATAGAACAGACGTTTATAGGACATTTCATTACTTTCCCAAATTATGAAAAAAAAATATTGAATGCATACCAAATTGAACTACTGGACCCAATTTATTATATATTTTAGGAGTCTGAACCTGTCAATCTCATTCCAAATTCACGACACTGCCAACTTTTTTTTTTTTTTTTTTTCCTTGACCTCTCCTACTTTAACTGGGTTGTAGCAGCATTCCTTGTGAGGTTCCATCATCACTCCAGGATGATGCTGCACCTTGGTTGGGAATTTTTGGCTTGTACAAACCCCAAGAATAGCAAAATAAATTCCCTTGGCGATAACTGCTAATCAGCGTGGAGTATGTGAAGCCTACAGATTTCATGTGTTTTGTTTTTCATAAAACAGTTCATATGTATATATTTATTTAACTATTATATATAATATACCGTTCCTTTAAATTGGGAGAATGAAATGAAATAATGGCTACCAAAGTGACAACTGATTGCAATTTTGTATCATTTTAGGCAGTGTATGAAATGGTCCTTAAAATGGATAAAAAGATGGATATTCTCCAGAGGAAGGTATCTGAGATGCACCAGGCTCAGATGAAACCACATTTCAAGCCTGTGAGTGACAGTTTTTGTTTATTTTTAGTTCTTGATTATAACTTTTTAGCTACCTATTTTTATTTGCTACTTGCCCATATATCTTAGCTGTCAGTGGACAAACGTTTTCCATGCACTACCAAACCCATAAATGTTGGGCTATTTTATGAGTCAGGTGGTCCCCGTACATATTGGATGGTCAGCTGGTCTTGTATAAATCTGTGGGGAATCTGCCACCCCGTTTTATATATTTTAACATATTAATGTGGGCAAAGAGGTAATAGAGTGCTGAAAAAAATCTTACCTGTATGCCTCATATCAGATGCCTTCTTGTGGAAAAAAGTAATCTTTTATCCCTCCTATGTAAATGAGGTCTTCCAGGATATGGGGCAGTTGCTGCCCAGAAAATAGCGCTGCCTCCTTGCTTCATTAGCGTATCTGTCGCCTCCCATCAGCGTCACAATATCCCTGCGATGTATAGTTTTAGTCCTGAAATCCCACGCCTGCCGAAGTATTTTTTTATTATTATTTATTTATATAGCGCCATTAGGTTCCATGGCGCTTTACATGAGGATAAGGCAGACAAGGACAAGTACAGTAGATGTAGACAATCAGGTCATACAGGTACTAGAGGGGAGAGGACCCTGTCCACGAGGGTCTCACAGCCTAGAAGGGGCGGGGGGGGGATACAATAGGATGGGGGAAGTGCCGGTCGTGGGGCGGCCGACCGGGTCTCGTGGCAGGTTGTAGGCTTGTCGGAAGAGGTGAGTCTTCAGGTGACTCTTGAAGGTTCGCAGGGTGGGAGAGTGTCTGACGTATTGGGGCAGAGAGTTCTAGAGTATGGTGGATGCACGGGAGAAATCCTGTATGCGGTTGCGAGAAGAGGAGTACTTAGTCACCGGTGCCTGTGCAGAAGAAACATGGAGATAATGCCCATAGAAGCATGGAACACTCAAGTGGAACATCGGCAATTGCGATGCGCAGGCACAGGAGTTCGGGACCACAACCAGGTATTACAGGGATACTGTGACAGGAAGGTGACAGCTACACTACTGAAGCAAGGAGGCAGCACTATCTTCCGAGCAGCATCCACCCTTAAGCCTGAAAAACCTCATTTACATAGAGGGCTAAAAGCTGATTTTTCCACAAGAAGGCATCTGAGACGAGGCATAGAGATATGATTATTTTCAGCACTCTGTTACCTGCATGCCCATATTGATAGGTTATTTACTTCAAATGGGAGACAGATTCTCCTTCTGTCAGAAGGATAAGCCGTCCAAAGTTGTCTATATGAGAATACTATAGATCATAGGAAGCTAAAAAAAAAGTGATGCTTTGATATATGCGATCCAATATGTTATTCCAACACATTTGCTGCAGTTCTCACAGCTGTGCTGTATTGCAGCAATATTTTAACACTAATTGCCTTTGAGATTAAAGCAGAAGCCCTGAGGAGACAATCTCCCAGTAAAATAACCCCTATACTCCCCTCTGGTGTTGACATTGGCTTTCCAGGGCTATAAGTAGGGCTGTGGAGTTGGTAAGCCAAATGGTATAGAATGGTGGTTGGGGGTTATTGCCCAGTATTATAAATGTACATATCTTTTTATTACAATTTTTTCATTTTTATGCAGGATACAGTTGGACCCTTTAAGTTTGCTGGTTAAATTGGGGTGTCTGTCCTTGTGTGGTGCACTGATATAGTGCTGATTTAATTTTATGGGTGTCACTAATAGGCTTCAAGCCAGACATGTGCATTACACTCATCTGTGTCACTTGTGCACTATGCAGGGCTCGTGTGTGCTATAATACTAGACAGCCATCCCCTCCATTATTTGCAGGTTTGTGAGTGGTGGCTTCATAAGCATTTGCACCTGTGCGGCCCATCTTTATTAGGGGGGTCTGCTGTATTTTGTGTATAGGGACCTGGTGTGGATAAGTAAGGCTGCTAGATTTCTGTGATGGTGTTTGTTTTATTTTTCTTATTCGTGTCCCTCTGTGAGTTGCCCCTCATTAAAAAGCCAGCATTTTGTGCTACTGGTTATATAGTAGTACTATGTTTTAATTTTTATCAGTGGATATTTATGAATTTATCAATGAAAATTGTAGTCATTTTGTCATTTCATGTGTGTATACACTGTGTGCAGAATAATTAGACAAGTTGTATTGTATAGGATTATTTTTATTATTGATCAACAACTATGTTCTCAATCAACCCAAAAGACTCGTAATATCAAAGCTTAATATTTTTGGAAGTTGGAGTGTTTTTTTTTTTTGTAGATTTGGCTATCTTAGGAGGATATCTGTTTATGCTGTTAATTATTACTGTGCAGAATTATTAGGCAACTTAATAAAAACTAAATATATTCCCATCTCACTTGTTTATTTTCACCAGGTAAACCAATATAACTGCACAAAATTTAGAAATAAACATTTCTGACATGCAAAAACAAAACCCCAAAAAATTAGTGACCAATATAGCCACCTTTCTTTATGATGACACTCAACAGCCTTCCATCCATAGATTCTGTCAGTTGCTTGAGCTGCTTACAATCAACATGCAGCAGCCACCACAGCCTCCCAGACACTGTTCCGAGAGGTGTACTGTTTTCCCTCCCTGTAGATCTCACATTTTAGGAGGGACCACAGGTTCTCTACGGGGTTCAGATCGGGTGAACAAAGGGACCATGTCATTATTTTTTCTTCTTTCAGACCTTTACTGGCCAGCCACACTGTGGAGTAGTTGGATGCATGTGATGGAGCATTGTCCTGCATGAAAATCATGTATTTCTTGAACGATACTGACTTCTTCCTGTACCACTGCTTGAAGAAGTTGTCTTCCAGAAACTGGCAGTAGGTTTGGGAGTTGAGCTTCACTCCATCCTCAACCCGAAAAGGTCTCACAAGTTCATTTTTGATGATACCAGCCCATACCAGCACCCCACCTCCACCTTGCTGGCGTCTGAGTCGGAGTGGAGCTCTCTGCCCTTTTACTGATCCAGCCTCTGGCCCATCCATCTGGCCCATCAAGAGTCACTGTCATTTCATCAGTCCATAAAACCTTTGAAAAATCAGTCTTAAGATATTTCTTGGCCCAGTCTTGACGTTTTATCTTATGTTTCTTGTTCAAAGGTGGTCGTTTTTCAGCCTTTCTTACCTTGGCCATGTCCCCGAGTCTAGCACACCTTGTGCTTTTTGATACTCCAGTAATGTTGCAGCTCTGAAATATTGCAAAACTGGTGACAATTGACATCTTGGCAGCTTCACGCTTGATTTTCCTCAATTCATGGGCAGTTATTTTGTGGCTTTTTTGCCCAACACGCTTCTTGCAACCCTGTTGGCTATTTGCCATGAAACGCTTGATTGTTCAGTGATCACGCTTCAAAAGTTTGGCAATTTCAAGACTGCTGCATCCCTCTGCAAGACATCTCACAATTTTGGACTTTTCAGAGCCCGTCAAATCTCTCTTCAGACCCATTTTGCCTAAGGAAAGGCATTTGCCTAATAATTTAGCACACATTATATAGGATGTTGATGTCATTAGACCACACCCCTCCTCATTATTGAGATGCACATCACCTGATTTACTTAATTGGTAGTTGGCTCTCAAGCCTATACAGCTTGGAGTAGGACAACATGTATAAGAAGTATCATGTGATCAAAATACTCATTTGCCTAATAGTCTACACACAGTGTACGTGTGTGTGGTGTGTGTGTGTGTGTGTGTGTGTGGTATTGACACCCCGGCAATTCTATCAGATAATACTCAGTTTCTTCCTGAAAATGACTGCAATCACAAATTCTTTGGTATTATCTTCATTTAATTTGTCTTCATTAAAAAAACACAAAAAGAATTGTCCTAAAGCCAAATTGGATCAAATTCCACACCAAACATAAAAATGGGGGTGGACAAAAGTATTGGCACTGTTAGAAAAATCATGTGATGCTTCTCTAATTTGTGTAATTAACAGCACCTGTAATTTACCTGTGGCACCTGACAGGTGTTGGCAATAACTAATTCACACTTGCAGCTATTTCACATGGATTAAAGTTGACTCAACCTCTGTCATGTGTCCTTGTGTGTACCACATTGAGCATGGAGAAAAGAAAGAAGACCCAAGAACTGTCTGAGGACTTGAGAAACCAAATTGTGAGGAAGCATGAGCAATCTCAAGGCTACAAGTCCATCTCCAAAGACCTGAATGTTCCTGTGTCTACCGTGCGCAGTGTCATCAAGAAGTTTAAAGCCCATGGCACTGTGGCTAACCTCCCTAGATGTGGACGGAAAAGAAAAATTGACGAGAGATTTCAACGCAAGATTGTGCGGATGGTGGTTAAAGAACCTCGACTAACATCCAAACAAGTTCAAGCTGCCCTGCAGTCCGAGGGTACAACAGTGTCAACCCGTACTATCCGTCGGCGTCTGAATGAAAAGGGACTGTGGGGTAGGATACCCTGGAAGACCCCACTTCTTACCCCGAGACATAAAAAAGCCAGGCTGGAGTTTGCCAAAACTTACCAGAAAAAGCCTAAAACGTTTTGGAAGAATGTTCTCTGGTCAGATGAGACAAAAGTAGAGCTTTTTGGGCAAAGGCATCAACATAGAGTTTACAGGAGAAAAAAAGAGGCATTCAAAGAAAAGAACACGGTCCCTACAGTCAAACATGGCGGAGGTTCTCTGATGCTTTGGGGTTGCTTTGCTGCCTCTGGCACTGGATTGCTGTTTTGTGTGAAATGATCAATGTTTTGCTTTTTGCTTCATTCTCTTTTGCGTTTTTTCATTGAAGACAAATTAAAAGAAGATAATATACCAAAGAATTTGTGATTGCAATCATTTTCAGGAAGAAACTGAGTATTATCTGACAGAATTGCAGGGGTGTCAATATTTTTGGCCACAACTGTATAATATATATTAATAATATAATGATAGATAATGTGAGATGCACTTTGCCATTAGATGTCTACATTTTGTTTTCGAGACTTTCTTTCCTTGATATGCCTTCACATGACCTGTAAGTTCAGACATCACTGGGTTTTTCTGTATGTGCTCCATGCTCGTGAACCTGCCTGTGCTCTGGTACTGAATAGATGAAGAATGTGAAATGGGGAGGGCTCATCATACATGCTCACATTATGTATTTGCCAAATGGTAAACTACAGAGCTATCCGGAATGCAAGGGGATGCTTATATATAGTGGTGATCAAAAACTTTTTTTTTTTTTTTTTAAAGTGTGATTCCTTCTGTCTGGTTATTGTGATGAATTTAAAGTGCATGAATTTATCATCATACAAGACCTAAAATGTAACCAAAATTTTTTTTGAATATAGGTATGGTCATTTAATTAAAGAAAACTGACTGCCAAAAGTTTTGCATATACTATTTATTGATCACAACATAGAGAATAATTCATTGTTTACAATGCCATAACAAAAACTCACCAGTTGCAGCCAAAAACAAATCCAACACAGCACTTACACAGGATGCAGGCAGACTCCAATAAAAAGCAAACACAGGTGCACAATACAGGAGGTGATTTGCTATGCACAGCTCAAGGTATGCATGCATAGGATGCCATTCACATTGATTCAAATGATGCAGAGTGATAGCTACCCACCAGTCCTTCCACCAGATTAAGGGGGCAGCCCAGCACGATGCTTTTGCACCACTGGATGAATGATGCCGCATGGGGCCCAGCTGCACCCCGCAAAGATTATAAAAAAAAAAAGTGCTAGAATTTTTTTATGATAAACAAAAAATTCTTTAATGGGGCATTGGTTAGATGTTTTGGCCAAGACTCTTTAAGCTTGTAATCTATGTCAAGGATCCCCATGCTTATGAGTCATCACAAAATACTCACAAAAACTAGTCAAAAAATGACAGCAATAGTAAAACTCACCAGTTGCAGTCAATTATCCAACACAGCACTTACACTGGATGCAGTCAGACTCCAATAAAAAGCAAACACAGGTGCACAGAACCGATAAAAATCACCATCAACCTGCCAAGACATGGGGGAAATGAGTTGCTATGCACAGCTCAAGGTTTGCATGAATAGGACGCCATTCACATTGATACAAATGATGCAGAGTGTCTGATGGTTACACACAGATCCTGCCTCCAGACCAAGTGGGCAACCTAGCACGATGCTTCTGCACCACTGGATGAATGACAACCCTTGGGGCCCAGCTGCACCCTGCAAAAACCTTGGCAGGTTGATGGTGATTTTTTTAATCAGTTCTGTGCACCTGTGTTTGCTTTTTATTGGGGTCTGACTGCATTCTCTGTAAGTGCTGTGTTGGACTTTTTTTGGGTGCAACTGGTGAATTTTTCTATTGCTGCCATTTTTTGAGTAGCTTTTACAATGCCATAACCTAGTATTTTGTAGCATAACATCTAGCTTTAATTCCTGCATTGCACAGATGAGGAATTGAAGCCAGTAGGGTTTTCTAGACACCTTGAGGAACCTTGTTTCCATTTGCAAATCTGCATACAATTCATCTTTATTGCTATGGGTATGGGCCCCAACTCGTTGCCCTCACTCCTCCCAAAGGTGCTCTATAGGTTTCAAATCAGGTGATTGGCTTGGCCATTGCAACAGACGAACATTTTTCTTTGCTAACCAATTTTTGTCTAAACTGAATGTGTGCCTAGGATGATTAAAGTGAACATGTCGCACCTTTTGGGCGATATAACCTGCGCCCAACACCTTAAAGAGGATCTGTCGCTGCCCTGGTGCTTTACAAACTGAAAGCAGCCACTGAATGCAGCGTGTCTGCTGCATTCAGGGAAGGGGTCTCCCATGTTTCAACCCCCCCTTCCCTGTAATCTGTAAAGTTTAGAGATAAGAAGTTTAGAGGGACTTACTGAATTATGTAGTACTCGCTGTTCATGGTGGTGCTTCCTTCTCCAGCCTCTCTGTTCCGCCTCCTGCCTCAGACATCAGCGCCGAAGCGTGCCCTGCTGTATCCATACAGCTAATCGTAGCAGGGTGGGCTCCGGTGCTGACATTACAGGCAGGAGTCGGCACAGAGGCAGGAGGCATCACAGAGAGGCACGGGGTGGAACGACCACCATGAACTGCGAGGACTGCATAATTCAGTAAGTCCCTCTGAACTTCTTATCTCTAAACTTTATAAAGTGTTTTGTTTACAGGTTACAGGGGGGTGGTAAAACATGGGAGTCCCCTTCCCTGAATGCAGCAGACACGGTGCATTCAGTGGTGCTTTTCAGTTTGGAAGCACCAGGGGGGGTGAAAGGTCCTCTTTAAACATACTGTAATTACAATTACAATTACAGTATGTTTAAGGTGCTGGGCACAGGTACAACACCCAAAAGGGGTGACAGGTTCACTTTAAATATGGAGAGATCTGGCTCATCCACCAACCATATCAGAATCCTGACAAAGCATTGTCTAGTTGAAACATTGGATCCCTGTTTTTGAAATGTTACAATAAATAATCAAAAAACTCATTTTGCCCACTTTCATTTGTGTTGCTTAACATCATTGTCTTGTTGGAAAGTCCAGCCCTTGCTTACTTTGGTTTAACATATGGTAACATTACGTTCTTCAATATATCCTTGTATATGGTAGCATTCATATTTCCATCAATTCTATGCAGGGGTCAATGACAGATGCTGAAAATAAGCCACAAACCATGGCATTGCCACCACCATGTTTCACAGTAGGTGTTTGATATGTTACATCATTTTGTTTTCCAATTGGGCGGTATTTATAGTGCTTGCCATTATTATCAAACAGATTGAACTTGGATTCATCTGACCACAACACCTGAGACCAGTGTTCTTCAACTCCAGTCCTCAAGAGCCACCAGTGCTTGTTTTCCTTAGTATTGCACAGGTAATAAATTTATCACCTGCACAGGTGATAATTCCAGTACCTGAAAGCCTTCTTGACTGGATCTCGTGCGTTCAGCCCTACTGCTCTTAGCCCTTGCACCACACTTTGGTGTCTCATTCTTACCCCATAGTCTTCATTCATTTGACACTTGACTCTGTGCATATTTGGATTCCATAAGCTACCTATGTTAGGCAAAGTTAGACGACCGATGACAAAGTATACAAAACATTTGACCCAGCAAATGTGAAAAACTAACACGTAAAGTAATAAAATAATGTAAAACACAATATTCTTCCTTAATGCTGACAACCATTTGCTTCCGGTTTACTAAAAACACCAGGAAAATGGCATCACAACAACCAAACGGAAGTAATCTCACTTTAAAAAAAAAAAAAAAAAATTCAAAACTTTTTGTTGCCACTGTAGTTTAATCTAATATATAAAGCTGATTGTATGTGTGTGTGTGTTTGTATGGATGCCCCCGACACTGTGGGGGGTCGGAGCTATGAAAGGGCAGGGATATTTGTAGAGGTGGAGCCATGAAGGGGTGGGTCTATGTGTAAGGGCAAAGACATGAAGGGGTGGGTCCTCCCAGGAGGGGACCGCGCTATGATGCATACTTTCACATATACATACATACATACATAACCCTACATGGGCGATATTACCATATATGGACAATACTATAGATGGGCATTCTGACCATATATGGGCATTACGCCCAGGCATCGCTGGGCTCTACAGCTAGTTCTAGATGAATGTGATTGACTACCCCCGCTAGCCAAATACCTCTTTCAAGAGTAAATTAACAGGAAGCTTGGGATAGAGGGAGGGTGGAATTGCATGACTTCAGTAGTCATTAAATATGGAGGCTATTAATTTCTGCATAGGTACTAAATGCTGAATTTTTAATTTTTCCATTGTAATTGCAAAAAAATGCTAAATTATGCACACAATTGAATAGCTATTTGGGTTATTAAGCGTTTTGTTTCATTATGTCTGCACAGCGGCTAGCTCACATTCCACCTAGAGGCACTCAGCACCTACCACAAGGTCATTTGAGATTGCAGAAAATAAACCAAAGATTCCCAAGTTCACTCATACTACAGGCTTCAAGAAATATCCTACGAAAACCTGATCAGCAGAGAAAATTGCATCCAAGCGCTGCAAAATTCGAACCTGCTCCTTCAATGCCACTTCCAGCGGAAACTCAGCAGACTCTTCACAGATCAAGTCCACCTCTCCCTACCATTGTATCTACCCATTCTTTGCAGCCCATCATTACTGTGTCAGATGAAGAGAATAGAGAAGTAAAAATTGAAGCTTTGCCTGAAAGCACTTGTTCTTCTCCACCTATAATCACCAAACCTCTTGCATCGTCATCTATGGGACAAGTAAAGGCAAGGGGAGCTGTTGCTGAGATTGAGCCATTGATGATGCCAGCAAATATTACCAATGAAGAATTACCATCATCTTCAGTTCAACTGGGCCCAAAACATGGTGAGTTACATGTGGAAGCTCCTCACCTTCCCCCTAAATATCTGTGTTAAAAAGTGACTGATACATTTTTAAGTTTGAGTGTAAAATTGTTTCACGTCATCATTCATATACACCTACTGTCTTCTCCAAAATAACATTGAACCTCGTCACTTTAGTAGATGTTATTATAAAGGACTTGGACATGAATAACGCTCACCTTACATAATTACCTTGACGTCAGGATGTCCTCAATAAAACACCACCTGGTGGCCAGCTGACCGCCACTTGATTGACCCACTGAAATACAAAACGATAAGCGATAGTTGTGCCAAGGTGGCGGACACATGCTGCTGATGTCTTCCACCTCCTTCTCTTCCTCCACCACCTCCTCTTTCTCCACTGCTGTCACCATAAGTCCGCCTCAAAGCCCACCCCCACTGTGATGTCACACACTATCAATGCACATATGGCCACCATGTTTTGACACCCAGATCGCTACTGCACATGACAAGGGGAACAAACATGGTGGCAGTGTGAGTGTGCTAGCCATATTTCTATACCATGTCATGCGAAACAGAAGACTGGGTGTCTAAACGTGGCACCCACATGCGCATTGGCAAAGTATTTGACATCCCGAACCCTCCCCATCCTCACCTCACAGGGCCGGCGTCAGCATCCTTCACTACTTCCTCCCATTTGTGTTCCACTGTGGAACACATCTAGGAGGAGGAATACTGTTCCTCCTATATGTGTTCCACGATTGAACGCATGCCGCCTGGAGAGAGAGACAGCACAGGGGTAGGAGAGACAGCACAGGGGGGAGACAGTTCAAAGTAGAGTACATGAGGGGAGAAGACAGCACACAGGGAGGAGAGCGCATAGGGGAGATACTGCATGGGGCAGACGGCTCAAAGGAAAGTGCATACAGGGGGGACAAGATAGCACAGAGGGGAGAGGGTGAACAGGGGGGAGACCTTTCAAAGGAGAGGGCACATGAGGGGAGAGGACATCACGGGGGGAGAAGACAGCACACTGGGGAAAGCGCAGAAGGGGGAGCGAGAGAGCACACAGGAGTAGACCGCACACGGGGAGAAAGCACACGAGTGGATAAGACGGCACAGGGGAGAGAGAGAGCAGCACACATGGGGAAGAGAGATCAAAGGAGAGAGTACACGATGTTAGAAAACAGCACAGGAGGAGAGAGAGAACGCACCACAGGAGAGAGTTTACGGGGCAGAGAATATCCCATAGGGGGGAAATGGTGCAAAGGTGAGAAGACAGCGCATGAGGGATCAGAGCGCACAACGGGAAGACAGACAGAGCACTGGAGGATATTATGCACGAAGATTTTATATAATATTATATATCATTATTATAATTTAATACAATACATCCCACAGCCTCTATAATATATACACTACCGTTCAAAAGTTTGGGGTCACCCAGACCATTTTGTTTTTCCATGAAAACTCCTACTTTTATTTATCAAATGAGTTGCAAAATGAATAGAAAATTTAGTCCAGACATTGACAAGGTTAGAAATAATGATTTTTATTTGAAATAATAATTTTCTCCTTCAAACTGATTTCATTAAAGAATGCTCCCTTTGCAGCAATTACAGCATTGCAGACCTTTGGCAGGTACTATTTAAAGGGAACCTGTCAGCTCCTAAAGGCAATTTAGCCTATCAATACATGTCCCTGCACCTTCCTTTTACCATTATAACTATCCCTCTCTCTGCTAATTGCTTGCTTTCAATGTTCTAAAAAATTTTTATACTTACATTAAGATGATAATGAAGCGGGGGCTACATAAAATAGTTCCCCTGGGCGTGTTGGTTTGCAGCCTCCATGATCCTTTATCACGCCCCGATGGGCATGATATTGTAATAAAAATCACTGCGCATGCGCTGCTTGAAGCCGGCCACTAAAAGAAGGTGTACCGACATCATCAGAACTGGAAATGACGCGATTCACGTCATACTTCAAACTGGAGAGCCTGTTTGTGGTCTCCTCTGAAGGGAGTAGTACACACAGTTTGTAGGAAACCTTCAGTTTCTTGGCAATTTCTCACATGGAATAGCCTTCATTTCTAAGAGCAAGAATAGGCCATGTTCACACACATGCGTTTTTTTGACCATCTCTGCGTTTTTGGGCTGTTAAAAAAAACGCACGTGCGTTAACATTTTACATTTGAGTGTAGCTGCGTTTTTCAGCTCCATTTGCGTTTTTTACCCCTAGTCCAAAAAACGCTGCATGCAGCGTTTCTGGGTGCTGTAAAAAAACGCATGTGCGTTTTTCCAAAAACGCATGCGTTTTTTTTTAACATGGGGCCCTATGGGAAACGCATGCAAAAACGCATGGTACATTAGTACCTTTTAGTGCCATTCAAAAACGCATGCGTTTCCCATAGGGGCCCATGTTAAAAAAAACGCATGCGGGGCCCTATGGGAAACACATGCGTTTTTAAAAGGCACATTTATGCACCCTGTGTTAACGCTTGCGTTTTTGCCTGCGTTTTTGGTGAAAAAATGACTAAGTCCAAAAACGTGGCAAATCCTTTCAGACACACAAGGGACATTTTTTAGCACTCTTAAAAAAACGCAAGTGCTTTTAAGAGTGCTAAAAAAAACGCAAATTGTGTGTGAACATAGCCATAGACTGTCAAGTTTCACATGAAAGTGCTCTTTTTTTTGGCCTTTTTGAGAGTTTTTTAGAACAAAGAAATGTAATGCTCCAGATTCTCAACTACTGTAGCTTAAAGGAAGGTCAATTTTATAGCTTCTCTAATCAGCCAAACCATTTTCAGCTCTGCTACCATACTTTACACAAGGATTTTCTAGGGTTTTCTAAACCTCCATTAGTCTTCTTACACAGTTAGGAAACACAATTTACCATTAAAACACTGCATTGGTGGTTGTAGGAAATGGGCCTCTATACACCTATGTACTGTAGATATTGCATTAAAAACTAGACGTTTGCAGCTAGAATAGTCATTTACCACATTAACAATGTGTAGAGCGTATTTCTGATTCATTTGAGGTTAGCTTCATTGAAAAAAAGTGGTTTTCTTTCAAAAATAAGGAAATTTCTAAATGACCCCAAAATTGTGGACCTTTATTGCCTGTGACGTGGCGACATTTCGGATGTTATGTCCTTTCTCAAGTAGAGAAAGGACATAAAGTCTGAAACATCGCCACGCCACAGGCAATAAAGGTCCACAATTTTTTTATATTATGTACTTTTTTTTTTTCTTTTTTTTTACTCTATACATGGACACTGCAACATGTGTTGGGAAAAGCGCTGCACAACTGTAGGTAAAATTGGTGCTGTGCCTCAATTTTTTTCATATATATTAATCTAAATCTCCTATATATATATATATATATATATATATATATATATATATATATATATATATATATATATATATATATATATATATATATATATATATATATATATATATATATATATATAATATATATATATATACTAGATAAATAGATAAAAACTCTCTGCAGCACTCAGCTACTACCTTGCAGAAATGGAGCCAGCCACTCCACACGATACAAAAGAGAAAAAAAACTGCACAGCACTTTTTTTTCTCTTTTTTTTCTCTTTTTTTTTTTTCTCTTTTGTATCGTGTGGAGTGGCTGGCTCCATTTCTGCAAGGTGCACCCTCATTGCCTACAGGTGATCTAGGGTATAGATGGTGTCCTCCCACTTAGTAGTGGGGTCGGGTGGACAAGGAGGACTTGGGTGTCAGCGTTAGGACTCATCGTGCCTGAAGTCACTTTGTCGCAGTCGATGAGCTAGCAGACATTGGCCAATGTGTGTACTAAGAACTTCAGATTTAAAAAAAAAAAAAAAAAATAAGAATTTTGAGTTTTTTGAAAAAACGTAAGTTTTTACATTTTTTCTCATATATTTAGCTTGTTAGCATATGTACACCACTGGTAGTAGCTGAGTGCTGCAGAGAGTTTTTATCTAGTATTTTGATCCAGCGTCCCTGCTGGCACCAGTTCACATTGTCTGTGAGTGCTGTGTAGTTTTTTTTTCTCTTTTTTTCTCTTTTTTTCTCTCTCTCCTATATATATATATATATATATATATATATATATATATATATATATATATATATATATATATATATATATATATATATATATATATATATATATATATATATATATATATATATATATATATATATATATATATATATATAATATATAAATTTTTTTTTTTTTTTTTTTTCATTGAGTCTATTTCTAAAAAAAAAAAAAAAAAACGAGTTTAAACTTTTTTTCTCAAACACCAAGATTTTAATTTCATCTGACCATTCACTCATGCATATAATTGATATATCAGTGTGCTGCTATTAATTTTCTTTATAAACTGTGTTCCAAATTATTATGCTACTTGGTTTAAGTGTCATATGTTTTTTTTTTTGTTTTGTTTTGTTTTTTAATGAAACCCATTAATGGGATTGTGTCTGAGTTCTTTGGATCACTGAAATAAATCTCAGATACCTGTGATAATTAGTTTGGCAGTGAGCCCAATAAAAGGAAAACTGGATGTTTCACAATATTACGCAGGCCACAGTTTTCAAGTAAGGCTACGTTCACACATTGCGTATTTTGCCACGTTTTTTTACGCGCGCTTTTCAAAATACGCAATGCGTTTTTTGTCTGCCAGCAAAATGAATGTGAAATTCACTTTGAAGTGCAGACATTGCGTAAAAATACGCACTGCGTTTTCCGGGAGAAAGCGCAGCTCCGTAAACAATTGATATGTCAATTGTTTACGCAGCTACTTCTGCGTATTCTCCCAGAGGGGAGGAAGAATCCTGCTTCCTCCTCCCCTCTGTGACAGCTGTGGCCGCCCATTAAATTTCACAGTCTATTAATATACACTGTGAAATCTAAATTAAACAGAGGCAAATGTATGTAAAATAAAAAAGAATCAATACTTCACCTGTCCGATGCCTTTTCCCGCTCTGGTCTCCGATTCCAAGTGAGAGGTGTACTGACAGGACCTGTGGTGATGTCAGAGGGGCGTTCCCGGGCACTCGCGGTCATGTGATACATATCACATGACCGCGAACAGCCAATCAGCGCTGGGAACGCCCCGGGAACGCCCCCCCCTCTGAAGTCACCACAGGTCTTCTCAGTACACCTCTCACTTGGAACCGGAGAGCGGCAGAAGACACCAGACAGCGGGAGAAGGCACCGTACAGGTGAAGTATTCATTCTTTTTTATTTTACATACATTTGCCTCTGTTTAATTTAGATTTCACAGTGTATATTAATACACTGTGAAATCTAATGGGGCTGTCACAGAGGGGAGGAGGAAGCAAGATTCTTCCTCCCCTCTGTGACATCACTGCGCTTTCTGGAGTAAAGAAAGCGCAGTGTGTGAAAGCCCCTGCGTATTTTGTTGCGCGGCCGAAAAACGCGGCAAAAAGCACGCGCAAAAAAGCGCAGCAAAATACGCAAATGTGTGAACGCAGCCTAAGGCTGGTTTCACACTGCAGTTTTTTCACTGATCAGTTTCCATTCGATTTGTGTGCCAAAACCAGGAGTATCTCCAAAACTCAGAACAGGTGTCAACCTTTCAATTATACTTTTTCTCTGCAAGTTCCTCTCCTGGTTCCTCTCCTAGTTTTGGCACACAAATATGATGGACACTGATCAGTGAAAAAACTGCAGTGTGAAACAAGCCTTACATGGGAAAGAAAAAGGATCTCTCTGCTGCCAAAAAGCAACAAATAGTGCACTGCCTTGACCAAGGGATGAAAACATTATATATTTCACAAAAACTTAAGCGTGATCATCGTACTGTGAAGAGATTTGTGGCTGTTTCTGAGCACAGACGTGGTCGTGCAGATAAAGTCAGAATGAGGCAGGTTTCTGCCAGGCAAGTTCATCGGATTAAGAGAGCAGCTGCTAAAAAAGCCTTACAAACGAGCAAACAGATATTTGAAGCTGCTGGTGCCTCTGGAGTCCCTCGAACCTAATGGTGTAGGATCCTTCAAAGGCTTGCTCTGGTGCATAAACCTACTATTCGGCCACCCCTAAACAGTGCTCACAAACAGAAACTGTTGCAGTGGGCCCAGACATGCATGAAGACTAATTTTCAACCAGTCTTGTTTACTGATGAGTGCCGAGCAACCCTGGAAGGTCCAGATGGATGGAGTAGTGGATAGTTGGTGGATGGCCACCATGTTCCAACAAGGCTGCGACATCAGCAAGGTGGCGGAGGAGTCCTGATTTGGGTTGGAATCATGGGGAAACAGCTGGTAGAGCCCCTTTAAGTTCCTGAAGGTGTGAAAATGATCTCTGCAAAGTATATAGAGTTTCTGACTTAGAACTTTCTTCCATGGCACAAAAAGCAGAAACGTGCCTTCAGGAGCAAAATCATCTTCATGCATAAACAATGCACCATCTCGTGCTGCAAAGAATACCTCTTGCCATTGGCTGCTATGGGCATGAAAGGAGATAAACTCATGATGTGGCCACCATCTTCCCCTGACCTCAACCTATAGAGAACCTTTGGAGTATAATAAAGCAAAAGATCTATGAGGGTGGGAGGCAGTTCACATCAAAACAGCAGCTCTGGGAGGCTATTCTGACATCATGCAAAGAAATACAAGCAGAAACTCTCCAGAAACTCACAATTCAATGGATTCAAGAATTGTAAGGTGATATCAAAGAATGGGTTCCTATGTTAACATGTAACTTGGCCTATAAGGATGTTTTGGAGTTAAATAGCTTTTTATTTCAGTGAATGTGACCTCCTAATGCTGCAAATTCAACAAATGAGCATTTTCAGTTCTTTAAAACATATCAAAAGTTTAGAAACTCTACTGTGCCTAATAATTTGGAACAGTGCATTTAGAGTTTTTTTTAATTTTTAAAATTATACTGTTATCATTGGGAGGTTTCTTCAATAAAATTCGATGTATACTCTAACGGGTGATGACTTTTATTACACTGACTGTCATTTGCACTGATCATTTAGGAGAATCAGAAAAAAGAACATTTGCATAGTAATTTGGAACACAGTGTATCATGAATTGTGTAAAAGAGGCCACTGAGGTTTTTTCGCCTTCGACCCGCAAAAAGAACCTGGAGCTGGCCCTGTCACCGTCCTCCAAATAAAGGAGTCACTGCTGCATGAGCCTGCCCCCATCGTAACGTCACCACCTTTTCAATGCAGTAGCATTGGGCACTCACTAGTTAGTCTAGTTAGGCAAATGTTTTATAAATTTTGTGTGACTGTGTGGCTACGTAGTTGTTTTTTTTTTTTTATTAATTGTTAATAATTTTTATTTATTTTGTGTGTTTTTTTTTTCAATATTCCTTACTAGTCTCTGATATGATTTTGTAGCTCCTTGCATATTTAATTTTTCACAAATGTGAAAGAAATACAAATACACGCAACAGACCAATTTTTTTTATTCCCATTGATTGGGGGGCAAAGTGGGGGTGCATCTTGTAGTCTGGATGTTATGTACCTGGCTGTGGTGGGGCAGCAGCGTTGAAGTGGGTTCCAGGAGGCAGGAGCAGGCTGCAGTAGTGCCTGTCATGATCACGTGTGCACGATGTTTTAGAAGCTTTAATATACACTATACACTCCCCCCAACTATAACCTTTCCACACTGAAGTCGGGGCGAGAGGCAGGTGGGGGTAGCAGCGCATATTTAATTTTCTTAAACATCACGCATGTGCACAATTTTCTTAAAGGGCACAAATGATCACCGGCAGGCACCGCTGCACTTTCGCGCAATCACATGTGCCCACTGTTTAAGGAAAGTGGATGTTCACTGCTTCCCATGCACATCATCCCAGGCGTGAGTTCACTGAGTATCCCGGCAGCTGACAAACTACTATGCTCAACGTCCATCGCTCCCCACAATGTTTTCTTCTCATGCCTGCAGATGATGGTGTGTGAGGCGCAGTGCATAAGAGTGATGTCATGTGCTTTGCACTTACATGCTGGTTAGCTGCCAGCGAGAGAAGAGGACATGCACTGTGGGGACGATGGACGGTGAGCAAATAATTAAATTTTTTTGCGTGCGCCATGATGAGGGCCAAATTCCAGTATACGTGAATTATATATACCAGGATGAGGCCATATACCAAGATGGCGGCTATTATACCAGGATGGAGGCCATACGTTCCAGGATGGGTACCATTTACCAAGATTAGGTAACTATACAGTTGAAACAAGATGTTTACACACACATATATTAAAAGACACATATGCAAGTTTTTCTCATTATCTGACATGAAACCAGAATAAATATTTTCCCGTTTTAGATCAATTCGGATTACCATAATCATTAATATTTGCCAAATGGCAGAATAATGAGAGGGAGAACATGTTTTAAGGCATTTAATACTTTCTGCAAAGTCACAAGTTTACATAGATTTCATTAGTATTTTGTGCTATTGGCCTTAAACTGTATGATTTGGGTCAAATGTTTTGGATATCCTTGACAATAGTTGGTAGGAATTTGGGCCTATTCCTCCTGACAGAACTGATGTAACTGAACCATGTTTGTATGTCACCTTGCTCACACCTGCCTTTCAGCTTTGCCCATAAATTTTCAATGGATTGAAATCAGGCTTTGTGATGGCCACTCCAAAACATTGACTTTGTTATCCTTAAGCCACTTTGTCACCAGATTGCCAGTATGCTTCAGGTCAGTGTCCACTTAGAAGACCCACTTTTACCCGAGCTTTAACTTCCTGGCTGATGTCTTGGGATGTTGCTTCAGTATTGCCACATAATCTTCTTTCCTAATGATGAAATTTATTTTGTGAAGTGCACCAGTCTGTCCTGCAGCAAAACAACCCCACAACATGATGCTGCCACCCCATGTTTCACACTTGGGATGGCGTTCTTAGGCTCCCAACCTTCTCTATTTTTCCTTCCAGCGTAACAATGGTCATTATGGCCAAACACTTAAATTTTAGTTTCATCAGACCACAGATCATGTCTCCAAAAAATATAAGTCTTTGCTCCAGTGAGCATTTGCAAAAATTAATCTGGCTTTTTTGTTTTTTGTTTTTTTTTAGTAAGGCTATGTTTCCACTGTGCGTTTCTGCTGCATTTTTTTTTTAAATTTTGCTGCATTTCTGCAGTGGGCATCACCCACAGCTTTATCATTAGTGTCAATGTGATTTTAAAAAATCTGTGCCGTCATATTCGTTTTTAGGTGTTGTGTTGCTGCTGAAAATGCATGCGTTGAAAAATGTCCCTGTCAATTATCTTGTGCGTTTTTGGGCTGCGCTTTCCAGTTGACAGCCATTCTAATCACATGGAAAATATAGCACTAAAAAAGGCTGCACAAACACAGCAAAAATGCACCAGAATAGCATTGGTGTGCTTGTGAAACAGCTGCGTTTTGTACTGTTGAAAAACATAAATGTAGCAGAAAATAATAAAGACATTACCCCTCAGCAGCAGGTCCCCCTTTCCTTAACTGTGGAGTATGACCACGTGTTTTTCTTAAAAAAAGTTTTTTATTTTCCTCCTCTAAAACCTGGGTGCATCTTATACCCAAAAAATACGGTAGAAAAAAACCGAGCAGCACAACCACTTCCACAGGGTGCAAAAATCAGTTAGGAGAATGCTTCATTTGCCAAGTTATACACGCCAAAAGAAAACTGCAGCACTCCTCCTTGAGTTTTCTTATGCCTTGATTTGACCTTCAAGACAAGATGGCAATGTTTTGCTTTCAGTAAACCTTCTTCCAGCCAGAAGAAGGTTTTCTGAACCCGAAACGTTGCCATGTTGTCCTGAAGGCCAAATAAAGGCATAAGAAACCTCAAGGAGGAGTGCTGCAGTTTTCTTTTGTTGCAAAAAATACGGTAGATAGACGGGTTGATCGATATAAAAATGAAATTGGAACAACACAAACTTAAAGCAAATCGTGGGTGTCCTTAAATTGCGATGTCCAACGCAAGATTAAATAGAAAAATAAAACCAGATTAATTGGATTGTAATATAGTTATATCTGTATGTATACTTTCCAGGAGATCAGCCCTTTCCCCCTTCTCACAATCCTGTAACCAGATATAGTGTAAATTCCTTCCTCACTGCTCTACATTTGAAGATCGATGAGAAATGCTTATCCGAAATATATAAATAGAAGGTCTCGAGGAAATTGAATCATTGTCCCTGCAAGATTTCTACAAGACTGTCAGCATCCTAGATGTTGATGTCGATGCTGCTGTTTACACTATGGTCACCAGTAATAGTTCTGTAAGGATAATACCTTGAATCTTGGATAAAATTCCTTGTTAATATTCAAATGAGGGTTCCCCTAGGAACATATGTCATATATTCTGTTCTAAGATAGGAATATTAGATACCCACATAGCACAGATCTTTCCACCAAACCTATAGAACCCAACAGAACCCAGTCTGTCAGCTGCCACTGGTGTATGTCGTTTGGCGGAACAGAATACCGCAGATGACAATGCAGATGTGGAATCGCGGGGTCGGTGTGGGGGACCTGCAAACAGGAGCACAGAATTTTGCTACATGCATCAATGCCATTACAACAACAGAGTAGGCGGAAAGCTTTTCTCCTTGTGGAGATTGACACACCAGTCTGGTATACCAGTAGTGAGGAGACCTATAACCGTAATGGTACTCTGGGAAATATTCAAATTGTCTATTCAGGGAGGGGTGATTGCCTCTTATACAGACAGATCAGATCTCATACTTTGCTCTTACGAGGGGCAGTCACCCTGGAACACAATGTTTGCAAATTGGGGTTCTCATCTGACATAAATTCTAAGTCATATTGAAAGGCTTATTAAAGGGAATCTGTGAGGTCAAAAATCCATATGCAACTGCTATCATTTTCTAATCCCTCGCTCTAAGCTCTCTCTGATGTATTTCTTTAATTTATATTTCCCTCCTATCTTCTGTAAACTTCAAATAACGAGATTCATTCCATCTGTCAATCACAGTTATGGCCCCTTTACACGCAGCTACAGGTAACAGGTTTTCCACAGGTAACTTACTGGCTGCAGTGAAATCATGGAGACATAGTTCCATTTGTACACAGCAACAAGAAAGAACCATGTCTCCATGATTTCACTGCAGCCAGTAAGTTACCTGTTTAAAACCTGTCACCTGTAGCTGCGTGTAAAGGAGCCATAAGGGATCATTTTCTTTTCTGCTGCCCACTCCCCATAGGATGAATATTCATGTCACATATTCATATCACTGTCCAGGAGATTACTAGAAATCGCTCACATTGGGGAGGCTGCATCCTCCTTTCTGTTTTCTTTGTTTGCAGCAAAACAAGAGGTCAAATAAAACACAGAATCTGTCACAGGACATCTGAGATACCTGCTTAGAGAAACAAATTGAGCAGATATCTTATCTAGATCAGGTACTGGCGTTTTTGTCCGAATTCGCTGGATCTGGACAAAAAAACGCATCTGCCGCAAGTGACGCCTAACGGCCTTACCTGCGGCACACTTGCAGCAAGCCCCATGCATTGTCTGTGGGGCTTGCAGTAAAGTGCAGTTGCGGCCGTTTTTTTTTTCGCTGCCGCACCTTACCGCAAGCCCCATAGACAATGCATGGGGCTTGCCGCAAGCGCGGCCATTAGGCGGCACTTGCAGCAGATGCATTTTTTTGTCCGGATTCGGGCAAAAACGCCATTGTGAAAGCAGCCTAAGGGCCACTTCACACACACAGATATCTGTGCAGATATTGTTCGCAGATCTCTGGTTGCAGTGAAATCGTGGACACATTGCTCCATTTTGTTGCTGTGTATAAATGTAACAATGTGTCCATGATTTCACTGCAACCAGAGATCTGTGAACAATATCTGCACAGATATCTGTGTGTGTGAAGTGGCCCTAAGGCAGATGTGTGATTGTAATCTCTCCCTCTGTCTCCACATCAGAAGTTCTAAATGAAACTGAAACCTGACAGTTAGCGCACAGGGAGGGGAGAGCTGCCTGAGAGGGAGTTAATAATAACTGAACTAAACGGACTATTCGGCTGTGAAAGTAATGAACTGGACTATGCAGGAGCTGTCTGCAGGGTGTGAAAATGCTTAAAACAAGGAAACCACAAAGGGTAGAATAATGATTTTACATGTTTTTAAAAGGTCTGCCCAGGCACTATTCAAGGGTGATATTAGTATCAGACTGAAAAATGACCTGACAGAGTCCTTTTAAAGAGTCAATTTTGACTTCCTCACTGAAGAGACCATATGCAATTATAACAACATGCATAGAGAGATTATTGTTTTTTTTTTTTTCTCCAGATTTGTTTTGGACTAAATGGAGTTAGATTATGAATTAAGTAGTAGTTTTACTGTTTATTTACAGTTCACGCATTGACAATATTGTACTTGCTGAGTGTTCTTTAATTGCTTTTGTGTCAGAGTTTCTTGGAGATCCAAGTAGGAACATCAAAGTCCCAGGCAGCTTCTTGGTGAAGGCAAGACAGAAGACACAACCAAAGTATGCCGCTCGTTACTTGGTTCGGTCCTTGTTCACTAAAGAGGCGTTGTTGAGCTGTGCTACTGAAGCAAGTGTACAAGGATTAATGGCACTTGATGCCAACAAGGTTTCAGGAATAAGAGGTAATGTAAATTGAAATGATTTTTAAAGAGTCTATGTAGTTCTTTAAAATTGTTAGCCTATTGCTAGGATTCACCATCAGTGTTAGATCAGTGGTGTCTAAATTTCAGTAACTCTGATGATCAGCAATTTAAGGGCCTTTCAGTTCTTACTGGTACAGTTTCATACTTTTAATAGCAACTGTAGCTTTCATCTAAGTCAAATGGGATGTAGCTGTAGTAAACTGTAATTACAGACACAGCTGCTAATAAAAGTGCAGAGCATTCAAGGAGATGCGGAACTTGTCCCATTCAAGGGATGATCTAAAATATTAATATATATGGCCAAGGTTAGGTCACCATTTAACTTTTGATTGATATTAACTGAACACAACATTATTCGCAACATAGTAGATTATAGCAATCTGTTTGCTATTAGCTCCTAGGTTGGATATAACCTATCCATGCCTTGTTGCGTCTGTCATCCCTCCTGTGTCTGGTTCTCCCGTATTGCACATATATGGTAATAGTACTCTGTGTCCTTAATGGTTACTGTGCCCATATACGGCAATAGGAGTGTGTCCCTCATGGAAATAGAGAGAAATCAGATTTATGAAACTATTAGCCAATGCACCCAGTTCGAGCCATTCAAACACTGCAAGCATCTCGCACTGGGCTAAATACAAGTGTACCCGAGCACATCGATGCTCACTCCCAGTGGTTTGTATACCTAGAAACCCAAACGAACACTTGATTTTTTTTCTCTTATTTTTCTGTAAAGCCTGTGTTTGGCACGAATACCGAACTTTTTAACGTTCAGGTATGCTCATCTCTACTCGTAAATTCATTGGACAGCACTGGATTTATATGTAGAAATAAAATGGCTATTGAACCAGGAAAAGAGGAGTATATCAGAAAAGGAATATTAATGAACAAATTCCAGTAAATAGTTTGGACACCTTGGTTGGATACTCTTGGTTTGCCTTCTAGAGACTTAATAGGCATCCTATCTAGGATTAAAGGGCTATTACCATCTCCAAGAGCCTATCCCTATATGTATTAGATGTAGTAGTAATAATAAGAATACACATACCTCCAATTGGAAATGTAGGAATGTTCACCTGATTAACCATGTCTCTTACCTCATGTGCATTAAAGTAGCTTAGGTAACCATGGTTGTGATCATTCTTAAGGCCCCGTCACATGGGGCAACATCGCCGGCGATTCGCGGGAGCGCACGTCACTCCCGACATCGCCGGCGAGGTGTCCCACAAAGCAATGTTGCCGGCAACTTGCCGCGGCTATCGCTCACTGGGTTGTCGGCAACCCAGCAAGTGATAAACCGCAATGTTGCTAATAGGCGGGATCGCCAGCAACATTGCAGTTGTCACATCACACAGGGCGATCTGGCTAGATCGCCAGAGCAACATCGCCAGGTTTCCCAACATTGATGGGAAACCTGGCGATGTTGCTCAGGCAACTTATCGCCTTAGGGTACCGTTACACGACGCAATATTGCATGCAATTTCACTGGCAATTTGCTGGTTGCAGTGAAATCATGGACACATTGTTCTATTTTGTTGCCGTGTACAAATGGAACATTGTGTCCATGATTTCACTGCAACCAGCAAATTGCCAGTGAAATTGCATGCAATATTGCGTCGTGTAATGGTACTCTTAATATTGCCCTGTTACATGCGGCAACTCAGTTGCGTTGTTGCTGCAACTTAGCCACGCCCCTGAGTTGCCGGCGATATCACCCTGGGTGACGGGGCCTTTATAGTGACAGTTGCTAGTGATCGTAACTGGATACCTAAGCTACTGCAATACTCTGCACATAAGGTAAGTGACATGGCTAATCAGGAGAACTATACTACATTCCTATTTGGAGGAATTATTCTTATTTAGTTTTATTACACCTACTTATGGAGATAGGATCTTGGTAACGGGAATACCCCTTTAAGGTAATAATCTGTTTGACGGTTTAATTAACTTTTAATGGGAAGGTTAAGCATGTAATCCTTATTCCATGCATCAAAACTTCTAGGCTAATGACATATATTAATTAATATGTTTGTTTATCTGAAGGGCTTTAGTGAGGATTAAGCTCGTCTTCCTTATACTGTACTGTAATTGTATACACTTTTGCTGATTCATTTACAACTTGGATAATTAAAGCGTAACCATCGTTTAAAGTTTTATTTAATAGCAATGTAGAGCAAGGGGAATATAATCAACTTTTACATATACATTATTAATGAAATCAGGAAGGAAAGCATTAAAAAAAACCTTCCACAAGGTGTCCTCAGCAGACTGTGTGTGAAGATTATTCTCAATCACCTCTGCCTTCAGGGGGCATGGCCTAGCTGCATTTACAATAGAGATAAGACTCTCAAGTTAGGCTGCTTTCACATTAGCGCTTTGCTGATGTTTGTGGCCAATCCGGCAGCAGCATTTTTCTTTCACCACCGCAAGTGCTGAATCTGCAGATCTGGCAGAACCGCACTTGCTGCACCCGACCGCAAGCCCCATAGTCAATGCATGGGGCTTGCCGGATCCGGGCCGAAAGTCGGCCATTAGCAACCGATCCGACAGATGCGGCATTATCTGCCTGATCAGCCAAAAACATCAGCAAAACACAGATGTGAAAGCAGCTTTACCTCATACTGGCACCTCCATTCACACAGGTCTGCTTCGTGTTATCACAAGCAGAGACCTTATAAAAGGAGCAGATAAGATCTCACTGGAGCTGTCAGGAGCTGTTTGAGCTCAGCAGGGTGTTTGCATGAGGTAATTTGACAGTCATGTTTTTAGTATTGTTTAGTCCACTCCCACTGATGACTGAGGTGATTAACCCCTTCCGAGCCGTAATACAACGTCAAGGGCTCATCAGCTGAATGTTGGGTTTCCAGCACGATCGGATCCGGGTTCCGATCGGTGGTGTTAACCCCTTGGTTCCTGCTGTCAGTGAATGATCCAAAACGGCCGCGGTGGGGAATGCGCTGTTTTCCGCCTGCATCGGAGATCCCGCAATAATATTGCAAGATCTCCGGTGTGCACATGACAGATTCCGGGGTCTCGGCAGGACCCGGCCTATCAGGGACCGCTTCCTGTGAGTGGTTGGCAACATGCCAACCACTCACAGTACGCATTTGTGACAGGTCCCAATGTTACTACAGCTTATCAGGACCTGTCACAAGGGATCGGACCCAGCAGCAGTGTGCCTTCCCATGGAGGTGTGTAAAATAAGAATGAATTAGTAATTTTTTTTTTCATGTTTGTAAAAACTTTAACATAAAAGTAAAATCACCCCCCTTTTCCCCCATTCAAAATAAAAGTATTTAAAAAATTCACATATTTATTATTGCCGCATTCAGAAAGCCCGATCTACCAAGATATAAAAAATCAATGAGAGCCATAAATTGCGTAATGGAAAAAAGGTCCAAACGCCAAAATTAAATTTTTTTGGTCGCTGCAACATTCTATAAAATGTAATAATGGGCGATCAAACCAGCGTATCCACCCAAAAATTGTATCATTAGAAATGTTAGCTCAATACACAAAAAATAAGCGGTTACACAGGCCCAGATCCTGAAAAATGAGAACGCTACGGGTGCAGGAACATGGTGCAGAAAGTGCTATTCTTTTATTTTTTTAAACTTCAGAATTTTTTTTCACCACTTAGATACCAGTAACAGTATACATGTTTGGTATCTACGAACTCTACCGACCTGAGGCATCACACCGTCATGTCAGTTTTACCATATATGAACATCGCAACGAAGAAACCCAAAAAACAAATGTGTAATTGCATTTTTTTTTTTTATTTGCAATTTCACGCCACTTGGAATTTGTTTCCCATTTCCCTGTACACTATATGGTAAAATAAATGATTGCATCTGAAAGTGCAACTCGTTCCGCAAAAAACAAATTTTCTATGTCTATATTGAAGAAAAATAAAAAGTTATGGCTCTTGGAAGCAGGGAAGCAAAAAACAAAAATGAAAGGGGTTAAGAGTAATCTTCACACACAGCCTGCTGAGGACATCTTGTGAAAGATTTTTTTTTTTTTAGTGGTTTCCCTCCTGAATTTCATTAATAAAGTATACGGGAAAGTTCATTATATTCACTTGCTCTACATTACTTTTAAATAAAAATTTAACAGTTACGCTTTAAATATATTGATATAATACTGTGTATAGTTGATATAAAAAAAGTTGCCAAATACATCAGATATGTTCTAAAGGTATGGTAGACGCAGGTTCCTTCAATGAGACAAATAAATGGAGAGAGATCAACACATGAATATGTAGAATTTTGACCACCTGTCCACTACTAACATCAGGTCCTGTCTTGCACATAATTTGGATCCCATTGGTGGCATCTACCGTATATCTAACAAAAACATTTATTTCATAACGTGTGAATTTAGTGCACTGTTACTTTTCAGTGCTGGTTCCCGAGTTTAAATCCCTTTAATGACAACATCTATAAGGATATTGTGTGTTTTTTTTTTTTTTCTTAGGTTTCCTCCCACACTCCAAAGACGTTAAGGAATTTAAATTGTGAGCCCCAGTGGGGATAACAATGATGACTTTTAAAGCCTGTGGAAATTAGTGGCACTATACATAAACGAGCAGTATAAATACATTTGCTATAAAATACAAGATGGGAATAACCGAC
The DNA here is from genome assembly GCA_033576535.1 of Allobates femoralis. NCBI lineage: Eukaryota > Metazoa > Chordata > Amphibia > Anura > Aromobatidae > Allobates > Allobates femoralis. Next base: position 418,862,526 of record JARQOC010000002.1, read on the forward strand.
ATTTACTGTGCTTGTCTTACTTAAAGCGTATCTCCAGTAATAATTTTTATCTAATAATAATGTAGAGCAATTGATTTTAATAACTTTCAAGTATATTCTTGTTAATGAAATGTGGAAGTAAACCATTCCTAAACCTTCCATAATGTGTCCCCACTACACTGTGTATGAAGAAGACATACATATGTTCATTGTCAGCCAGATTAGTCTTCAAGCTTCGCACACTGAATACAGAGTATATAATCATATAAGTGTATAGGGGCAGGGCCTACACTGTGTGGCAAGCTCCTGACTGCAGCTGGTGAGGAAACAATGTATCAGATTTTCTTCGGCTACAGCACAGTTGCTAAGCAATGTCAGGACCACTGCAAAGACGTTTGCTTTGAATGGCAAAGTGTATTATGTTTGCTTTAAATAGCTCTGTCATATTCCATACTGCTTACAAATTCCTTTACCACACTCAACGCCCCTGCCAATCGACTGTTATCAATGGCATAAAAGTGTATTATAAAGCTTCAGAGGCAATGACAAAAATTGTATAGTGTATACAGGTTATGCTGACCTATTCTGGTCAATATTTTGTCTTTTGTCAGGCCACAACTTAGTCTATGTTCACACGTTGCAGAAAATGTCTGCAACAGATCCATGTGTGAACTTGGCCTAAGAGTGGAATCTACACAGAGAGAACGATAATGAGAAAATTGGCTCCTGTTACAAATACTGATGATGGAAAATAGTGACTGATTACTGCAGTGTGAATGTAGCCTGAGCCAGGTTAGGCTGGCTTCACATCACGTTTTTACCCTGTTAGGTTCTGTCCGGTGTTTTGTCGGAAGCACCTGACAGCCCTGGACAGAACAGAACAGATCGCAGATTTCAGAAGCTGTCCCTGCTGAAAATTCAGCGGGGAGCTCTCCATAGTGCTGAAGTTCAGCGCTGACCTTCAGCATCCGGCAGCCAGACTGATTTTCTGTCGGATCCAGTGCCATAGACTCCTATGTTTGCGGGAGCCGGATCCGGGAGGATCCGATTTGTTCAGATTTTTGCCCCGGACAGAAAATCAAAGCAAGCTGTGATTTTGTGTTTGGGACAAAAACCCGAATTCTCCCGGATCCTCCCGGACAGATGGAAACCGGATGGCAAAACAATGCAATCCGGCCCCATAGGGATACTATGGGGCCGAAATCGGGTCTAGGGATGTCCGGTTCACACCGGACAACCCCAGATCACAAAAAACGTGGTGTGAAGCCGGCCTTACAGACCTAGTTTCTGATGTTCCACAAGAGGTCTATAGTGATTTTGTACATTAATTATTGCAGTTATCTGACCACATTGATCTCCTATTTAAGGGGTTTTCCATTACTTTTATATAGATAACCTTTTAAGTATAATGCTCTTTACATGTTTTGCAGAATTTCTTGCATTTGTATATCCGGAGTGTGATCTTAGTGAATATGGAAAAGACTGGAAAACCTGTACCACAAATGTTAATGCCATGATTCGATGTTTGCATTTAGAGACAAAAAGAAGTACAGTAAGTTGTGTCCCCAAGAGAACATACCTTCTTATGTTCAGAGCATCTTCCTACAGGTCATTTGGCTGGGTTTATCACTGTGGGTATTATTGGTACAGTTAAGGGTTTTTATTTTTTTTTTTCTTACAATTGTATGCAACGTTATTAGTATGATTTGTTATACAGAAATCTTTGATAATTAATTTCAAGAACTATGGCAGAAGACTAGAATTATTGATACTAGGGTCATTCCATGTCAAGTGAACCAATGATTATTACCTCTATATTTTTAATTCTTTTGAGATTTTGTTATTTGATAATAGCATGTCAGACAATGCAAAATGTGAAGAGAAAAATTTTTAAAAAAATTTATTTTTTTAAAAATGATTTTAAAAGTTCGGAAAAAGTGCGAATTTCGCTGTTGCCTGCCTTTACGTTTCTCCTCATAACTAAGGCTAGAAATAAGATAGAGAGACAAAATAAACACCATTCTACTCAGAACTATACAGGCTTTCACCAGATATGTCACAAGAGGATCTTTGTTAATATTTTACCCATGTGATCGCAAGCGCAAAACTTTAAAACGCATTTGCGAAAAATCGGCGCGCTTTAAATATTTCAAAAACTGCCATGTGTCTGCTTTGCTCTTAGCCACATCTGTACCAAATTTCAAGTTGGGATCGCGATGGGATCATATTTTAAAATATTTTACTATTATTTAATAGCGTCAATGGGTCATTCCATATCAAGTGATCTAAATATGAATATTTTTTTTTACCTGACATCTTTAGATTTTTTTTAATTTTTTTTCCTTTATGAAGTACTACTTTAGTTAATTACAAATTAAAAGTTTAGAATTTTTTTCTTCATCAGTTAATTTTTTACAGATTTTTAAAGTTTAAAAAAAGTGTGAATTTTGGCCTGGTATGACTTTACATTTTTTTTATCTTGGGCTAGAAATAAGATAGAGAAACAAAATAAACACCATTCTACTCAGAACTGTCCAGGCTTTCACCAGATATGTCACAAGAGTATATTTGTTAATTTTAATTTTTTACCCATTCGAACGCAAACGCAACATTATGAAACGCATTTCTGAAAAAAACGTTTTAATAAAAATTTTCCAAAACTGCCCATGTGTCTTTTATGCTCTTAGCCACATCTGTACCAAATTTCAAGTTGGGATCATGATGGGATCATATTTTAAAATATTTAACTATTATAGTGTCAATTCAAAAATCTTGAATTCAGATCTGTTCAACCTGTGGTCTAAAAGCGTGGGGTCTATATTTATCAAATCCATTATTTTTAGACATTACTGTATTATTTTGATATGTTACAGCTTAGAAGCAGGAGAGGACATATAGGAAAAAGCTTTGTTAGGGCTCAACCTGAGAAAGCACAAGGATAGACAGTGAATGCAGAGCAGATGATAGGCCAGCAGCTCTGTCAATCATGTTAAGTGTCTACCCACTGCATTCAGGAAGTAAGACAGCTCGTTCAGACCTTTCATGTCCTGACATGTCTGGAAATCTTCACTCCTGAACAAACAATAGTCTGTACAAAGCAATCAAGGCTGTGTACTAAAATATGGGTGAGTAAATATATTAATAGTTTAATGCTTTTATTATTAAGGGCCAATACACACAGTGCTATTCTTAGGGATCATCATTCAGAAAAACAGCCCCATTGATTTCTATGGGGTTCACCACATGCAGTGTTTTTGTAAACACTCAAGAGTGAGTAAATCACTGCTTGAACTACTTTTTAATCGCTGCAATAAACGCAGCATTTATCATTTATATAAAAAAGCTGCCATTTTTTTCACTAGCGATTAAAAAAAAACTAACGCATATGTGGTAAAAACTTGGTAGAAAAACAAGCTGCCAAAACTGCAGCGTGTATCTGCAGACAGAAAAAACTGTGCGCGCTAGCCCTAAAACTCACTTTATAGTAATACAGTTCTATCTCAAGTGTACTGTAAATCTTTATTTTTATTACCTATCTTCCTTACTTAATATTAACTGTATTTTTCCCACAGCAATGGCTGCTACTTCTTAAGAAACAGCATTTTATCATAGACACTGTTGCAATCCTTTTGAAAAAATATGAATATGATTGGCGCTGGTGGCTGGCTACTGTACTCTCCAAAGATTGTGAAAATGAAGAAGTAGAATTGACTTTATTGCATCCTTCTGGTCCAGCGCCATCCTTTGTGTATCCAAGAAAGCCAGACATTTTAAAAGTGCACAAAAATCAGATATTAACTCAGGCGGAGCCTAACACCGTGACAGGCCGGACATACTCTTTGACACACAAGGAAATGGCGATTGCTAGTAAGCGTTTATGGACAAGATTACATTTCACCCACTAGAAGGGACAAATTGATAAAATGCCACTTTAAAAACATACTATTAATTGTTTGATTAGTTCATAATTTATAGAACGATGATTTAACTACTGTACTATTCTTATTAAACACTTCATAAATCACATGTTTAGTGATAGAATAGAAAACAAATTTATATGTATAAATAGGGGTTAACATTTTTGGTTCTTTTAATCTTGTTTAATCAAACTTGAGGATATGATCACCTTTCTTCTTTTGGTTTGTTCAATACATTCAAGTTGAAAATGCTGAGCGTTGTGTTCTGATGATTAAGATGTATTTATCCTGGCACTTATGGGATTTGTTTTTTGTGTTTCTTTTTTGTTGCATATAAATGTTTTATTCAATAAGTTGTGATAACTCATACAACCATAAAAAAAAAATATATAAATTTGACAGGTCCCAAGTTGAATCTCTGCACAAATATAACCAAAAACACAATCAGTCATTTTTTCACAATTGCCCGTCAATAGTTTGAATTTGATATAAATAAACATAGTCTTGTAACATATCAAATGAAAGCTGTTACCGTTCTGAGTAAAATGATGCCTCTCCCACTTCATTATCTTATTTCTAGCTTGAGATAAAAAAATGTAAAGTCATACCAGGCCAAAATTCACCCTTTTTTTAAACTTTAAAAATCTGTAAAAAATTAACTGATGAAGAAAAAAATTCTAAACTTTTAATTTGTAATTAACTAAAGTAGTACTTCATAAAGAAAAAGAATTAAAAAAATCTAAAGACGTCAGGTAAAAAAAAAAATTCATATTTAGATCACTTGATATAGAATGACCCATTGACGCTATTAATATTAAAATATTTTAAATATGATCCCATCGCGATCCCAACTTGAAATTTGGTACAGATGTGGCTAAAAGCATAGCAGACCCATGGGCAGTTTTTGAAATATTTAAAGCGCGCCAATTTTTCGGAAATGCATTTTAAAGTTTTGCGCTTGTGATCACATGGGTAAAATATTAACAAAGATCCTCTTGTGACATATCTGGTGAAAGCCTGCACAGTTCTGAGTAGATTGGTGTTTATTTTGTTTCTCTATCTTATTTCTAGCCCGAGATATGATAGAAAATGTAAAGCCATACCAGGCCAAAATTCGCACTTTTTTAAAACTTTAAAAATGTGTAAAAAATTAACTGATAAAGAAAAAAATTCAAAACTTTTTTTTGTAATTAACTAAAGTTGTTCTTCATATAGAATAAAAATGAAAAAAATCTGAGGACGTCAGGGAAAAAAAATATTCATTTTTGGATCACTTGACATGGAATGACCCACTAATAGGATTGAGTTCTTCAAGTATTATACTGAAATAGACTACCCAAAAGGTCAATTTCAATTACTATACCTAAAAAAGGTCAATCCGCACTGATCAGCGATGACATTAAAACCCCTGACAGGTGAGGAGCATTGTTATTTTGTGACAATGGCACCTATCAACACCTATCAAGGAGTGGTATGTTATTATAGCAGCACTGAGCATTGGCAAAGGTGATCTGCTCTGCTGGGCCAATTGTACATCATTTTTGCTTAGCACTATTTTTTAAGCGGTGCACTTCTATACTTGTACCATCGCACAAACATTTAGGGTGTATTGACAAAGCTGACTATACAAGTCCATTCAAGGTTTGTTTAGTGAACTCTTTACACAGGCAGCCTAAAGCCGGCGTCACACACGTCAATGTCGTCAGCGATCTGATCGCTGGTGAGCTGTCACACAGGCAGACTCACCAGCGATCATTGGACCAGTGACATCGTGGAAATTATTTGAATATCGTTTACACGATGTCTGCAGGCTGGTATCCTAGGGTCCTTAGTTACCCGCTGTGTACCTTGGATACCAGCCGTTGAGCGGAGAAGGCTGGTAACCAAGGTATACATCGGGTATCTAGGCAGCGCACGCTGGCTAGTTACCCGCAGTTTGCCCTGGATACCAGCTCCCAGCGCTTGCTGAGAGGCGCTGGGAACTGGCTGATCGCGCGTCCCGGTGTCACATGCAGCAATGCCGCGTGTACATCGGGCAACCATCGCCAGGTTTTCGGTCAAGTCCGAAAACCAGGCGACCATCAACCAGCGATTTATCGCTGGTTGATGCGTCCTGTCACACGCGTCAATATTGCTGCAACGTCACGTTCAGAAGCGATATTGCACGCGATATTGACTCGTGTGACGGCCCCTAAACAATGGGGTAGAATGCACATTAATTGATTGGTCTGCCCCCATACTTATCATATCCTCAGCAGCATGTCCTATTTACAGGGGGCAATGTGTTGCCAGAACAACTATTTTTCTTCCAGCATAAATAATACAATCACCAGATGAATGAGCATCATTTTACTAGTTTGTTTGGTATTTTCCGACAAACCTTGTCTGCAGTGTTGGTACAGTATTTATACTGCCTCTTTGTCTAAATTCTTGCATTGCACTCGGCTCTATATTAGACAATAAGGCAGCTCAGACCTGTTCTAATAGGACTGAGAAAAAAATGTCAGCATGCTGCAATTATCTGCGAGTCTCAGCTCACTCACACCCATGCAAATCTATGGGTGCGAGTGAAAATATCACACTGTACTCTGATGACATCCAAGTTGAGTGCGATATACGCCGGGGTGGGCAATGGAGGAGATTGAGAGATTAATCTCTCCTCCGCAGCAGCAGCTGTGTACCAATCGCAAGATGTGAGAACAGTTGCATGACACTTGGCTCACACTCACATCAGAAGCTAAGCATTTTTAGCATATCACATTAGATGTTCTTAATGGTCTCCAGCCATAACGTGGGCTGCAGTATGCGTCGCTTACCTTGGTGAGACATGGTGCCCCAGTATGCACTATGGGAAGCAAGCAAGCCAGCAAAGGTTGTGTGATGTTCTGCTGGAAGCCTGGTATTCATGTGGATGTTCGTTTGAAACGTACCATCGACCTGAGAATTGCAAACCTATTCATGGCTACTGTGTTTCCTAATTGAAGTAGTCTTTCAGCAGGAAAATGTACCCTGCGACACGGCAAAAAATGTTCAGTAATTGTCTTTTGAAGGTGTTGAGTTGGCCTCCAAATTCTCTCATTAATATTCCAATTGAAGTTGTGTGGGACAGGCTGGAGACAGGTCAGACTCATGGAGTTCCCATTTTGTGAGTGCTTTTGCAAATGATCGTTTGTTCTATCCAAATTGAAATCCTTCAGAAAATCGGATCGCACTAGGACCAAGTTATTTATTCAGGCAGTGCACATTGCACATGTCTGGTTTTTTTTTTCCCCTCAGAAAATAATTGCAGCATGCATGATTTGTCTCCTAGAATCGAGTGGCACATCTGACCACTCAAGTCAGTGGTGTGAAAAAAATTGGAGTGGAAAAGATGGGGAAAGATTTTTATATTTTTTTATATTAATACTCCACCTCCAAGAAAAACTGATCCTACTCTGATCACACTCTAATCATAGACTGATTAGAACAATCAGACAGTTGTTCTTGGAATGAGAAAATGCGGTTCAGTAAACCCAGCCTTACTAATGGGACTTTAAGGGAACTACAGGTAGTATGAAGCTTCCCTGATAACAAAGCAGTGTTCAAAGTCTCTAATAGAGAAAAGTGAAAGTGGCAACTCCTCGGTGGCTTTTCCCATTCAGCTTTTCTTGATTGGTGGATCTATTTGTATATAGTGAGAGACCTGTTAATCGTGATGAATCTGATACGGTGAAGCCAGGCAGGAAAGCTGGCTCTTGACTTTTCGTTGTTCCTGACTCCGTTTTAAATTGTTCTCGCTAGCATAAATATTTATAATGAGGAAATTTGTGCCTATTTCATGATGTCCTTATTTCAGACGGCATAAAACTGACAGGTTCCCTTTAAGGGGAACCAGCCACCAGGATTTAATCATCTGCAGATCGGTGCAGCAGGTGATTGATGTGTTGAGCATGACATCACTGTGGGTTTTTTTTAGTGCCACCCCCTGTGGGCTTGTCTTTCTGCTGTAAGCTGAACCGGTTTCCAGCAGAAAGACAAGCCCACAGGGGAGGAATAAAAAAAAAATATATATATAGTGATGCCATGCTGCACATGTCAATCACCTGCTGCACTAATTTACAGGTGGTTAAAAGGAACCAACCACCAGGGTATAAAGAATTAGCTAACATTTTGGATACCTTCAGACTTGTGGAGTCTGTTCCTTAAGAAGTTAAAGCTGGTTGGGACACAAGGAGGACCTACTTTAGGCAGGAATGTTTAATTTTATGGCTGTTCACTATATTTATCTGAGGTCAAAACTTCTAGTGGAGGTGTGAACATTTCTATTTTATTGAGACATTTACCAGGTGTATTATTGTTTCTATTTTCCATCAAGGTCAATGTCTGTCTTAAAACCCCATCTAAAGTTTCTAATGACTCAATTTGTTTGGATTCTGATGATGCCACGGAGGAAGACAATGAGGTGGAAGTCCCAGATGAGGTCAAGGATATTGCACAAAGTAACACTCCATCTGCAAACACTGTAAATAAGGAGAAGGGTGTCCGGGCATCTGGACCTCAGAAAGCTGGAATGTTTACAAAGAAAGTTTCAGACCCCATAGGTAATACCCCTTGCTAGATTATGTTTTGAAATAGAATGCTTTTATTACACTCCTCATCATTTAAATTGTTGAACTTAAATGAAAAAGTGGAATTGTGAAAATCACAGCTTCAATAGATAATAATAATAATAATGTCTATTATTATAGCGCCATTTATCCCATGGGTCTTTACATGTGAAAAGGGGAATCTATTATATAATTGCGAATGGTTTTTTGCCCCTTCTGAGACCGCTCGCGCTGCGAGTCAGCGTGGTCATGTGGATACGCCCGAAGCATTGGCCGCGCAGCGGCCATTGCGAGCAGTTCTAAGGCGACTCGCTATGCCCGCTCAGCGGGCATGGCGAGTCGCCTTAGCAGCGCGAAGCATTGGCCGCGAAGCGGCCATTGCGAGTCAGAGACTCGCTCTTCTAGAATCCCGATGCATGTGCATCGGCACCCAGCTAGTACATAATAAAAACAAGTACAATAATCACAAACAATACAAGGCACAGGCAGGTACAGGGGGAGAGAGACCCCTGCCCACGATGACTCAGTCTACAAGGGATTGGCGAGGATACAGGTGACGAATAGTACTTGTTGTGCGGTGGGTTGGTGGACTGAGGGTTATTGCAGGTTGTAGGCTTGTCGGAAGAGGTGGGTCTTCATGTTCCTTTTGAAGGTTTCCACGGTAAGTGAGAGTCTGATGTGTTGGGACAGAGAGTTCCAGAGTATGGGGGATGCACAGGAGAAATTTTGTATCCGATTGTGGGATGAAGAGATAAGAGGTCAGGAGAGAAGATCTTGAGAGGAATGGAATTTGCGTGCAGGTAAGTATTTGGAAACCATGTCACAGATGTATGGACAAGACAAGTTGTGGTTTGCTTTGTATTTCAGGGTTAGGGTTTTCAACTAAAGTCTAAAGGTAATGGGAAGAGAGGAAAAGCCAGGGAATAGCGGGGAAACAGGTGAATTAGTCAGGTAGCAGAGTATAAGATAGATTGGAGGGGTGTGGGAGATATGAAAAGATGGAGCCTCGATTTATTTAATATCAAGTATGAGCACCACATGCAGACATCCCCACACGTAAGTAAACACCTTGGCATACTATTAATTAGGTTATCAAGGGTTGTCTGACAAATGTTCTGCCACGCTGAATGCACTTGGACACAAATTATCAGAATCCTCTGGGGCAGCTCTTTTTGCAATTTCCAACCAATGACATCCCAGATATGTGCTTGATGGGAGACCCTTCAGACCATAGTAGCACCTTTAGTCCACACAGTCTGCTTACAGTAGCACATGCAACATGTAGCCTTGCGTTGTCGAATTGAAAAACAACTCCTAAGACATGTTAGAGAAAAGGCCTTACCAGTGCTTCCATGACCAATTCAATGTAATACTGAGCTCTAAGTATACCTGGAATGAAAGCTAGATGAGTATGGGTAATTCTGCTGCAGCACTGCTAGTCTTCTCAATGATGAGCTTCTGTTATGTAGTCATCCATATTCAGGAGCTATGTCAATCTCTGCCTCCCACCACTGATTGGCAGCTTTCCGCCTCTGCATAGTGTAGATATAAAGCTGTCAATCAGTGGTACGTGGGGGTTATACAGAGCTCATCATTTGAAAGGACTAGCAGAGCTGGAAAAAGATAAAATAGCAATAATATAAAAACTACAGCTAAGAAATGTAATAAGTGACATAGCCCTGGAATTAGTGTCTATGTTGCTCTTTTATGTTGTTTTCACGTTGAGAAGCATAAATCTGGCGACATATTCCCCTCTCTGTTTTATTTATATAAAATTTAATAATCCAACGGAAAACATCAGGAAGCCATCATCATAATGTTGTGGTCATAGCTGTGGAGTCAGTACACCAAACCTCCGACTCCTTAATTTCCCTGACTTCAGCTCTGAGTCCGACTCCACAACTCCAACTCCCTCATACATGGTTCAGTGATTAATTTATTGAAGTACAATGGTAACATAAGGCTTCTATTCATTATTATGATACAATAATCAAGCTATATAGATAAAACATTAATTCTTAATATTCAGCACATATTACATTGAACAATTGTACCCAATTTCTTAGATATTTTAGGAGTCTGAGTTGGTGCATTTTATACCAACTCCACCAAAATGGACACCGACTCCGGCTCAACAGGTCTGGTTGTAGGAGAAAAGATAATGTTCTCCTTTATTTTTTTCTCTTTAGAAAATTTTGGTGAACCCTGGAGAAATGTGCAGTTGCCTTTTTCTGTCATATATATTGGCAAAGGAAAGTCTCGTCCAGAACTCTCTGCTAGGTATTTGATTAGGCATCTCTTTTCGGAGGAAATTCTAGTAAAGAGCAATGTTTACGGGAATATGGATCGTGGGGTTCTTCCATTGGACTCAAACAAAATTGCTGCATTAAGAGGTATAAGTATTGTATTGTGTTGTGTTCTTAAAACTTGTATGTCCTGCTTTTAACAATATTTTGCAGATTTCCTATAGAATCGCTTTATTCACCATTGACCGTTTTGCAAATGTAATTGCTGAAATTTCCCAACATCCCATTTGAGGATCTTTATAGAACTTGCTTTGGAAATTTTAATTCTAGAAAATGTAAACTTACACAAGACACTGTATAGTAAATCCAGTGTGTGTAATGCTGAAGCCCTCCTAATAGACATGAAATGGCTGCCATCTAAACCATACCCTATCGTTTGGCTGGCAGCTATCTCTCCTAACTTCTCCCATACACAGGAGCATTCACTTGTTTGTGCAGTGTGGTTTGCTCTCTGAAAGAGCCGCTGCCAAACATCTTTGACAGTGGCTTATGGCCAAGTCACACAGCTGCTTTAGCAGCTTTTAGCGGGACTCCACTAAATACTTAGATTTTCTCAGTGAAGTGGAGAATTGTCATACCCTCCGCTTCCTGGTGACGCAGCCCCTGGTCTCTCGATGTTGATCGTGGTAACCATTACCTCAGCTGCCCATGTCGCTTAAGCCGAGTGGACAGGGAAACGCTGCTGCGCGTCTCCTGACTGCTCGGCTTAAAGGGAACCTGACCTCTAAAAATGAGCCCCCAGACTCTTTTAACCTGTCCATGCACCATGGTAATCCATTTCTATCCATCGCTTTGTGTCCATAAAGCGCTATTGTAAAGTTTATAAAAGTTCTTTTTTTTTTACCTGTGGATCTGCAGCTTCTCATAATATGTGAAGCCGCAAAAGGCAGTCTTTTGTGCTTCTCCTCGCCACGGCGTGTTAATTATGCACGCCCAAATAGGCGTGCTATAGAGCAGAGACTGTGCTTGTGCTGCTAGGTGGCGGTAAAGGCGATATGACGCGATTTTCGTCATATCGCCTTTACTGCCCTTGCAGCACAAGCAATGTCTCTGCTCTATAGCACGCCCCATTTGGGCGTGCATAATTAACACGCCGGTGGCGGGAGAAGCATAAAAGACCGCCTTTTGCGGCTTCAATATAATGAGAAGCTGCAAATCCACAGGTAAAAAAAAGAACTTTTATAAACTTTACAATAGCGCTTTATGGACACAAAGCGATGGATAGAAATGGATTACCATGGTGCATGGACAGGTTAAAAGAGCCTGGGGCTGATTTTTAGAGGTCAGGTTCCCTTTAAGCCGAGCAGGCAGGGAGACGCTGCTAGCAGCGTTTCCCTGTCCACTCGGCTTAAGCGGACACTAGGCAGCCTGACGTGTAGATGGTTACCACGATCAACATTGGGTAAACCAGGGCTGCATCCCAGGAAGCGGCGGGGATGATGGATCTCCGCTTCACTGAGAAAATCGTAGTCCCGCTAAAAGCTGCCAACGTGGCTGTGTGACCCTGGCCTATTTCTGGGAGAACAAAAGAATGGGTCGAAATCATGCATGCTGAATCCTTAACTCTCGACAACCAAATGTCTGGGGTTATACATTAGACAGTTTGTTTAACCAACATCAGTCTGTGTGTGAGGATGGGGGTGTAATGGATTAAAGGATTTGTCTGATGCTTGTGGACTGGTTTTGCTGGCAGACTTCAATCTTATGAATGCAGTTTTGGGTAGGATAGGATCAGAGCAAAATTAGTGAAGTATTTACTTATATGAGCTGGGCACATATACCTATTTAAATGGGTTATAGCCACCTTAGACATTTATGAAATATCTAATGGTACCTTTACACGCCGCTACGGAAGGTTAGAAACCACCGGGTGTCGCTCGTGCACGTTTCAACGGTACCTGATACCGCATTTACACGCCGCTACAAGGTGCACCACAGTAGGCTTTTTCTATCCCTGGAAGCACCGACGGGTGCCGCAGGTTACCTTCTGTAGAGCACCCTCCCTCATTTACACGCCGCTACCACAAGAATATGGGCGGACCTGGGGCAGCAAGGACAACACATAGGCGTGCCAGAGTTGTGGATTACTGAGACGCTCGTACGGTGATTGGTCAATGCAATAGCATCATGATTGGCCAGCCAGCGCAGGAAGGCTGGCTAATGCATGATGCTAATGCAATTGTGTGGTGTGACTGGTCAGCTCCTTAAATATGCCGCCCTATGCAGGGACAACCAATCGTAACGCAGGAGCTTCCACCAATGATCGCTGATGGGGCGCGGTATCCCGGAGGCTGTGTCACGCCCCAGGGACTTCACTAGGTGACAAAAATATCTTCCTGTTCCTCGATTACACGCTGCTACCATAGGGTTTGTACCTACCTGTTTTTGAGCACGGCTGAAAGACAGGTGTCGACAGTGACCGGTGGCAACAACCTGAATTACACGCCGCTACCTCGCAGTGTTTTGACGGTACAAGATACAATTGTCTCCGACACCCGGTGGTTTCTAACCCTCGGTAGCGGCGTGTAAAGGTACCATTAAGGATAATACGTCTTATAGATGCGAGTCCCATGTAGACAGATAACTTGGTCTCAGAGATCAGATCTGTAGTTGTATAGAAATACAATAGATTTCAAAACCGTCTTGGCTTACTTTTTATTTCTACAGACTTTCTACAACAGAATTACCCAACATTTGATCTGAAGGATAATGGTCAAGACTGGAAAGCATGTGTGGCAGCGATTAATAGTACCATCCGAAGCCTTCGTCATGATCAAAAAAAGGCAACAATGCAAAGTCGGAAAAGGACCTCTGTTGATCAATTATTTTGGCAGGCTGATGGAACCAACTGATGTTGGCGCTGTCCGGCATGATTTGAGTTCGGTTGGTGCCGTGATGTGCCTTTGTCTACTGAAATTCTTTTCTACTGACTGTTTCACTGACTACTTTAAAATACAGCCCAATACAAAAATTAAGTAACATACCTTTATGTCTATTTTTAGTTTTACAAAATTGTAGATTTAAGAAGCTATTATGGTCACTTCCCTCCATGTATGTAGTAGGCCTAGTTTTTTTTTGTTTTTTGTTTTTTGTTTTTATTATTAGTCTTTTATGAGTTTTTATTTATAAAATAAATAGATACACCCAGATAATTTAGTACTTTAATGGCTAGTTATCTTTTTTCTTTTTTTTTTTTTTTGATAAGATAAAATTCTGTCATTTATGAGGTAATATTCGCTTTTATTGAGAGAAAACTTATATGATTATAATAAAAAATAATAATAATCTTAAGTGAGCCTTATGAAATAAAAGATAAAAAGTCTTTGTTGCCCATAATGGCTCATGAGCTTTATTATTATATGCAATATAGATTATTATTTAATTTTTATTATATTTTATGCATTAATTTAGTTTATATATGAAGTGGGTTTTTTTTTTTTTTACTCCTTGATAACTTTCACCAGCATCTCTACAGTTTTATACTAAAGCCAATCTAAGGGTATGTGTAAATGTTTTTTCTTCAGGCAGGTAAAGCTGCCAAGTATTTCAAGAGCTACAGTTGTGAGACTGTCGAAATATTTCTGGACCTAAGTGGTGGCATTTTATTTGTTTATCCAAACATATTCAAGTTAGTTATATGATCAATTTGGGCTTCAAGTGCACATTTTCATCTTTAAGAGTTTATCATTGTAATTGAGTAAAGGAAGTTCGGGAATTACAGCTATTCTAATAGATGGCTTCCTCTTTTCAAGGGACTAAAAGTGATTTGACAGTTATCTCAAAAATTCTTCAAAGGGCTGCATGCTCTATTCCCTCATTAATCAAATACCAGTTAAAGGGAACATGTTAGCTGTTTTTTACCACCTCATCTGACAGTAACATAGTAAAGGCAAATAAACCCTGAATCCAACAGTGCATGACATACATACTGGCTGAAGCCATTCTGAAACTATCAATGGTTTTAGTTTCAAGAACACGGAATAGCTGCCTCTGCCTGCTCACATTAGGCTCTCAGTAGAGATTGTACATTGACTCTGAGGTGTCAATCACAGCAGGGGGCATGTCAGACAGCTGTGTGCATACTCCCGGAATGGTAATCACAGGGCAATAAAGTAATTCTTTACATAAACAATTGCAAGGAGCCTAAAGCAAAGTTGCTTTTTTTTTTTTTTTTTTTTTTTTACACCCTTGTAGCATGCTGTCCTCCACTTCCATGGCAAAAACCTGCTGACAGATTCCCTTTAAGCAGGTAAAAGGTCCGGAGCTGACTCCAGGTGTGGCATTTGCATTTTAAAGCTATTGTTGTGAACCCACAGCATGTGGTCAAATGAGCTGTCATTAGAAGAGAAATCGACTATCATTAGGCAGAAAAAAAGAAGAAATCTATGTAAGGGCCACGTCACACACACAGATATCTGTGCAGATATTGTTTGCAGATCTCTGGTTGCAGTGAAATCATGGACATATTGTTCATTTGTATATGGCCACAAAATGGAACAATGTGTCCATGATTTCACTGCAACAAGAGATCTTCGAACAATATCTGCACAATTGTGTGTGTGACGTGGCACTGAGGCTGGGGTCACACACACAGATATCTGGGCAGAATATGTTTACAGATCTCTGGTTGCAGTGAAATCATGGACAGATTGTCCCATTTTGTGGCTGTGTACAACATGGAGCAATATATCCATGATTTCACTGCAACCAGAGATCTGTTCAGATATTGGACTCAGATATTTGTGTGTGTGAAGTGGCCTTAAGAGATACAAGAAATGTTAGGAGTAGTCAAACAGTTTGATAAATTCTGAAAAAAAAAAAGAAAAAGCGCATTGGTAAGCTTAAAATTCATAAAGACCTAGACATTCATTGAATGTGGAGAAAAAAAACAACAGGGAGCGCTCATGAGCCGGAACCTGGTGGTCTAGGGGATGGAAATTAATCTGCCAATTTGTCACTCCCTACTTGGGGTTGTGCACCCCTGCACAACCCCGGTGAGAATATGGAGGTGAGGCTGGATGTGGACGAAGAGGTTACCGAGACCGCTGCTGTCCAAGCGTTTCCTGGATGTGGTCCCGCCCCCTGCGGTGACTTCACCGCTTATACCTGCCCTTCTCTATGGTTCAATAGGAAGTAATCCAATTCTATGATGGCCGCGCTCCCTGTGGTAATGATTTTAAGAACTTCTTGTCTACAAAAAAATTTTATTACTCAAAACATGCGAGAATATAAAAAAAGCAGACCCGGATAGAACCTTTATGCCTGTGGGAATCTGTGGCAGGACCCAACACAGGATCAATTCGAGGCGAGGAGCAGACCCGGACAAACATAAAACTTCATTAAAAGGGCACCAGAGAGTTACATTGGTAACGCGCTTAGATTGGCGCCGCATGTTTGTTTTTTTATATATACCCTACAGGGAATCACCTTACTTCATATTGCCCTTCTCTATGGTTAACATAGAGCAGGGCGTGGAAAGGTGGTGATGTCAGAGCAGGAGGCCGGCCGCCCCGCCTCCTGCAGTGACCTCACCGCTGATACCCGCCCTGCTCTATGTTAATCATAAAGCAGGGCGGATATAAGCAATGATGTCACCGCAGGGGGCAGGGCAAAGCAGCCATTTCTAAAATAAGCTCTGTGTTATGCTGCAGACGAGGGAGACAATGATTGGCATCAGGGAGGCAGTGGTGGGCACATTAAACATGCAGGGGGTGTGAATCTGCCCTTTGGCTGCAGCCTCTAGCCACCTCCTTTATGGCTGCAGGATGTAAGTTTTCTAAGTGTATTTACTCTGGGTACAGGGGGGCTCAAGGGCTGGGGGACCCCTTGCCTGAATGCAGCAGACATGCTGCATCCAGTGCTGTAATTAGATCACCATGCCTGGTTTGGTGACAGGTCCTCTTTAATACAAATTGTAAGGCAGAAAGACCCACAAACAATCAACAACTGAAGTCAACTGTAATAAAGTCCCAGTAAAGCATCACAAAGGAGGAAACCCAGTGTTTGGTGACGTTCATGGCTTCCACACTTCAGCCAGGCATTGCCTACAAAGTATTAAAAATGAACATTTTTTTTATTGTAATGTTAATTTATCCAACTACTTTTGAGCCCCTGAAATGAGAAGACTTTATAGAAAAATGGTTGTAATTCCTAAACTTTGTACAGGATATTTTTGTTTGATATGGTTACATTTCATTTGAATCTCAGTTGTTCCATTTTTAAATCACTAATATTGGCATGCAGGGCCCTTTTGTTTTTTTTTTTTTTTACTCCCATTCAACAATGAAGTACGGTAATTGATTGTGACTTTTACATCAAACAGCCTAAAATCTCTCGAGTGTCTTTTGAACCTTTTCATTAACTTATTTTATAAAGTACAGAATACATAAGAATGCTCAGCTCATTTCTTTTAACTGTCATCTCTGGAAACCATAAGCTGTTAAAAGACTGATCATATGAACAGCAAGTTGTTTTTACATAGAAATCCATATGTTTATTCTATTGAGAGTTTAATTAGCAGTTTTTTTAGGTGGGTTTCGGGGGCTTGGCCGCCTGAAAAAAAGCAACTTTGTGCACATATCCTAAGGCTGATCTCAGACGTCCATGAAACAGTGACGGTGTATGGACCATGATGCATGAACTGGCTGTGTGTGTCTTGACTTGAACTTGACAGTCTCATAGCGGCTGTCAGGGTCTGATCAGAAGATCTACAGACAATCCATGCATCAAAGTCTATGCTTAGACCATGATACATGGATGCCTAAATCGGCATAGGCTTTATTTTGAATGAGTGCCTCCAAATATACATATATTATTACTGTGTTTAAGGTGATAGAGGGTGTAGTATTCTATTGTGTTTAAAAAGAATATCTGGTGGCACCAAATTCAGGATAAAGTATATTTTGAACACCTTTTGTGTTTGCAACAATACATAATATTCATTGACTTTAATGGGCATCTACATAAGTGATTCTAAATAACAATCTTAAGGCTGTTCTATTGGCCTTTGAGAATTAATAGAGGGGTTCTCTGCTAGACACCATCCTATTTTAGTTGAGGAGAGGACCCGATAATCCTTTTCATTTATGTACTTAAGCACAAATGCCTGTCTATCAAGCACTGATAATTGTATCTATTTTAATTTGTAAAATGGGATTGGATTATATTACTGAATTATGGTGGAGTTGTCTAAGTCACACCCAACAACATGCTTATTATGCGAATACTAAATTTTCTGTAATTGATGTATTGGAAGAAATGCTACTAATGTTCCGGAGATTTGTAATCCTACTAGAATAATGTTACTTGCAGGAAATTTTTTAATGACTTTTAAAATCAGAATACACAAATTAATTGTTCATCATTTGTGAAACTTGTGCAGTCATTGATTGGGATTCTGTTGCATAGTGATCAATCCGAAAAAGAACTTTATCTGTACTGGTTTACATGAATGAATCGTAATGTGTTGCCACATATGTCTAGTAACAATATGAAAGTACTTGGTGTAATGTTCTACTTCTGTAATGTTTCCATTTTCCTTTGTAATTTTTTTTTTTTTATATATATATATATATGCTTACGAGGTGACACCTATATGTTTTAGCGTGTTGTATATGTGTACACTACATAGAAAGAGATTATAGTGCTGTGTGTACTATTTCTAGAATACTGCAGGGATTTTTCATACTTTTTTTTTTTTTTTTTTTTTTTATACTCTTAATTACAAATCGCCAATGTTGAGATTATGTAACTAATGTGAATTTAAAAACCTAGCCTTTTTAAATAAAATGCATGTCTAAGTAAAAGAAAAAAAACAAAACATTTTCATAAGATTTCACAGATTGTGAAACCCTTTTCAAAAAAATATTCTGTGTGGCTCATACTGGTGTAATGTGATGAATGCCTAAGGGCACCATCACACTTGGCGACGCACCAACGATCCAACCTGGTAGGGATCGCTGGTGCGTCGGTACGTGATCGCTGGTGAGATGTCAGCCTGATCTCACCAGCGACTCAGCAACGATACAGCGGTCGTTGGAACCCTGTCACTCACGGGCGTAGTATTGAGATCGTTGGTCATTGTCCCTGTCAAACACAGCGATGCAGCATGTCCAGCGGGACCACAACGATCAAAAATGGTCCAGAATGGTTTGTAACAATCAGCGATATCACAGCAGGGGGGGCCTGATTGCTGCTATGTGTTAGACTTGGCGAGATCGCTGTTGAGGTCGCTGTTGCATCACAAAACTTGTGACTCAGCAGTGATCTCGCTAGTGATCCCACTTAGTGTGACAGGGGCTTTAAGTCCCTTTACAAGTCTTTTTTTGGTCCTTGTTCCCATTCATCCCATTAGTGTAGCACCTATTTGTTTTGTATGCTGTAGAAAAAAAAAACTAAGGTGCAACATAGATGACACCCCGAGCTGTCTTTTTTTTTTTTTTTTTTTTTTATACATTGTTTTCTTTTTTCACAGACCTATTAAAAGAATTGGAGTCTGAGAATTATTTTTCTTTTTCAGACTAACGGTTTGGATAACATCTGTTTTTGCATCACTTTGAAGCGTTATTAGGTCATAAAACATAACATGTAAGTAAATATCCAGTTAACTGTATTTTTATCCAGTTAAGGGCCCTTTCACATCAGCGGTATTTTCAAATCGCGGCAGATGCGGTGAAAAAACCGCATCTGCCGCGATTACCGCATAACCGCGACACTTGCGGCACACTTGCGGCAAGCCCCATGCAATGTCTATGGGGCTTGCGGTAAGGGTGCGGCAAGTGCGGTTTCGGCACTTGCGGCAGGTGCGGCCGCGAAAAAAAACACTGCAAGCAGCGGTTTTTTTCGCGGCCGCACCTGCCGCAAGTGCCGAAACCGCACCTGCTGCACCCTTACCGCAAGCCCCATAGACATTGCATGGGGCTTGTCGCAAGTGTGCCGCAAGTGTCGCGGTTATGCGGTAATCGCGGCAGATGCGTTTTTTTCACCGCACTGCCGCGATTTGAAAATACCGCTGATGTGAAAGGGCCCTAACTGTATTTATCACATATTCTGTAATGAAGCAAATTTGGGGAGCTTTGTCGAAGTCCACACAGTAGTCCAAATTCAGGAGCATCATTGGGTGTACAAAAATAGGTTGTAAGGCGACGTGGGCTATAGGCAGGTTATTGTACTGCTTTTCTTTATATCAATAAATCTAATCAGAAAGCACTGAGAGACATTAGTTTGGAGAGCCATAGGTGTCACCGTATCTCACTTGTGTATAGACAGGATTGGTTCTGGAAATATATGCAAATAGAAGATGTACAGTTAGGGCCAGAAATATTTGGACAGTTACACAATTTTCGCGAGTTGGGCTCTGCATGCCACCACATTGGATTTGAAATGAAACCTCTACAACAGAATTCAAGTGCAGATTGTAACGTTTAATTTGAAGGGTTGAACAAAAATATCTGATAGAAAATGTAGGAATTGTACACATTTCTTTACAAACACTCCACATTTTAGGAGGTCAAAAGTAATTGGACAAATAAACATAACCCAAACAAAATATTTTTATTTTCAATATTTTGTTGCGAATCCTTTGGAGGCAATCACTGCCTTAAGTCTGGAACCCATGGACATCACCAAACGCTGGGTTTCCTCCTTCTTAATGCTTTGCCAGGCCTTTACAGCCGCAGCCTTCAGGTCTTGCTTGTTTGTGGGTCTTTCCGTCTAAAGTCTGGATTTCAGCACGTGACATGCATGCTTTGGGTTAAGATCTGGTGATTGACTTGGCCATTGCAGAATGTTCCATTTTTTTGCACTCATGAACTCCTGGGTAGCTTTGTCTGTATGCTTGGGGTCATTGTCCATCTGTACTATGAAGCGCCGTCCAATCAACTTTGCAGCATTTGGCTGAATCTGGGCTGAAAGTATATCCCGGTACACTTCAGAATTCATCCGGCTACTCTTGTCTGCTGTTATGTCATCAATAAACACAAGTGACCCAGTGCCATTGAAAGCCATGCATGCCCATGCCATCACGTTGCCTCCACCATGTTTTACAGAGGATGTGGTGTGCCTTGGATCATGTGCCGTTCCCTTTCTTCTCCAAACTTTTTTCTTCCCATCATTCTGGTACAGGTTGATCTTTGTCTCATCTGTCCATAGAATACTTTTCCAGAACTGAGCTGGCTTCTTGAGGTGTTTTTCAGCAAATTTAACTCTGGCCTGTCTATTTTTGGAATTGATGAATGGTTTGCATCTAGATGTGAACCCTTTGTATTTTCTGTCATGGAGTCTTCTCTTTACTGTTGACTTAGAGACAGATACACCTACTTCACTGAGAGTGTTCTGGACTTCAGTTGATGTTGTGAACGGGTTCTTCTTCACCAAATAAAGTATGCGGCGATCATCCACCACTGTTGTCATCCGTGGACGCCCAGGCCTTTTAGAGTTCCCAAGCTCACCAGTCAATTCCTCTTTTCTCAGAATGTACCCAATTGTTGATTTTGCTACTCCAAGCATGTCTGCTATCTCTCTGATGGATTTGTTCTTTTTTTCAGCCTCAGGATGTTCTGCTTCACCTCAATTGAGAGTTGCTTTGACCGCATGTTGTCTGGTCACAGCAACAGCTTCCAAATGCAAAACCACACACCTGGAATCCACCCCTGACCTTTTAACTACTTCATTGATTACAGGTTAATGAGGGAGACGCCTTCAGAGTTAATTGCAGCCCTTAGAGTCCATTGTCCAATTACTTTTGGTCCCTTGAAAAAGAAGAGGCTATGTATTACAGAGCTATGATTCCTAAACCCTTTCTCCGATTTGGATGTGGAAACTCTCATATTGCAGCTGGGAGTGTGCACTTTCAGCCCATATTATATATATAATTGTATTTCTGAACATGTTTTTGTAAACAGCTAAAATAACAAAACTTGTGTCACTGTCCAAATATTTCTGGCCCTAACTGTATATTCAACACAGTGCAATGTTTTTGTGTTAATAGCATTATTTGGCCGAGGGAGTTTCATTTTATTGTATTTGTCATAATGAACATTTTACCTTTAATAGCAGTATATATATATTGTATGACCTAATTAACATTTTGTAGTTTGATTTGTTTTTTAATGCGGTTTTGTTTAGTTTAAAGCAGGTCATAGCGTATCGTAAATAGATTGGACATGCTCTTAAACCTGTCTTTTTCCTCTACTTTTTAGATTCATTCCATGTTTTGGGTAAAAATGCATGTATAAATAAAAATAAAATTATATAATTTATTATACAGCATTTTTACACAATTTCTATTTTTGCTGATAGGAACAAAAACTGCTCCATGCAAAAGGCTTAATAAAGTGTTTCAGATTTTGAAAATGAATAATAACCAAAAAACTACACCTTTTCCTTTGTGAATTGAATTGTAGAGCAGTGGGCTGAAATATGCCACTATAAAATTGGGTGAAAACCTTCTAGATAGGTGTCTTAGTCATTTACTGTGACTTGTAGCAATGCCCATAGCTGACTTCCTACTTTGTGTCTTTTATCTTCAAGCCCCACATTATACAGAGATCTGTTTTATATATAAGATTTTAGTCAAGCTAGATTTATTTCTGGTTTTAGAGATCAGGAAAGCTACAATATGACTCTTTGTTGTGTGCAAATAAAATATACATTTTGTTACAAAGTCTAGTTTTATTGTATTGTTACACTAAACTGAAGATATGCCCAGTGGTAATGGAATTAATAATAAACTTATCTTATACTATTAAACTTGGGTGTATCGTTGATCTGTCAGATAAAATGATTTGAAGAATTCAAGTGATTCACGTTGACACCATTTTCAAATTTCCTTTTTCTTATAATGTACAGTACGAGATAATACCCAGTCGCCTCCAAAATTTCTCCTGAATATCCCCCATCCTCTGGAATTCCATGGCCAAAAATGTCCGATTATCCACCACGCTCAGATCCTTCAGACGGAACTTGAAAACCTATCTCTCCAGAAAAGCTTACAACCTGCACTAACCAGCTGCCGCCTCACTGCCACTGGAGCGGCCCCCTCACCACCACCACCACCACCGGAGCGGTCACCTCACCACCACCACTTCTGGAGTGGAGGCCTCATCACCCCTGGAGCTGTCTCAACCACCAACCTACTGTCTCCTCCCCATCATACTATAAGATATAATCCCGTGAGAGCAGGATTCTCTCCCCTCTGGACCAGTTTGTCAATGCTCATTTGTTCACTGTAACTTTTATCTGTTTTTGTATGAAACCCCCTATATGAATAAATAATAATAATATTGTACTACAGTTTTAAGCAGAAAAATCGATGTAAATACGTATGCCCCAAAAATGACAAAAGTATTTTAGGTGTGATACCAGTAAAAGGCAAGATTTCCACATTAAAAGAAATGTTAGAACAGGACATGGGAAAGGTGAAGAGATGCTCCCTAACGATAAGCCAAGGAAATCAAATTAAGGTTTTCATTACAAATGCAGATGAGGTGAAAGTGTTTCTTTGTGATCTGAAGACCTTGTGGAGGTGCGAAGTGTGTCCAGGTAGTGGGTCATCCAGGTGTTAATTGGAGTCCCATTCTTATGCAGCATATTATCACTAATCTCACACTCCTTTTGTCTCCTAAAAGCATTCCTTGAAAGTGCATAAAAATGTTTTAATACTTACTCATTAGGCATTATAATTAGTAGGGGCTATATTCTTTAGCCCTTAGGGCGGGTTATTTTGCAGCCTCGAGGATCCTCCCTTTCTCTGTGTTGCTTTGCTTGTGCAGGCTTTGGCCTCCCGCCTCTCTGTCACTCACAGAATGCAAATCATCAGTCCTGCCTTCAGCTGCACATCACAGCAGCACAGAGAGAGGGTGGATCCTCGAGGCTGCAAAACAACATGCCCTGGTGACTAAAGCATATAGCCCCTGCTAATTAACATCGCTTATGAATAAGTATTACAACGTTTTTATGCACTTTCACAGGATGCTTTTAGGCCGGTTTCACATCGCGGGTCAGATCCGATCCGAGGCTGTCGGGGTGCACCTGACATCCCCGAATCGGATCAGCACACAGAATCAGAGGGCTTATATGCCCTCCGGTCTGGTGTGCTGCCGCACACAGCTGCCGCCACTGATGAATCAGGACCGCGACTCGCAGGGAGCTAGCCACGGTCCTGAAACAGCGGCGTGCAGCCGCAGGTGGATCCTCCCTGACCGGGGCAAACCGGCCCCATAGGCTCCCATGTTAGGGAGCACCGGATTGCCGGGGATCTAGGCGATCTGGGGCAATCCGGGAGTAGGCAATTAGAGGAGATATTCTCCTCTCAGACACAAAAACGCTGCAAGCAATGTTTTTGTGTCCGTGAGAGAATTCTGAATTCTCCCGGATTGTCACGGACAGAAACCTGATGGCAGAGAGCTGCCATCTGGCTTCTATCCGGCCCCATAGGCTACTATGGGGCCAAAATCCTGTCCGAGGCTGTCCGGTTTACACGGTCAGCCACAGATCGGATCAAACTCTCAATGTGAAGCCAGCCTTAGGAGACAAAAGTAGTGGGAGATTAGTGAGAATATGCTGCAGGGACATGTTTTGGTAGCTTCGGAGGCGTTTTGGAGGTGACAGGATCCCTTTAAAGACTGGACCATTCATATGAGCTTGAAGATTTTTCTTTCTCTTGGCCAGTGATGGCGAACCTTTCCGAGACCAAGTGCCCAAACTGCAACCCAAAACCTAATTATTTATAGAGAAGTGCTGATTCAACCAGAGCTAGGGTGGGTGAGGGACTCGGACACCGGGGCTACTGTGTGGGGAGTCACGGTTGGTTGGGACCCCGGTGCCATGCCCTGGTGATCAATTATACCAGATGTTGATATTAAACGGTGGGGGTTAAAGGGGGTTATTTACAGGGGAACGTGACGCCACCTGTAGTGTCCGGTAATATGGTACCGGCGCTGCCAGCCGGCCGCTGAGGTGATTGTTGAGGCAGCTAAGTGTGGTACAGCTCCCCACAGGTGGAGCTTTACCTCAGGGCAGCTATTGTGGTGAGACGGTGAGGGAGGACAGTGATGGTGATGGTGGTGCAGTTCTTACCCCTCTGCTTTGATGATGTTGATGATGTTAAGCCCTCCGGACTGCGGCAGGAAGAATAACAGAAACCAGTTCCAGTTTAACTCTGCTTTACTCGGTACCGGCTGATGGCATAACAAAACATAGTACAGTTTGGTTTTAGGGTGTTGTTGCCAACTCAGGGTTTCTCTTATGGAGTCTCTAGATGTCCTCTCTTTGTCTTTCAGGGTTTTCTACTCTCTTTCTCTGTCTTTCAGTCTTTCCCACCTTTGAAGAGCTCACCCGCCAGTCCTGCAGTCTGTGTCTGGTAGGCTTAGGGTGCTTTCACACTGCGATTTTCTGTGATCCGTGGCTGTCCGTTGTAAAACTGACAGCCACGGATCAGATTTTGGCCCCATGTTATCCTATGGGCACGGATCACATCGGATTTGGCCTTATTGGCATCCGATTTTTGTCGGATGCAATCCTGGCCGATTTTTTGCTGTGCCCAAAATCGCAGCCTGCTGCGATTTTTGGCACAGCGGGTCAGATCGGACCGAATTTCATCCGACCTGATCCGCGCCAAATAACATGGGGCCTATGGAGCGAGGATCCGAGGAAACAGCTGGTGTCTCCTCGGACCCGATCTTAGTGTACTGAGCATGCTCAGTACACTAAAATCGCTGTGTGCCATGTAATATCACTTCTGCAATGTATGTTCATACATTGCAGAAGTGACATCTCCTGGAAATAAAGGGTTAAAAATAAAAAAAACTTCATTCTCACCTCTCCACGATCCAGCGATGCCTCCTGCGCTCTGTGCTTCTAGGACCTGGCCTGACGTCACAGTTGAGTCACATGGCCGGTTACCGCGGTAACCGGTCATGTGACTGTGACATCACGCCAGGTCCTGTGTATCAGAAGAAGAGAAGCTGGAAGCACCGCGGGTGTCGTGGAGAGGTGAGAATTAAGATTTTTTTATTTTTTAAGGTCTGCAAACAGGGGAGCAAAGAGGGGGGAGATAGAGGGGGACAAAGAGGGGAGACACAGGGGGACAAAGAGGGGAGACACAGGGGAGACACAGGGGGACAAAGAGGGGGTGCAAAGAGGGGAGACAGAGGGACAAGGAGGGGAGACACGGGGACAAAGAGGGGAGACACAGGGGGACAAAGGTGACAGGAGGGAGAGAGAAGGGGGACGAGATGACAGGAGGAGCAGGGAGAGGATCCAGCTGATGCTGCAAAATATCGGAATCGGATGCCTATTTGGCATCCGATTGCAGTCATCAGTTTGGATCCGATGCTGTCCGAGGGGAGCAGCAAAAAGTCT
Source organism: Allobates femoralis (assembly GCA_033576535.1). Classification (NCBI taxonomy): domain Eukaryota; kingdom Metazoa; phylum Chordata; class Amphibia; order Anura; family Aromobatidae; genus Allobates; species Allobates femoralis. The sequence goes on from JARQOC010000002.1 coordinate 418,888,674, forward strand.
GATCCCCTCGGACAGCACAAAAACGCTGTGTGAAAGCAGCCTTAGCTAGACTTGTAACGGTCCAAATGGGAACAGCAGGAACGCACAAGTTTCCCACCTGACACCGGGTTTTAGTCTTCTTTCACTAGTGTAGAACCATCTTTTGGGCTTGAGCGGTGAGGTACCTTTTGTGGGGCTGTCAGCAACCCGGTCCTGTTGGGCCTGCAGCTCGTCGGCTTTGCAGTCAGGGTTGAACTCCTGGCTGCCTCGGTTGTCCATGTCACCGGTGTCCCCTCAACATGACCAGCTGGCTCCTACCAGCCCTGGCCCGTTGCCTTCTGTCCTGGGTCCCCACATAAAGATGGGGTACCCTCCAGTCAGCTGGGCTGCCAGGCTTGACCACCCTGACTGTCTTCCCAGCACCGTCTGAGGTAAACTGTCGTCAACTGTCACTCTTACTAAGCTCCGCCCCCACCTGTGGAACCTACTATATTACCAGTTCCCCCTACTCTAAGTGGTGCGGTCCTAAGTGAGTGTAAAAATAGACTCCATAAGTTTTAAATCCCAAACCAGCAACTTACAAAATAATATTACACATAAATAATAAATGCAATACTACTCTGTGGCGCCTAGCCGCAGGGGCGCCACAGTGCCAACATGGCAATTTGTGAAAATGAGAAAATGTGCAATAGGGTCTTATCTCCAGATAAAGAGGTGAATGAATGTGTGAGTAAAACTACTCAGCTGGTCTGGTTGTGTCACCCACAACCAGTATGATAGCCTGAAATCAATGTAGTCGCCTGTAAAAGACAGCTACTGCAAGGGCCGCACCTCCACGGATAACCGCGTCGAAAAACCTGTAGATCTGTAGGACAAAGTGCTGCTGTGTCCGCGCTGCCGTCAAAAGGATCACCAGAGAAGAGAGAATCTGGGCTGAATTGTGTCTTTATTAAGAATAAAGACACAATTCAGCCCAGATTCTCTCTTGTCTCTGGTGATCCTTTTGACGGCAGCGCGGACACAACGGCACTTTGTCCTACAGATCAACATCGCAATTTAACATAATTACTGAAGTGGTCGTCACAAGAGCTGCACAGAGGGGGAGAGCCAGCAGATGCCAACTCTATTCCCTATACAGGGCTTACAGTCCTGAAACCTTGATGATCAATTCTTTTCTCCCCATCCTGCCCCCATTTTGTAGAAATGTGTCCCATCCTTGTCCCCTTGCAGTAATGCCTCATCCTTCCCCTATCTTGTAGTAATTTCCTCATCCGTGTCCCCTTGTAGTAATTTCTTTATCCTTGTCCCATTGCAATGTCGTCCCATCCTTGTCCCCTTGTAGTAATGTTCTTAAACCTTGTTCCCTTGTAGTAATGTGCCCCATCCTGCAGTAATTCCCCATTCTGCCCCATCTGTCAGTAATGTGCTCCATCTTTTGTCCCCTTATAGTCATGCCTCATCCTGTCCCATCTGGTAGTAATGCCCCATCCTGCCCCAATCTGGCAGTAATGTGCCCTATCTTTGTCTTCATCTTGTTGTAATGCCCCATCCTGCCCCCATCATGTAGTAATGTGCCGTCTTGCCCAGAGCTGTAGAGTCAGTAATTCAAACATCCAACTCCGATTCTTCGATTTCCCGGATTCTGACTCCACGTCTCAGGCTCCACAAGCAGGGCTTGTCTGACTCCAGCTCAATTTCCCTGAATCCGACTCAGACTTCACCCAAAATGGACTCTGACTCCACAACTCTACAGCCTTGATCCTGCCCTCATATAGTAGTAATGTGCCATCCTGCCCCCATCATGTAGTATTATTGCCCTATGCTGCCCCATCAGGTAGTAATGCCCCATCCTGCCCCCATCTGGTAGTAATGCATTATCCTGCCTTTATATGGTAGTAATGCTCCATCATGTAGTAATGCCCCATCCTGCCCCCATCACGTAGTAATGCCCCATCCTGCCCTCATCTGGTAGTAATACTCCATCCTGCTTCGATTAGGTAGTAATGTGCCCCATCTTTGAATTGCTGAAGGATGGCACCAGCAGCGCATGCCAGCAGGGAGGGCTCTGCGTGCCCATCCTGTCACGCGTGCCATAGGTTCGTCATCACTGCTCTAGGCTGAGGTCTTGTAGCATATGGCCCACTGGTGACTGAAGCAAGACCTTTTTATATCCTGAGCCTGTACCTCAGGGCACTGTCACTCAGGATTGGTTCGGATAAGGCTGTTCTCTTATTGGTCGTCAATTCAATCTGACTACATACTTTTCCTCTGAATGATGTAGACAGAGGCAATGAGGTAAATTACATTTAGTTAGCAATACACAAACTTGGACAATGGAGGCTCCGAGCAGTATGATAATAAGCATAGACCCACTCATGAGTCAACAAACAAAAGAACTACACGTTGTCAGACCAATGTCCCTCATTCCCATGGCCATGGCCTGGCCTATTGTGATGAGTTAAAAGTTGTCAAAGGATCTCCAACTCAGATCCCTTCATGCACAAAATAGAGTATGGTTTCTGGGATGGTATGGGCCCTTTTAGTACTGGGGACATGTAGCCTTGAAATGTCCCAGCTGTTTGCAAAGGTGTGTCAGGATTCCAGCTTTTCCAGGTTAGCTTTTGTGTCTTCTCACCCTTATCCAAGAGGGCGTCTGCTCCTCATCATGTCCATATGTTACCTGCCTGCCTGCTTATTTAAGCTCCAGTCTGACATCCAGGCCTTTCTTGAGTGTTTTGCTTTAAATTCTGGCTCCTCAGTGTATCGTATGACTTGTGCTCCATCTCTAGCTATTCCAGATCAGCTCTACTCACCTTTTCTGCAGTCATCCGTACAGCTGACCATCGCCTAAACCCAGTTTGCATGCCAGCATCAAGCTGTACTCTTTCAAGGATTGTTTCTGCTGTGATTTCTGCAAGCTGACTCTACTACAGCTCTGCTGCATGAAAGCTCCAGTGCAGCAATTCAATTTTGTTTGTATATTAGTTGCAGTGCTCTGGACTCTCAGGACTTGGTACTGAGTTGCTCTGTACTGCATTTAATTCTTCACTATTACTCAGAGACTTCTGTTACCAGGCCTTCCTGAATATCAACTGTTGACTATAGACTATTTTTGTCACTGGCTACTTGTTTTTGAGAACTCTTTAGAGAAAGACCTTTGCCCTCCTTATAATTTGCCTTGTTCCTTGTTTGATGCACCAATACCTGAAGTTGTTCCTTGCAAGTATGTAAATACAGACTGGAATCTTGAAACATTGTCTCAGTCTTGCTTTGCCCTACACTGCCAGATTCCTGAAGGTATCCATAAAGTTGTGGGACAAGGTGGCACAGTCAGAATTCCCCAACCGACGTGGAGAGGAAGTATGGACATGGGCCCAATGGGCTAGAAGGGGGACAGCAGGCACTGTGTCTTACCTTTCTCCAGTAGCCAGGTTTCTTAGCCTCTGGAGTCCTGTTGATAAAGTACTTGTCAACAAGGGTCAGTATTGTAGAGGTCCCCTTTGGAGAAATTGCTGGAGGTCCTCCAGGACGTTCCACAAACACCGCTCGGTTAAGATGAGCTCCTTCAGCTACTGAACAGTCATGAGCTCTGAAGTCCATTGGTTGACTGCTTTTAGTAGGGTCCACATCTGAATAGCCCAGCTGCCTGCAGGACCTTACCCTTGAGTTGAGGTGTTAAGAACTGGACCCACTGGTCCTCATGCACATGACACTGATGCCAAGTAATTTATTTCAAATGCCAGCAAGAAGCTGTCCAAGTCAGCTCTTTAGCCTGCCTGTAGCTTCGGGACGAACCTCGATCTCCTAGTACTTGCGACTGGTTGGGTAGGCTGCTGAAGCTTGAGCATTTGTTTCTGATGCCCACACGCATCCTCAGGCTCTGCTGCTTCCTCACAATATTTTACCATGAGGATCTCCTGGTCCGCAGCTTGGAGACTGATAAGGTCAGCTTGCAGCAGGGCACCTGAGCCTGCCTCGGCAGGGGGAACGAGCAGGTGATGACCTATGCGAGACTGACCCCCCCCCCACCGTCCATGGTACTGGCCATCTTTGCTTTTTATCTGGTGCCACTGGCCATCCTTGCAACTTTTGGTTACTGTTCGAGAGCTGCAACCTGATTCACCCTGACACCCTTTACTGTATTTTCACTTTGACTGTCTAGTGCTGAACTGATCTTAGGACCCCAATGGTAAAAGCTACTGCTGATAGTCTTCATTATCTCGAAGTTTGGATCCCACGCTCACACATACTGTTATCTCAATCCTGCCTGTGAAGATTTTATTGCTACCAACTGTGCTATTCCCTGACCTCATGCTGAAGACACCATTTCTTTATTTGTAGAAAATAAATGGTTGTTGATTCAGTTAACACAGTCTCTTCATTGTATAGGGTGGCCATTGCTTTTCAAGCTCCTGTTTAAAGCTCCATACAGGGGTCTGAGTTGTACATAGTAGTCTGTGTGTCCATAATGTACCTGTATTGTGTGTATCCACTTTTATAGATATCACAAAGCATTCACTGATCTCAGTCCTGTGTTTGAGACTCCTAAACGAGGCTCCACAGCCTCTATCTGCACTTTTATGTATACACATATGAAGTATGTTCTAAAGTTGACCATAATGTTTAGATGTGTTGCTAATACATTGAAGTTATTCATATACTTGTATTATCAAAGGTTCCTGCATCTGCTTTCATTCCAATGCCTGGTAGCTCCATTTATGGTTGGAACTTAAAGAAGACTAGGTCAGAAATGGTCAGTTTTTGCTCCTATTGTGAGTATTCAGGTTTTTTTTGTTCGTTTTTAAATCCTCTATGCGGTTCCAGGGATATGGGCCTTTTTATTTAGTGCTGCTTTGTAGATATTTAGCATCTTAATAATGCAGAGCATCCTTAATACACCCCAAGAGAATCCTGTGAGCACCCCTTGTAAACATAATAAAAATAAGGTCTAAATGAAAAGGTCCATATCTCTGGAACTGTATGATGGATTTATTAAAAGAAAATAAAAGGCATCACAGGGGAGTAGTGTTATTTCTGTCACTACCATTGAATAGTGATAGAAGAAGGCTGGCTTAGCTTTTGAAATGAGCTACGCAGCTTGCCTCTGCAAACACCGCACTGAGGATGTGCAGACACTGGAAACGCTGTGTTTATATTAGGAGCACATCTAAACATTATTTGTAAACAAACCCTTTATGCAAACACCATACGGCAGGTCATGGAGTGCCCAAGCTCCATAATATTAAAGTGTAATATGCCACCATGCATTCTGTGTGCGTACAACAATGTTTTGTTCACTCGGATAAAACCTTATTTTTAAACTCATTGGGCCTGATTCATTAATGCTTTAATGCCACAATTCTGTTGTAAAAGATTTGAAATGGCATACATTTTAGATGGAATTAGGAGTTGTGTATAAAATTTAGCAACAAAATGGGCAGTTCTAGGGCAGTATGGGTGCTTGGGGGGAGTGGACTCCAATCCTCATCTAAGGCTATGTTCACACACGTAGCGTATTTCCTGCGCTTTTTTGTGGGCGTGTTTTTTTGCCGCGTTTTGCGGATGCGCTATTTAGTGCCGGTAAAAAAATACGGTGCATTCACACACCACATTTTTTTACGGCTGCATTTTTTCCCCCAAAAGCGCAGGAGGAAGTGATGTGACACAGAGGCATTAATAATCCTGTTCCCGTGTGACATGTATGTGTACTTTCGTTTTAGCAGTGTATGTACATGCAATGCTAAAACGAAATAAATGGAAAGCAATGGTAATACAAAATAATAGTAACAAAATACCTCTCCGCCGACTGTCCCGGGATGCGAGGTATCCTCGTTTAATTGCTGTAGGACCTGAAACAGCTGACCGGAGGCAAATCAATCAGCTGATGTGTCACCTGACAGCATCAGCTGTGCGGTTTAAACCGCCCGCCAAAACCGATTGGCGAGCAGGCAGTTTTAACTGATCAGCTGATGCTGTCAGCTGACATGTCAGCTGAGCAGTTTAAACCACCCACCAAAACCGATTGGTTTTGGCAAGAGGTTGAAACTCTTAGCTGATAATGTCACGTGACACATAAGCTGATCGTTACCGGCCAATCAGATCATTCAGGTCCTTACAGCGATCGGACGTCTTCCCCTTGGGTCCCGGGACAGCTAGTGGAAAGGTATTTAATTTTTTTTATTTTTAATACACCTTGTTCACTTTTATCTAGCTTTTGCTGTGTATGTAGATTCACTTTCGCAGTGTAACTACAGCCCCAACATCTTACACGGGGGAAGGAACACAGGATTCTTCCTCCCCCCATGTGACCTCACATCCCCCTACCCTCGCCCTTATAGGTGCTGGAATAGGCATTGTCTAAATAACAATGCGTATTGCAGCTCCTTATAATGGCGCGTGTGGGAGAAAGCGAGCGCTATTAAGTGCAAGAATTGACATGTTCATTCCTTTTACAGGCACGCTTTCTCCTGCAAAAGTGCGGCCGAAAAAAGCACAGCGTCTGAACGGCAAAAGTGAAAGTCCATTAAGTTTGCCGGGAGACGCAGGTGCGCTTTTGGGGGAAAAGCGTGCGTAAAAAGACACAGGAAATACGCTGCATGTGAACGTAGCCTACTTAATGACAAGCTGTGGTGTTCTGTACACCATAAACCTCACTCCAGTTCCTTACCAGAGTGAGATCTCTGGCTCGTGTCAGAAGCTCAATTCATGAAGAACCGTGCTCCACTTCATGTAACAGAAGCATCTGATTCCAGCATGCACCTCATGAAGACCAGCGAGTATAACAACACTTGATAAGTCGGACTCAATGCCAATGTACAATTCTCCAAACTTCCTTGCCAATTCCCCCGCACATAATATAGCTGCTTTTCCATAACGTTTAGTAATATTTCTGCCAAATTCAAATGGGCTGTACGAGGTTTACATTAAGGATAAGACAGGATAACGAAGATCGATGTTGCAGATATACATCATATGAAACACTGGATGGCTGACAAGTCTGCAGATGGATTTGTGGAATTCAATAAAGCATACATTTTTGCACTTGCCAAGAGCTTATTTACAGCTGTCAATATACAATGACATTAAATAGCATAATTAAACATCTGCATGGCAATGTGGGAGGACTAAAAATTGCAAACATGCAGCACTATTTCATACAGACTGATTGTTTTTGTATGTGTTGCCAAGCATTGTTATAGGATTAGCTTTATAAACTCCTCTTGTAATGTGCATTTCCCTGGGATGTGAGATTTTTAACTGATGAAGTCTCGATCAGTATGATAAATGTCCATCTGGTGTTGGCTCTTGCTAATGATAATTGGCAGAATGCTTTAAAATATTGTAAAACATATGATTTTGTTACAGTATTAGCTTGTAATTTATTTTTGAAAACCATTAGATCATGTGTTTTTTATGTGTTCCCGCTAACTTTTTATTTACTATTGGAAAAGGATGAACAAACATCTGGGAGAAGTTAAGTTAGACTTGATTCTATTAAGAAAATGGCCATAGATTTTGTGCATGTCTCAACTCTTTGTGATAAAGATAACAGAGGAGTCAGTCAGTCGTGGGCAATAGATGTCCAAATTGCTGGGCTAGGGCTCACTCACATGAGTGTATTACACAACTGAGCGCTAACTGATGCCATACAGATGGCACCAGGCCCAATATTATACTATGGGGCAGTGCTGACTTATGCGGAAAAAAAATTGCAGCATGCTGCGAGTGAATACAATAGTCGGATGACACTCACCCATTAAAGTCTATGGGTGCATGGCCATGATCGGACTGCACTCAGTTATTATATTATACAATGACACAATGAAGAAATTTAGTTTTCCATCTATTCTAATAAAACCCTAAGCCAGCTTCCGTCAGTATGTCATCGAAATGACGTCACATCCTGACTGAAGCCGGCTCTATACATAACAAAGATGGCCGACCGTTAGTGAGAGCGGGGCTAATACTGCCCCACTCTCATCATCGGCGGCCTCTCCTGCGCCCCACACCCTCCTGCCCCTCCTGCGCCCCCGCTCCTCCTGCCCCGATCCGCTCTTCCTGCCTCCTCGCTCCCTGCGGCCCCCCTCCCTCTGCCACCCTTGCTCCCCGCGGCCCCCCCCCTCCCTCTGCCCCACCGTTCCCCGCGGCCCCCACTCCCCCTGCCCCCCCCCCGCTCCTCAATGGTGATGAAAATAGAAAAAGCCCATAAGGATACTTACCCTCCGCAGCCGCGCTCCACCTGTCTGGTTTCCCAGGCAACGACAGGTCCTGTCCTGGGAGATAGAAGACAGGTGGAACACGGCTGCGGGGGTGAGTATCCTTATGGGCTTTTTTTATTGCTATCACCATTGAGGGGCAGGGGGAGTGGCGGGAGCGGGGGGGGGGCAGAGGAGCACTTCCATCTTGCCCCCCGCCAGCTCCGTCCTGCCCCCTCCTTCCATCCTGCTCCTCCGGCTCCATCCTGCCCCCCAGCTCCATCCTGGCCACTGAGCCACCGTATACTCTGCTAAGCACTCTGCTGCGGGCAGGAGTGGACCGTGGAACAGCGGCCGGGGGTGGGCTGGAGGGGCCCCCTCTTGCCCTCACCCCGCCGCTGTTCCCCGGCCTCCTCCTGCCCGCACCCACCCGCTGTCCCCGAGCCCCCTTCTGCCCGCACCCGGCCCCCTCCTGCCCGCTGTGCCCTGGCCCTCTCCTGACTGCACCCGCCCGCTGTCCCCTCCTGGACTCCTCCTGCCCCCCTGCATCCATCGTGCCCCCCCCGCATCCATCCTGCCCCCCCACATCCATCCTGCACCCCCACCACCATCCTGCCCCCTCGCCATCAGCCTACCCCCCCGCATCCATCCTGCTCCCCCCCGCATCCATCCTGCACCCCCACCACCATCCTGCCCCCTCCCCACCATCCTGCCCCCCACGCCATCAGCCTGCCCCGCCGGCTCCATCCTGCCCTCCCACTACCATCCTGCTTCGCTGGCTCCATCCTGCCCCACCAGCTCCATCCTGCCCTGCTGCCTCCATCCTGCCACCTGCCCACTGCGCTGCTGCGCTGACCACTGTGCCCACCGCGCTGATGCGCTGACCACTCTGCCCACCGCGCTGCTGCGCTGACCATTCTGACCACCACACTCACTGCTAACCACTGAACCACCGTACAGTGCTAAACACTGAGCCATAGTACAGTGCTAAACACTGAGTGACCCTACTTTGCTAACCACTGATGCGCTGACCACTCTGCCCACCGCGCTGCTGCGCTGACCATTCTGACCACCACACTCACTGCTAACCACTGAACCACCGCGCAGTGCTAACCACTGAGCCACCGCGCAGTGCTAACCACTGAGCCACCGCGCAGTGCTAACCAACCACTGAGCCACCGTATACTCTGCTAACCACCGAGCCCCTGTATACTCTGCTAAGCACACTGCTGCGGTAAGGGGTGGACCGTGGAACAGCGGCCAGGTGTGGGCAGGAGGGGCTGTTCCCCGGCCCCCTCCTGCCCGCACCCGTCCACTCTTCCCTGTCCCCCTCATGCCTGCACCCGCCCGCTCTTCCCTGGCCCCTTACTGCCTGCACCCGGCCCCCTCCTGCCCGCTGTGCCCTGGCCCTCTCCTGACCTCACCCGCCCGCTGTCCCCTCCTGGACTCCGGCACCACTGCTCACTGGCACCGTTGCACACTGGTACTGCTGTAGGTATCTACTATATAATTGTCTACTTTTGTCTGTAACGCAAATCCTGCGTCGCTGGTCGCGGGCGGCTGGCCTGACCAATCAATCAGCAACAGGGACAGTTTGCCCACAAATTGGCGCAGCATTTCAACCACACTTTGCTGATTCGTTGCGCCCGGCCGGTTCCCTTGCCAGCAATCAGCGATATTGGCGCAGGATTTAAACCCAGCTTCCCTTTGCATTATTCTTAAATCTTCATAAATAAACTACATACATAGTCTAGAATACACGATGCATTAGAATCGGGCCAACATCTAGTCTTTTATCTTCTCACCTGGGGTCTGGGTCTCGCATGCAAGAGAATCGGATCGGGATAAACTGCCACTTGGCTCAAACTCGAGTGTGAGCTGAGTATAATTAACACAATCGGGCCAATTCTCTTGCTTCTATGCTTGGCACTTTTTACCATAAAAACCTACTCCTGCAGCCAAGAGGTATGCATGGTGGACTGATGTCATACCATACATGAAACATAGCTGCAGGACAGCATGCAATTTTATCAAAAAGTGAAAGCAATTGGGAATATATATATAATATATATAATGTTAGAACTTAAGGGTTTTTTCTAACACCTTGAATGTATGCAGGTAATGCTGTTCTGTGTGCCCTCCATATAACCAAATATCAGAACACATATGGACTTGTTTCCATCTTGGTATTTCCTTAGGATGAAGGGAGTTGTCCTGTACGTCTTCCACCATTCAGCCTGTTTTACCGAGTGTCTCAGCACAGCAGGTGTGATGACATCATTAGATTGTGCATACTGTAGAGCCTCAGTGTGCACAGCAAAGACCGTCTTACTGAGTGTAGGTGGCTGTAGGGGTCATCATACTCTTTGGGGGCTCTGATGACCATCAATTTATTGAGCTCTATGTGGGATTATACTCTGAGGATCATTATTCTGTACAGTGGGTATGGAAAGTATTCAGACCCCGTTCAATTTTTCACTCTTTGTTTCATTCAAAAAAGTTCATTTTGTTCTCATTAATGTACACTCTACACCCCATCTTGACTGAAAAAAACAGAAATGTAGAATTTTTGGAAATGTATTAAAAAAGAAAAACTGAAATATCACATAGTCATAAGTATTCTGACCCTTTGCTCAAACACTCCTATTTAAGTCACATGCTCTCCATTTCCTTGTGATCGTCCTTGAGATGGTTCTGCACCTTCATTTGAGTCCAGCTGTGCTTAATTAAACTGATTGGATTTGATTTGGAAAGGCACACACCTGTCTACAGGGTGGGCCCTTTATATGGATGCCCATATATAAAATGGGAATGGGTGGTGATATCAACTTCCTGTTTGTGACACATTAGTATATTGGAGGGTGGTCCAGATGGGTGGTGACCATGGTGTCCTTTTTGAAGTTGGCCACTTTGGATCCAACTTTATTTTTTTTCAATGGGTAGATGGTCATGTGACACATCAAACAAATTGAGAATTTCATAAGAAAAACAATGGTGTGCCTGGTTTTAACGTAACTTTATTCTTTCATGAGTTATTTACAAGTTTATGACCACTTTGAACAAATTTTATAAGTGGTGCCCATTATGTTGGATTGTCAATGCAACCCTCTTCTCCCACTCTTGACACACTGATAGCAACACCGCAGAAGAATTGCTAGCACAGGCTTCCAGTATCCGTTGTTTCAGATGCTGCACATCTCGTATCTTCACAGCATAGACAATTGCCTTCAGATGAGTGATGAGGCAAACTTTTTTGTGAATGGTGAAGTTAACAAGCAAAACCACCGCTATTGGTCTGACACTAACCCATAGTGGATAGATCCCTCCAAGACTGTTGGAACACAAAAATTGATGGTATGGTGGGGTATATGGGGTACAAAGGTAGTGGGGCCATTTTTCATTAATGGAGACCTCAATGCCACTGGATATCTGAATCATGTAGCAATAGCAATTGAAAGCTTGCATAGAGTTTGCAAAAAACACATGAGGGACTCCCAGACTATGATAAATAAGATTCTCTGATTTGATGAGATGAAGATAGAACTTTTTGGTGATAATTCTAAGAATGTATAATAATTCTAAGTGTGTGTGGAGAAAATTAGGCATGGTTCATCACCTGCCCGATACAAGTTCAACAGTGAAATGTGGTGGCAGCTTCATACTATGAAGGTGTTTTTCAGCTGCAGGGACAGGACGATTGGTTGCAATTGAAGAAAACAAGAATGCAGCCAAGTACAGAGATATCCTGGATGAAAACCTCTTCCAGAGTGCTCTGGAACTCAGACTTGGTCAAAGGTTCACCTTCCAACAAGACAATGACTCTAAGCACACAGCTAAAATAACTAAGGAGTGGCTTCAGAACAACTCTGTGACCATTCTTGACTGGCACAGCCAGAGCCCTGACCTAAACCCAATTGAGCATCTCTGGAGAGACCTGAAAATGGCTGTTCACCAACGTTCACCATCCAACCTGACAGAACTAGAGAAGATCTGTAAGAAAGAATGGTGGAGGATCCCCAAATCCATGTGAAAAACTTGTTGCATCATTCCAAGAAGACTCATGGCGGTACTCAGGGCCGGGACGACAGCTAGGCAAAACTAGGCGATCGCCTAGGGCGCCATCTTGTGCAGGGCGCATTCCCGCCTGACCGGAGTCCGGTCACCGCCGCCCGCCCCTGGAGTTGCGGGGAGAAGCTGCGGCAGGGAGCGGTGGGCGCCGCCATGTTCTTTGTGGCTGGCGCCCACTAACTGTACAGCCGATCAATAGAGGTTGAGACCTCTACAGAATGGCCGCGGTCTCAAATTAGCCGCGGCCATTTTGTTGAAGTCTCAGATTCCACCGACCGGCTGTACTGTTAGTGGGCGCCGGCCTCAAAGAACATGGCGGCGCCCACCGCTAGCCGCCGCAGGCCCGCAGCTACTCCTCGCAGGCAGCGTCCTGCAGATGTGCCCTCCGGGCTCCGGCACCCCTGCTCCACATCCACAGCTCCCCACAATGGTAAGTTATGCTGGAGGCTGTGGGGGAGACAGGGGGGCTGTGGGGGAGACAGGGGGGCTGTGGGGAGACGGGGAGACTGTGGGGGAGACGGGAAGACTGTGGGGGAGACGGGGAGACTGTGGGGAGACAGGGAGGCTGTGAGGGAGACTGTGGGGGAGACAGGGAGGCTGTGGGGGAGACAGGGAGGCTGAGGGGGAGACAGGGAGGCTGAGGGGGAGACAGGGAGACTGTGGGGGAGACAGGGAGGCTGTGGGGAAACAGGGAGACTGTGGGAGAGAGAGGGGGGCTGTGGGGAGACAGGGAGGCTGTGGGGAGACAGGGAGGTTGTGGGGGAGACAGGGAGGCTGTGGGGGAGACAGGGAGACTGTGGGGAGACAGGGAGATTGTGGGGAGACAGGGAGGCTGTGGAGAGACAGGGAGGCTGTCAGGATGGAGGGATGCAGTCAGGATGGAGGGAGGCTGTTGGTATGGAGGAAGGATGGAAAGAGGCTGTCAGGATGGAATAGGCTATTGGGATAGAGGGAGGCTGTCAGAATGGAGGATCGCTGTTGTGATGGCGGAAGTATGGAGGGAGGCTGTCGGGATGGAGGAAGGATGGAAGGAGGGAGGCCGTCAGGATGGAGGGAGGCTGTTGGGATGGAGGAACGCTGTTGGGATGGAGGAAGTATGGAGGGAGGCGGTCAGGATGGAGGGACATTGTTGGGATGGAGGGAGGCTATTGTGATGAAGTGAGGCTGTCGGGATGGAGGAAGGAAGGAAGGAGACTATCAGGATGGAGGGAGGCTGTCGGAATGGAGGGAAGCTGTTGGGATGTTGTCTATATGGCTGGCAGCCATCTCTATTGCGTACGGCCAGCAGTAGTCTCTATTGTGTATTCTCTATTGCGTACGGCCAGCAGCAGTCTCTATTGTGTATTCTCTATTGTGTATGGCCAGCAGCAGTTTCTATTGTGTATTCTCTATTGTATGTATAGCCAGCAGCAGTCTCCATTGTGTATACGGTCCGCAGCCATCTCTATTGTCTATACAGGTAGCAGCTGTCTCTATTCTGTATTCTCTATTGTATATACAGCTATTGTGTTTAGCGTTATAGAAGAGAAGTTGCAACACACAATCAGCGGTGTTTATTTACTCTTTGTGGGGTGGCGCTTCAACAGGCATATAGTCAACAGGCATATGGTGGACTATATGCCTGTTGAAGCGCCACTTGCGGTGTGAAACGGCCTTGGCTTTTGAGAACCCCCCCGTCCTCCCACCCGCACCATGTAAGACCACACGAAGAGGGAATAAACACCGTTGATCCTACGATGTTGCAACTTCATTTCTATAACACTAACCGGAAGTGATGTACCGCTAACTGGAAGTGTGGACTGGGTTGTTTGAGTGCTCAGCAGGCTGAATGCTGGAGCGCTGGTGATCAGGAAGGGGGCACCCTGAAGCAATCTGCAAGCTGCAGCTCTCCAGAAACACCGTGGACAGATTGGTGCTGGCACCAAGAATCATCAGAACCGTGACTGATACAGCTATTGTGTATTCAGCCCACAGCAGTCTCAAGTGTGTGTGTGTATGTAATATATAATAGAGAGAGTGTAAAAAAAGGAAAAACAGCACAAAAAATAGAAAAAAGTGGACTTTATTGCCCAATGCGTGGCCACGGGGGGGCGCCGTTTGCCTTACCTGCCTAGGGCACCAAAATGCCTTGTCCCGGCACTGGCGGTACTGGCTCAAAAGGGTGCTTCTGCTCAATACTGAACAAAGGGTCTGAATACTTGTGACCATGTGATATTTCAGGTTTTTTTTTTAATAAATTTGAAACATTTCTACATTTCAGTTTTTTTCAGTCACGATGGGGTGCAGAGTGTACATTAATGAGAGAAAAATGAACTTTTTTGAATTTACCAATTGGCTGCAATGAAACAAAGAGGGAAAATTTTAAAGGGGTCTAAATACTTTCTGTACCCACTATGTATAGGGATCTGTGGGGAATCATACTCTGGATGTCCTAATCCAATTCTGTGCTGGCTGAGCTCCCTGTAATACTGATTCTCGGAACTTCTTATCCACAGATAAAATTTAATGAACAAACATTATATGACATAAAGTGAAAGATACTACACGTTTCAGCGGAAACAACCGCCTTCCTCAGGTATCTACTTTAAAAATACAATTCACTTTAAGGCCGGATTACATGTAGCGTAGGGATGGGCGAATCTACTCACTAGGACTCGTTACTCGGCGAGTAGTAAGGGACTCGCAGGACTCGGTACTCTGCGAGTTTCCCAGCGTTTACTCGCACGAGTCCAATGCAAATCAATGGCAAACGCTGACAAAACTAGGATTGCCATTGTCTTGCATTAGACTCGGCTACTGTGCCAGTGATAGCAGGGAAACTCGCAAAGTAACTGCTGTTACTTTGCGAGCCGAGTCCAGCTGTCTTCTCTGTGTACAGGCTGCCGCAGCTCCAGGGTCCTAGAGCCCGCCTGCTCACAGAGATGATGTAGCAGTGCTGAGATTGTTCTCAGTCTGCTCATTCCCTGTGCATAGACATCTATATCTATGTACAGGGGATGTAGCAGAGAGGACATCGCGTTTTGGACTGCGTCAGACAGAAGAGGATTTTTTTAATTAAAGATGGAGTCCCTAATGGCTTTTTTTTTTTATTTCAAATAAAAAATTTTCTCTGTGTTGTGTTTTTTTAACCCTTTATTGGAGATTCTTAGTGGCTGGGTCAAACGTGGCCTGACATTAAGAATCTCGGGCTTAATACCAGCTTGTATAACAAAGCTGGTATTAACCCCTTTATTACCCAGCGTGCCACCGCCACCAGGGCCGCTGGAAGAGCGGAGTTCAGCGCCAGAGGATGGCGCTTCAATGAACGCGCCATCTTCTGGGGCGGCTGCGGGCTGCAATTTGCAGCGGGGGGTGCCCAGAAAGCTTGGGCATCCCTGCGCTGCAGATTCCAGCCCCCAGCTGCTTAGCTGTACCTGGCTAGACATAGAAATTGCGCGGAGCCCCACGCATTTTTTTTTATTATTTAATGAAATTCATGAAATAATAAAAAAAAAATGCTTGGGGTTCCACGCAATTTCTATGTCTAGCCAGGTACAGCTAAGCAGCTGGGGGCTGGAATCCGCAGCGCAGGGATGCCCAAGCTTTCTGGGCACCCCCCGCTGCAAATTGCAGCCCACAGCCGCCCCAGAAGATGGCGCGTTCATTGAAGCGCCATCCTCTGGCGCTGAACCCCGCTCTTCCAGCGGCCCTGGTGGCTGTGGCACGCTGGGTAATAAAGAGGTTAGGGCCAGCTTTGTATTATCAGCTGGCCCTAAGCCCGAAATTTATGGCGGTCACGCCAATATTAGACATGACCGCCATGAATTTCTATTAAATTGTTTTAAAAAAAACACAACACAGAGAAAATTTTTTATTAGAAATAAAAAAAAAAGCCATTAGGGACTCCATCTTTAATGAAAAAAATCCTCTTCCGTCCGACGCAGTCCAAAACGTGATGTCCTCTCTGCTACATCCCCTGTGCATAGATATAGATGTCTATGCACAGGGAATGAGCAGACTGAGAACAATCTCAGCACTGCTACATCAGGCAGCATGCGGGCTCTAGGACGCTGGAGCTGCGGCAGCCAGCACACAGAGCAGACAGGACTCTTATCTGTGCCAGTTTCCCAGCGATTACTTACACAGTAAACGAGTCCAATGCAAATCAATGGCAAAACTAGGATTGCTTCAGGCTGAAGCTTCCGAGACACATCTGTGATTTGTAAATCGCACACTACTCGCTATTACTCGCTTCCCCATTCATTAACATTGCACTCGCTAGACTCGCAACGAGTAGCGAGTCCTCGGCTCGGACTCGCTAGAGTCAAGCGATTCCGAGTAATTTAGGATTCGCCCATCACTAATGTAGCGACATCGTTAACTACGTCACAAGTTGCAGCGTCCTCGTAGCGATGTCGCTACGTGTGACATACTGCAACGATCAGCTCGCTGATCGTTGGTGTAATGACCATGGCCATTTTTTGATCGTTGGTCTCCCACTGGGTAGCCAGCATCGCCGTGTGTGACAGCGGGAGACCAACAATCAACGAACTCCCAGCGCCACACAGCACACACTGGGAGCTGGTAACCAGGGTAAACGGCGGGTAACTAAGCCCAGTGCTCTGCTTAGTTACCCGCTGTTTACCCTGGATACCAGCGTTCTCGCTGGTCGCTGATTGATGCTGAGTCTGCCTATTTGACAGCTCACCAGCGATTAGATAACGATGTCCCAGCGACCCCCGTCATTGGTGGGGTCGCTGGGACATCGTTATGTGTAAACTGGCCCTTATAGCAGATGTAGGTACCCCCCCACTGAGCATTCAATTGTGGGTGGGGATTAAACCACACCTGTCCAATTAGTCTCACTAGATTTTTTTATACAAAAAACTAAACTATAAAAAGTGGAAGGAAAATAAACAGTACAACCAGTTTTTCCGGATCAGTACTGAAGAGAGGGTTTATGTGATTCAGGCTGATAGTCTAAAAAATTGATTTGAAGAAAAGAAATACCCCAAAGAATTGATTGATATCTGCTGCATATGAAAGAAATAGGTCAAAAAGGCAGGAGAAGTGTTAGAAAAATAAAGAAGGGGAAAGAAATACCGTAATCATAATCCTAAAATAACACAGGGAAAGGATAGAGAAAGATGGAAATTTAATTTCATTATAACTTTCAACAGAGAGAACAAAGTGATAGGTACTATTTTGAAAAGGTATTAGTGCATTTTAAAGTGAGATCCAATTTTAGGAAAATGCCTACCTGAAGAACCAGGTATAACGTTTATGAGGGGAAAACAAAAAAAGAGCATAATAGCTCCTAGCAGGCTAAAGGCCCTGTCACACATGACGACCACTCCAGTGATCCCGACAGAGACCTGCAGGGATTGCTGGAGCGTCGTTACCTGGTTGCTGGGGATCTGTCAAACAGGCAGATCTCCCCAGCGATCAGGGCCATGGGAGCCACCTCCAACATCATTGAAGGCAAGGTGGGAGATACAGGCAGGCGCCAAGCAGGGAGAACGCTGGTAACTATGATAGTTACCAGCGTCCTCCCTGCTTACAGGCAGCGCTAAGCAGGGAGGACGCTGGTAACCATGGTAAACACAGGGTATCTAGGCAGCGCGCACTGCCTAGATACCCGGTGTTTACCATGGTTACCAGCCAGTGAGGTCACTGATCGCTGGTCTCTCCTCACACGCAGCGATGCGTGCTGACCAGCGGGAAACCAACGATCAAAAAATGACCCAGAGCACTTTGCAGCGATCAGCGACCTCACAGCAGGGGCCTGATCACTGCTAAGTGTCTCACAGAACGACATCGCTGGAGAGATCGTTGTATGTGTAACTGGGCCTTTAGAGACAACAATAAGAAATTTGTAAAGAATGGAAAAAAATAATGACAAAAAACAAGGGAATATAGATGTGGCTCAAGGAAATGCCATACTTGTGGAATCTTGAATCATGGTGCTAAAAGTATTGAAAGCACAATCCTAGGTGAAAGGATCGGAATAAAGCAGAGGCTAATTTGTGATAGTGATCACATTATCTATGGTATAACTTGAAGTTTTGGGCTACAATATATAGGGCGCACGACTCAAACTTTCCTTGCTCAAATGAACGGACATAGAAATAAGATGAAAAATGGGTTTTTAAAACATAGCCTGTCCAGACACCTACTGCTGAAACATGGAAAACATTTTAATGTAACTGTAACCCCTCTGGCAGATATACCTGTTGAAACCATGAATATTTTCCATGCTTAATCATAAGGAAACATATTGGATCTATTGTTTACAGACGCTGCATCCCAATGGTCTTAATGGTCTGTGGTAAGAGCTTAATATGTTTTAACATGAAAAGGTTTTTAGCTAACGAATACCTGAATCTTTTTAAAAAAAAATTCAGATTCAATATTTTTAGTATTTTTTTGACGTTCTGTCTCTTATATAAAAAAAACCTAGTGAGACTAATTGGATAGATGTGGTTTAATCCTCATGCACATTTGAATGCTCAATGGGGGATAACTATCTCTGCTAAAAATAAAGTGAAATGTATTTTTAAAGTAGATACATGAGGAAGGCAGTTATTTCTGCCGAAATGCACAATATCGGTCATTTTATGTCATATCATTTTTGTTCAATAAATTTGATAAGAAGTTCTTAGAATCAGTATTACGGGAAGCGCTGCCAGCACAGAATTGGATTATTTCCCTTATACCATTGTACCTGTGTGGATCCAAGGCTGGACGTAACACAGGACCAATTCAAGGCAAGCAGAAGACCCGACAAACCTCCGAAGCGTGATGCGGCTTCTGGAGATACTATATACCAATAGGTGAGTGCATAAAAACGTCTTGTAGAAGGCGGCTGAAAGTTATAGTGGTAATGCGCTGAGATTGGTGCTGCATGTTTGTTTTTCACATACCCTACAGGGGATCGTTTGAACTTTTATAATTCTTTGTGTGGGATGATACTTTTTGGGGATCTGGGTCATCTTACTATGTGGGGAGCAGTGGGAGACATCATATGTTAGGGAATCAATATGTTGAGGGATTGTGCATGTAATCATACTTTGGGGGGCCCATAATGCTATGTCTGGTATCATACTTTTTGGAGATTAGTGTGGGATCACACTGTGTGCGAGGTTGTGGGGGCCATCATTGTGTTGGAAGCTGTAGGGGCATCATACTCTGTATCAAGGTTGTGGTGTCCAGTACAGTCATATGAAAAAATTTGGGCACCCCTCTTAATCTTACTCATTTTTTTGGGTTTAAAATTGGCTTTTTGCCACAGCTCTTTCAGTGTGATATATGTAATAACTGATGGACACAGTAATATTTCAGGATTGAAATGAGGTTTATTGTACTAACCGAAAATGTGAAATATGCATTATTTCAAAATTTAGGTGCAAAAGTATGGGCACCTCAACAGAAAAGTGACATTAATATTTAGTAGATCCACCTTTTGCAAAAATAACAGCCTCTAGTCGCTTCCTGTAGCTGTTAATGAATTCCTGGATCCTGGATGAAGGTATTTTTGACCATTCCTCTTTACAAAACAATTCCAGTTCAGTTAAGTTTAATGGTCGCCGAGCATGGACAGCCCGCTTCAAAACATCCCACAGATATACAATGATATTCAGGTCTGGGGACTGGGATGGCCATTCCAGAACATTGTAATTGTTCCTCTGCATGAATGCCTGAGTAGATTTGGAGCAGTGTTTTGGATCATTGTCTTGCTGAAATATCCATCCCCGGCGTAACTTCAACTTTGACACTGATTCTTGAACATTATTCTCAAGAATCTGCTGATACTGAGTGGAATCCATGCGACCCTCAACTTTAACAAGATTCCCCGTGCCGTCATTGGCCACACAGCCCCAAAGCATGATGGACCCTCCCCCAAATTTGACAGTGGGTAGCAAGTGTTTTTCTTGGAATGCTGTGTGTTTTTGTGGCACCATGCATAACGCCTTGTTGTATGACCATACAACTCAATCTTTGTTTCATCAGTCCACAGGACCTTCTTCCAAAATGAAACTGGCTTGTCCAAATGTGCTTTTGCATACCTCAGGCGACTCTGTTTGTGGCGTGCATGCAGAAGCGGCTTCTTTCGCATCACTCTCCCATACAGCTTCTCCTTGTGCAGTGTGCGCTGTATTGTTGACCGATGCACAGTGACATCATCTGCAGCAAGATAATGCTGCAGGTCTTTGGAGGTCATCTGTGGATTGTTCTTGACTGTTCTCCCCATTCTTCTTCTCTGCCTTTCTGATATTTTTGTTGGCCTGCCACATTTGGCCTTTACAAGAACTGTCCCTGTGGTCTTCCATTTCCTTACTATGTTCCTCACAGTGGAAACTGACAGGTTAAATCTCTGAGACAACTTTTTGTATCCTTCCCCTGAACAATTATGTTGAACAATCTTTTTTTTAAGATCATTTGAGAGCTGTTCTGAGGAGCCCATGATGCCACTCCTCAGAGAAGGTGCAACTAGGAGAACAACTTGCAAGTGGACACCTGAAATAGCTTTTCTTATGATTGGATACACAGGGCTATGAAGTACAAAGCTCAATGAGGTAAGGCTAGGTTCACACTTGCAGATGCTCCGCAGCGTTCTGCGGGGGACATGTGCAAGCCTCTGCATGCAGACCGCAGCCCTATCCTTTATAATGGGCCGCACGGTGTCTGCAGATGCTTGCAGACCGCCGTGCACTCCCATTGCCCGCCGTGAGTGATCTGTGCGCATGCGGAGGCATGCGCACAGATCACACATTCCCGTCCGCGCCGAAAACCCGACCTGTCGCGTTCCCGGTGCGGCGAGAGTGCTTCAGTAAGTCAGTAAAAAGTAGTTAGGAGTATTCAAATCATGAAAATCAGAAGGGTGCCCATACTTTTGCACCTGTCAAATTTTGAAATAATGCATATTTCACATTTTTGGTTAGTGCAATAAACCTCATTTCAATCCTGAAATATTACTGTGTCCATCAGTTATTACATATATCACACTGAAATAGCTGGTGCAAAAACCCAATTTTAAACCAAAAAAAATGAGTAAGATTAAGAGGGGTGCCCAAACTTTTTCATATGACTGTATACTGTGTAATGAGATGTGGAACAATCATAATGTGTGTGGGTGTTGTGGGGACATTATACTGTTTTAGGGGCTGAATTACGGGAGCAGCATGATTTACTGCATTGCAAAAAATTTTAAAGATCAATAAATGATATGGTTTTTATCTGCTCAATAATAAACAATTGTCATAATAGTCTCTCTTACCTGGGAGACTTGTGACTGGTTTTGGACCTCTCTCTCTCAACGGCGTTATTTTCTTTGCCAGGTAAGGAGTTAGTGTCAGTCTCTGCTGCTAACAAGCTAGCTAGTTCTTGTCCAGATGTGGCTACTCTGTGATTACTCCCATCACCTTTATATGGATACATGGTTCCAGCATGCTTTGCTGGTGATTTAACATTCTTAGCCAAACTTCCTGAGATGAATGAGGTTCTCTGGAGAGCTGACAACTGCTATGGTGTCTGCTTCCAAGGAGCTAGGCAAAAGGCGTGAAGCTGCTTTGTAGTTCTCCTGTCTGTCTCACCTTCCGTCTTGTTGTATTATTGCAGTGATTGGGACTGCCGGCCATTTCCTATTGAGGACTAACATCAGGGACAGCGAGGGACTAGGTATCCAGCTCGGCGACAGGTTGAAAAAGCATGTATAGGGACAGTAGGAAGATCAGGGCACTGCAGCAGGTGAGTGCAGGAGGTCACGTCTTCCCCATTCCCTATGAGCAGGGCCCTTCGCTGTATTTGTCTCCCCCAGGTGTCTCCCCATCTGTTGATATGTGTAGTGCCCCGGACATCATTGGTCAGTGTGACACTGTTATGCACGGTAACTGAACACTCCGAATACACTATCTGAAGTGCTGCCGTCCGCAGGTCGTTTTGAGGAAGGCGACCTGGGAGTATACATTTCCTCTGTACTTCTGTCTCCTCTGAGTAATGTGCAAAAGGTGCAATCGCTGAGAAGATGCACGGTTTCTCCCTATGCCCAGGTTCTTTCTGAACTTACAGTACCGTATATACTCGTGTATAAGCCGACCCGTGTATCAGCCGACCCCCTACTTTTGCCCCCAAAACCTGGGAAAACCTATTGACTCGTGTATAAGCTGAGGGTGGACCCCAGCACAGGTATACAGCCCCCAGCAGTGTGGTATACAGCAGCCTCCCCAGTGGTAGTATACAGCAGCCTCCCAGTGGTAGTATACAGCAGCCTCCCCAGTGGTATATACAGCAGCCCCAGAGTGGTATACAGCAGCCCCAGAGCTGTATACAGCAGCCCCAGAGCTGTATACAGCAGCCCCAGAGGTATACAGCAGCCCCAGAGGGGTATACAGCAGCCCCAGAGGGGTATACAGCAGCCCCAGAGGTATATAGCAGCCCCATAGGTATACATCAGCCCCAGAGGGGTATACAGCAGCCCCAGCTGTATACAGCGGTACCTAGTGGTATAGAGCCCCCCCCCCCCCCCGTGGTATACAGGGCCCCCCCCTTGCTTGTGGCAACCTGTAAAAGAAGATATCATTATACTTATCGTGTCGCTTCCGCCGCCGCTCTGTCACCGTCACCGCGCTATTCCGGGTCTTCAAGCTTCCTTCTCCGGCGCACAGACAATGACGTAATTTGCTGTGCGTCAGTGAAGGAAGCATGAATACCCGGAATAGCGCGGTGACTGTGACAGAGCGGCGGCGGCGGCGGCGACACGATAAGTATGATGATATCTTCTTTTACAGGTTGCCACAAGCAAGGGGGGGCCCTGTATACCACGGGGGGGGGGGGGCTGTATACCACTAAGTACCGTATATGACCCGTGTATAAGCCGAGGGGGGACTTTTCAGCACATTTTTTGTGCTGAAAAACTCGGCTTATACACGAGTATATACGGTATGTGTTCCCCAGGAGAGGTGGTGGAGGGGGGTAGTTGACCATGCGGAGTTCCTCATTCTGAGTGTGGGAGTTGCAAGTTTCGGAGTGACACCTCAGTTGTCGGTCCTTCAAGGGAATGGTCATGTTCCAAAAGGCGCATGCTTGGTAATAAACGTGACAGTCCAGACCTGCGTGTGAATGGCTGTGTATGGGTGTCCACTAATGCCATCAAGTGGAAATGTGCTACAGGGGCTTTGGGCTCTGGGTTTGTCAGTCCGTATTGGGTGACGGATATTGGTAACCCTTTGGCCGTTTGGCTGAAGCTACTTGGTACCCATAACATGTTTCACAGGTCATGACTCTGGAGATGTGTCATATCTCCAGGGGCGACATTTATTACATCTTTACCTCAATGCACAGGTGATATCCTTGTGGGACAGGGGAATACAGAAGTGAACGCTGGTAGTTTGCGGCGTTCTTTCCATAGGTGTACGCCTGACTAATCCGCTCTCGAGGGCCTGGAGGCTCCTTATTAAAGGGGCTTACTGTCACGATAGTTTCTCTTACCTGGGAGACATGTGACTGGTTTTGGACTTCTGTCTCATGTATGTATTGAGACTTCATATTAAATATGTCTGTCTCCCCTTCCCTCTTGTTGTATTATTGCAGTGATTGAGACTGGTGCTCCCACTGGCCATTCCCTATTGAGGGCTAACATCACAGCCAGTGAGGGCTAGGTATCCAGCTCGGTGACCGGATGAAAGAATCTGTATAGGGAGATCAGGGCACAGCTGCAGGTGAGGGCAGGAGGTCACCTCTTCCCCATTCCTATGATCAGGGCTGTATTTTGAATTTTAGAATTTTCACTAAACCTCCTGCTTGTGACAGAATGATTTTACGGTATAATCACTGAAAAGAGCAGTATGTAGGCTTCTCCATTCTCTCCAACCCCAAGCATTTGATGTGGCATGCGCCCTTATGTTTAGTTCTGCTTTTTATTATCTTGGATACAGTATATAATTAAAGTGCATTAGCTAGCCACACTTCAAAGTGATGTGTTGGAAATATTGAACCATTTTAAATTTTTAGAGAAATAGCACTTATGTCAAATGTTCCCATGATACATAGCAATATTATTTTTCTTAGCAAGTTAAGAGAAATATAATAATGTGTAGCTTATTGTACAAATATGCTTAATTGATAGCAGGCCAATTCATGATTTTTGGTTGTAACAGTGCTTTTAAACCCAATAAAATTAAGAACTCTTATGCTCCATATATGAAGAATTTTGTGGTTCTACAGAATAATCATTTTTACTGTACATCATATACTAGTACAGCTCAATAAATTAGAATATCATCAAAAATCATATCATATTGCCACATTTCAGGGCATTTCAGATAGCCCTGAAACACGTTGACTAATAAATCAATATTTTATTCATCCTCTGATATCTCATGGAATAAGACAGCGCAGTTTTTAACCCTTCACCTCCCTACTTTAATTTTCTGAAATAATGACCTTCGGGTTTTCATTGGCTGTAAGCCATAATCATCAACATTAACATAAAAACACTTGAAATAGATAATTATGTTCTGACTCTATACTGTATTTTTCACTTTATAAGACGCACCTGATTATAAGACGCCCCTAGGTTTTAGAGGAGGAAAATAAGAAAAAAAATATTTTGAGCCAAATAATGTGGTGGTGCTCTATTATTTGGGATCTGTGGTGACGGATTGTTATGAGGGGATCTGCAGATGACACACTTATGGGGGATTTGCATGTAGCACACTTATTGGAGGGATCTGTGGTGGCGCACTGTTATGTATAGGGAATCTGAAGTACAGTGCCTGGAGTACCTTATATTGTGTCTACCATGCTCCTCACCCTTAGGAATACACCCATGTACTGTGTACATGGGTGTATTCTGAAAGATGAGGAAGGTGGTAGTCACATTTGCTATAAACACTTTGGCACATTACAATCCCTCCCTATTTACACCAAATATGGCTACAACCCCCATCATCCATCAGAATACACCCATTGTACTGTATATTCTGAAGGATGATGGGGGTTGTGTTTCCCTTTAATGTGTGCTCACCTCTCCCAAGGATCTCGGACTAGTGTGTAAACAAGTATTTCACTATACATTGTACAGGGATTAATATGTGATCGGTGGAGGCAGCTCTGCATCAGTTCCCTCCACCAATCAATATCCATCCCTGCAGAGGAGGAGAATCACTCTTCTCTCCCTCCACTGCTTTGGGTCTCCGTGTGCAGTGGATCCCAGAATCCTGCCTGCCGTCGGCTATTTGCCGATAACTACTGCAGCGCATGCGCAGATCGGGAGCTCGGGGACCGAGAGCTCCATCTGCGCATGCGCTGGTTTGGCGGCCATTTTATTGAAGTCCTCTGCGGTAGACACAGACACCAATAGACCTATTCCCCCTCCAAACCGGAAACACGCAGCCGGATCCAGGAAGTGCAATGGCGCCGGCCTGCACTATGCTGTCCACATACGGGCGAACAGTGGGGATCACTGCCGATCACCGTGCCGACACCCCCAAGCGCCAGGTCTGCTGCATTGGCCCTCCGGAAATCACCAATGACCTGTCTGCTCCGCAGCCGCCGCCAACCCTGCAGTAAGAATTTTTTTGCACTTTTTCAGTATGTTTTTCGTTATTCGCTCTGTAAGACGCACCCCCACTTCCCCCCTAATTTGGGGGAATTGAGAGTGCATCTTATAAAGCGAAAAATACGGATATGTGTTTCACTTTTTATATTGTATTACTCAAATAAATGAACTTTTTGATGATATTCTAATTCATCGACATGCACTAGTGAATAACATTTTCATTTACAATCCTTCTAGTCTTACAATTTTTCTCCCTGTTACGTTGAACAAGAGATTATTTTGGACAGAATTGTATATAATCACAAGGTCTTTTGTAAAAGGTTTACATTTGTTTTCCATTGATTGTTACTTTCCCTTCAAGGGAACCTGTCACCCCAAATCACCTTTCTAACCTATTAATACCTGTCCCTGCAGCCTTACAATACATTCTAACACATCCCTGACTCACCTTTTTTACTAATCTACAAGTACAATAATGTAGTTAGGAAACTTACAAAATTCTTGTCACAGGGGCGTTCCTCCAAGGCATTTTGACCGGTAGGCGGGTCCCCTTGTGCCGCGCTACCCCTGCCTCGCCGCTGTAATACGCCCTAATGGGCGTTATTATACAAACACAGAGCGCGGTCACGATTTCAATATCGCTCCCGCAACGTCACCACTACGACGGGGTCATGTGATTCCGGGATCGCGTCACTTTCGGTCGCAGGGCTTACAGGCAGATTTCGCGCATGCGCACATTGCATGCTGAAGTCTGCCTGTGTGAGACCGGAAGTGGCGCGCGATCCCGGCGTTACATGACCGCGTCGCAGCGGTGACGTTGTGGGCGCGATATTGAAATCGTTCCCGCGCTCTGTATTTGTATAATGACGCCCATTAGGGCGTATTACAGCGGCGAGGCAGGGGTAGCATGGCACAGGGGACCCGCCTACCGGTCAAAATGCCTTGGAGGAACACCCCTGTGACAAGAATTTTGTAAGTTTCCTAACTACATTATTGTACTTGTAGATTAGTAAAAAAGGTGAGTCAGGGATGTGTTAGAATGTATTGTAAGGCTGCAGGGACAGGTATTAATAGGTTAGAAAGCTTATTTGGGGTGAAAGGTTCCCTTTCACTCTTTCCCTCCCTTCCTATCCCCTTCCCATACTAATGCTGGGGCTACATTTTCTCAAACAGTAATTATTGATGACAAATAACTGTCTATAATTCTGAAAAGACCATACATAACACCATAATTATGCATAGGTAATGACATCTACAAACATAATTTTCAAACTAATTTAGATTCTACTACAAATATATTTTCCGAAAGCTCATAATATCTGCTATGTATGATATTTTGTTTTTAATTGTACACCAATTTATTTTTGTAATTTCTATTTTGCTTACTTAAAACTCAATAAAAATTATTTGAACAAGAGGGCTTCACTTGCCATGGAAATGCAAATGTGAATGTACACAAATAAGCAAGTACATATGTGCCAAAGTCATATAATACATCTAAACAACATACCGTATATACTCGTGTATAAGCCGACCCGTGTATAAGCCGACACCCCTACTTTTGCTCCCAAAATCTGGGAAAACCTATTGACTCGTGTATAAGCCGAGGGTGGACCCCAGCACAGGTATACAGCCCAAAGCAGTGTGGTATACAGCAGCCTCCCCAGTGGTATATACAGGCCCCAGCAGTGTTACAGCAGCCTCCCCAGTGGTATATACAGCAGCAGCCCCAGTGGTAGTATACAGCAGCCCCAGTGGTAGTATACAGCAGCCCCAGTGGTAGTATACAGCAGCCCCAGAAGTATATACAGCCCCAGTGGTAGCATACAGCCCCACTGGTAGTATACAGCAGCCCCAGAGGTGTATACAGCCCCAGTGGTAGTATACAGCAGCCCCAGAGGTGTATACAGCAGCTCCAGTGGTAGTATACAACAGCCCCAGAGGTATATACAGCCCCAGTGGTAGTATACAGCAGCCCGCCCGCCACCCCATCACTATACAGGCCCCCCATCAGTATCCAGGGCCCCCCCCCACCCTTGCTCCGCAAAACCTGCAAAGTAAAATCATTATACTTATCACTGTCCTGTCGCCGCCATCCCCGCCGCTGCCATCGCGCTCCTCCGTCTTCATTCAGCGTCTTCCGGCTTCCTGTGATCGGCACAGGCAATGATGTCATAGCCTTCGCCGACACAGGAAGCCGGAAGAAGACAGATGAAGCCGGGGAGCGCGATGGCAGCGGCGGGGACGGCGGCGACAGGACATTGATAAGTATAATGATTTTACTTTGCAGGTTTTGCGGAGCAAGGGGGGGGGCCCTGGATACTGATGGGGGGGCCTGTATACTGATGGGGGTGGCGGGCGGGCGGCTGTATACTACCACTGGGGCTGTATATGACTTGCGTATAAGCCGAGGGGGGGACTTTTCAGCCCAATTTGTGGGCTGAAAAACTCGGCTTATACGCGAGTATATATGGTAATCTTATATTACACTTAAAGAGAACTTGTCATATCCTTTTTTTTTTATTTATTAAACCACCCCCAGTGTTATCTCTAGATCATGTAGTGTTCATTGGTAACCTTTTTTTAATTTTTTTTTAAATCACTGCATTTATCCCAAAATAGCATTTTAGATACTAACATATTTCCATTAGCTAGCTGGGCAAACAGTGAAGCAGTCATCTGAATGGTTAACGGTTAACAGATATGTCACTGAACTTGTAGCAATGCCGAATGCTCTGCAAAAAGGACCTCTGGGATGTCATGACCATGTGACTAATGGGCAGAGCTAAGCAAGCTAAATTGTTAAGATCTATGTAGACTTAGCTATGTCTATTAGGGCCGCTTTACACACACCATCTTCTGTGACCAACTTCTGAACAGATCTCTGCTTGCAGTGAAATCATGGACACATTGTTCTATTTGTACACAGCCACAAAATGGAGCAATGTGTCCATGATTTCACTGCAGAAGTTGGACACAGAAGTTGGTGTGTGTAAAGCGCCCTTATAGTTACACTAGCTGTAGTACCCGGCTATGCCCGGGTTAATAAATAACTGCTGTTAGCTATAACAAAATAGAATTTGAATATGTCATATTAATGACCTGTTGGAAAATAGAAGCTAAGCTGTGATTGGTTGCTATAGGCAGCCTAATAAATCTCCAGCCAACAGTAAACCCTGCCCCCGGCCGGGCAGTATATGTTACCTCACACATACACATAATAGACAGCTCATGTGACTGACATCTGCCTTAATTCCCTATACGGCATATGTGTTGCACATTGGCTGTTTTTAATCAGATGTTTATGTTTGGAAATTAAAGATAGCACACGTATGAGGCGAGTTGTGTGAGGTGATTTGTGCACATTTGTGTTTGTCTGTGTGGTGTGTGTGTCCCTGTGGGTGAGTGCATGTGTCCCTATAGGGTGGCTATATGTGTGTGTCCCTGTGGGGGGGGTCTGTGTGGTGTGTGTGTCTGTGTTGTGTGTGTCTCTTTGTGGTGTGTGTGTGTGTCCCTGTGGGGTGACTGCATGTGTCGCTATAGGGTGTGTGTGTGTCACCGTGGGGTGTGTGTGTGTGCAAAATTTGTGGCTATAGCTGACAGCTGTCGATTTTCCTCCAACGCTTTTCCATTCACTTTTTCCCCATTATGTAGATAGGGGCAAAATTGTTTGGTGAACTGGAACGCGCAGCGTTAAAATTTCGCCTCACAACATAGCCTATGATGCTCTCGGGGTCCAGATGTGTGACTGTGCAAAATTTTGTGGCTGTAGTTGCAACGGTGTAGATGCCAATCCCGGATATACATACATACACTCATATACTCATAAACACATACACACATACACACATTCAGCTTTATATATTAGATGGTCGTGACATCTCACAGGTCCTTTCAACATTTTCTGAATTTTGGCATGACTACAACTTCAGTAAACCTCTTCATGACCTTGGAATTTTTCATTTTAGTTTTTTGCTCCCCTGCTTCCAAGAGCCATAACTTTTTTATTTTTCTGTCAATATAGACATATAATGGCTTGTTTTTTTGTGGGATGAGTTGTACTTTTATATGTAATAATTTATTTTACCATATATTGTACAGGGAAATTGCAAAAAATTCTAAATGCAGTGAAATTGCAAAAAAAGTGCAATAACACGTTTGTTTTCTGGGTATTTTAGTCGCCATATTCACTATATGGTAAAACCGATGTGACGGGGTGATGTCTCTAGTCGGTACGAGTTCGTAGATACCAAACATGTATACCTTTACTGGTATCTAGGTGGTGAAAAAAAGTTCATAATTAAAAAAAAAAAACAAAACTGACTTTTTGCGCCATGTTCTGTGACCCGTAGCGTCCTCATTTTTCAGGATCTGGGTCCGGTTGCCAGCTTATTTTTTGCGTCTTGAGCTAACGTTTCTAATGATACCATTTTTGGGGGCATCTGAAGTTTTGATCGCCCATTATTGCACTTTATAGCAATGTTGCTGCGACCAAAAAAACGGAATTTTGGCATTTGGACCATGTTTTCCATTATGGAGTTTACAGCTCTCATTAACGGATTTAATATGATGATAGATCGGGCGATCCTGAATGCAGCGATACCAAACGTGTATTTTTTTTTTTAATACTTTTATTGTGATTGGGGAAAAAGGGGGTGATTTGAACTTTTATATATTTTTTTTTTACAGGTTTTTAAAAACTTTATTTTTTTATTAATTCTTATTTTTACACTGCCCCTTTAAGAGGCACCTTGCTGCACAGTCCGATCGCTTCTGGGAGATACCGATGAACTGCAGCTCATCAGTATCTCCCAGAATCGTGGACCTGTTGTGGTTGGCAGCAACTGCCAACTACAACACTTAACTGCTCAGTTACAGCATCCGGGGTCTAGCCAGGACCCCGGGCTGTCACATGAGCGCCTGAGGTCCCGCGATAATATCGCGGGATCTCCGGAGCAGGCGGGGAACAGCGCGTTCCCTGCCACGGGCGGTCAATCAGTGATTGACAGCGGGATCCAAATCCAATCCAAATCCGATCGGTGCTGTTACCCTGACATCTCAGCTAAGGAGATCAGCTGAGATGTCAGGGCTTTGATGTGAGCATTGCGCCGGAGTTCACATCAAACCCCCCTTACCGGCCCATGACATTGTACAACGTCATAGGTCGGGAAGGGGTTAACTGAACTGTTATTTATTAACCAGCCGGATGACTGCTTTGGGAGTAGGGATGATGAAGGGTCTGAGAGATAAAATATTACCTAAATACGTATCAGAGGCTTCACCTTGTGTGGTTGTGAGAGTCACAACCACTATAAAAGCATATCACAGCTGCTGCAGTCCCCAGCATGGTGCATAAAGAGAAGGGAGGATGAAGGGTGAAAACCATGCTGCCATATTCCACAAGACATCAAAGGGTGAATAATAATATTGATTTATTAGTCTATGGATTTCAGGGCTCTGTTTTTAACCCTTCATTCTCCCTACTTTAATTTTCTGAGATAATGACCTTTGGGTTTTCATTGACTGTAAGCCATAATCATCAATATTTACAGAAATAAATACTTGAAATAGATCAGTCTGTAATGACTCTATAATATATGCATTTCAGTTTTTGTATTGAATAGCTGAAAAAATTAACTTTTGAATGATATTTAAATTAATTGAGATGCACCTGTGTATACACCTGTATATAGACTACTGCTGGTTGTATGCACCATAAAGACTGCTGCGCCTGTATACACAATAGAGACTGCGACGGGCTATATGCACAATAGAGGGTGCTGTGGGCTGTATGCACAATAGACACCGCTGCAGGCTGTATTTAGAATAGAGACTACTGCTGGCTGCATACACCATGGAGACTGCTGTGTGCTGTATGTATAATAGAAACTGCTGCAGGCTGTATGCATGATATACTGCTGGCTTTATGCACAGTAAAGACTGCTGCGGGCTAAATGCACAATAGAGACTAAAAGAGGTTGTATGCACAATAGAGACTGCTGTGGGCTGTATAAAGAATAGAGATGACTGCCTGTATATTCAGTGGAGACTGCTGGATGTATGCACAACAAACTGCTGTCTTTATACACAATAGAGGCTGTTGTGGGCTGTATGCACAATAGAGACTGCTATGGGCTGTATGCACAATAGAGATTGCTGTGGACTGTATACACAATAGAGAGTTCTGCAATCTGTACATAGAATAGACACTTGGTGGCTGCATACAGAATAGAAGCTGCTGTAGGCTATATATAGAATAGAGACTTTTGCAGGCTGTATACACAATAGCAACAGGTGCAATGCTGAACATGACCTATTGTAACAAAAACAGCTGCACCCTGAAATACTAAGACATATCATATTTGAATATAAAAGAATATAGAAAAGCATTATAGCTAAAGAAATATCTGAAAAAATAGACACATAGCATATAAGGATGGCCTTATCTATAGCCACCCAGTAGCCATGTTGAGGCTTGTCTTCATACTGGGAATCTACACTGAATTATGGCCTCTCTCTGAGTTTAACAATCTCCCTTTGAATGAGTGAGTAGTAACCAGCTAACAGAGAACAAAATCACCTAAGGCTAGTGGGGGAAATGTGACCAAGCAGAAGGTATGACCCCATAATCTATACAAGAAAAAATAGCGGCATTACCTAACATGCTGTGCTGTGAATGCAGTTGAACCTGCTGCCGGATTGCAGGGCTGTTGTGCCGCCATGTCCAGCAATCTGGCAGTGAATTTACCTACGTTCACTGCCACAGGGAGCCCTCAGTGGCTCATCGAGTGATGTATCCACTCCCTGGACAATCAAGTGTTATCCCAGATACTGCACTTGTTCCATCTCTGCAGTCTCTGGATGAAGCAGAGCCAGGATAATTTGCTTCGTGGAACATTGTTGTGGATTAGTATTGGAGGGTACGTTTGGGTTTAATAAGTGGGAAAATGAGGATTGTCTTTGTGTTTTATTTCAAATAAAGGATTTTTCTCTGTGCTGTTTTTTTTTTTAACTATTTACTTCACAGCATTGATAATGGGCATGTCTCAGAAACCAGCACATTATCAATCTGTGTTTAATGACAAGCTGTCAATACTCAGCTATCATTAATTCCTTCTATCACTCCGATGCCATCGACACCAGGGTTTTAAGAAGAGCCTGGTAAAGTGCCAGGAATTGGTGCATTTAATGAATGCACCAATTTCTGGAATAGCTGCAGACTGCTATTCTGTAGCCTGGGGGAGGAGGGAAATAACAACGAGCCTCACTACTTTGAGAATACCAGCCCAAAGCGGCCTGGGATGTACCCTGGCCGGTAATCAAAAATTGGGCGAAGCCCACACAATTTTTTTTTAATTATTCATTTGAATAAATAAAAAAAAATAATGTGTTCCCCTGTATTTTTCATTGCCAGCCAAGGTAAACCAGGCAGTTAGAGATGGCAGTCCAGAGCTGTCTGCTTTATCTGTGCTGAGAATCAAAAATATAACAAAGACCTACGTTAAATTTTTTTAATTATTTTTTTTATTTTTACAACCTTTTGATGGCAGGTTCATTGCCAATGGCAACCAATTACAGACGCTGGTACAATGAGGAAGGGGCACAACAGCCAATTACAGACTCTGTCAAAGAGAGTGGGCATCTGTGATTGGCTGTTGGAGCCAGAGCAGTGAATAACCAGGAAGTTAATGAGTGAACCTGGAAGTACTATATAAATACGGTTTGGAATGAATATATGTAGATTGTAAGCCTCAATGGGGCCAGTGATGATGATGATATATGTAAAGCACTATGGAATTAATAGCGCTATATAAATGAATAACTATTAGTATATCATTAATATGAGCAGTGCACGTTTTACATTGTGTGCTATCCTCAGATAGTGCTGGCACTCTTGTTTTTTGGTTTGTAGCTGACCCCCACTGTGCCATGCACACCTGGTTTAGCTTCCTATTCCTTCTATTCTGATTGTGGCAAACCTTGGTAGCTGAGCTATCTTACGCTGTCCGCAGGCTTTGTTAATTGCAGTTATTTAACAGATATTTTAACAACGTCATGTTGGAAACGTAATTTAGGGCCCTTTCACATCAGCGTTTTTTTCAAATCGCACAGATGCGGTGAAAAAACCGCATCTGCCGCGATTACCGCATACCGGCTGCACTTGCGGCAAGGTTGCGGCGCGGTTGCGGTAAACGCCATACTATGTATAGGCAGACTAGCGGCAGGTGCGGCAAGTGCGGTTTTGGCACTTGCGGCAGGTGCGGCCGCGAAAAAAAATGCTGTCAGCTGCATTTTTTTTCGCGGCCGCACCTGCCGCAAGTGCCAAAACCGCACTTGCCGCAAGTCCGCCTATACCTTGTATGGCGTTTACCGCAACCGCGCCGCAAACGTGCCGCAAGTGCAGCCGGTATGCGGTAATCGCGGCAGATGCGTTTTTTTCACCGCATCTGCTGCGAATTTAAAAAAATGCTGATGTGAAAGGGCCCTTAGAAACCCAAATAACTGAACATATGAACAACCAGGGATTTTTTTATTACCGTATATGTTTATTCTTTTTATGGTTTATTTAGCCCTTTTACAGGTGGGTTATGGAGTGCACCCACCTAAAAAGATATTGTGTGCACATACTTTAAGAATCGTGAGGAATTTTATAACCCTGACGCTTTTTTTGTTAGGATGATATGATATCCCTGGCATCTAGAGCTTATTGACATAAGTTTCCAGTCCATTGACAGTTGCTGAGGATAATAACAAAATATCTATAAAATCTTTACATCACCAGAATACAGCCTGTAAGAAGCCAAGTGTACTAAACATTGCAATGGACTACTGCCAGCTACACTTCTAAAGTATATGAAAGAATAAAATGCAAAATGTAAAACTCATTGAAAACCGAGATTAGCCGTGAATTTATAATAAATCTCTCGAGTTCTCTGCAGTCAATTAAAGAAGCCATTATAATTTCTCCTAGGTAATTAGATAAATTAGGCTGCCACATATTAACCCTTCTATCCGTGGAATTAACATGAATGCAGTATTTCTCCGGGTGGTAAATGAATCGTCCTTGAAAGTGTATCTTAAGGGTCCTCGTAAACTGCTCCTGATGACAAGTCAGGCGGCGTGTGCTAAATTTGATTTGAACAGCTCGTGACAAGGCTAAATTACTCAGTTACAGCAAATGAATGTCAGAACAACAAATAAGAGGGGTACATGCTGGATTTTCATCGAAAGCAGTCGAATGTGAGAACCAATCTGCACCGGAGCCATAACTGTCGCCATGGAAACAGGAGCACGTTTGCCAAAACACTCATGTAGTAAATTACTGCGCGTGTTTTGCCAGGCTTTGCACCTGAGGACTTCAGAGGCCTGTAACTGTAGCATAACACTGGTTGAAAATCACTTGATTTCATGGCTTCATTTTTGGGAACGAAGATTGTTCAGGGAGTTTGTAAAGCCCTAAGCTGATTAGAAGTTAATGAGGTGCATTCTGATGGAAAGTTTAATAAATATCCCATTTATTTGGTGTTTCAGAGAAGTCTGTTATTTCCTCTCGACAATCTTACGCTGGTCAACAGGATGCTGCACACTTTATAAAACGAAAATCAAAATGGATCCGTTTTTCACCTATGTGGAGCACTACAACATATAACACACTAACAGACGTCCATGGCCTGTAGTAACTCACCCTATGTGTTATACAAAGGTGGTTAAGCTAGCAAGAATATTACAATTTGAGGTATTTTGAAATTCTTGACATGCAATGTTGTTGAATGTACATAAGAAAGCCAAATGGTACTGATTAAAAGAGATGTCTCCTCTCCTAGAAAGAATATATTGACTACACATGTAGATCACATTCCACATTGCAGTTTGCTGAGGAAATCCGCACAGCAGGGGAAAGCGATACCAGTGGTTTAATTAGCAAGGCAACGATACGTCATGCTCGTATACAGAATAAAAATGGAAGTTTGTAAAATAAAGAAATTCATAGGTCTGATATGTTTAGCTGGATTTATAGGGAACGCGGCAGCTGCACTAACCCCTAAATTACCACCATGTCTCTACAACACGCTGCTTTTGCATTCTAACAAACTCCCCCTTTCTTGTAGCTTCTGAAATCTATATTCTATTAAAATCAAGTTTTAGTCTACACAGGCAGTGATGTAACTTGAAGCTCATGGGCCCCGATGTGAAAGCTCCAACAAGGCCCCCAATTATTGCAAATCTTTAATAGGACTAGTCTTTTATTTTTATGGATTAAAGGGACTTTTGGGGCGCCCCTAGGCTCCAGGGCCCAGGTGCGATTGCAATCCCTGCACCTATTGTAGTTATGCCCCTTTACACAGGTATTAGGTAAATGTCTCAGGTCTAGTATGGCAGGGTGTTGCTTTCCCCAGAATGGCGATTCCACTCATCTGCCAGCGATTTATGTCAGTTGTAAATCTCGCTAATACATGGAATGTTCTGCCTCCCTCATAATATGCAATGAAGCCGGGTGTACGCTCCCCATGTTCATTGGCAACATTTGCAAGGATCCAATGGTGATGGTGCTCTTGCAAATATGTAAATGACAGATATGGGGGGGGGGGGGTTCTTACAAGATTAGTCTATAGGAATCATCGGACTTGTTCTGAGGTATGTGTATGACATGAATGAAAACTTGATTTTAAATGTATATAGATTTTAGAAAACCATAAGGATGAGGATGTCAGAATGCAAAAATAGCAAGGGGTATAGATATGGTAGCAGTTTAGGAGGGTTGGGTAGCTTCAATGGCTTAATAACAAATTTAACTTGTAAATGACCACTACTCTAGTTAACAACCTTGACAGGAATACTAAAACCTCTGTGCAAAATAGGTTTTTATTGTTACCATTTCTTGGTTTTCTTAGTTAGTCATCCGTAAGAGTTTGTACTTAAAGAAACTATCAGATGAGTTTAGCAATGCTCTAAAAATGTACTTACATTACCCAAAACAGATAATCATAAAGTCACTATGAACACTGAGCACGATAACATAAGAATTATTCACTAAATCATGTAATTTCAACAAATGACCACTGGTAACTTTAACAATTTAAGGGGGTGATCTGAAACCAAACTTAAATTTAATTCTAAATGCCTAGTAGGTTAATGTTAATAACTTTTCTAATATACCTTTATTTTAAAAAAATCTTACCGTTCCATCTCTACTTAATCTTCACTTCTGATGATGTTTTGTTTGATCAGTGCATGCTGAGATACTGAAAATGTATGTCATCAGAAAGCCAAGACTTTGGTCACTGCCACAGCTGCTGTCCCTCTGAAGTGAAGCATCATCAGAGTGTCTGTTGGCTTGAACCTGCTCTACTAAGCATGGGCCTGTTGTCAATTATGACAAATACACTGTATGAGGTCACTGCTTAACGTGCTAAATTATTTGAATATGCAGTGACAATGCACTCCATTACTAGGTCTAATGAGAAGTGATGGATCAGTAAAAGAGCGCATTGCATTGACGATGAGAAAATCTCAGCTAGAGCCCCTAAACCAGAAGTCACATCTGCTGGCAAAGAATTGTGCAAAATCAATAACATATCAGCACATCATATTGTCAGGAATGGGTAAATATCAGATTGTTGGGGTCTTCAGATGACCTTGGATACGATGCCACATGAGGAACTCCATTTGCAACCATGTGTTTCAGGTGTTTGCCCCTCATCAGTTCAAAATGTGAGAGAATTGGTTTGGATGGGTGAGAGCCTCTGACAGGGAGTTTGAAATTTTATAAGGTCTTTTTAAAAATGGCTGTTATATACAGTGCTGGGCAAATTAATTGGGAACCCAAAGCAAGTCTTTACTTGTTTTTCTTGCATTAGTTTATTATTTCTGATAAGTGTTTTATCAGTTCTTGGTGTCGTTTTCCTTTTTCTTCCATATTTCCCTTTTCGTTTTGGAGAATTATTTATTTTTTGCGAATTATCCTTGAAACGGTATATTTTTCCAATACCAACGGTGGAAGCGATTTCTCTTATAGTCAGACTTGTATGTTTATTAAGAGTAATTATTCTAGACCTCTTCTGTGGAGTAACATCCATGTTTACAGGCACGAATCACACTAAGAGAAAAAGTACACTAAACCACTCCTCACAGAAACAAGCTCTCAACTGAAGCTGAGGGGGCAGCTAGCTGTTATTTTCTGACTAAAACAGTCAAACCACATTTTGTTATCATGGTTGTACACTCACACCTGTTCAAAGCAGTTAAAACTGGCTTACTGTTAACCCCAACTTACGATTTTACTTAAAAAAATGCTTTGTCCCAATTAATTTGCACAGCACTGTACATATTTATATTCAGCATAAACCGACACATCTAGAATCATTTCTAAATATTGGATTGAAACATATAAAATTTTTCATTACACTCCAAATGGCTAACTCTGTATCAGTAGCCACTTCTATGCAGTACTCAGTCACAGCATTAAAAAATGAAAGCCATATTTCCCAACTTGTTCAAAGTTGTTTTGGTTTTTACAACGTCATCAGGGTAATATATGACAGTGACCTTGTTTTAAGTAGGCCCAACTGTTTTAAGGTGGTTTGGCAGAGAGATGTGGCCTGTGTCCCTCAGGTCTCCCAGCACTGTGTGTGTATTTCCACAGTTTCTGAGAGCAGGCTGATAGGGAGCAGTATGACAGCAGAGAAGGGGTTAACAATAGTTACTGAGCTGTGTGAAGCCAGATGACAGATCAGAAGTTTGTGCCAAGGAAAGAGGAGATTACATGATCCTGAGATTCTGACATTGCTTAACAACTGTGCTGTAATCTGATACATTGTTTCTTCACCAAATGCAGTCAGGAGTGTAAGCAACGCCCCCTTTCCCTTATATTGTTACATGCCCATATTCAGTGTGAAGACGGATCTGACTGAGAATAAACATATGTCTGCTTCACACACACAGTGTATGGGGACACCTTGTGAAAGTGTGGAACCCCAGGGGTCGGTTGCTACAGTGGCATTACCTCCCTCACAGGGGGTGATGTCATGCCTGGAAGCAAGAAGGGATCCTCTGGTCAGGTAACACCAGCATCCAACAGTTGTCCTGACTACAGACCAGAAGGGGAAGCTCTGAGCCCAGTTTTAGGGGAGCTTCCCTATAAATTCTGGCCTGGAGGCAGGGTTAGTCAGAAAGTCTTAAGGCCACGTCACACGTGGCGACAACGCTGCCAATTACATAGGATGCAACGTAGGGGCGTGGCCTATCGGCGGGACATCGCCCCTACGTCGCCTAATGTAAAGGGGCAATGTCGGCGTCTCTGAGCGGTCGCCTGGTTTCAGAGCAGTGCTCTGAAACCAGGCAACCATTATGGGGCGATGTGTACACATCGGCCCATGTAAATGGCCGCCTGGCGAGCCATAGTCTCCCATTGTCCTGCATCGCCGCTTGGGTTTTGAGACATCCCAGCGGCGATGCCGCCTCTCAGCCTCTCAGCTTGCCGGCCCATCGCCGGGGATGTCTCCCCGTGTAAACGGTGGGTGGCGACGCTGGTGGAGCGCCAAAAACTGCGCATCCCACCTGTCGCCGCCGACCTCTCCGCAGTGTTGCATGGTGTAACGGCACCCTTTAGACAGAGAACAGTAGAGACGTCCTGGCGACTGGAGTCGGTTGAAGCTCGTCCTAGGACAGTGGAAGGCTAGTGAGACAGAGGAGTCGAGGAGAACCCAGGGAGTGAGCTGTGACCGAGCTTGCCCCGGATGAAAGTGCTAGAAACCAGACGCCGGAGTCCGTGGTTGTTCGGGTACTTACGTCCTGGCAGCTAAATCTGGCGAGCAGAGGATTGCAAGTCCTCTGGCCCTATTCAATGCCCAACAGCAAAGCAGCTTATGAGAGCCTGGAGCTGCCATGGAGGAGCGATACCTGGAATAGGGTCGAGCTGCCTGCCATATGGGCAAAAGGACTAGACGCGCAGGAAGAGGCCGCAGCTCAGCTTCAGGCAGTGAGGGCCAAATCGGACTGCGCAGAAGGAAGGCCTCTAATCCACCTCCCTAGGTTGATCCCCAATGCTTCCCGACTGCTCGGATCTATACTAGCATCTTTTAATAGTGCCCCGGTTTGCCTCATCAACCATCAAGTAAAGGTGAAGGAAACTTTCATCAATCTGTCCTGCAATTATTTACTGCGCACTCAGTCCTGCACCCCACCGATTCTTATCACTTGCATAGACTGTATCAACTGCCCCGGAGTCCTCTGCTCTACCTGCGACCACACTCTCTCAGCTGCAATTCCAACAAGCCCAGTGGATCTGCCCTGCAGCGTCGCCCATTCATCCCTCATTGTTGAAACCCACAGGTGGCATCAAGTTAAATTCCATACACAAT
Source organism: Allobates femoralis (assembly GCA_033576535.1). Classification (NCBI taxonomy): domain Eukaryota; kingdom Metazoa; phylum Chordata; class Amphibia; order Anura; family Aromobatidae; genus Allobates; species Allobates femoralis. The sequence continues at coordinate 418,928,813 of JARQOC010000002.1, forward strand.
ACTCTTTTTTTTTTTTTTCCCCATTTATTGACATCGCCAGGGCCACAGAACCGGTCCCCACCCCGTGAACTTTCCAGAGAACTGCCCGATCCGGTTTCGACTACCCCACGGTCCTGGGTGGGCAAGTTAGAAGATTTATGAATGGTTTTCAACCAGATTTCATTAATAAATTATATTTGAAAGTTTATTATAATCACTTGCTCTACATTATTACTAAATAGAAATGTAAACAATGCTTACACTTTAAGCTTTCTAGGTCATCATTTTCACTCCTTGATTAGTGATATACCACTTTTAGCAGCAGCAGCTTGCAAAGTTTAATGATGTTCTTCTCCGTAGCCTGGGATTTTCTCCCTCTTTGTCTCAGTGATGAGTTCTTGGATGGAAAGGTACCAAATATGAACACTGCAGCTGATTTCAAATGGGCTTTCCCTGGACACCCTTATGTTGGCAGCTGCAAACATGGTGTTTTCCAATTGATGTTAGTTCAAAGTCACTATCAAATTATTGCAAAGTCTACATTCACGTTGAGCTGATTATTCAGAGGTTTTGTTTTTATATTTTTGCATTTTTTAAGGTAATCAGACTTTTATGCCAGTGTTTTCCTAAGCAAAAATGCTAGTACATATTTTTAAAACAACTGTGAAAAAGACTTTTGAAATGTTTTAAATCCTTCTCGTTCTTTATTTTACCAATATTTAAAAATGCTGAAAACAGAAAATGTGACCAATGTAAAAACTTAAATAAACCCAACAGTGGCATAAAAAATTAAAATGACACTATTATTTTTATTTGTAAAAATCCTACTATATAATCATCTTATCATGTCTGTCTGTCTCTGTAATGGAAATCCCGCTTTGCTGATTGGTGCGGCCAGCCGGGCGCGACCAATCAACAACGCGGGATTTTTGTTACAGAGAAACAGACAGAATTAGCCGCAGATGGCCCTGCCCACTACTTCCTGGCAGCTCGGCGGCGGAAAATGGCGGAGCTGTGGAGCAGAGCCGCATCAGCACCCAGTGTACCCGCCCAAATGCCGGGGCCCAGGCGTGACTGAGGGGCTCACCATCGCCGCCCACATCGGAGGTCAGCAGCGACACAGCCGGGAGATGACCGGCGCTAGCCAGGTCATTCCCGGCCACTCAGTCACACTTGGCGATGCTCCAAAGATCCTGACAACGATACAACCTGTAGGTATCGCTGGAGCGTCGCCAAGTGTGCTGCACGGAGGTCAGCGGCGACACAGCCGCTCGCAATGGAAGTACACTGACTGACACTAGCGATGTTGCTCGGTGTGACATGCAGCAGTGACCAGGCCCCCGCTCTGAGATTGCTGATCGTCGCAATCACTAAGGTACAGTCACACTTGGCGATGTTCCAGCGATCCCAACAATGATACGACCTGTAGGTATCGCTGGAGCGTTGCCAAGTATGACGGTACCTTACTGATCGCTGGTGAGGTGTCACGTGCAGATATATTGAACGAAGCCGCGTTGCTGATTGGTCGCGGCCGCGCGGTATTGCCATCGTGATATTGGCGCAAAATTTAATCCCCACTCATAGTGTGAGCAATAACATTTAATGATAATGTATATATTTTACCCGGAAAATCCTGTGTATTCATTGCATTATTCTTAAATCTTCATGAATAAACTACATACATATTCTAGAATTATTCGATGCGTTATAATCGGGCCAACATCTAGTCATATGTGTAATTGTCTTATTATATACTACATATACATTCAATAGAAAAAGAGGCGGCACTCACCGAAACAAACAAGATGGTCCTTTATTCCGAGAATTCAGGGACAGACAGGGTGCAGGGAGGGGGCATGAAGGGTCAACGGACTACGACGCCGTTTCGCGACACGTGTCGCGAAATGGGTCCGAGTACTCGGACCCGTAAAAGCGACACGTGTCGCGAAACGGCGTCGTAGTCCGTTGGCCCTTCGTGCCCCCTCCCTGCACCATGTCTGTCCCTGAATTCTCGGAATAAAGGACCGTCTTGTTTGATTCGGTGAGTGCCGCCTCTTTTACTATTATATTTTTCTGGTGCTTTGGCTGTGCACCACCGGAGGGGAACTTGCCATGACTGGAAGATAATCCGGACTTGATATTTGGTACCGCTAAGTGCCCTGCCAGTCTTGCTCTACATATACATTCATTTTACTTATACTAACAAGCTACTTTCACATCAGCGGTAAACCCTGATAGCGGCACTTGCGGTGAAAAAAACACAACTGCCGCGATTACCGCATAATGGCCGCTCTTGTGGTTCACCTGCGGCAAGCCCCATGCAATGTCTATGGGGCTTGCAGCAGGCGCGGCAAGCGCGGTACAGTTGCGGTTTCGGCACTTGCAGCAGATGCGGCCGCGAAAAAAAAGCCGTCAGCCGCGGGTTTTATCACAGCCGCATCTGCCGCAAGTGCCGAAACCGCACTTGCCGCATCTGTTGCACACTTACCGCAAGCCCCATAGACATTGCATGGGGCTTGCCGCAAGTGAACCGCAAGTGCGGCCGTTATGCGGTAATCGCAGCAGTTGCGTTTTTTTCACTGCAACTGCCGTAATCAGTGTTTACCGCTGATGTGAAAGGGGCCTTAGAAAATTTTTGGAACAAACACAGTACCATTTTATTTTTTTAAAACTGAACAAGCACAATATTATTTTCCTAGGGCAGTACATAAAAACCACATTAGTGAACATATCATTTGATTGTTTTATCTTAATGCAGATACAAGTCAGAATTAGATTTGAGCACAACTATAGGATAATAATGATTTAAGATTAAATAAGTCACAAAATAATAGAGACTTAATGGAACAAGTAATACAAGTGAAAAAAATATTCTGGGTTCATACTGAGCTCCCATTAATTTTAATAGGCAGCTCTGTGACCCGAAAACAGATGATCATGCGGGTGCCAAGACTCAGATTCACACTGATTTCATATTGGAGATCTATCTTTAGTATAAATATTTTGTTCCTGAACGACTTCTTTAAGAGAATTTGTTGACATTAATCAGTATTATTAGGAGGGCCACATTTTTATTTTGTTTAAATTATCTATTAAAATTCCTTACCACCACACCCCCAGATGTTTAACCCCTACATGCCATGATCAATAGTGAGTACAGCATTGAGAAACTTGAGAGAGGAAGTGGGCTCCCTCGTTCAAACAATTGACACTACTGTGATGTGATCACAGTGGTACAAGGATTGCTATCAAAGCAGAAGGTCAAATAATGACCTGTTGGTCTGTACTGTAAGCTACAATGGCCTGTTAGACCATGCCATGAGTAATTTCTAAAAGGTGTTTTGTCAGTGTAAGGGTGCCTTCACACTGCGGCACGATCCGGTCCGGGGCTGTCCGGGATGACCCTGACAGTCGCGGACCAGATCAGCACACAGGACTTGAGGGCTAATTTGCCCTCCGGTCCAGTGTGCCGCCGCACGCAGTTCCCGCTGCTGATAGGTAGAGACCGCGGCGCCGCGGTCCTGAACTGTCAGCGGCTGCACACCGAACCGGAGGGCAAATTAGCCCTCCAGTCCTGTGTGCTGATCCAGTCCGCGGCTGTCAGGGTCATCCCGGACAGCCCCGGACCGGATCACGCCGCAGTGTGACATTAGACTGACAGGTCTAATGCATTGTAATGCATGTGCATTGCAATGCATTAGACCTGTGATCAAATTAAAAAAGTTAAAGTCCCATAGAGAGATTAAGTAAAGATAAAAAAAAGTTTAACATTTTCTTAAAATGTTTTAAAAAATCACAATTTAAAGGACACAAATTTTTCTTACTAATAACTACACATTTATGTAAAAACAAGAATAAATACGTAATAAACATACTTATATTTGGCATTGTTGCCTCCAGGATGACCCAATCTACAACACTATCCTAATACTTAACACCGTGGCAAAAAGCTATGCTTTTTCATTGTACTGTCGAGCCAGGATACGACTTCCAGATCGTGGCGCAACACAAGGGTAACATCAGGGATGGTAAGGGGAGGAAGGCCCCAGACATAGGGTGATAGGAGACGGGACACCTCCTGACACTAACCTGTGTCTGTACCCTGAGCTCCTTAACGTCCCCATACAGGTTCTTCCGCCCATTACGGTCAAGTGCCTAGTCCCCTAGCTGTCTCTCCGCTCACCTTGAGTAATGGAAAGGCCGGGGAGTGCACTAGACTTCACCACTATGGTAATGAGACATAACAGCTGAAGGAAGACAAACAGGGGGACATGTACTAAAAGGATATTCATCAACAATTGCAGCCAAACACCAGGGTTGCAAGATTCTCAGCTTCAGCAACTTCAAGAGACTTCCTCCACGGAGGTCAGTTCAGAATGAAGATATTCTATAACCAGCATCAGGAAATTGAACATAACTATTTAAAGAGAAAGGGAATGGTCACAACCAGCTGCACTTCAGATAGATCCGACATGGAACTACCAGCAAGGAAAGGGTCCTTAACACTTGCTGCACCAAAAGAAAGCAAATACATTTAAACCCAAGAGTCTCACAAGGCAATGTGAAACTTAGGGTACTTTCACATTAGCGTTTATTTGAAATCGCGGCAGATGTGGTGAAAAAACCGCATCTGCCGCGATTACCGCATACCGGCTGCACTTGCGGCACGGTTGCAGCACAGTTGCGGCAAGCCCCATACGATGTATAGACGGGCTTGCGGCAGGTGCGGCAAGTGCGGTTTTGGCACTTGCGGCAGGTGTGGCCGCGAAAAAAACACGTCTGACAGCATTTTTTTCGCGGCCGCACCTGCCGCAAGTGCCAAAACCGCACTTGCCACACCTGCCGCAAGCCCGCCTATACATTGTATGGGGCTTGCCGCAACTGTGCTGCAACCGTGCTGCAACCGTGCCGCAAGTGCAGCCGGTATGCGGTAATCGCGGCAGATGCGTTTTTTCACCGCATCTGCCGCGATTTCAAATAAACGCTAATGTGAAAGTACCCTTAGATATCAAAACTGTCACATGTTTACAGGATATGCAAATAGTCTGTGGAGCCTCGGTTAGGAGTCTCAAACACAGGACATGTTTACAGGAGACCCACGATGATCACACATACTGCTGAAAAAAATTGAATAAAATGCAATCAAAAAGTTGAATGTATATAAAAATGGCATAGTTGAAAATGGCATACTTTCCCGCAGAAAAGAAGCCCCTACTCAGGTCAGTCAGTTGGAAAATTAAAAAGCTATGGCTCTCAGAATATAGCGATGCACAAACAATTATTTTATTATATAAAATTGTTTTTATTGTGTATAAGCCGCAAAACATTAAAAAAATATATAAATGTGGGATTGCTGTAATCGTACTGAACCAAAGAATAAAGGTTCAGTCAGGTATATGTGCATTTAATGTAGTCTTGCTTTTAATGCATTTAGGAGGCCATAATGGCACAGCATATATAAAAAACGTAGAGTAGGACTGCTCCATCTGAGAATGCCATGAAGTGGCGGGGCGGCTCAAAGAATTGATCAACTGTTTGCCAAAGGTCTCAGTTTTAAAGTACAGTTAGAAATTAATATGTGCATATGCACTTTTTGTACTGCATGCTGACCACAGGCAGCACTGGCTTCTTGGCTTTTTTTTTTATTAAAGAATAAAGTAGTCTTACCAATTTTATCATGCAGTAAACGACATAAAAAAAAGAACATTTCTTGAATTGCTAGTTTTTGTTCATTCTACCTTCCAAAAATTGTAAGAGAAAGCGATCAAAATATGTTATGTGCCCAAAAATGGTATCAATAAAACCTCCAACTCATCTCATAATAAAACAAGCCCTTGCATGACGCTGCTGTCAAAAATTTAGAAAAATTATAGCTCTCCAAAAAAAGAGGTTGTTTTGATGTATGATATTAGTAAAACATAAACAAATCTATATAAATCTAGTATCACTGTAATTATAGTGACCCGAAGAATAAAGCCGGCTAATCACATATGCCACACAGTGAGCGGCGTAAAATCTATCTGGCTTGTGATCTGGCAATGTCCATCTTTTTAAGTGTGAATAAAAGAAGCGGTCGATCTCATTTTTGTGCTCCTCTAAAAAGAAGGACACCTCTAAGGTCAGACCTAATCCAGAGTAACTCTGTTGTCTCATTAAAGTGGATGGATCCTTTGGGTGTTTCATTCATATGAATCACATCATTCAGGCATTTAAATGAAAACCTCCAATGTAAGTACTCAGCATAGCGCACACGTTAAATGTGCTTCAACATGTTATATCAAATGTTCCTAATAAAAGACTTCAACTCAATTCACAAAAAAAGTCCCCTCTCATGTCCACCACTATGTTTATTTGAAATATAGAGGGGTTTCCATGTTCTGGGTAACATAAAGGAAAACCAAAATAGCTCACCCCAAAAGAAATCCAGCAAAGTCTGCAATACCAAATCAAAATGCATCCACCACCCATCCCTTCCCCCATGGGAACAATGACTGATTGGTCACTGCAATGGCAGGTTTGTAATTTTCACTTAGCAACATTCATTGATGCTTGTTTCTGGAAAATACCCCTAGGAACAAAATCCACATTACACCTATAGATAAATTCCCAGAGAGGTGTAGTTTCTTAAATGGGGTCATTTGAGTGGAATCCTGTTTTTCCTGGTACTCAAAGGCTCTGTATATTGAAATAAATCTAATGCAGCCCCACAGACTCCTATAATAGTTCAACCCAAATAATGTCTGCTGTAGTAGTTCAAAACATTGCAAGCAACATAGCATCCTCCATAATAGTGCCAGCCATCCAATGATACTGTTAGGGTACCTTTATACGCCACAACCACGGGGGACATTTTTGACAGCAATATGTCGCCCTGGAATTATTGCCGTCAAATTGCCTCCCAATTGCGCCGTGTAATAGGGGAATTGGGCGGCGATATGTCACCTCGCCACAGACGCCTGATTTTGTGCGTGCTCTGAAATCAGGCGACTGTGGCGAGGCGACATATCGCCGCCAAATTCCCCAATTACACGGCGCAATTGGGAGGCAATTTGACGGCGATAATTCCAGGGTGACATATTGCGTCAAAAATGTCTCCCGCAGTTGTGACGTATAAAGGTACCCTTAAGTGTCTGTCACACACCACCACCCCCAACAAGTGTCAACCACAAAGTACTAATACTGCCATCTGTGTAACACTTGCTGACAGCTACTTTCTTTTTGACATTAAATATACATGACTTTGATATCATTGAGAAAGTGATGAAACAGCGCTCTAATATAAGCAGATTTACCTCCAGATACATTTATTGCATTTTTTCCAAGTCAAATAAGAGGTACATATGAAAATATAGGCACAATCACCAAATATATTTGCTTGTTAGGTGACATGTTGGGTCATAAACCCTTTATCAGGCTTCACATGAACACAAAAGTATATTAGTAAAACCAAAATAAAGTATAACAGGCATACAAAATGTGTGATCAATCATGATGTGGAAAATCAGTATCCAAATATCCAGGATATGGAGCTACAGCTTAATCTATTCAGTGTTGGAGACTCAGGAATCCATAAAACTGCAATGTGGAAAAAATAACTTTCAAGAGTCAAAGGGACTGTATAAAAATATAAAACAATACATAACACACAACAGGAAAATTATGTATATATTATGTATATTGTCATACAAAATTGATGAGAACAGAGGGTGAAGAAAGGATCTAATAAAAATTCAAATTGTTCATAAAGAGCTGCAATGTCTCCATTGTCACCCCCATACAGTACAAATGTCCCATTGTGTCTCCAATACAGTGATAATGTTCTCTATTGTGGCTCCCATACTTAAAAATGTCCTCCATACCGGCCCCAATGCAGAAATAATGTCCTCCCTTCTTGCCCCTATGCAGCAATAATATCCCCTATTTGCGGGCCCACATGATAATAATGTCCACCAGTTGACCGCTATACAATGATAATGTCTTCCAATTGTACCCCATAGATTATGATCCTACAGTCTGGTTGACCCCCAATACAGTAATAACTTCCTCCATTCTAGCTCTTAGATATACAGTAATGTCTACATTATTGCTACTATACAGTAATATTATTCCCCATTCTGTTTTCCCCTGTATAGGAATAATGGCCCCATTGTTTTTCCCATGCAATAATATCTTCCATTGAGATACCAATGTAATGATAATACCTCCCATTCAGGACCACAAATAGTAATGACATCTCCCATTCTGACCCTCATACAGCAATAATGTCCCCCATTCTGACCCCCATATAGCTATAAGGTCCAAGATTCTGGCCCCTGTTTACCAAAAATCTCTATTCTGTCACCCATCTATATGCATAATCACCAGTTTTAAGCTTCCGGCAACTGTGCCGCTATCGAGCGATGGCGCCTGCGCAAAACTGGTGATTATCGCTTGCGCCACCCCGGAAGCGCCGCCATATTAGCACACCCAACTCATACGTATGCTAACATGGCGCAGGCTGCCGGCGGCTGCCTGCAGGCTCCCGTGCCCGCACACCCCCGTACCTCACCTCCACCACCCGCATGCCCCTGCAATGCACTCCGGTGCCCGCACACCCCGCACCTCCCCTCCAGCACCCGCACGCCCCTGCAATAGACCCCCACATACCCCTGCAGTACACCCTCGCACCCCCCCCTCCAGTGCCCGCTTCCTCCCCACAGTAGACCCGCAGGCCCCCCTTCGCCGGCTGCAGACCCCCGACAACTTACCTCTTCAGATAGGACCTTTGCTGATGTCACAGTCATGTGAACATTCACATGACCGTGCATCGCCCTAGCTCCGCCTCCTCTACGCTACACTGCTTCCCAGCTATGACATGGAACTGCCACAGCTGCGAAGGAGAGAAGAGGAGGCTGAGAGCCAGAAAGGGAGCTGAAACACTAAAGAAGAAACAGAGACACATAAGAGGGGACCGCAAATACTCCACACAGACAACAGGGGTGCTGAAACACTAAAGACGGTGAGCTGAGAAGTAAGGGCAGCAGACAAACATAAAGGGCTCCAGAAACTCGGAAGGGGGGGGAACAGAGACAAGGGGTCACCACAATGACTCAAGGGGGCCACAGAGACATAAGAGGGCATCACAAACACTCAAGGAGGCCAGAGAGATAAAGTGGGTAACATAGACACAGAAGGGGGGGGGGGGGGGCCAGAGACACATAAGGGGAAACCAGAACCACTCAAGGGGGGCAGAGAGATGGAAGGGGGGTGCAGTAAGATGAAAGAGAGGGAGCAGAGACGGAAGTGGCCCACACACAAATAGAGGGGTCCAGAAACACAGAAGGAGGCCCAGACAGACAATAGAGACGCAAAACAAATCACAGACATGGGGCAGCAGACAGAAAAAAGAGAGGGCAAACACACTGAGAAGAGGTGCCAGAGACACAAGGCGGAGCAGAGAGGTAAAGAGAGCGCAGGGTGGTCAAAGGGAGCACAAAGGGCCCACAAACACCACAGCGTGCCAGTGACGCCCTCCCGATGCGATAGCATCGGGCCTATTTTCTAGTACAATAATAATTTCCACCACGCTTGTCTCCATTCATTACCAGTTGTCGATCAATTGTCCTTCAATCAATAATGCCCCTAATTCTGGCCCCCATAAAGTCATCATGTCCCTTTTTCGTCCCTATTCAAATTAAACAAACCAATCGCACTCAAAATTTCTCTCACCTATCCCCATTCCTTCTTTCTGCTCTAAAGCCGGATGCCGGTGATGGAATACAGTGTTGTCAAAGTGCCTTCTGTGACAGAACGCTTGATATCACCTGCTCTTTTTGGCCTCTGAGGGAGCACCCACTCGTGACTTTAAACATTTTAGTTTCAAACATTTACTCAGTGAATGTCAAATCTTATTTTTCTCAGAAAAAATTTAGATTTTTATGGTGCCCAAAGTATCATATATGGGATACCATTAGAGATGAGAGTATCACTTTATGCAACCCCCAGGTCCAGGCTCTGACCAGCATTCTCTGGTAGTGGACAGGAGATGCAAGATTCCTTACTTTCTGGGTTCCCAGGTTTGGCTTGTGATTAGCTGGACTGGCGAGTTTTCACCTGTGAACTGCATTCTGCTAAAATGACCTCACATTAGCAGATGATTTAAACATTCGGGGAATTTGTTGGTGATCCTATCCAAACCATGGGCATCATGAATCTGAACCTAGCTGTAGTTTGAAGAGCAGAGCCCAAGGAATTAGAGTGAAACATGAATAGACCGGCATTGCCCATGACCAGCTTTTTCCCACTCTGTACCCGCTGTTAGATAGATCTTTGCTTATGTACAGACATAGAAGCATCCATTCAATCAACAAGAAAAGTGGCGGGGAGAAGCTGGCTACTTGGCACTGGCTAGTCTTGTCTCTTCCTATAGTCCATAGTTGGCTCTTCAAAACATGCCTGGCTGTAACCATTCAACCAATGTCTGTTTCACTGCTTTAAAGATGACAAAAAAGCAGGCACTCACCATTCGATGCTCTGTACTGACCCATTGAGGTGGAATCACCGTGAAATGGTGCCGTTGTCAGCCTCCATCACCCTCTCCCTGGCTGTAATGTAACCTGGCAAAAAGGTACATTAAAAAATACACAGTATCGAATGGTGAGTGCCTCCTTTTGTCTCATCTTTAAAGCAGTATAATAATGGACTTACAGGATTGTGCAACACCTAGCCCTAAATAGAGCCCTATGTGTGCAGGTCCCAGCGGCCTGGAGTGTGTATAAGGTCAAGAGTCGGTAGTGCCCGGATATATCCTTGGACTTTATTTAATGTCTGTTTCATGCTACCTGTTGTTTGGGCAGCATGAATCAGATGACAGGTCCTTTTTAATGAGTCAGAGCCCTTTTTATTTAAGAAAATAATGACTAACAGGGCAGTGATAGATACAGTTTAGAAAATCATAATATGTTCTACAAGGGAGCATGGTACAATTTATTTACAGTCAGAATAATATGATATATTATTGCCCCATACAACTTGGAGGTGAAGAGGGATATTATACATCTGTGAACATGCAGCCTAATGGTCCATTTAGACTGTCCAGTTTTGGCCTATTAACAAGCACCGATCATCTGCACATAATTCAACCCATACTTATTTACTAGCGTGTTTACACCAGCCAATGAATAATGATGGGACCACAATGATCATTAATATACAGAATCAAGTAATTGTAAGTATATTCACAGTTTACACGGATGACATGCTACCAATAACAATGATTTTTATGCTTAAAGAACCCCTGATGAAGCTGCCTCAGGGTTGGCGATACACGTGAGGTTTTCCTTCCTGTTATGTCTCACTTATCCTTATTTTGCTTACGGCTGTTTATATTGTCTATTAACTTTTGACAATTTATTCTGTTTGTGGACCCCAGACCCCATGTATAATTTTTTTGTTATACTTATCTTCAGCGCGATGGTTTATTTTGTATCTGACGACTCCTGGACTGTAGACACTTTAATTAGGTTTCTTCTCTCTTATTTCTTATATCATTTACAATTCAGCTTATGGCATTGTTTAGCGCATTCCTTTTTTCTCAGCGCAACATAACTTTATATTTTTTGCCTTAGACGTTTGGTGTATTTATAGAAGATTTATGTTTTTTTGTTCTATTTTTGCAGTTCAGTGGGTAATTGTGATGCTAGTCACTACTCATGGACTAGCCATAAGGTTGGGAAGTCAAGAGGTCTGAGGACTTATGATAAACAAAGAGTTGAGAGAAAGGCATAGTCAGATATGGTAAGTAGCGGACAGAGGCATAGCTAGGGGTTCAACACAAGGGGGCGAAACATCATGAGTGGGCCCCCAGCCCAGGTGACCAGCAATAATCACACGTACAACCTAAAGCATGAACATTTCTTTTAGTCAAATAGAAAACTGAATAACATTAACACTCAAGTTTGTTTAAATACAAAAATAATAATGTAAATCATATTTTTAAAGAATGAATAAGCAACTAATTCAAAAATGTGGTGAACTACAGTTAGGGCCAGAAATATTTGGACAGTGACACAAGTTTTGTTATTTTAGCTGTTTACAAAAACATGTTCAGAAATACAATTATATATATAATATGGGCTGAAAGTGCACACTCCCAGCTGCAATATGAGAGTTTCCACATCCAAATCGGAGAAAGGGTTTAGGAATCATAGCTCTGTAATGCATAGCCTCCTCTTTTTCAAGGGACCAAAAGTAATTGGACTCTAAGGGCTGCAATTAACTCTGAAGGTGTCTCCCTCGTTAACCTGTAATCAATGAAGTAGTTAAAAGGTCAGGGTGGATTCCAGGTGTGTGGTTTTGTATTTGGAAGCTGTTGCTGTGACCAGACAACATGCGGTCAAAGGAACTCTCAATTGAGGTGAAGCAGAACATCCTGGGGCTGAAAAAAAAGAAACAATCCATCAGAGAGATAGCAGACATGCTTGGAGTAGCAAAATCAACAGTTTGGTACATTCTGAGAAAAAAGGAATTGACTGGTGAGCTTGGGAACTCTAAAAGGCCTGGGCGTCCACGGATGACAACAGTGGTGGATGATCGCCGCATACTTTATTTGGTGAAGAAGAACCCGTTCACAACATCAACTGAAGTCCAGAACACTCTCAGTGAAGTAGGTGTATCTGTCTCTAAGTCAACAGTAAATAGAAGACTCCATGACAGTAAATACAAAGGGTTCACATCTAGATGCAATCCATTCATCAATTCCAAAAATAGACAGGCCAGAGTTAAATTTGCTGAAAAACACCTCAAGAAGCCAGCTCAGTTCTGGAAAAGTATTCTATGGACAGATGAGACAAAGATCAACCTGTACCAGAATGATGGGAAGAAAAAAGTTTGGAGAAGAAAGTGAACGGCACATGATCCAAGGCACACCACATCCTCTGTAAAACATGGTGGAGGCAACGTGATGGCATAGGCATGCATGGCTTTCAATGGCACTGGGTCACTTGTGTTTATTGATGACATAACAGCAGACAAGAGTAGCCGAATGAATTCTGAAGTGTACCGGGATATACTTTCAGCCCAGATTCAGCCAAATGCTGCAAAGTTGATTGGACGGCGCTTCATAGTACAGATGGACAATGACCCCAAGCATACAGCCAAAGCTACCCAGGAGTTCATGAGTGCAAAAAAGTGGAACCTTCTGCAATGGCCAAGTCAATCACCAGATCTTAACCCAATTGAGCATGCATTTCACTTGCTCAAATCCAGACTTAAGACAGAAAGACCCACAAACAAGCAAGACCTGAAGGCTGCGGCTGTAAAGGCCTGGCAAAGCATTAAGAAGGAGGAAACCCAGCGTTTGGTGATGTCCATGGGTTCCAGACTTAAGGCAGTGATTGCCTCCAAAGGATTCGCAACAAAATATTGAAAATAAAAATATTTTGTTTGGGTTATGTGTATTTGTCCAATTACGTTTGACCTCCTAAAATGTGGAGTATTTGTAAAGAAATGTGTACAATTCCTACATTTTCTATCAGATATTTTTGTTCAACCCTTCAAATTAAACGTTACAATCTGCACTTGAATTCTGTTGTAGAGGTTTCATTTCAAATCCAATGTGGTGGCATGCAGAGCCCAACTCGCGAAAATTGTGTCACTGTCCAAATATTTCTGGCCCTAACTGTATATTTCAGTGAAAACCACTTCTTACAGCGCCATTTTCCTCTCCTTAACTTTGGCAAATCTGTTGACCACCTTGTCTTTGTCAATTTCAATGTCTCTCTCAATACTGAGTAAGGTTAAATTGGACAGTCTGGCCTCAGTATCATCTCAGTACCATATTAACTGCTGACCCCAATACCTGGACCAGCAAAACATGGGGGTCCACAGAATTAGCGACGTCACCGCAGACGGAGTGCCAGTGTTATTACTCACCCTCCACACGGTCGGTGAGTATGTTCATACACCGCAGCGCTGCAGCAATCCAGTTCAGTGCGGGTGTACCAAGATGGACGATGCTGATGCCTGTAGCAAAGTCTCCTCAGCTCGGAAATCCAGCTGCCTTTAAAAATTTTTTTTTTTTAAAAATTGCGTTTCTTGCACCGCTGGGCCGGTATGGCCCAAGAGTCAGACTGGTGATTAATGCAGCGGCAATGTTCCAAATAAGCCATGGGAGCTGCTGAGCAGAGTTGTAAGGGAGCTCAGCAATGTTCTGGCAACAGTGGGCAATGTGGCGGTGTTGAAGGCGACAGGGGCATGACGGTGGTACTGGAGGCGACTGGGACACGGTAGCGGTGATGGAGGCAACGGGGGCACGGTGTGGTGGTGCTGCTGGGGGGCATGGCTGCGGTGGTGGTGCTGGAAGCGACGGGGACAAGGCTGCGGTGCTGCTGCTGGAGGTGACGAGGTCACAGGGGAGGGTGGTGGTGCTGCACAGCAGGGGCAGACATGGATGCGAGTGCTGGCTGCAATGCAGTGCAGAGTCAAACTCCTGGAGAAGATGACTCGTGCCTGCCAGGAGGGAGAGACACATGCTAATTACACGAGTCTCTCTCTTCCTCACTCCTATGCTGCTGGGCTGATGTGTGTCTGCCATGCTCCTATGCCTACCTTTCTATTTTACATTTTATGACGGGTGCTGAAACATTTTGCTGCTCTCAATAACCCCTTTAGGGAGCGCACACACGTGGCGGATCTGCATGCGGAATTGTATGCGGATCCACACGTGGATGCCCGTCCCGGACCCGCTATGATGGGCCGACGCTCGCAGTTCAGTCCATGTGACCCGCGGTCATGCCGGGATCGATGCGCTCTGGAGCTCAGGTGAGCTCCAAACTTCAGCCCTTCATAGCAGGTCCGGGATGGGCATCCACTTGCAGATCCGCATGCAATTCCGCATGCAGATCCGCCACGTGTGTGCGCTCTATTAAAGACATGTATTTATCATTCTAACGTTACAAATTAAGAATAAAATGAATATGCATTGGAGTCAAATGATTGTGTACTTTTCCTCAGACGATGACTGCTCCTCAGTCTTCTTCCCACCGTCCCACGTATTCTTTCACTCAGGCTTGTATCTGTGGCTGTAGTGCTGCTGCCGCTGCTACAATCGGCAGTGCATGGCCGCGGGACCAATTGGAGCAGCCATACCGCTTCTCCAATGAGCACAGCAGGCTTGAGTAGCTCCAGTGTCTGCTCGGACACTCAGGCTTGTATCTTTGGCTGTAAGTGCTGCCGCCGCTACTCCGATCAGCAGTGCACGGCCGCGAGACCAATCAGAGCAGCCAAACCGCTGCTCCAATGAGCAAAGCAGGCTTGAGTAGCTACGGTCTTCTCGGAGCATCGTCAGTCATATGGAACAAAAGCACTCTCAGTAAGCAGTTTTGCTAGTGAAAAGTCGTGTTGTTTTTATTGGTGCTGTACACAATAGTTATGCGACCTGGAGTTTTGACGTTTCGGCTGTCAACCAATAGCCTTTTTCAAAAGTCGCTGGTGACCTGCATCCAGGGTTTTTATGGTGTTTAATTACTCTGTTTTGGTGTCCATGCTATAGTCACACATACTGTGTGCTCACATTGAGCTGGTTTAGCCTTCTTGGGTATGTTGAGTACCCCTGTGTGCTGTTTAAGGTCATGTACCTCAGTTGAGGTGTAATGGAAGATTCTCCTTCCTGCGGTAAGCCGGTGCCTCCTGTGCTGTGGTTGGTTTGGCGCAGGAGGCACCGGCTTACCGCAGGAAGGAGAATCTTCCATTACACCTCAACTGAGGTACATGACCTTAAACAGCACACGGGGGTACTCAATGTAACCAAGAAGGCTAAACCAGCTCAATGTGAGCACACATTATGTGTGACTATAGCCGTACATGGACACCAAAACAGAGTAATTAAACACCATAAAAACCCTGGATGCAGGTCACCAGCGACTTTTGAAAAAGGCTATTGGTTGATAGCCGAAACGTCAAAACTCCAGGTCGCATAACTATTGTGTACAGCACCATTAAAAACAACACGACTTTTCACTAGCAAAACTGCTTACTGAGAGTGCTTTTGTTCCATATGACTGACTATACTCTGGGACTTTGATGACCCCTACAAACAGCACCTCCAACTTATACAAAGAGTGCACGCCAATTAACCATTATATGAAACTTCTCGGAGCATCGGACGGGTCACGGCTGTATTGTGAAAAGAGCGCGACTTGTGGGGTCCACGGCGTCGTGGCCGCTCAGCGGCCCAGGTGACCTCTCAGCCCCAATGGGCCCCTCATGCCGGGGGGCCTTGGGCGCTCGCCCCCCACTGCCCCCCGCCAGCTACGCTATTGGTAGCGGATCAAGACAAAAAAGCATTGTCAGAAGCAAGGTCAAATATCAGGCAATAATAGATCAGAGACGAAGCATAGGAACACAAAGCATGCAGAGACCACCGAGCTAAAGCTACAACTTGCAGTAATTAAAGGTAGAGAGCCAGCTAAATAGCCCAGTAATCCATCTGGACAGGAGACACATGGAGAAAACTCTGCAAGCCCCAGCTATGATTGGGTGGCTGGACTGTCACCAGTAGTGTAACTTGAAACTCATGGGCCCCGATGCAAAGGTTCCGACGAGGCCCCCAATCATTGCAAATTTTCTTTTTCCATAGGCCACAGGGACTTTTGGGGCCAAGTAGGCTCCAGTGCCCTTGTACAATTGCAACCCCTGCAACCTGTTGTAGTTACGCCACTGACTGTCACTCAACATTGACAGCTCATTATTGCCCAGCCTTCAATTGTATGGCTGAACTGGCCCTCACTGTATCCAGATACATAGATAGGAGGAATCAAGACAGTTACTTTGGTCTAACACATTGACTGATGTAGTTATAAATTCTGCAGTGTTGAACAATTACTCTCTAATGGATATTTGAAAATTACAATTTTTGTTTAGACACATTGGTTAATTTTCATCAGTATTTGTGGTGTTCTGCCTATATATGGTATGTGCAATTTAATATACTCCTTATCTCTTTGTACGTTATTGGCTCAATTCTTCTATTTATGTAGTTATAATTGCTGCAAAGTTCAACCATTAACATTTATTGGATATTTGATGTTTATATTTATGATCAGTATGAAAGGTGTTCTGCCTATACATGGTATGTACAATTTCCATGTATACCCCTATTAAGCCACTAACTTCTAAAGTGCATTGCATACATATCTGATGGACTGTTTCAGTATTTATCTATAGTGATTTGTTACCAAATTTTTCTTTAGAGATTTTGTGTTTGTGGTTATTTTCAATGTGGCATAGCAATAGTCTTATGTACACAATGGTTTTTTTTTTATATGTTTTTAATCATGTTCTTCATTTGGTGTCCTTTCTCCTAATAAATATTTATATTTTTGGTGTTCCTTGCCATATTTTGCTCTCTTTTGTCTTTTACTATCCATAATGATTTTTGTTGCTTGTATAAATGATACAACTAGTCTATGGTTCAGCATTTTATTAATTTGTCAAGTAGCCGAATGTTTACACGACCGATAGTGGGAATAAGCATTGTTACGAACACTCGATCACTAGTTGTCGGCTTGTGTAAATGCACTGTAAAACTGTTTCTACAGAGTATTGTACAGTCCTCTTAAACAAACAGCTATATCTATACTGGAAATATTTTTTTTATTATGTTATTAAATATTTTCCGATATATGTAATATTCATAGGCATATGAATATCTAGTCGGAATCCCTTTGCAGTGAAAGTAATAACGTCCACATGATGGAATGGATGTTCCCTTTTATCTCTATAGTACATCAAAATAGTTCAAAACTCGTAAATAAAACCTCTGGGTCTTCACATACTAAGCAGTTTTTCTTCTTCATTTAACGTCAAGATATGTGATAAATATCTAAAACAGATCACAATTAAAATCAGACTTTCTTTGTCTCTCAATTGGTGTAACAGGGCTTAGCAGAAAGTAAAATAAACAGTGAACATATAATTAAAATTACAAATAAGGGAATAAAATAAAATATAGGGCAGTAACATTTTTACTGTTATGTGCAATCTGTTAATGAACATATGTGCTATATTCTGAATAGCCGCAATCCTACACAAAGATGTCCATTAATGGTACCGTATTCACAAACCACACATTCTCACTGCTGGAATACTGTGGAGAATAACAGTGTTGGCAGAAATAAATGACAATGGCCGCCCTGCTTCCAGAGTAAAGCACACATTTATATAATGAGTTTACAGTCCTGCATTCTAATATACACTGTATATAAAACTGTAACAAAAGTAATCAATTCACCAGCATGGATTGTCTTAGTTTTTCAGAACCCCACATCCTTCCTACAATGTAGTAACTATACAACAGCTTACACTAAAATATTCGAGAATTGTATAACCAGCAATTGCCTAATATACTTTTATTATCAGATCTGCCCAGTTTATGGGTAGAAAGAATTGATAATAAATCAGAGAATTCAAAAGGTAATAAAAATCTGTTTCACTTTATTACAGCTTGCCAGCAGACACAGTCTGTTATTATAGAATAGAGTGTATACTGTTCCATTGGTCAAAAACTAGGTGCCAAAAACATTGGCCTTTTAAGTCTACTGTTGGTCTTGCATTGGTCATACATTTTCTCTCAAGTTCCCCAAGCTGTTGTAAATTTTCGCTGTCATAATAGAAGTATTTTGGAGACTTGCACAGGATCTACTTACATAAAAGCCTAAGGGTACCGTTACACATCGCAGCATTGCATGCAATTTCACTGGACATTGTATGTAATGGAAAATTTTGATTTCAGGGGCTTCAGTAGCTCGATCTTTAGCAAAGTCTAGTAGACCTGTGGGAGCAAACTGTCTTTCTATTTGGAGCCATCTATAATTAAGATCCCCAACCCACCAATCCTTTGCGGCCTCGAGTATGGCCGCCTTGTGGTACAAAGATAGATTTGGTACACCCATTCCACCACGAGAATATTGGAAATGTAGAGCCTTGACCGCTACTCTTGGTTTTTTGTATTTCCAAATAAACTTACCAAATAGGTATTGTAGGAGCCCTATCCATTTAGATGGGAATTTGAGAGGGAGACATCTGAACAAGTATGTAATCTTAGGCAGCAACATCATTTTTACCATTTGTATTCTGGCAACCCAGGATAGTGGGAGAAGGGTCTGCCTTTCCAAGTCCCCACGAACTTCTGAAATCAGTGATTCACAGTTCAACTTAATTAGATTTACAAATGTTGTCATTTTAATTCCCAAATACGGTATGTAAATCCTGCTTCCTCCCACTTAAAGGGAAAATGCTCTAGTATTCTATCCTTTACCAAGGGTGTAATATTTATGGGGAATATGATACTTTGTGGCATTTAATTTGTAATATGAAATTCTGGAGAATTCAGTCAGTGTGTCCATGACACCCACCATGGACCCCTCCATGCCAGTGAGAGATAATATCACATCATCTGCATACAATCTTACCACATAGTCCATATCTCCCACACAAACTCCATGTATGCTTGGATTAGTTCTAAGAGCCTCTGCCAGCAGCTCCATTAACACAGCAAAGATAACCGGTGAGAGAGGGCAGCCCTGTCGGGTGCTGAAATAGCCTTTTTAATATCTCCCACAAAGCCAAATTTATCCAGAACCTTACCCTTATAACCCCAGTGCACTCTGTCAAATGCCTTCTCGGCATCAAGAGACAGCAGTACATCGGGGAGTTTATTAATCTCCATTATCTCCAACAACGCTATTACTCTTCTAGTGCCGTCCTTAGCTTGTCTCCCAGGGACAAATCCAACCTGGTCAGGTGCTATCAGAGAGGGAAGGACAGACATTATTCTGGCTGCAAGGATTTTAGAGAGTATTTTTAGGTCATAGTTTATTAAGGAGATAGGTCTAAAATTACCAGGAGTGTTCGGGGGTTTCTCGGGATTAGGAATGGTTGTGATTACTGCAGTGGCGGACCTATAGCCTGGAGGGCCCTGGTGCAGCCATGCTGAGGAGCAGGGGATGGGTGCTGGCGGCCGTCGACCGTCGGCCGTCGGCGAGGAGCGGGGGGCGGTTGTTGCTGATGCGGCTCTCCTACCTGCGCTGCTGAGCGGGCATATGCATTCCTGGGAGCCGGGATCCTGGGAGCCGGGTCGGCAGAGGAGGGGGGGGCGGGATCAGGCGAGGGAGGCAGGAAGCTTCCCTTGCCTGACCCTCCTCTCCTCTGACATCGGGATACGGGGGTCAGCTGTGGGCCCCCCTGCAGGCTTCAGGGGCCCCCAAGCCGGTCGGGGCCCTGGTGCAGCTGCACCAGCTGCACCACAGTAGTTCCGCCCCTGGATTACTGCCTGAAGGTTTTCACGGTTTATTGAAGAGCTACATTTCCAAAAATTGAAAGTTTTTAGGAGATAAAGAGCTAAAGTTTTTGACAAAACAATGATAATAGGTGTTAGAAGAAGCATCTAGGTCCGGATCAGAGGACTTTTTAGTAGAACGGATTATTTGTTATATTTCAATGATAGATATGGGAGTATTTAGATCACTTAGCTAAGCTGCTGATACAATTAACAGTAAAGAAAAAGGAAAAAAGTGAAAAAAATTGTTTGAAAGAGAGTGAAAAAAAGACACTCTGTGTGCAACTTTGCCTGGTTTCAACATCACCATAGAGGCTCCAGACAAAGAGTAGAAAGCAAGAAGTAGAGAACGGCTCTTATAATCAATCATTCTGTAAACCTGTCTGGGTCCAGTTTTTTCTTTTTCTGTGTCTGAGGAGCTATTTTTTTCATTCAGATATATAGGCTAAATCTTCCATTTTAGCAATAAATCTCTCACCTTTTCCGGGGATGTGCAGACAAATATGGAATTGTGCTTTATAGGCCCAGTTACACACACAGATAATTGTGCAGAGATTGTTCTCAGATCCCTGGTTGCAGTGAAATCATGGACACATTGTTCCATTTTGTGGCTGTAAACAAATGTAACAATGTGTCCATGATTTCACTGCAACCAGAGATCTGTGACCAATATCTGCACAATTATCTGTGTTTGTAATTGGGCCTTAACACTTTCAATTTTGTGGGGGACCCCCAGTGGTACTTTATTGCTTGTTCTCTGAGGGCTGTAGTATATGGCATATACTCCCTCCTCTGAGCTAAAGTATACAGTCATATGAAAATGTTTGGGCAACCCTCTTAATCTTACTCTTTTTTTTGTTTAAAATGGTTTTTTTGCAACAGCTATTTCAGTGTGATATGTGTAATAACTGATGGACACAGTAATATTTCAGGTTTGAAATGAGGTTTATTGTACTAACCTAAAATGTGAAATATGCATTATTTCAAAAATTGACAGGTGCAAAAGCATGGGCACCTCAACAGAAAAGTGACATTAATATTTAGTAGATCCACTTTTTGCAAAAATAACAGCCTCTAGTCGCTTCCTGTAGCTGTTAATAAGTTCCTGGATCCTGGATGAAGGTATTTTTGACCATTCCTCTTTACAAAACAATTCCAGTTCAGTTAAGTTTGATGGTCGCCGAGCATGGACAGCCCACTTCAAAACATCCCACAGATGTTCAATGATATTCAGGTCTGGGGACTGGGATGGTTATTCCCGAACATTGTAATTGTTCCTCTGCATGAATGCCTGAGTAGATTTGGAGCGGTGTTTTGGATCATTGTCTTGCTGAAAGATCCATCCCCAGCGTAACTTCAACTTTGACACTGATTCTTGAACATTATTCTCAAGAATCTGCTGATACTGAGTGGAATCCATGCAACCCTCAACTTTAACAAGATTCCCGGTGCCGTCATTGGCAAATTTGACAGTGGGTAGAAAGTGTTTTTCTTGGAATGCTGTGTTTTTGTGGCTCCATGCATAACGCCTTGTTGTATGACCAAACAACTCAATCTTTGTTTCATCAGTCCACAGAACCTTCTTCCAAAATGAAACTGGCTTGTCCAAATGTGCTTTTGCATACCTCAGGCGACTCTGTTTGTGGCGTGCATGCAGAAATGGCTTCTTTCGCATCACTCTCCCATACAGCTTCTCCTTGTGCAGTGTGCGCTGTATTGTTGACCGATGCACAGTGACACCATCTGCAGCAAGATGATGCTGCAGGTCTTAGGAGGTGGTCTGTGGACTGTTTTTGACTGTTCTCACCATTATTTTTCTCTGCCTTTCTGATATTTTTGTTGGCCTGCCACTTCTGGCCTTTACAAGAACTGTCCCTGTGGTCTTCCATCTCCTTACTATGTTCCTCACAGTGGAAACTGACAGGTTAAATCTCAGAGACAACTTTTTGTATCCTTCCCCTGAACAACTATGTTGAACAATCTTTTTTTTCAGATCATTTGAGAGCTGTTTTGAGGAGCCCATCATGCCACTCCTCAGAGAAGATGCAACTAGAACAACTTGCAAGTGGACACCTGAAATAGCTCTTCTCATGATTGGATACACCGGGCTATGAAGTACAAAGCTCAATGAGGTTACCAAACCAATTTAGTGCTTCAGTAAGTCAGAAAAAGTAGTTAGGAGTATTCAAATCATGAAAATCAGAAGGGTGCCCATACTTTTGAACCTGTCAATTTTTGAAATAATGCATATTTCACATTTTCGGTTAGTACAATAAACCTCATTTCAAACCTGAAATATTACTGTGTCCATCAGTTATTACATATATCACACTGAAATAGCTGTTGCAAAAAAACAATTTTAAACTAAAAAAAAAAGAGTAAGATTAAGAGGGATGCCCAAACTTTTTTATATGACTGTACTTTCAGGTGAGTCAAGTTATCTGATGTTTCGGCCTTTTCCTGAGACCAGTCATAAAAGTCTCCTTTATTGTATAGAAAGGAATGCAGGCAATAACATCTCGTGGTAAATCTGGGTTGAGGCCTTTTGGTTTTGGAATCCTGTGTATTCTATCCACAATTAAGTCCTTGCTGTCTGCAAAAGGAATTACTGTGTGTATGAAGCTTTGCAGAAGACTTGGCAAGTCTTTGTCAGGAGTAGATTCATCAATCCCTCTAAAGGTACCGTTACACAGCACAACGTTGAAACGATGTCGGCAACGATTTCGTGGAAGTGCAGTCGTTTCCGACATCATTTTAACATCGTTGGTGAGATGTCACACGTCTATATATCATGGATGACTCACCAATGATATAGTGAGCACGTATCGTTCGCACAGCCCAGCGAACGATACCTGCTCATTGCTGTGAATGGGCGAACTCGTAAGCAATATTGTTATCGCGGTGTCACACACACCGATATAGCAGGTTGGCTGATCGTTGATCGTGTGATTTGAGTACATGTTCTCAAATCTACGATCAACGATCCAACGATTTATCGTTGTCGCATCATGCTGTTACACGCAACAACGGTCATACGATGTCGTTTCAACGTTTCTTAAACAGTGACGTTTAAGCGATATTGTTAACCATGTCGTGCTGTGTAACGGGTTCTTAATGGGAGTATTATTCCTTATGGATCTGTCCTCAAAATCCAGGGTTTTGTTGTGGATTTGAGAAACCTTCTTTTCTAAAACCTCATTAGCATCTATTAGTTTATTATATGATTTAGTAAGTTCTGCCAGCTTCTGCTCCAAATGATCTATTTTAGCTCCCAGGTCCTTCAGTTCTCCCCTGAACTCTGCCTTAAACTCAGATATCATTACTTTCAAATCAGCTTGGAGTTCTTGCCTGAGGGACTTAAGCAAAACCTCCATTGTTTTCTGTGTAAAAGTAATATCTGTCTGAGCTTCCTCCCCCCCCGTCCTGAGACTACCACATGAGAGCCACATTGTGAGGAGCAGGAAGAAAGAGCTGGGAATGAAAAGCTGCAGGCATGTTGAAGGCTGTATTTAGTACCTGGTCTCTGGAGAAATATGCAGTCACCTTTCTTGGAGATCTCCATCATGCTGACTTGCCACGCACCATTGGAACCACTGTGTTCTCAGGTCACCAGGTAACTTATTTAGGGCTTCCTAGAGCGGTTTTTCACCTTCTTGTGCCAAGTTAAAGCCACTCTCTGCTGGAGCTCCTGCACTAAGCAGCCTGTGCCATTCAAAGCTCAGCCACGCCCCCCTTTTCCAATATGTTTTCTAAACTCATGTTCCCGCCTTTTTTTTCTGGAGCTCCCTTCCCCTATAAATCTGACTAACATCTAGCCACCATGTTTTTAAGCATGCTCTAAATACACAGCTCATTAGACAGGCCTATCACCTCAACTCACTAACTTAGCTCTCCACCGTTCCCTCCTTCTAAATGTTAATCATAATCTGCTCCCTCCTATTCTATCATATCTTATTCCCATGTTTCTCCACATCCTCATCCAAATGATAACTGCACTTCACAGATCCTGGCTGATGACCTGATCATGCATCTTTAGATGAAAAAACCCTTATTTATCATAATGATGGCCAGACCATACACAACAAGCATGTCCTACCTATTGTGCCCCTCTTTTTTCCTTATAGATTGTTAGCTTGTGAATAGGGTCCTCAATCCTCCTATAACTGTGGAAATATTTGTTTTGTTTTCTTGTTTTTACATGTCCTTGCTTAACCCCTTAGTGACGGAGCCAATTTTGACCTTAATGCCCAGGCCAAATTTTAGAAATCTGACAAGTATCACTTTATGAGGTCATAGCTCTGGAGCACTTCAACGGATCCCAGTGATTCCAAGATTTTTTTCATGACATATTGTACTTCATGTTACTGGTAATGTTAGGATGATGTTTTTTGCGTTTATTTGTAAAAAAAATTGAAATTGTGAAAATTTTGAAACATTGAATTTTTATGCCCTTAAAGGAAAACTATTAGGTCAAAAATCCATATATAACTGCTATCATTTTCTAATTCCTTTCTCTAAGCTCTTTCTATTGATGAATCACTTCATCTGTCAATCACAATGAATGATCCACTTAGTTCTCTACTGTCCCCTCTCCATAGGATGAATATTCATGTCACAGCACAGGAGATCAGTTGGGAAGAGGGGGGGGCTGTATTCTTTCTCTACTCTCTTTGCAGCAAAACCAAGAAATCAAATAAACATAGGATCTCTCACAGCACAAATGGGCTTCCTATTTACAGAAACAGAGTCTAGAATAGATAAAACAGTTCTGTAACTTTCTCCCTCCATGTCCTAAACAGAACAGTAGCTCCAGAAGTGAAACCACACCACACTGAGAGTATAGGGAGGAGGGAGGAGAGAGCTGCTGAGGGGGAGTGCATAATTACATGACAGTTCAACACAGCCAGGACTAACCATCTCTGCTTATAATGGACAGGACTAAAGCAGCAACTCCCTGCAGGGTGTGAAGATGCTGATAACATGAAAAGTACAAAGGGTAGAATAATGATTTTACATATTTTTAAAAGGTCTGCCCGGGCACTATTCAAGGGTAATATTAGTATCATAGAGTTATGTCACATAAAATAGTCAACATTTCCCACATGTCTGCTTTACATCAGCACCATTTGTGAAGCTTTTTTGTTTTTGTTAGGAAGTTAGAAGCGTTTCAGCAATTTCTCTGTTTTACAACAAAATTTACAAAACCATTTTTTAGTGACCACATCACATTTGAATTGACTGTGAGGGGCCTATATGACAGAAAATACCCAAAAGTGACACCATTCCAAAAACTGCACCCCTCAGACTGCTGAAAACCACATTCAAGAAGTTAATTAACCTTTCAGATACTTCACAGGAATTAAAGGGAACCTGACCCCACAAACTGACCCCCCACATCTTTATACCTGTCCCTGCACCCCCTCTTATCATTTCTAGCCATCCCTTTTGCAGAAAAAAATCGATTTTGTAAAGTAGAGAAAAGTTTATATTCACCTCGTCCTGTGTGAGTTCTCTGTTTCTGAATAAGTCTGAATTGGCGTGCCTGTCTTCTGCTCCCTTGTAATTATGCACGCCCCTCTCAGCTTGCTGCAGTGCTGAGAGCCTGGCCGCATCATGAAAGGGGCAGGGCTACCGGTATGACGCAATTTTAGCCCCGCCCCTTTCATGACGCGGCCAGGCTCTCAGCACTGCAGCAAGCTGGGAGGGGCGTACATAATTACAAGGGAGCAGCAGACAAGCCCGCCTATTGAGACTTATTCAGAAACAGAGAACTCACACAGGACGAGGTGAATAAAAACTTTTTCTACTTTACAAAATCGATTTTTTTCTGCAAAAGGTACGGCTAGAAATTATAAGAGGGGGTGCAGTGACAGGTTTAAAGATGCGGGGGGTCAGTTTGTGGGGTCAGGTTCCCTTTCATGAAAACTATTGCTTTTGCATCAAATTTCTCACTTTCACAAAAGGTAGCACCAAAAAGGGACCCCACAGGTTTTCACCCACATTCTTATGAGTGTGGCAATACTCTGCATGTAGTCAAAAAGTTCTGTTTGGTCAGACAGCAGGTCTGAGTAGGAAGGGGCAATATTTGGCTTTTAGAGCACAGATTAGTACTCGAATATTTTGTGGGCGACATTTGTAGAGCTCCTACTGTGATAGAACAGCAGAAAAATCCCAAAAGTGACCCCCCAATATAGAAATTGTACCTCTTAAATAATTTATCTATGGCTGCAGTGACTATTTCCCTAAAAACCCCCCTGACTGTTTAGTACCCTTGATAGCTGTTCTATAGCCAAATGAAAGAACAGAAGTGACAACGGACAGCCCTGTCTGGTCCCCTTTTTTAGTGTAAAACATCAGATAGAAACCCTGGTGTGTACGGTATATTCTCACCTGTGGATTGGCAGACAACACCTGTATATATTATTGAAACCCACCTTTTAAACCCATTGTCTCTATCAACTCTTCCAGCCATACCAAACCTATGTTATTGTGGCGCCCCACGGTCAGTGCACCACTATAGGGGTACTGCACCCAGAACAGTGTGTGGTATCCCAGTCACCCGAGCATGTGAACATTAATCTGAGGCCCTCATGCCCGTATTCATACACCTAGAGCTAGGGAACCAATTGGCTAAACCCATTACCAGGGTAACCAATCCCAGTGGGAGTAGCTTGAGGAGTAGTGAAAAGTGCGGGAAGGACAGGCAGGCAGTCATCAGTGGAGTGAGGTAGAGAACTGTGAGGGAAGTCGAGGAGAGAGGACCCTGCGAGAAGTGTGTGGAGGGTGCCAGAAAAGGAAGGCAACCCAGACAGAAGGGGATCCCTGGCTTGTGCAAGCCTGCGCCGGACTGTAGATCGCCAGTCCGGGAGGGAACCCAGTCCAAGACGGAGTACCGGCTCCGAGTGCGGTGCAGGGAAGTTCAGCTCTGAACCGCCAAACCAGGTGGGTCGAAGGCCTTCCATATAGCCCCGACCTAGTCCGACACGCACATTCCCATCAGGGGCACTAAACTGGGTTGAGCCCCTTAGAGAGAAAAAGGTTTACCTCTATATACCCGACGGGCCTGGTAGTAAGAGGGCTCCGTGCAGGACAGCGCACGGATAGTAAGGAGAGCACAGTGAAAAAGAAAGACAGAGAGTGAAATCAGAAGGAACATCACTGGGGGCCTCGGAGAGACTTTGCATCCTTTGGTGACTACCCAGCCAGCTACCCATGACTGTGTGACTGTGTACCGATGAGAACTGCCTTGATAAGTTGCCAGTAAATACCCGTGCAGAGCAAGAAGGTCTCCTGTCTCTCATTTCCATTAAGCTTGTAAACTGAATTCCCATTTCAGCGAAGAAACTGTGTCCATTCTCTGATCCTGCTGAACTGCTGCTGTGAGCACCACGACAACACGTACTACAGCTTCTGCCCTGAGGATTCCGCTCCACCCGTGGGGAGCATTACCATCTGGCTGCAGTAACATCGTCCCCGGAGGTCTAAGAGCAGCGCTGGTGCATTCACCAGAAACCATACGTGGCGTCATTACATTTATTAATTTTTTTTCAACAGTTTTCAGCGACCACCAGGGCCACGGACCCGGGCACCAGCCACCAGTGATAGCAATCGTAATCAACGCCCGGGATCCGATTACCTCAGCCCTGGGGTGAGTCATTATCGGATGCCTTTTCGGCATCTAAAGTGATCATTGTCGGCGACTCATTCCCCGCAATATTCCCGCATTTCACTGCGTCCATCACTAGCATTGCTGTTCTTACACTAATCACCGCTGACATCTCACCTGGAGCTATTACCATGGGAAGAATAGCTGCCACTAGTTTTGACAAGTTTCAAGTCTTGGTTCAGCTAATGTTTTTTACCACAATACAAAAATCTACTGTATTTTATCATTCTAAAATGATTTGACTAAACACATAAAAAGTGAGCACTTTGGTGTGTGACGCTCTATTCTATACTATATAGTACTCATCTGCTAATCCTTTGTTCATATTTTAGTCCTCAGACCAGTGTTGAAGTAACATTTTGTCTGAAGTTGGAAGTACATCGGTTTTAGCAGGACAAGACACTGATTGCTTTGCTCCTAGTAATTTCACAATACTTGTCTACATGATTTATAACAGAAGCAATGTGGCTTTTTGGAAGGTCTGGAAGAAGAGCACTGAGAGTGGAGCTTTTAATGAAATAGATTCACTCTAATCTGCCAATTTCCTGCAATCCTGGTTTCATGCTGTACAGAAATAAACAAAGGAATAACTGTATAAAAATGAATTACAGTAAACATCGATCGAGGATTCATAAAATGATCTGAGGCAGATAAAGCACGCAATAACCTTGGACGGATAATCCTGCTGGTGGAATCAATATAAATATAATGACAACAGCTTTATATGGCCATTTGTTTGTCCATTATGTGGATGATGGTTTATACTGTAGTAAATAAGACATTACCTTGCGGCAAGAAAATGCTAATATAGCAGGAAACATCATGCAATATATGTGCCATATAATGTCTACATCTATTGCTCTATCCTTGACACAAAAGGCCATTTGCACACTGCAGGTTTTGTAAGATATGTCCTAATCAAATTAATTTATTTGCCATCTTGATGAATTTTTAATGTCTCACTATAAAAGGGGTATATAATTGTTAACTATGTTTGCTTTTATGTTGTGTACTTTGTGCTGTGTAACCTATGGAAGGAGACAAACTACATCCAAAAGCAAAGAAGGTTTTACCCTTACTTTGTTAAAAAAAAAATTGACAAGAGTTGATAGAACATGTTAGGCAAAGGTCCTTTCTCTACTTTGCTTGTGAATACTGTTGTGGCCAAAAGTATTGACACCCCTGCAATTCTGTCAGATAATACTTAGTTTCTTCCTGAAAATGATTGAAATCACAAATTCTTTGGTATTATTATCCTCATTAATTTGTCTTCAATGAAAAAACACAAAAAGAATTACCCTAAAGCCAAATTTGATATAATTCCACACCAAACATAAAAAAGGGGTGGACAAAAGTATTGGCACTGTTAGAAAAATCATGTAATGCTTCTCTAATTTGTGTAATTAACAGCACCTGTAACTTACCTGTGGCACCTAACAGGTGTTGGCATTAACTAAATCACACTTGCAGCCAGTTGACATGGATTAAAGTTGACTCAACCTCTGTCCTGTGTCCTTGTGTGTACCACATTGAGCATGGAGAAAAGAAAGCAGACCAAAGAACTGTCTGAGGACTTGAGAAACCAAATTGTGAGGAAGCATGAGAAATCTCATGGCTACAAGTCCATCTCCAAAGACCTGAATGTTCCTATGTCTACCGTGCGCAGTGTCATCAAGAAGTTTAAAGCCCATGGCACTGTGGCTAACCTCCCTAGATGTGGACGGAAAAGAAAAATTGACAAGAGATTTCAATGCAAAATTGTTCGGATGGTGGATAAAGAACCTCGATTAACATCCAAACAAGTTCAAGCTGCCCTGCAGTCCGAGGGTACAACAGTGTCCACCCGTACTATCCACCGGCGTCTGAATGAAAAGGGGCTGTATGGTAGGATACCCAGGAAGACCCCACTTCTTACCCGAGACATAAAAAACCAGGATGGAATTTGCCCAAATGTACCTGAAAAAACCTACAACGTTTTGGAAGAATGTTCTCTGGTCAGATGAGACAAAAGTAGAGCTTTTTGGGCAAAGGCATCAACATAGAGTTTACAGGAGAAAAAAAGAGGCATTCAAAGAAAAGAACACGGTCCCTACAGTCAAACATGGTGGAGGTTCCGTGATGTTTTGGGGTTGCTTTGCTGCCTCTGGCACTGGACTGCTTGACCGTGTGCATGGCATTATGAAGTCTGAAGACTACCAACAAGTTTTGCAGCATAATGTAGGGCCCAGTGTGAGAAAGTTAGGTCTCCCTCAGAGGTCATGAGTGTTCCAGCAGGACAATGACCCAAAACACACTTCAAAAAGCACTAGAAAATGGTTTGAGAGAAAGCACTGGAGACTTGTAAGATGGCCAACAATGAGTCCAGATCTGAATCCCATAGAACATCTGTGGAGAGATCTAAAAATGGCAGTTTGGAGAAGGCACCCTTCAAATATCAGGGACCTGGAGCAGTTTGCCAAAGAAGAATGGTCTAAAATTCCAGCAGAGCATTGTAAGAAACTAATTGATGGTTACTAGAAACGGTTGATCGCAGTTATTTTGGCTAAAGGTTGTGCAACCAAGTATTAGGCTGTGGGTGCCAATACTTTTGTCTGGCCCATTTTTGGAGTTTTGTGTGAAATGATCAATGATTTGCTTTTTGCTTCATTCTCTTTTGTGTTTTTTCATTGAAGACAAATTAAATGGAGATAATAATACCAAAGAATTTGTGATTGCAATCATTTTCAGGAAGAAACTGAGTATTATCTGACAGAATTGCAGGGGTGTCAATACTTTTGGCCCCAACTGTAGGTAAATCTCTATTGTCCTTTAGGATTTTATCCTGATATTGTTAATCATTCCCAATTACCTATACAATGTTTTCTATTATGGTACCTTTACATTCCGCCACAGAGGGCAGCAACAGGCAGGCATCGCACGTGCACGTTTTCAAGGGTGCCTAACGGTGCCTGATGCCGCATATACACGCCGCCACAAAGTGCTCCACAGAAGGTATTTTCGTTCCCCAGAAGTGCCGACAGGTGCCGCGGGTTACCTTCTGTGGAGTACCTTCCCTGATTTACACGCCGCCACCACATGGTAATATGGGCGTACATATCGCGCTCCGCAAGGACATAGGCGTGCCAGAGTTGTGTATTACGCGACGCTCGTACGGTGATAGGACAATGCAATAGCATCATGATTGGCCAGCCAGAGCAGGAAGGTTGGCTAATACTTGACGCTATAGCAAATGTGTAGTGTGACTGGCCAGCTTGTTAAATATGGCGCCCTGTGCAGGGACAATCAATCGTAACGCAGGAGCTTCCACCAAATGATCGCTGATGGGGCGTGGTATCCATGCCGCCGTGTCACGCCCCAGGGATTACGCTAGGCCACGCAAATACCTTCCTGTGCCCCGATTACACGCCGCCACCATAGGAATTGTTCCTTCTTGTTTTTGAGCACAGCTCTGACATAGGTGTTGGAAGACACAGGAAGGAAACTCCTGAATTACACGCCGCCACTTCGCGGTGTTTTCAAGGCAAAAGGCACAATTGTGTCCAATGCCTGCCAGTTTCTACCTTTCTGTGGCGGTGTGTAAAGGTATCATTAGAGATAATGACTCTTCACATCTCATTTATGTGTTAAGACTCTGGCTTTTTCAAATTATTTTCTGTGCCTCCCCTCCCTTATCCAAGATGGTGGCTGCTACCGCATCCTTTCCATATGTTCCTGCTTTGCTTTAAGCTCTGGTCCTACTTCCAGGCCTTTCTTGAGTATTTTGCTACAACTCTGGTTTCCCTGTGCATCATCTCAGTTTACACCTTCTCCACTTACTCTGGATTGGTTCTTCTAACTACAGTCATCTGCTCTGCAGGCCTCACCTGTTTACAGCTTGCCTCCTAGCTACAGGTGCTCAGTAAAGATTGTTCCTACTACCTGTACCCTCAGTCTGCTCTCCTGCATGTAAGCTTTGCTATACCAAAAGGCTCTGCTGCTATTTAGTCTGTTTGATTAATATTTTCAAAAGTGGTGCTCAGGACTGTTTCTGGGCTCTAGTATAACTGCACCGCACTGCATTAATATCTGGGACTGTGTTTGTGCTAAGGCTTTTTCTATTATCGGCTTTGTGTGAACAGCACTTAAAGACTATTTTCATTCTCGGCTCTGCACTGTTGGAACAGCACTTAAAGACTTTTTCTATATTCAACTCTGCATTCTAAGATCAGTGGTACTTACCGACCATGGACGTAATGGTACATCATGGTAAAAATCCGGCTCCATCGTCGCAAGAACTGAGATCCAGTGAAGCTGCCTGCTGATTCATCTAGTAGGACACTGGAGCTCTAATCCTTAAGAGGTGGATTTCCCACCCCGCAACTACGATCGCCGTGACTGGTAGTTCTATTCTGAACAGCCAATCACTGCGATTTTAATTTAATTGCCTGAATGTTTGAGTACAAGCCTATGTTCTGGCTCAAAGAGCTCTGATCATAGTCTGCATGATCAATATTGACTGTGGCGGGCGTGTCCTGACACCCACCATGCAGGACGCATAGAACCGGAGCTCCGGCAGCAGAGACTCTTTAGCGGCGATTATCTCAGCCCCCGAACCACCACCGACTCCCCGCTTACCAGCCTCAGCTGCAGCAGACACCGGAGGAGCTGGGAATGCCTAAACCCGCGCTCCGGAGCTGTGAACAGCTCTCCAAAGTATCGAATTTCTTCTCCCCGGGGCCCGCAGCCACTCGCTCCAAAATGGCACTAATGGAGTCACAGGCATCTCGCTCCCCCCACCTTTCCAGCAGCACGAGGTATGAGGATGGCGAATCTGAGGATAACGCTCCAGTCACACCGCGGTGCTTGAGGGGCTTACTTGACTCCCTCCGCAGATCCATGCAGGCAGATATGAGGGGTCTGATCGGGGAGCTGAGGGAGGACTTGGCGGCCATGGGGGAACGTACGCATCGCCTGGAGGACAAAATGGCTGAATTTGCTACAGCCCACAATGAGCTGGCTGATAGCTTCCACACGATGGACTGTGCTGTTAAAGATCTCAGAGCTTTTACATGGGACCTGGAGGACAAACTTCGGAGGAATAACCTTAAGGTCAGGGGATGCCCGAGACGGAGGGGGACGGCGACATCAAGGACACTGTCCACGCATTTCTTTGCACTGTGCTGCCTGATTCCCCTTCTACTTCCCTACTACCAGAGAAGGCTTACCGGCTGCCCAGACCTCAGTCTATACGCCATGACCTCCCAAAGGACACTCTGGTCTGCTTATCATCTCCCGCGTTGCGGGATAGGGTTTTACAGGCCCTGAGATTGAGCCCCATCTCCCCGGGACCCTACAAGAATTGGCAAACCTTCCCTGACCTGTCTCCTGGCACCCTGGCTCGCCGCGGAGACTTTGCCTCCCACTGTAAGATACTGCAAGACAGAGGCATGCAATACTCCTGGGGATCCCCGGTCAGCGTAACCTTCCGCTACAAAGGCACGTGGCACTCTTTCTCTTCCCCCTCCAGGCTTAAAGCAGCCCTGAAGGAAT
Source organism: Allobates femoralis (assembly GCA_033576535.1). Classification (NCBI taxonomy): domain Eukaryota; kingdom Metazoa; phylum Chordata; class Amphibia; order Anura; family Aromobatidae; genus Allobates; species Allobates femoralis. The sequence continues at coordinate 418,962,301 of JARQOC010000002.1, forward strand.
GGAAATTTGCGCCTTCCTCGTCGTCTCCCTCATCTAGTCCCCGGCAGCATGAGGGTCGTGAGCCATCACCAGAGCAACATGGGGCCGCGGAGTTACTTCTATGAGAAAATCTGAGAGTTCTCTGGAGCCTTCCATGTCTTACACAGCCTGACTCCTCCGGTTGATGAGGTTGTGATCTCTGGGCATTGGAGTGACCTCCCTGTTGGTGGTCGTCCCCTCCCCCCCCCCCCTGTTAAAGCAGGGGTGGCCTGAGGCTCAGAGTGGTTTATCCTCCACACCCGGTCCTTCGATCCCTGGTCGGGGTTGAGCCGGTTGACTTATTATTCTTGCCTGTGTTTGTTGTTTGTTTTTTGTTCTCCTCTTGAGCTCTTTCCTCTTTTTTCTTTATCTATACTCTCCTCCCCACCTTATCCCACCTTTCACCCTTTCTGTGCCTTTCTTTTCCTTCCCCCTGGTTTCCTCCTTCTTTGTCTAGCGCTCTCATATCTTAGACCTTTGGTATTGTGAGTACTCGATACACCTTGCACTTTTTTGCGGATCATGAGTCCTACGGTGGAATCTCTTGACGTAAATGGACTAAATGTCCCGTGTAAACGTGCAATCTTGTGGCAGCACTTGAAAAGATCACAGAGTGATGTGGTGTTCTTGCAAGAGACCCACTTGTTGGAGAAGGACTACATCAGGATTTCTTCTCCTCTGTACCCCACCCAGTACCTTGCTGGGGGGAAGTTAAGAGGGCCGGGGTAGCTATCCTGATTCACAGATCGGTCTCCTTTGAGTTGCCCGGGGTCACGGAAGACCCAGAGGGCAGGTTTATTATTTTGCTGTGCCTACTGAACAACAAGCCTTTTACCATGGTCCCGGTCTATGGCCCCAATGCGGGCCAGCTGCGCTACATGAGGTCGCTGTTGGAAAAGGTATCCTCCCTTGCAAGCGGCAGTAAAATTATTGCGGGCGACTTCAACATTCTGGTTGATAAACACTTGGACTGCTCTGTACCTTCACTGCACAGAACAGATCTTAGCAAGGTAATCTCTTCTCAACATCTGCATGATGTCTGGCGATATTATCACTCTGACGAGAGAGATTACACTTTCTACTCCCACTGCCATAATTCGCATAGCAGACTCGACTAATTTTTAAAAGACGATTCTCTGCTCCCTGGGTGCTTAGATGCATCGATAGGCTCCATCACGTGGTCTGACCACGTCCCTGTCACCCTCAGAATATCTGATTCTGCAGCAGTGAGGCCTCCAGCCAGCTGGAAGCTTAATGAGTATCTGCTATCCTCAGCCAGGAACGTTGAGCAACTTTCTGGGGACATTAAGAACTATTTTTTGGAAAATTCCTCAGCGGATGTACCTCCAGACACGCTGTGGTTTGCCCACAAGGCGGTTCTCAGGGGCTTGCTCATCAAAATGGCTTCTCTTGCTAAACGAAACTATGATAGAGCATTAAAGACCTTGCTCTCGAAACTTAAGTCCCTAGAGGACCGACATGGATCTGCGCCCTCCGATTTGACGCTCTCCAACTTGCTACAAACTAGAAAGGAGCTGCGCTCGCTGCTCCTAGCCAGAGCGGAGCTCCAACTTAAAAAGACCAGAGCAACATACTATGGTTTGGGAGACAGGGCGGGAAGTGCGCTTGCACGATGGATTAAAAAAAAGGAGGTTCAGGCTAAAATTCCCTTCTTGTGCAAGGGGGATGGTACAACTGTCCATAACCCCCTAGACATAACTAATGAATTTAGAGACTACTACAACTCTCTTTACAATCTTCAGGACTCTGGCACTGCCCCCCAACCCTCAGCCGACTCTATACACAATTTCCTAGACAAGGTCAAGCTACCAACGGTCTCGGAGGCTCAATTGGCAATGCTAAACACAGCCTTTACAGAGCTTGAGGTCTTGAGGGTCATCTCCGCAGCCAAAAACGTTCCTCCCCGGGGCCTGACGGGTTCTCTTACCATTATTACGCTTGCTTCTCTCATTTACAAGCCCGCCCTTTGCTGAACCTCTTCAATTTTTTGCAAGATCAGGGCGAGATTAGGAGAGAAGGCCTCGAAGCGGTTATAGCAACCCTCCCTAAGACGGGTAAGCCTGCTGATACTCCCGGTAACTTTCGTCCAATTGCCCTTCTCAATTCTGATGTCAAAATTTTTGCCAAGCTCCTTGCCACTTGCCTCATGGGGGTACTGGTGGGTCTAGACCAAGTTGGACTTGTCCCGGGCCGGCAGACCAGCGACAGTACTAGGCATCTGGTGGACCTGCTGGAGCTCATGGAGAGGGGGAAGACCCCGGTGCGCTCTTGTCTCTGGATGCAGAGAAAGCATTTGATAGAGTGCACTGGGGTATCTGGACGCAGTCCTTCAGAAATTTGGGGTCCTAGGGCGTTTTAAGAAGTCCATTATGGCCCTGTACTCCTCTCCCTGTGCTTCGGTGAGGGCTTCGGGTTTTCTTTCACCCTCTTTTGACATCACTAATGGGACTCGGCAGGGGTGCCCACTTTCCCCTCTCATTTTTGCTCTGGTGACGGAGCCACTGGCTGCGGTGGTGAGGGGGGACCCCACTATAAGAGGGGTCTCAGTGGGACCTATGGAACACAAGATTGGACTTTATGCGGACGATGTGGTGTTCATTTGCACACACGTCTCGTCCACGCTACCTAGGATTATGGAGGTGCTGGAGGAGTTCTCTCGAGCTTCCTTCTACAAACTGAATATGACCAAGTCCTCTCTATATCCACTTAACATCCCCCTGGGAGAGTAGGACCGAATCAGGCACCAATACTCTTTTGCTTGGGCGGTGGGGGGTTTCACCTACCTTGGCATCCATGTTACTAACGTAAACAAAATGGTTCGGCACAATTGTGACCTATTGCATGCAGAGGTCCGCAAAGGTCTGGACAGCCATTCTGGCCTCCACTTATCGTGGATGGCCAGAATCCAAATTATTAAGATGACCTACCTTCCCAAGATTTTGTATTTCTTGAGGTGTCTCCCTCTTCACTTTCCGAGCAGATGCCACTGTATGTTCCAGACGCTGTTTGGTCGTTTTATATGGAGGGGCAAACCACATAGGGTTGCCATGAATGTCCTCACACTGCATTACTCGGCTGGGGGTCTGGGGTCCCAGATGTTCGGACATATTACAGGGCGGTGATCCTGGATTCCGTCAGAAAGTGGTGGCTTGGAGCACCGATGGCGCTATGGATCCAGATTGAGTCCTTTTTTGCCCCTAAATGGTCCACTAGACTTTTACTTGAGATCCACTTACTTGGCTCCGCAACAAATCCTGGCTATCTTTCTACAATGCAGACCCTCCTGGGAGTCTGGACCCAGATGTGTCATAGCTTACTCCCTTCTCTGTACCGGTATATCTCAATACCCGCGCTTGAGAAGTCAGTGGACTGTCTTTCACTTCATCAGTGGAAGGCAGCTGGTATACAACATCTAGCACAGGTTATGGACGACTCTGGCCTGATGGCATTTGAAAACATAACCCGGACGTTCGGGGTTCCACACAAAGAATTCTAATGTTACCTCCAGGTGCGGCACTTTTTGTCCACGGTCACTCTTCCCAAGCAAAACATTGAGGAATATGACTTCTCGGAGCAATCATTCTTTAAGTCGGACAGCGTCAACTCCAGGGGTGTGCCCCTGCTGTACAAAGCCCTCTTAAACCAAAGAGCAAAGGTGAAGCTCCCGTATATGGCCAAGTGGGAGGCGGGACTGGCATTTGAGGCTCCTTTGGAGGAATGGCAGGGGGCTGCCACTCACGCCTCCCTCTTTTCGTCATGTATAAACCTAAACAGCGCCACATATTTGGTGGACCTGCCCGAGGGTCAAAGGCTTTTGTGGAATGGTTGAGGCCTTGATGTGCAGCCTAACGGCGTCACCTCCCACTTGGAGACCCCCTGGTAGTGCTGGGCCTTGGCCTAAACTCCTTTCCCACTACACTACGTTCTATGGTAACTAATGTCCTCATTGCAGCGAGACTTTGCTTGGCGTCTGTGTGGAGATCTCCCAGGGTTCCTTCCCAGGAAGACCTAGTGAATCGTATAAATACTCACTTTCAGCATGAAGTATATTTGGCATATGATCTGCCCCGCCGCAACAAGATCCTCAAGTGGTGGGATCCTTGGGTACACTCGTCTTTCAATGCAATCTCTGTTCCCTCGTGATCATAACTGCTTGCAATGTGCCTAATTGAGTTTGTTTACCTTGCAGCGAATCCAACTGTAAATTCATTTGATTACATTGAAGCGGGAACCTGTCTACTTTCTACCCTTTCTCCCCCCCCTCCCTACCCCTGTTTCTCCACTGATTGTCCCTCCCCCCCCTAACCTACCCCATACTTCCACCCCTCTCTGTCCCTTATCTTAATCTACCCATTGTGCCCTACCTAAATATTATTCGGTATTGGTCTGTATCTACCTTTTGTTATACCTAGATGTTGTTTGTTGTTTAGGGACTTATGTCGCCCAGGTTATTGTATACTCCTTTTTACTATACTATGTATTATACTCTGGAAAATTTAAAACTAATAAAAATATATCGGTTAAAAAAAATATATATATTGATCGTGGCATTTAGGGGATTGGGATAGAGATCATGCACTCTCCACTCCGATCAAGCCCTCGCGATGACATCACAATGGCCTGATCGTTGCCATGGTGACACGAGGGTCACCACACATGACACCAGGTTCTGCAAGCCCCGTGAATTATGTCTGCAGCATGATCCATGGGACTACAGCTCTGACAACTACACTGTACCCTAATGTAATGAATGTTTATTACAGTACAGTGCAGCTATGACCATCTGACAGCTGAGGTCACCAGAGTTCACTGCTGCAGGGAGCGGTAACATCACTCATGGTTTCATCGAGGGTTCCCCTAGGCAGTGAACAAAGGTGACCCCTCTGTCAGATGATTTTAGCTGCACTGTAGTGTAATGAATGATCTTTACAGTACAGTGCAGTCATTATTACATGGAGCTGGGTAACACATGAAAAGTACTGCCAAATAATTGGGTCCCTCCTAACATATCTATAAGTTACCTTTAGTAGTGGGAGAGTTTAAACCCATAGCAATAGATTGCAAAGAAACATGCCAAATAAAGTGCAAAGTTTTTTATTTGCAATCTATTATTATGGGTTTAAACTTTCTCACTCCTAAATGTAACTGTCTTAGTACAGTGCAGTCAGTGTAATTCCACAGAAAGTCATTGACTTTCTCTAGAGTGACCCCTTTCCCCAGAGCACCAACTAGTGGTTGAGCCAGACTATAAGGGTAAGTTCACATTACCCGGCGTGTTGGTCGTCGGCGGCTGGGCGGGACCCGCCAGGAAGCTCCGGCGCCGTGCACCGGCTTCCTGGCGGGTATGTGCGGGCGGTATCCGGCGGCTGCCCAGCGGGTTCTCGGCGGCGATTCTGCAGCGGCTGGAAGCAGCACATGATTCTGCTTGCAGCCGCTGCAGAACCGCCGGTTTTTAGAACATGGTCATTCTTTGCTAACCCGCTGGGAAACCTGCGGGTTAGCAACGGATGACGCTGGGTAACCGCCGGTGTCTGCACAGCCTTGGGCTGTTTACATTAGTTTTAATGTTAATCCAAACGCCGGTTTGGATTAACATAAATTAACATAAAACTAATGTAAACAAAACGGCGGTTTACACAGGTAAACCGCCGAAAACCCGGCCAGTGTGCACTTACCCTAAATCTTCTTGATGAGTGTAATTGCACAGACTGTAGCAAGAGGATGCTTGCTCCATCACTGCAGCCTTGGGATGTAGCAGAGGCAAATGAGCTTCGTGGGACCATCGCTGTGGACTATCGTGTGAAGGTATATTTGGGGTTAATAAATGGGGAAATGAAGGTTGTTTGTGAATTTATTTCAAATAAAGGATTTTTCTCGGTGTTTTATTTTAAAATCAGGATTTTTCTCTGTGTCTATATTTTATCACTATATAATAATAAAAAAAATAATAATCTTTATTTATATAGCGCCAACATATTCTGCAGCGCTTTACAATACAGATCATATTTAACAATCATCAGAAACAGGTATCAGAAAATATGATACAATACAAAGCATAATACAATAATTAGAGCAAAATAATGACAGCCCTGCTCATAAGAGTTTACAATCTAACAATGAGGTGGGGGTGACAAAGTACAGGTGCTTATTTACAGTGATGGTATAGTCAACTTAAGGAGAAGATGGGGATCAGAGAGGAGCAGCATAAGTGGCCATGAAACATTATTTGTGATCCACTTGAGACTGGTGGAGGAGATAGGCTATGTCTAGATGACTGACTACGAATCATGAAAGGCTGCCCTAAAAAGATGTGTTTTTAGGGATCGCCTGAAACTATGTAAGTTGTGGATACACCTAATTTCTTGCGGTAGAGCATTCCAGAGAATTGGTGCAGCTCGGGAGAAGTCTTGGAGATGGGAGTGGGAGGTTCGGATTACTGCTGAAGTGAGTCTAAGGTCACTTCCAGAGTGAAGAGAACGGGTAGGGTGATAGACCGAGATGAGGGAGGAGATGTAGGGGGGCGCTGCACTGTAAAGAGCTTTGTGGGTGAGCACAAGCACTTTAAATTTGATCCTATAGTGTATAGGCAGCCAGTGCAGAAATTGGCATAGAGCAGAAGAGTCCGAGTATGGGTTAGCTAGATAGGTGATCCTGGCTGCTGCATTAAGGATGGACTGGAGTGGGGAGAGTCTAGAACAGGGATGGCCAATTAAAAGAGAATTACAATAGTCAAGGCGGGAGTGGATCAGGGCCACAGTGAGGGTTTTTTTGGTTTCCAAGATGAGAAAGGGGCGAATTCTAGAGATGTTCTTCAGGTGCAAGTGGCAAGAGCGGGCAAGAGATGGTATATATGGGGTGAAGGAAAGATCAGAGTCAAACATAACACCCAGACAGCGAGCCTGCTGACTAGGCGTTATATTGGTGCCGCACACTGAGAGAGAGTTTTCAGATTTAGGGAGGTTAGTGAAGGGCGGGAGCAAAACAAGTTCAGTTTTGGATAGGTTGAGCTTCAGATAGAGAGTGGACATGATATTGGAAACTGTGATTAGACAATCATTGGTGTTCTTTTTTTTTTTACCATTCTTTATTTAAAGGGAACCTGACCCCACAAACTGACCCACCCGCATCTTTATACCTGTCCCTGCACCCCTCTTATCATTTTGCAGAAAAAAACGATTTTGTAAAGTAGAGAAAAGAGGTTATATTTACCCCGTCCTGTGTGAGTTCTCTGTTTCTGAAAAAGTCTCAAAAGGCGGGCCTGTCTGCTGCTCCCTCCGCCCACTTTGTAATTATGTATGCCCCTCTCAGCTTGTTGCAATGCTGAAAGCCGGGCAGCGTTATGAAAAGGGGCGGGGCTACTGGTATAATGCGATTTTAGCCCTGTCCCATGTGGAGTGTGGAGCAGAAGATCTGGATATGATCAAGTGTGCGTCATATCCGGATCTTCTGCTCCACACATCACAGGCCACCTTCAGAGCATGCGCAGAAGGCATGCTGAAGGCAGCCTTACACTCGGCGAACTGTGCCTCACCGGAAATGACACGCGCCGGCATCACGTGATGCCGCATCATAGAATTCGGAGCAGGGGCATTTGAAAAAACACAGCGCGCTCATGCAGCAAGGATTATGCCCATCAGGGCGTAATTGGAGTGGTGACGGGGGGGGGAGTGCAGCCCTGGGTACACTGTCCCTCCGTCAGAAACGCCCACCTGACAAAAATCATGTAAGTTATTAAAACATACTATTTCACTTTTACAAACACCAAAGAGCTCAGACAGGGATGATTCAGAAAGTATTTGGGTGCTGCAGGGACAGGTATTGACAGATTACGGGGCTTACATGAGGTGACAGGTTCCCTTTAAGGTGCATCTATACTGCAAGATTATTGTAATTGAAGAGTGTATGTTTTATGACAATCTTGGATTCCCAACTAGTTGCAGGTCAACTGAGATGAACGACTAAAATACTGTTATAAACATAAATACTCTCACACAGTCTAGAAAGACTTTAGTGGCACACATAACAACACCACCTCAGACCTGACTCCCTAAAAGGCCATCCTGGAGTTTCTCATTCCTCCTGAAGGATGGTAGGGGAGTCCACAATACACCACCAACAAGGGGAGTTGAGAGTGTACAGGGAGAAACAAAAACCCAGAGTGAGAGGAATAAAACACATTCATAAAAAGTGAAAAGCATGGGAAGGAAAACAAACCAACTCACAGCAAGAACCCAACTAGTGTTTAACCAAAGGTTAACTCCTAAGCTGAAGGGCTGAAACTCCTAGACACTAGTTAACTTAGAGGTATAGCCAGAAAGGAAGTGCAGTGTAAGATGAAAATAATAACCCAACCCAGAATGTGGTAGGGCATACCAAAACAGGAAAATAAGAAGCACCTGGAGAGGAGTGAACCAAGAAGTGAGAACAAAGACAATAGGAATTATTAGCATTTGGACAGGGAAGAAAAGGCAATAACCCAGCAGACAGAGGAATTGACCATGAAACAACATGTCACCAAATTGAATACCCAAACCAAGCCATAACAAACATGAATAAATATTATTATTAGTAGTATTATTATGACATAAAAAAGTGAATGCACATTTTCAAGAAGCAGTATCCATACTATGATTATGCAGATGAAGTCCATGGAGCCTCGGTTAAGAGTCTACAACATGGACACCAGCCAGTTATCCCACAAGGGAAGGACCTAGCCCAGGGTATTAGTAGCCCTTAAGTCATTATCCAGCCCTTGCGAGCTTGAAGATATGGCCAGGGGTTTACCATGGACTAGGTATCCAACCACAGACAGCTGTTTCAGGGTTGTTGCCCCTCATCAGTGTGGCGCAGGATTCTGGCTGGGTGGGAGCAATGCTTGATAGACAGACATCACAAAGCACCCACTGACCTTGTGGAGATCAGTGGAGGATAACACTGCAGGCACCAGTTAAAGCACTCAAACACAGTGAAACCCAAGGTGCATTGCTCCCTAGAATTTGAATATGCAGATGAAGTCCATGGAGCCTCGGTTAAGAGTCTACAACATGGACACCAGCCAGTTATCTCACCAGGGAAGGACCTAGCCCAGGGTATTAGTAGCCCTTAAGTCACTATCCAGCCCTTGTGAGCTTGAAGATATGGCCAGGGGTTTACCATGGACTAGGTATCCAACCACAGACAGCTGTTTCGGGGTTGTTGCCCCTTATCAGTTTGATATTTCAGTGTGAACAGACCTATCATGGATGTGAAGAATTTAATGGCCATATGCTATTTTAATTTGAATTGCTATCAAGTAAATATAGAAGAAATGGTTTTTCACACTAGCCAACAAGAATCTGCAAACAATCATATCCTGTAAGTGATTGTTTGCTCCCTGGCACTGGAAGAGGTGGGCCCCTAAGCAAGGCAAAGAGGCGTCACCACGGAGCCCAGTGCCGTCTTAGCAGTGCAGGATAATGCAGCAACAATCTGCTGCACTTAGTTTGCTACAGTCTGCATGTAGTATGTAGTTTGGCTAAGCTTTGGATCCACCACAAGATATGCCTGCTTTGGAGTATGTAATCTTCCTCACCACCACAGGCTTCAGCACAAGAGCTGGAGCAGCCTGCACAGGACACATATGTGACCTAGAGTTCAACCCACATTGAGCTTCATATGCAGTGAGGTCAGGATCCAGTGCTGGGCTTGAATGCCAGAGGAGGACCTGAGGAGCTCAAAGTCAGGAGGTGAGACAGTTTCCATGCCGTTGGGAGCACCAGATGTCACACTTCGGAGGATCTTGCATCATGCCTGGCATTATTACACCTGCAGCCTGTGCTGTAACTACTGGATCGGCAAATCTAGGAGCATGATGAGGAGGATGAGGACAAGCAAGAAGAGGAGTTAGTAGAGGCAGAAGATCCTATTTCCCAGCCTTGTGTAGCACCCCTGCCAGAGGCCTTTAACTGGGAGAATGCCATGTGGGCACCACGTCCTGTATCCTTCCTTGATGAGATTTGGCTCGAGGATGCCATCACCTCAGAGTGGTTGCATGTGCCTAAGGCCAATGACTTTGATGACCAATGTACTCAAGGCAAGATGATAGGAAAAAGAACAAAGCGGTATTGATGGAGCGCTGAAGGCAGAGGAGAGGAAACTGGAAGAATATAAAATGTACCTTTATTTGATTAAAGTAATCTACAACGTGCTTCGGTAGTGGCTTGCTACCTTCATTAGATAGTATAAGGCTATAAAGGGAAATTACATATTTATAGTGATGGCAAGCCTATGGTTGCATAGCTTAGTGGTGACCTCATTGCACCCTTGGTGTGCCAACAGCCGATTATAGAGCCCAAAGGAGTTTGCAGATTGTAAGGGGGAATACAATATAATAAAAAAGGTGCTTAAAAAAATTCACATAAATAAAGTGACTACATCAAAGGAAGACAAAATGGCAAAAGTATTTCTAACAAGACATCATGGAAAATGCAAAGTGTATTAACTAACCACATTCTCAAGAGTTAAATTTAACCCTTCTGCGTTTAGAATTCCAAGCATAACAATCAAGAATCTTTCCCTATTAATGAGGCTATTGTACCTATCAGGTGTTGTGTCATCAACCTGATCAATGACTAATAGCTTCACAAATTTGGGAACCTTATGGTGTTCAGTAAGGAAGTGCTTGGAGACACTATCTAGCTGGAAACCTGTCTGGATGTTGTGCCGTTGATAGTTGAGTCTGGCGTGCATAGTCTGTATCATGCATCCGATATACTGAACACCACATGTGCACTGTAGCAGATACACAACACATGATGACTGGCAGTCAATATGACATTTATTTTGAAAAATTCTAGTTTGTGATGAAAATGATTTGGCCTCATTGACAATAGTGGCACAACTAAAGCAATTCTGTGTGGAGATGACAGCTCTACTCACCAGTCTTGTATTTATAGAAGTATTGCTGGGAGCTATCAAGTTTCGTAGATTGTGGTTTCTTCTATAAATGATTTTAGGCCTGTCAGGCAAGCGATCAAAAAGGACCAGATCATAAACTAGTACCTATTCAGCAGCTTAAAGATGGCTCAATGGGACTGATTGAACATGGTTATCAGACTTCACTTTGTCGACTCGATCTTATTAATGCAAGAGTTTTGAGATAATGGTCTGATCTTGTTGAAAGCATCAGAAAGTAATTTCTTAGGATAGCCTTTCATTCTAAATTGTTCTTCAAAACCTTCGACTCACAGAGAAAATCAGAATCTCTGGTGCAGTTTTTACATATTGTGACGACCATCCGCTGTGAGGCCGAGCTGCTGGTAGGCAGCACCCCGAGAAACCCTGAGACCCTTAACCCCTATACAGGGATCTGGAATTACAGGGAAGCCCAGGGGGTAGCTGCCTATAGCAACAGAGCAGGGAAGGTCGCCAGGAAAAAATCAAGACCCGAAAAGTCAGAAGTCCGAGTCAAAACCGAGAGGGCAGCGAAGGTACAAAATCATCAGGCAGTAGCAGAGTCAAAAATCCAGGCAAGGGTCAAGGGCAAAAACCAAGAGGGCAGCTGAGGTACAAAATCGATAGGCAGAGGCAGAGGCAGAAATCCAGGCAAGGGTCAAACACACAACTACACACACTATATCACTTAGGGAACCAAAACTATATCTGGCGGCCTGCAAGACATTCTCCAATGTATTTGAAGGGCGCGGTTACCTCCCATAGGCTGGAGCTCACAGCCTGATGACCTCATCCGGACCGCCCCTAGAACCAGGCCAGATGGAGATGTACGACTGGCTCCACCCACCCCACCTCTGACAGAAAAACGCAGGCTGCGCCTAACGGACACCTCTGCAGGGCCCGCTCCTCTGCGACCAACACCACCCAGAGGGGAAACACAGCGGCGCTCAGCAACAGAGGCAGACATCGTGGAAGCAGTTCCATATGAGGACAAGGCCATCCTATCACCGAAGGAATCCGGCTCCTCCCAGTGGCCGAGGCAGGAACACCAGCCACCGAGTCCAATGGCGATGTGACAGTACACCCCCCTCTACGAGGGGCCTCCGGACCCACAAAACCCGGTTTATTGGGATGAAGAAGATGAAACTTCCTGATCAAACCCTTGGCATGGATATTACTGGCAGGCACCCAGGACCTCTCCTCCGGACCATAGCCCTTCCAATGTACCAGATACTGCACGGATCCTCTCACTAAACGGGAATCAAGGATCCGTTGAACTTCGTATTCCACGGCACCCCCGACCAAGACCGGAGGAGGAGGGGACCGGACAGGACGAATCGGAGATCGGTACAATTTGAGAAGGGATTTATGGAATACATTGGGCACTTTGAATGATTGAGGGAGCTTCAGACGAAAGGCTACAGGGTTAATCACGTCAATTATTTCATACGGACCAATAAACCTGGGACCTAGTTTGGCAGACGGCACTTTGAGCTTGATATTTTTCGTAGACAACCAAACTTTGTCCCCAACTCCCAGGTCTGGACCCTTGGAGCGCCGTTTATTAGCAGAAGACGCCTGCCTAGTCTGAGCCCCCTTTAAGTTTTTGTTCACTTCAGACCAGATAGTCTTTAATGGGATCCTGTCACCCCCAAAACACATGTAAACCTATTAAAACCTGTCCCTAGAGCATATTAACACTTTCCCTACACTCTTTTTACCTCCTAAATGCAGTAAATGACATTGCATAAAAACGTTTTATAAGTACCTGATTACTGATGATAATGAGTGACTATGCTATTCATAGTCACTCATCAAGACTGCCCCTCTGCTTCATAGCACGCCTGAATAGGCGTGATCTTCATAGCAGATTCAAATTGCCGCCTCCCTGCTGTGCCCTGTGTCGTCCGAGGCTGCTGTGTGGCTGGGTGACGCGATCCGCGTCATTCCCCGCGCCGGGTGACGTATGTACACCGGCGCCGCGCTGTCGGCTTCAAAATGCACACTGCGCATGCCCATGCGTATGCGCAGTGCGCATTTTGAAGTTTACAGCGCGGCGCCGGTGTAAATACGTCACCCGGCGCGGGGAATGACGCGGATCGCGTCACCCAGCCACACAGCAGCCTCGGACGACACAGGGCACAGCAGGGAGGCGGCAATTTGAATCTGCTATGAAGATCACGCCTATTCAGGCGTGCTATGAAGCAGAGGGGCAGTCTTGATGAGTGACTATGAATAGCATAATCACTCATTATCATCAGTAATCAGGTACTTATAAAACGTTTTTATGCAATGTCATTTACTGCATTTAGGAGGTAAAAACAGTGTAGGGAAAGTGTTAATATGCTCTAGGGACAGGTTTTAATAGGTTTACATGTGTTTTGGGGGTGACAGGATCCCATTAAAGACTATCTGGTCTGAAGTGAACAAAAACTTAAAGGGGGCTGGGTGACGCGATCCGCGTCATTCCCCGCGCCGGGTGACGTATGTACACCGGCGCCGCGCTGTCGGCTTCAAAATGCACACTGCGCATGCCCATGCGTATGCGCAGTGCGCATTTTGAAGTTTACAGCGCGGCGCCGGTGTAAATACGTCACCCGGCGCGGGGAATGACGCGGATCGCGTCACCCAGCCACACAGCAGCCTCGGACGACACAGGGCACAGCAGGGAGGCGGCAATTTGAATCTGCTATGAAGATCACGCCTATTCAGGCGTGCTATGAAGCAGAGGGGCAGTCTTGATGAGTGACTATGAATAGCATAGTCACTCATTATCATCAGTAATCAGGTACTTATAAAACGTTTTTATGCAATGTCATTTACTGCATTTAGGAGGTAAAAACAGTGTAGGGAAAGTGTTAATATGCTCTAGGGACAGGTTTTAATAGGTTTACAGGTGTTTTGGGGGTGACAGGATCCCTTTAACTGATCTACGGACCTTGCTACCCCAGGGACGTCAGAAAGCCTAGAAGAAAATGAACAAAAGCGCGGGTGTAGCCCATGATTACAGTAGAAAGGGGTGGTCTTGATGGACTCCTGGTACTGGTTATTCATGGCAAATTCCGCTAGTGGCAGATGTTCTACCCAATCAGATTGATGCTCAGAGACATAACAACGTAGATATTGTTCGAGAGCTTGATTAGCGCGCTCGGTTTGGCCATTGGTTTCAGGGTGATAGGCAGAAGAAAAGGAATAGTCAATTCCAATCCATTTACAGAATGCCCTCCAAAACTTAGAAACGAACTGGGTGCCCCTGTCAGAAACAATATTCACAGGAACACCATGCAATCGCACAACATGATTAATAAATACTTTGCTCAGGGTCTCGGAATTAGGTAACCCGGACAGCGGAACAAAATGACACTGCTTGCTGAATCTGTCTACCACTACCCAGATACAAGTCTTCCCTTCTGAGAGTGGCAGGTCAGTAATAAAGTCCATGGAGATATGAGTCCAAGGACCCTCAGGGGTAGGCAAGGACTGGAGCAACCCGGCAGGGCGGTTGCGGGGAGACTTAGCGCGAGCACAGGTTTCACAAGCCAGTACATATTCCTTACAGTCCTTTACTATGGTTGGCCACCACAAACTCCTGGTTACCAGTCTGATGGTGTTATTGATACCAGGATGCCCTGCGAGGACGGAATCATGAGATTCCTTAAGGACTTGGAGGCGGAATTTGGCAGGGACGAATAGTTTCTGGGCAGGAGTAGTGTCAGGGGCCTGTTCTGGAGATCTACGAATCTCTTCCAGAAGGTCCAAAGACACAGCCGAGACAACAATCCCCTTGGCTAAAATGGGAGTCGGTTCCACGTCCTCGACCTGTAAGGGGCAAAAACTTCGAGACAGGGCATCAGCCCTCACATTTTTAGTACCCGGTCTGAAAGTGATAACAAAATTGAATCTGGAGAAGAACAAGGCCCACCTAGCCTGTCTAGGATTCAGTCTTTTCGCCGACTCCAAATAGGCTAGATTTTTGTGATCAGTAATAACGGTAATCCTATGTTTGGCGCCTTCGAGGAAGTGGCGCCATTCCTCGAAGGCCCATTTGATTGCCAACAATTCCCGATTACCTACATCATAATTCATCTCTGTAGAGGAAAATTTTCGGGAAAAGAAGGCACACGGACGAAGCTGAGTGAGAGATGCGGTGCCTTGTGATAGCACCGCTCCCACTCCAACTTCAGAGGCATCTACCTCTACAATGAAGGGGCGGTCCAAATCAGGCTGCACCAATATTGGATCCGCGGAGAAACACTCTTTTAACTTAGAAAACGCATGAATGGCTTCAGGCTTCCAATTAACCACATCCGCCCCTTTCCGTGTCAAATCAGTGAGTGGTTTGGCTATCTCTGAAAACCCTTTAATAAATTTACGATAATAGTTAGCGAAACCCAAGAATTGCTGCAGTGCCTTTAGAGACTTGGGTTGTACCCATTCCTTAATGGGTTTAATTTTGGAAGGATCCATGTGAAAACATTTCGCCGATATAATATACCCCAAAAAATTTATCTCCTCCTCCATGAAGACACATTTCTCTAATTTGGCGAATAGAGAATGGTCTCTGAGTCTCTGGAGCACAGTACGGACATGTCGGACGTGCGACCAAAGACCAGGAGAAAAAAACCAGACTGTCGTCCAAATAAACGACCACATATACACCACTGATATCTCTAAAAATATCGTTGACAAAATTCTGAAACACTGCAGGTGCGTTACTTAACCCGAACGGCATTACAAGATACTCAAAATGGCCGAGAGGCGTGTTGAACGCGGTCTTCCACTCATCTCCTTCTTTTATACGGACCAGGTTATATGCTCCCCTGAGGTCCAGTTTGGTGAAATACTTGGCTCCCAACAGCTGATTATAAAGATCAGGGATGAGTGGAAGAGGATACTGGTTTTTCACAGTGATCGCGTTTAATTCGCAGTAATCAATGCAAGGTCTGAGGCCGCCATCTTTTTTTCCCACAAAAAAGAAACCAGCCCCTACTGGTGAGGTGGACGGTCTAATATACCCCTTTCTCAGACTGTCTGCTATGTAATCATTCATAGCCTGACGTTCAGGACCAGAGAGGTTAAATATTCTCCCCTTTGGGAGACGAGAAGCAGGTATCAAATCTATGGAGCAATCATACTTTCTGTGAGGGGGTAATTTCTCTGATTCCTGAATAGAAAATACATCCTCAAAATCTCTAAAGGCATATGGTACAAAGGGAGGAGACTTGACCTTCACTTGGTTTACAGATAGCGAGATACAGTGTTCCTGACACTTTGGGCTCCAGGGCAAGATGTCACCCAAGTGCCAGTCTATGACAGGGTTATGTTTGCGTAACCATGGCATGCCTAGGATTACTGCAGATGATAAATTATTGATAGCAAAAAATGACACATTTTCAGCATGTAACGACCCCACCAGCATTGACACTTCCTCAGTGACAAATTCCACTCCACCCTGGATGAGGGGAGTGCCATTAACTGCCGTGGTTTTAATGGGGGCATTAAGCCTTAGTAGTGGTACACCTAGATTTCTTGCTACCTGGAGATCTATGAAATTCCCCTTTGAGCCACTGTCTACATAATCCTCTAAACACACAGATTTCTTAAGGTAAGTCAAAACAATAGGTAACAAGACTTTGGCCCCATCTGCGGGCCATACTACCTTGGCACCTGGGCAGGCAGAGCCAGAACCCCCCAGGTGCTGACATCCAGGGAACGAGGCCTCCTGATTTCCAGTGTTCCTGCAGAGGACTCCAGATTGTGGCTTGGACAGCATGTTGGTCTAAGACAATGGGAGTGTTCCTCCACAGGACTGAGAAGCTGGACACAGGTGCTTTGAGGGAGCAATCACAGCAGACACAGCTCAGAGTAAAGAAAAAAAACCATTGGGAAAAGGAGAGGAAAAGAAAAAAAAAAAGGTAAAAGGAATGCTTTACATATAGTCTATCTATATATAAAGAATGGTAAGGCCAGATATAATGTGACGACCATTCGCTGTGAGGCCGAGCTGCTGGTAGGCAGCACCCCGAGAAACCCCGAGACCCTTAACCCCTATACAGGGATCTGGAATTACAGCGAAGCCCAGGGGGTAGCTGCCTATAGCAACAGAGCAGGGAAGGTCGCCAGGGAAAAAATCAAGACCCGAAAAACAAAGTCAGAAGTCCGAGTCAAAACCGAGAGGGCAGTGAAGGTACAAAATCATCAGGCAGTAGCAGAGTCAAAAATCCAGGCAAGGGTCAAGGACAAAAACCAAGAGGGCAGCTGAGGTACAAAATCGATAGGCAGAGGCAGAGGCAGAAATCCAGGCAAGGGTCAAACACACAACTACACACACTATATCAATTAGGGAACCAAAACTATATCTGGCGGCCTGCAAGACATTCTCCAATGTATTTGAAGGGCGATGTTACCTCCCATAGGCTGGAGCTCACAGCCTGATGACCTCATCCGGACCGCCCCTAGAACCAGGCCAGATGGAGATGTACGACTGGCTCCACCCACCCCACCTCTGACAGAAGAACGCAGGCTGCGCCTAACGGACACCTCTGCAGGGCCCGCTCCCCTCTGCGACCAACACCACCCAGAGGGGAAACACAGCGGCGCTCAGCAACAGAGGCAGACGTCGTGGAAGCAGTTCCATATGAGGACAAGGCCCTCCTATCACCGGCGCCACCAGCCGAAGGAATCCGGCTCCTCTCAGCGGCCGAGGCAGGAACACCAGCCACCGAGTCCAATGGCGATGTGACACATATTCTCTAGTATTGACCGTAGGGAATATTGGTGATCCAGCTGGGAAGATGTCCACTTTCGAACAGCTGATAGATGTTAACATCTACGGGTTTAGATGTTAACATCTATCTGCGGTTCGAAAGTGGACACCTTCCCATCTGGTTGCCTTGTATTATTGAATTTCCAGATTGATCATTGCCTGTTTTTGTTCTATTTTCCAGCCTGAAAATTTTGTTCTTTTCTGATCTCTCGGTTTTCACCCTGCTTGGCGACTTTTCTATTCTTGGACTTCAACCCATCTATAAGTAGCAACCCACTGGGCCTTGCAGCAAAGCCAGATCCCTGTATAGGTGTTAAAGGATGTCTGGGATGCTTATGGATGCTGCCTGATGGTGCAGTTTACATTTAGTCTGTCTGAGATTCCCCTTTTTACCTGTAGCTCGGATGGACGTTATGCACTGGAGGAGTAGCCCTTGTGACCCCCCCCAAGACCGTCCGACAGCGGAGTACCATGAGCAATGTCGACCTCCATCCTGGGAAGCAATGAGAAAGCTACTAGACAGTTATCACTCAAATTAAAGTGGCCTTCCCTAACAAAAGGTATGTTGTTGTGTCGCTGACCCATCCCTTACTTGTGATTTTGTCTGAAGAAGGACTTTTTTCGGCTACGTTCACACATTGCGTATTTTGCCGCGTTTTTTTTACGCGCGCTTTTCAAAATACGCAATGTGCCTTTTGTCTGCCTGCAAAGTGAATGGGAAATTCACTTTGCAGTGCAGACATTGCGTAAAAATACGCAGTGCGTTTTCCGGGAGAAAACGCAGCTGCGTAAACAATTGATATGTCAATTGTTTACGCAGCTACTTCTGCGTATTCTCCCAGAGGGGAGGAAGAATCCAGCTTCCTCCTCCCCTCTGTGACAGCTGTGGCCGCTTACCATCCATGCCAAAAACAGAAACCAAATGCACTTACAGGGCGCAGTCAAAGCCCAATTGTAGAGCAAGCCCAGCTGCAGACTGATGACTCACCTCTACCAGCAAAATGTGGGAGGCGAGCTGCCATGCATACACTAGGCCTGCATATCACATGACCGCGAGCAGCCAATCATCGATGGGACCGCCCCGGGAACGCCCCCCTCTGACGTCATCACAAGTCCTGTCAGAAGAGATCTCACTTGGAATCGGAGATCGCACAGCGGGAGAAGGCATCGGAGAGGTGAAGTATTGATTCTTTTTTATTTTTCATTAACTTGCTTTTGTTTAATTTAGATTTCACAGTGTATATTAATACACTGTGAAGTCTAATGGGGCGGTCACACATGTCACAGAGGGGAGGAGGAAGCAGGATTCTTTCTCCCCTCTGTGACATCACTGCGCTTTCTGGGGGAAAGAAAGCGCAGTGTGTGAAAGCCCCTGCGTATTTTGCTGCGCTTTTTTGCGCGGCCGAAAAACGCGGCAAAAAGCGCGAGCAAAAAAGCGCAGCAAAATACGCAAATGTGTGAACGTAGCCTTCAATTGTTTTTCAGTTTTTTTGGAGAGCAAGGCCTGTTTTTTGTTCATTTTATTTTTCCTCTTCCCAAGTTTAGTGCAGGTTGCACTTCCCCTGCTGGATTAGCATGACTGCAGCCTTTGGGCTACACCTCAAAGCCATTAATGTACTCTGCCCGTAGTGGACATTGCACCATTGTAATGGAGTCTGCTGATCCCTGTAGGACTTTTGTTATTTAGACTGTGTATATTCATATATGTGTGTTTGATACTTATTACAGTTTGTTCTACAGCAAAGGTTTTTTTACTTTTGGTGTGTTGGACTGTTTCTGCAAAGAGGTGTTTTGATACTGCCCTACAGAGACTGGTGAAGAAGCCGCAGGACTCTGGCCTGAAGGCCTGAGGTATGAAAATGAAAGACACTACACACACCTGTAGAACAGTTCTGGCCAAGTGCTGTCCTCAAGGGTCGCAAACAATGCTTATTTTTAGGAATTCCTTAGCATTGCACAGGTGCTGGAATCATCACCTCTGTTGGTGATGAAATTAGCACCTGTGCAATGCTAATGTGGCACCCCCATGGCAAGGCATCACAGGGAGGTACTGCACCCTAAACAGAAGGTGTAGTGCCTCCGTAGCCATGGGTATAGAGGACCCTACAGAGTCTGCATCCAACACCAATACAATAGGCCACCTCAGTACAGGGGACCGTATATTCAGTAGGTCCCAGGGGGTTGAGCCTCGATGAGCGGGAGATGAGGAGTGACAGTTAGAAGAATGGTCAGAAAGATGGTGTAAGACAGCAGAGAAGACGGATGCAGGGGATCCTGTGACTGTGACAGGAGGGCCCCTCTAAGGAGAGGGGTGACCCAGACGGAGAAGGGGGCCACTCCAGGACTGGTCAGAGCCAGCTGGAGACCCAGGTCATCACCGGTACACCGGAACCGAGGCGGTTAGTTATGGTCTATCCCTAACCGCAGACCGGCAGGCTGTGGGCCCGACATAAGGGAGCCACAGCACCCATCAAGCAGTCCAACATCAGTCCCATAGCTGGGTTCACGACGAAGAGAAGTAGAGAGACTTTAGGCAACAGACCCCGAGGACTAGAGACTAGACTCACGAGTGGGAATACAGAAGGCCATCAGGGCAAAGAAGGGAAAAGGACCAGGAGAGCCATTTTAAAGGACACCTCTGACAGATGCTAGAAAAACCTCCAAAATTCGCGGCTACGGCCACTGGTTAACCCAGACTGTACCGTGTACCGATTTCACCTGGTGCAAGTAAAGAACTGTTTGAGCTGATCTGGTCTCCTTTCATCCATCACCTGGATGGCCTCTACAGTATCATGGAGGTGAGGACTACGACTCCCCTCATCCACCCTGCTGCCCTGAGGGAGCTGTACTACCCAAAGCTGCATTTCCATCACCTCAGCGGCCGACCGCAGCGCTGGTAGCCTTATTACCAAGTACCACAGGTGGCATCACGTTACAATTTCCGCATCATCATCACCCCCATCCGCCATTGAGGGTCCAGGGCACGGAACCGGGAACTGACCAGCCGTGATCCCCACTGAAGTAACCACCTGTCCCGGTATCCCAGTACCCCCTACCCTGTCGAACGACTCACTAAGGAAATGCTTAAAACGTGTACTGTTTTAAGACCTTGAGGACTGTAGTTGGCCACCCCTGCCCTAGAAGTCTCTGTGGAAGAAGCCAGAGGGAAAGAGGAATCCTCAAACGCCTTCACGACAACTGTGGCTCTCTCTGGACCCTCTTAGGTCCTGTGCCCACACTGCATTGTTCAATGCTTTTTTGAGAATCTGCACACCAGCAAAGTTTATGACAGGTCAGAAGTGCTGTGCCCACATTACTTTTTATTTTTGCTTGCACATGTGGGTAGGATTTCTTTTTTCTGCCTCAAAATCTGCACTATATCTGCAAAGAAAAAAAGCATGTTGGCACAGCACTTCTGAACTCTCATAGACTTTTCTGGCTTTACAATAGACATGCAGATTTTGATGCAGATTCTCAAAATCTGCTTCATTAAAAGTATCAAACAACATACCGTGGGCATGGGGATTACAACAATATGGTGTGGTCACTTTCACAGAAAGCATCCCCTATATGCTGTGAGAGCATACACACAGACACTAGTGAGATTATGAGAAGTGGTGCTATCACAAATATTACTGCAGTTCAGACTCAAAGGGTCACAAAGGGACTATCCCGCAAATCTGAACTGTGCTGCACTCCCTGACGTCATCGCTCCTCACATGCGCTGTCTCATGATTCCGGGGAGATATATTCGCTATGTTTCACGCAATATTGTACAGGAGGACAGTGTGCAAATGGTCCACGCTGCTGTGTGTAAGTAAAGACCACAGAGGATCTACAGGCAATGGTGATTTCATTCAACACGTTTTGGTGCAAACTTCACTCCTTCATCAGGATAGCAATTATCTGATGGTTGCTATTCCTGATGAAGGAACGAACTTTGCTCCGAAACGCGTTGAATTAAAGTACCGTTGCCTGTAGATCCTCTGTGGTTTTTATTAACACACAGCAGTTCGGACCATTTGCAAGCTGTCCTCCTGCATTATATATGTTCACCAATGCATGCGCGGAAGTGGAGGTCCAGCAGCAGCTGTTTAAAGCATTTAAACTGGTTGTGTGTACCACAACCAGACCAGGTGAGTAGTCAATACCACTGCTTACTTTAATTTTTTATAAAAGATAACACCCTATTGCACTTTGTGTTTCCCCTTGTGCAGATAAATCACGCAATATTGTGGCTGTAGGAGACAGCTAGTGTTTTGAGTGCTTACTGAGGTTATCTCAGGTCACACAGCGGGATTCCTTGCTGCATGATACCCGTTGTGTAACTAAGACAACCCAAGGGAAGTCATGAGGATGTCTAAAGGTACCGTCACAAGCGGCAGTTTTGCTAGCAATTTCACTGGCAATTTGCTGGTTGCAGTGTAATCATGGACACATTGTTCTATTTGTACACGACCAGAAAATAGAACAATGTGTCCATGATTTCACTGGAACCAACAAATTGCTAGTGAAATTGCTAGCAAAATTGCCGCGTGTGACAGTTCCTTAAGGTTTATGAGGAGTCCTGGAAGCATAGTGACAGAGGCGCTGAAGCTTGCTAAGTAAGTGTAGGAAAATAATGTCTGTGCCAAAACAGCAGGACTCCACTGTAAAATGGTTTGAGCTGTGTTTGGCAAATTTTAGGCCCCTTTGTAGGTGTTTTCTATGCCCTTGATTTTGCCTCCGTTTGATTTGAATGGGGTTCGGAAGTTTGGCGAACCGACCCCGACCGGAACCAAACACAAACTTTGAAAAGTTCAGTCATCTCTAATCGGAGGTCTTTCATACACATTATTCGGTTGATACCACTTAAACTGGTTGATTTAGCCAACTTTATTGTTTATTGGAGCTTTGTGACTCATTATTATAGTGAGATAATATATCACTTTTATATTGATCTATTTTTAATAACCATCGTCTTGGACACTTTCATACAGAATCCAAGGCGACAAGAGCTTGACTCTGGACAGTTTTATCCATTCCACTGACATACATCAATCAGGTCTACTCTTCTTTCCATAACATTTAATCACAAAGTACATTGCTAATGCATCTGGGAAATCTGGATAATATCATGTAAATTAGTATGCCTGGATAATTGCACTCATAATGATCATATTGAAGAATTGCAACAGCTGCCCTTGAATAGGGTTTTCTGGCTTGGGCATAAAGAGCGTAATTATGATAATGCCTTTAGGTTTTAAATGAACTCTAGGCTTAAAGTAAAGAAGTGCATGCTTAAGGCTAGGGCCACATTTGTGTATTTCTTAATGCCTGGTTTTGCTTGGCAATTATTAAAATTAATTTGAAACTAATGACCTACTAATATTATTAAGCATCAGTTTCTTATCCGTATTTTCTAAATATGTGTGCAGTATAGTGGTACTATATAAGATACAGTATGTGCACCAACTTTTGGCAGTATAGATGTACTGTTATGATATATATATATATATACGGTGTATATATTCACATATATATAATATATATATATATATTCATATTTATATATCATAACAGTACCTTTATACTGCCAAAAGTTGGTGCGCAGAGCACATCGGATTGCACTCAGCCATTCAAGTCTGTGGGTCCATGAAAAACATTGAATCACACTCAGATGACCAAGTGCAGTCCGGTTTTCACCGACTAACAGAATGATGAGGGCGAAGAATTTTTTAAAAATTCTTTACCACCTCTGAGAAAAATGAATTTCACTTGGATCAAATTCAGATTAGTGTCTGATTAATAGTAAACAAATTTTTGTTACCCTACCAATGTCTATAGTGGCTGTAAGCCTATGAGGGCCCCTCCAAATATGAAACATTACATTTTTATGAAAAAGAGGAGAGTTTCTGCCCCCAAGCATATCAGATGTCATTAAATGAGTCATACAGCATCTTTTCTCTGAATACAAAATGAATTTTAATGCTTTTCTTCATAAAAACATACAAAGATTATGGTTTTTATATACAGTACTCGTCATTTTACAATAAACATCAGTTTACAAACATTTAATACATATAAAGTGACCAGGTGCACAATTAGAAAAAGAGCCAAATTTAATCCCAATACAAGTATGATCCTTCCTATATTTTATTATCCATGGGTCCTATATGTTCCTATGTTTTTTTTTTTTATCAAGGTTTCTATATTTTTCCATGTTTATATACTCATTAGGGCTCACAGTAACTATTATTTTACATGGCTCTATGTACAGTGAACCCTATTAAGAGTATCAGTATATAGTTAATATAGTTAACAGAGCACCCACTCTCCTTTCCCAGTCCTATATGATTCTCAATCAACCAATAATCCCAATAGTGATGTTTAATGCTTATCCATTTGATGTATCTTAGGATAGGTGTGGAGTCTGGGTGCCCCCCAAGATGCGTTTCGCTTTAGCAGCTTCCTCAGTGGGGTAGTGAGGGACCCTCAAAATTCCTCCTTTTATCCTGCTCATGCTAACAACACTGGTGTCCATCGCCGCACGTCTGGTGCCTCCCAGCTCCCCGCCCACCACATCTGGCCAAACACCGGCCAGGGGCATGTAGATCACATGCTCCCTCCTGATGCGGATGCCTTACTGCGGTTTCAGTGAGCGAGACCGCTCACCACACACGAGGACTCACCGGCTCGTCCCCTGTTAGGGCGGAAATGTCTCCAAGAACATCTTTGTTTTTCCCGATGGCTCGCATCATACCCGGAAATGGGCATTTCTAAAAGACACATCATACATCTCCATTGAGGCAGTGTGTGATGGGCTAAGGATGGGGGATGTGCAACCCACATCATGATTGCAGATTTTTTACTTTATTTTAGGGACACAAACCATAGACAAATGCATTAAGTGTGTGGTAAGCTAAATCAATATCCGGACAGTGACACCCATTATATTACTAGTCCCATATATTGAATAACCCCATAACACACTACACAGCCTTCATTAAAGTAAAGTTGCCCAGCATATATTTAATCACGCTTTTAATGCTGTGCTGTTTTATTAACCGCATCTGGAGGGCCTCCAGAATAAACGGGGTACCTCCAGATACAGTAATATAATATATCTAGCAGACCCTCTCCCGGGGTATCTTTAACTAGCCTCTGCACAAGTATCACACAATATAATGGCAACTAGACTAGCATATGGTACATAAATGCTATACAATATTTCCAATATGCAAATAGAGTCTGTGGAGCCTCGGTTAGGAGTCTCAAACACAGGACTAGCCAGAGGCTCCACAGACTCTATTTGCATATTCATAATTCCCAGGGCAAAATGCACCTAGGAATTCACTGTGTTGAGCGCTTTAGCCGGCTGCCCGCAGTGTTTTCTTGGACTGGTCTCCCTGAGATCAGTGAATGCTTTGTGATACAATATTTCCAGGTATTTGCTCACAATACATATACAGCACTCCTTTCCAGGTGACATACCGGTATATCCAGACCAGAATGATCCATATCATCACCCACACTGAAGATCCAATGAGTGTTTTTATTACACAATCAATATCTTTCATTTATCCTCCATAGATTATCCAAAATCCAGTTTATTGGGGAAACGAGGAGAGGATCCTCATAAGTTAGAACAACCAATAGACTCTATATAAGGAAACAGGTGAAAATAAGTGACATTAAAAACACTTAAAATGATGATACCCAGTCAAGCGATAATCGCGAGTATTGTGGTACATTTGTAGCGACCGGTGGTAAGGCCTGGGGATCTCCTCACTCTTCTTCTTTGGTCTCCTTCTGCAGGTAACAGTCTGTCTCTCCCAGTCTCAGGGCACACAGAGCAACAGCAGAAGGGAGATCACAGCAGCACAAATGGCTCCCTTATGTCGGTCACGGCCCCAGCACATGCACTCCGGGTGCTTGGCGGGCAAGGTTTTGCAGAGCGGCCAGAGTCACAGCACCAAAGTCCAGTGGCCCAGGATCAGTCACAGGGGCTTCTGCGGGGTGATTTTTCCGGCAAGGTGTAGCAAAGTAGTCCACTTTAAACAGACATCCGCAGGTAGATCTTCTCAGCTCTGGATTTATACTGCTCTGTTTTTCTGCTTTCACTTCCTGGGTAAACAACAGAGATGGTGGGGGCTTTCCACCCTCTGTGATTGTACAGTCCACTGATGCCCCCTGGTGGACAAGTGCGGACTGTGCACAGTTCATTTCAGTTTCAATTTCAATAATACAATCTGAATTGTACACCTCATTACACATTCATAGGAACGGCAGGAAGCTTAGCTTTTCGTTAAGAACCTTTGGAGTTTTTGTATCTAACCTCACCGTCCACCTACATTCTAGCTGTTCTAGCCTCTTATAGTTACCTCTCCATGAGCCCAAGATGACAGCATCAATTCCCATTGCCCTTAATCTCCTCGGATTGCAGTTAAAAATGAATTTCACGTGGATCAAATTCGGATTAGAGTCTGATCACAGTCTGATTAACATAATCAGTCCATTTTTCTCAGATGGACAAAATACAGTCATGTGACCCAGCCTAATACAAAGCCCCAGAGAGTTCATGTGCACCATAAAGCCTCCCCTATTCAGGTCTGCTGTGTCTATAAGACATAAAGCTGTTGTTATATAACTCTCTCCTTTCAAGTATTTCTTTGCCATGTTTTGCTGCCAGATGTGCCATGTCGCCATAACAATTATCATGGTGATTACACCAATAACCTAAGCCCGGAGCACACCGACGGGGGTGAGCAGAGCATTTACCCCAGGCACAGCCAGCAGGAAGGCACCATTGTGCCACCTGAGGTGTCCAAGGTGTCTCCTCGGTGGTTGCTTTTTGTCACCCACTGGAGTGGGATTCAGCAGTTCTCTGAGCTGACTGTCAAACTGACAGCTGTCTCAAGGAAGATGCAGTGAGCCAGCATTCAACAATCAATTGAAGCCCTGACCGCCAATACTTCCAGACGAGACCAATGTCAGCAGTGTGATCAGGTCATCTGATCATGCTACTGATGTCACTCACTGTCCCACATAGGCGCAAAGGTGTTTGGTGAGTTAAGGGATCTAATGAAGCTGAAGACCCAAAGATTTATTGTAATAGAAAAGTGGAGGGGGATAAGAGGAGTGAAGGGGTGGGATGGGCTCTGACAATGTATGGAGAGTGGTGGGGGGGTATCGGTGCTGACACTGTACAGGGAACGAGGGGGAAGACATTTTGAGGACACAGTATGGAGAGTAAGGGTGTAGTATGGGTGCAGATACAGCATGGGCCGCAAGGTGGGATTTGAGGACACAGTATGGGGAGTGAGTAGGGGAATTTCAGGACAGAGAGAAAGAGAGGGGATGAGATAGGTGCAAAAAGTATGGGGAGTGAGGTGGGAATGTATGTGGACACAACATGGGAGAGGGGATAGGAAAGTACACATTAAGGTGAGCGGGGGGGATGTGTGAAGTGATAGTATGGCTAGCAAGGGGAATATGTGAGAAGGCAATATGAGGGAGGGGGAAATGTGTAAAGAGACTATTGATGGGAATAGTGTGAGGAGGTAGTATGGAGGAGAAAAGTGTGTGTGTGTGCATAGAAGAGAGACTGAGTAATATGTGCCAGAGAGAGGGAGTTTGATGAGGAGGCACAGCATAGAGATTAGAAAGTATAGTGGGGCACAGTGTGAGAGGACAGTATGTTCAGTGGGCCCAATATGGAGCGGAGAGGGTAGTGTGGTGGGCATGTACCATAAGAGGGGCAGTGTATGGGTCACATTTTGTACAAGAAACAGAGTGAGAGGAAATTATTTATTCAGGAGGGCAAATATTTTAATTCAGGAGTAGAGATGAGCGGTGTTCGATTCGAATTGTTCGCCAATCTCAAATTCGAGCTGTTTTTGGCGGTGTTCGAGCCATTCGCTGAATTATAACAATTTGCTTGAAATTTGGCAGTTCTAGTATATGTTTGATAACACTTCGATCACCAAAAGCTTAATCTTCCCAACCCTAAACCTAGCCCTAATATTGCAAATGAATGTTAATATCCAGTATGTGTGTATAGTGTGCAGGGGGGTGGTATCAGAGCTGCAGCAATAAGGTCGCTCTTTTTTTTTTTTCTCCTAAAGCATGTACAGTGGGGTGGTTCAGGCTGCTAGCCAATCACAGTCCCACACTGCAAAGTGCATTTTTTCACACAACCAAGGTCATCATTGGTTGTGTCTGTCACATGTCCTAGCCCTATGAGACTCGGCGATTTTAACGATCGCCACCATTTTACTGATAGCTGCCGGAGGGTGTTTAGACAGCACCGCTGCTGCTGTGTGCACGCGCTAGACAGTGCACACTCTAAATTGTGTTCTCTCAGTCACCTAGTAAGTGAATACAAAGTTAGATAGAACTGGAGGGAGGGGGCAATTCTTAGTAATATCTGCCCTTTTTAGGGCTGCTCCATAGGAGTAGCGATTAGGGATAGGGACTAGTAGTCTATCAGCCCTTTTCAGGGCTACTTCATAGAAGCCGGGACTAGTTTTAATTGCAGCCCTTTTGAGGGCTAGGTTAGAGCAGTCTCTATTAGTTTTTGCCAGGCAGGGGTGTGTCAGGTGTGTGCCAGTGCTGTGCAAGTCTTTCTCACAGCATCTGGCCACAGTAATATAGCTCTTTGAATCCATTAGGGCAGGTAGTGTAGCATTGCTGTGAAGAAAGCTACACCACCTGTCTTAATTAGGCATTTTTTTTGCTGCAGCTAGTCCAGGCACTTTGTTTGGGCTAGTAGCAGACTAGCAGTGTCCCACAGTGGTATAGCCCACTTGTGAGAGAAGCTACACCACGTGTAGTTCCTTCTACTAATTTTTTACTGCACCTAGCAAACCTGTCAGTTTTTGCCTAAAAGCAGTGACCACAAAAAACATTACTGTAGGCCACATGTAATACAACCAAGTACACCTTGAGTGTAGTTCATTCTTCTAATTTTTAACTGCACCTAGCGCAGGTGTCAGTTTTTGCCTAAAAGCAGTGACCACAAAAAGATTACTGTAGGCCACGTGTAATACAACCAAGTACACCTTGAGTGTAGTTCATTCTACTAATTTTTAACTGCACCTAGCGCAGGTGTCAGTTTTTGCCTAAAAGCAGTGACCACAAAAACATTACTGTAGGCCACGTGTAATACAACCAAGTACACCTTGAGTGTAGTTCATTCTACTAATTTTTAACTGCACCTAGCAAACCTGTCAGTTTTTACTTACAAGTAGTGTCCACAAAAAACTGTACTGTAGGCCAACGTGTAATACAACCAAGTACACCTTGAGTGTAGTTCATACTACTAATTTTTAACTGGACCTAACAAACCTGTCAGTTTTTGCCTAAAAGCAGTGTCCACAAAAACATTACTGTAGGCCATGTGTAATACAACCAAGTACACCATAAGTGTAGTTCATTCTACTAATTTTTAACTGCACCTAGCAAACCTGTCAGTTTTTGCCTAAAAGCAGTGTCCCCAAAAAACTGTAGTGTAGGTGACTTGTAATACAACCAAGTACACCTTGAGTGTAGTTCATTCTACAAATTTTTAACTGCATCTAGCAAACCTGTCAGTTTTTGCCTAAAAGCAGTGTCCACAAAAAACTGTACTGTAGGCCACGTTTAATACAACCAAGTATACTTTGAGTGTAGTTCTTTCTACTAATTTTTAACTGTACCTAGCAAACCTGTCAGTTTTTGCCTAAAAGCAGTGTCCACAAAAACATTACTGTAGGCCACGTGTAATACAACCAAGTACACCTTCAGTGTAGTTCATTCTAGTAATCTTTTACTGCACCTTGCCTAAGTCTCACTTTGGGTCAAGTAGCAGTGTTAGTTGTGTCACCACTGCTTGATTTACATCAAACTTTGTCTTGGCCAACAACTGCACAGTTCCCAATTTTGTAACATACAAAATGAGTGGCAAAAGGAATGCTGATGGTGGAAAGGGGAGTAGGCGTGGTGGAAAGAGCAAAAAACTTTGTATCCGTGGGGTAGATGTTAAAGCTACATTATCATCAACTGAAGAAACACAATCTTCTAGCCAAAGTAAGATGTCTACTTCTGTACGTGGCCAATCGGATATGATCCCTTTCTTGCGGACACGATCATCGATACCACTCGTAAATGAGGCACAAAAACAGCAGGTGTTTGAATGGATTGCAAGTGCTCCATCAAGTGGCCTCTCCTTCACCTTAACTTCTACATCACAAACCCTCCAGTCATATGAGGTGTCAGCCCAATCGCACTTCATTCCTCCTAGCTCCCAAGTCTCCAGCCGCCCTACTGAGTCTGGGGTAACAGACATGGTTGAGTCTGCAGAGCTGTTCAGTCACACAATAGCCTGGGAATCAGAGGTATGCTCCAAAGCTGGATTGAGTCCAGACGAGGAAATGATCTGCCCTGATGCCCAGAAGCTTTGTGAGTCAGATCCAGGCCAGGCCCCAAAGGAAGAACGTTCTGACCTTCGTGTAGACCCTCATTCCCTACCTGTAACTACTCTTGGTGGACACAAGGAGGATGATGCTGATGAGACTCAGATACCGGTTTTGATTGAAAAATCAAGTTTTCGGTCAAGGCAGGAAACGGTTGTCTCTGAGGATGAGGGGTGTGAGAACACAGAGGATGATGATGAGGTTGGCAATCCCACTTACTGTCAACCCACAGTCAGCCAGTCGATGAGGCCAGCAGAGGTGGTGGAGGAGGATGCCACTGACGACGAGGTTAGGTTCCACCTTCCTGGACATAGAGGGAGTACTGAAAGCTTGTCAACAACTGCATCCTCCGCCACAACTCTGCCTCTGAGCAGAAGTCATGGTGGCTCTTCTTCAGGTCCCATGGGCTCTAAGCCTTGCCTAGCCTGGGCCTTTTTTGACATCGCCAAGCATCTCCCAACTCATGTCATCTGCAAGATTTGTCAACAATCTCTGAGTAGAGGTCAAAAACTCAGTAGCTTGAGTACTTCATGTATGAACTGCCACATGGACATGAAGCACAATTCGCAGTGGAAAGCTCACTGTGCTAGAATGCGGGCTAGCGGGGCTGGCCTACCACAATGTGCCCCATCAAGTGCATCCATGTGCTCTTCATCGTCTGTGACTGTGGGGACAGCTGTCACACAGGCTTTTGGACGCAGACATTCCACCTCTTTACCCGTAACAGGCAGTGTGATTGGCAGGTCGTCACTTGGTTTTCAAGTGGACAATGCTGCAGGTGTTGAGCTCTCACAAACATCGAGAGCAGCACCTTTGGATGAAGGCAACATTACATCTTCACCTGCACCTCCCTCACAGACCTGCAGTTTGCCAGGGACACCATACTCAACCGTGTCTCAGCACAGCAGCCAGCCCTCTGTCCCTCAGATGTGGACAAGTAAAAGACGATTTCCTCCTAGCCATGAGAAGGTTAAGCAGTTGAATTTTACCATCTGCCAAGCTGTTGGCTACAGAAATGCTGCCTTTCCGCCTGGTGGACACAGATGATTTTAGAGACCTTATGTCCGTCGCAGTGCCCCAGTACCAGATGCCCAGTTGCCACTACTTTTCCAAGAAAGGTGTGCCTGCGCTACACCAGCAGGTCACAAACAACATCACTGCTTCCTTGAGAAACTCAGTGTGTCACAGGGTGCATTTCACCACAGATACTTGGATCAGTAAGCATGGACAGGGGCGTTACATGTCGCTCACTGGGCACTGGTTTACTATGGTGAGAGCTGGAGAAGGGTCTGCTGTCCAAGTCTTGCCCTCCCCACAAGTTGTGCATCCATCTTCTGTAGATAGAAGTTCCTCTACAGCTTCTGCCTCCTCAACCTCGTCTGAGTCCTTCACCTCCGCCCAAAGTCTGTCTGGTAATGCCACCCGCATTGTAACTGCAGAGAAGGAATCCTGCACACCACCTTACTATTCTGGCAGCAGGGCTCAACGCCATCAGTCGGTCTTTACCCTTAAATGTCTGAGAAACATGAGTCACACAGCTGAGGAGTTGTGGTCAGCTCTGGCGCCTGAGTTTCAGCAATGATTGTCTCCACTCAACCTGCAGCCAGGGAAGGCCCTTCGCCGGGTCAATATCACACACGTGCCTTGTATGGCTCACGTCTTGAATCTGGTTGTCCAGCAATTTTTGACATACTATCCAGGGCTTCTGCAGAGGGCACGGTCGCTGTGTGCTCACTTCCGCCATGCGCATCCTGCAGCTCAACGACTTGCTTCGTTCTAGAATCCTTTCGGCTTGCCCGTTCACCAGCTGAAATGTGATGTGCTGGAATTCTACTCTG
This sequence comes from Allobates femoralis, assembly GCA_033576535.1. Lineage (NCBI taxonomy): Eukaryota > Metazoa > Chordata > Amphibia > Anura > Aromobatidae > Allobates > Allobates femoralis. Next base: position 418,994,310 of record JARQOC010000002.1, read on the forward strand.
CACATGTTGCAGTGACTGTGGCAGCACCGCAGAGCCCTGGTGAAATATGTTATGACAAATAGCCTGGGACAACGAGATCCAGAGGTGGGGCAGATCACGCTGCAGGAGTGGTCTCAGATAAAGGACCTATGCACCCTTCTGCACAGTTTTGAGATGGCACTGAAAATGTTTAGTGCTGACGAAGCCATTATCAGCATGACTATTCCGGTCATCTACATGCTGGAGCACACTCTAAACAATATTCTGAGTCATTCGGACAAGAGGAGGTGGAGGAAGTACAGGAGGAGTCCTATGCGGAATGATGACAACATCTCCAAGGTCCTCATGGTCGGCAGCACCAATACGGCAGGCATGGGAGGGTGGTGGAGACGGATTAACGAGGGCGCATGTTAGCAACCAAAGTCTTGAGGAAGGTGCAGGAGCCCAGGAAGAAATGGAGGACGAACTGGCAATGGGCATGGAAGACTCACATGAGAGAGACCTTGATGACATTTCTGTTGTGCGAGGTTGGGGAAAGAGGGCAGAGGAAGCAAGCATGATTCTCACCTCCCCACCACCAACACAACAAGGACTTGGTCCTCCTGGATGCGCAAGACACATGAGCGCCTTCTTGCTGCACTACCTTCAACATGACCCTCGGATTGTCCGAATTAGAAGCAATGCCCACTACTGGGTTGCCACACTCTTAGATCCCCGGTACAAGACCAAATTTGCAGAAATTATTCCTGCCATACAAAGGGACGCACGCATGCAGGAGTATCAGCAGAAGGTGATACATAATCTCAGATCGACTTTTCCACAAACCACCAGTGGTACACAGAGTGAGTCTCACAGTTCTCACTTGGCAACCGTGGGACTGTCGAGTCATCATCACTCACACCCTACCAGTAACACCGTTACAGAAAAGCGCATGCGTCTGTCAACCCAGAATGTGGACAGACTAACGTTTATAAAAATGAACAAGGCATGGATCCGCAAGGACTTTTCTACTCCTGTGTCATCCTGGGGAGAAGAAAATCTTGTGGATTTTTGACTAAAAATCACCATTTTAACTTTGCAATTGTGGGGCAATTGATGCCACAGAAGTTTTGTTTGTGCCCAAATTTTTTGGAAAAAATGGAGACTCTTCCTGTAGTTCCCTAAATGTGACACTATACTCCTCGCCTGCACAAGGCCTTCCAGATACTGAGGAATAACATCACCAAATACTCATCGCCTGCACAATGCCTTCCACATACTGCGGTAAAAACTGCAAAGTGAAGCAAAGGGGGAGCCAGCACAGTCAGAAAAAAATTGGAAAAATAAATTGTGTAAATACACATATTGTTTCCCAATCTGCATCTAATACTCATCGCCTGCCCAAGGCCTTCCAGATACTGAGGAATAACATCATCAAATACTCATCGCCTGCACAAGGCCTTCCTTATACTGCGGTAAAAACTGCACCTAATACTCATCGCCTGCACAAGGCCTTACAGATACTGAGGAATAATATCACCAAATACTGATCGCCTGCACAAGGCCTTCCAGATACTGAGGAATAACATCACCAAATACTCATCGTCTGCACAAGGCCTTCCAGATACTGAGGAATAACATCACCAAATACTCATCGCCTGCACAAGGCCTTCCTTATACTGCGGTAAAAACTGCACCTAATACTCATCGCCTGCACAAGGCCTTACAGATACTGAGGAATAATATCACCAAATACTGATCGCCTGCACAAGGCCTTCCAGATACTGAGGTATAACATCACCAAATACTCATCGCCTGCACAAGGCCTTCCACATACTGCGGTAAAAACTGCACCAAATACTCATCTTCTGGACGTGGCCTTACAGATACTGAAGTGAAACGCACCAAATAATCATCATCTGAACATGGCCTTATACTGAAGTGAAACGCACTAAATAATCATCGTCTGAACATGGCCTTACAGATACTGAAGTAAAACTCACCAAATACTCATCATCTGAACATGGCCTTACAGATACTGACCTAAAACTCACCAAATACTCCTCTTCTGGACGTGTCGTTACAGATACTGAAGTGAAACACACCAAATAATCATCATCTGAACATGGCCTTACAAATACTGAAGTTAAAGGGAACCTGTCAGCTAGTTTATCCCCCCCCCAGCTATCATTGTCTGTAGCTGTAGCTTTATAACACTATTCTAATCATCCCTGTCTGAGCTCATGGTGTAATGTGAAAGGTGAAAAAAAGCATTTATACACTTACATTTCCTTATGTAGGCAGTCAGTCCCAGCTTGGAGGACGGGGACTGTTTGGCAGGTTAATAGTTAACATTTCAGCCTTGTGCTAGAACATGTTGGGAGACCTGATGTGATGTCACAACCATGTGACTACAATAGGCGGAGCTAAGTTCTCATAGAACATAATACGTTTGCTGGCTTAGCTCCGCCCACTATGGTCACATGATCGTTACATCACACAGGTCCTTTAGCTATCCAAGTTAAAAGTGAGTTAACTGTTATCCTGCCAGACAGACCCCCTCCTCCAAGGTGGGGACTGAAATGTAAGTGTATAAATGCTTTTCTTTCACCATTCACATTACACTATGAGCTCAGACAGGGATGATTAAACTGGTCTTATAAAGTTGCAGCAACAGACAGTGATAGCTGGAGGGGCATAAACCACCTGACAGGTTCCCTTTAAACTCACCATATACTCATCGTGTGCATGATGCCTTACAACTACTGGAGTAAAAACTGATATTAGAAGGGCATGACATACCTATATCTGTGTCTCCTCCCCCTTTTACTCAACTATCTCTTTTCTTTTCACATTTTTATATGTGCTTTTCATTTTTCCATATGTTTGTTGTATCTTCTGAATAATTTGTCACCTTTTGGACACTTTAGGTGTTTTCTATGTGTTTTCTATGTGTTTGTGTTGGCCTGCCATTGTTTTCAAAGTGATTCAATGGTGTTTGAAGAACATTCGACGAACAAACGCCCAATTTGGCGAACCGAATTGAATTTGAACACTAGGGTGGTGGCTCATCTCTATTCAGGAACAGTATACTGACATTACTATTATAAAGGACATCATGTTGCAATGTGCTGCCAAAGACCAGAGAAGATGAGGTGTGGATGTGAAAACTCATCATGCCATCTGGACAAGATGAAGAAAAAGAAAGACTCCAACTGAAGGCGATACATCTATAAGTTACCTGGATGTAAGCAGGGGCTGGCTGGCGACTCTAACTCTGGGTGGCAGTTTTGTTCTGCCAGCCCTTAGGTGAGAACCGGGGGCGAAGGGGGTTGGGGTGCTGTCAGAGTTTTTTGGTGGACGGGGGTTGGGGTGCTGTCAGAGTTTTTGGTGGACCGGGGGGGAAGGGTTGCATCTTCATGTGCCTTTTGTCTTCCTGCCTTTATAATCCCCTCCCCAGCCTCTAGTCCTTGCTTGAGTATTCTGCCTGGTTTATTGCTCCTAGTTATTTCTTAAGTTCTCTGTGTACTGAAAATCCTGTGTGAATCTCCTGTTGCGGCTCTTAAGAGATTCTGCTACCTACACCTGTTGCCAGCGTTCCTTCTGCTGCTGGCTGCTCATGGTTCTCCCTCTGCTGCGGCTTTTGCCTCACTTGTGTGGCGCCCCACCGTGTAGGTGCCACAAAAGGGGTACTACACCCAGAAAAGTGGTGTAGTTGCCCCACTATAAGTAGAACTATGGTCAGTAGGTGGAACCCTAGAGCTAACACCCACACATTAGGTTACAGGGGCGGACTGGCCCAGGTGGCAGGGGGGCAAGTGCCCCCTGGGCTGGTGGTATAGCCCACATCTAGGGCCACCCCCCCACAAAAATGGGCCGGCTGGCGGCTCTTTTCGGCCGACGCGGTGATACAGCAGCAGACGACGTCGGACATGGTAAGTGAGCTGCGGTGGGCCTGATAGCGCGAATTCAAAGCCCCCCACGGTCATCAAAAATTCCTGCTAAAGTACAGATCCCAGAAGGAAGAAAGAGAGCAAGTAACCCAGCAAGGGAGTTTACTCTATTGGTGAAGTGAGTAACCTGAAGGTTTGCCCCAAAGGAAGCAACCGGGTACCGGAGCCCGCAACTGTGAGTTCCTATACGGCTCACAGTGAATCTGATGAACAGGGATATTACAGATACAGCCCCGACTCCCAAAGAGCCCACAAGAGGGAATCGGTTCTGCAGTTGGATCCTGCGAAGGACATTAAAATATTCACCCGACGGGTACAAGGGAGAGGAGACTAAGAGACGCAGCAGGAGGTCAGATTATCTCTAGGAGATCAGACTTCACCACCACTGGGAGGCAAGGGAAAGGAAGGAACAAGGAAGGTACACAAGGAGGGATCCATCTATCAGCCGAGAATTCTTCTTGCAGCATCTGTAGCATTTGCCATTGTAACATCTTGCTGAACTGTATGACTTTGGAGAAGTTTTCAGTAAAGTACCCAGTGAAGTGAAGTTCCGACTCAGCTGCATCCTTTCCCATATAAACTGTTTTCTTACAGAACGCTGCCCCAGCGGTCTAGTCCTGCCTGCGGGGGACTAATCCATTCAAGCCGCAATACCATCGACCACCGGTGGACTGTGGCGACGCTGGTGAACATCACCAGACACTGCAGGTGGCGTCACGATGACATTGTAAATACTTTATTCACCCCTTATTTTCATTGCCCACCAGGGCCACGGCCTTGGGCAAGCCACCCGTGACATCCCAGACTGAAACCGCCTGAGAGCCAAGTACCCAAACCCTGGGTGCACGTCACTTGCCTTTGCTGACATGTAAGCTGGTTGCTTTATTAAGCGGCTCTGTCGCTTCCAATGTTCAAATAGATGCAAAACACAAGACTGTTCTGGACTTAGTAATTTGCTCTGTATATGGTTCTGGACTTTCTAAAGACTTCCTTTTCCAGGCCTCTCTGGATGATTTAATGTGTTATATAGACTTGCTTAAACATTTCCTTGTTTGGACTTGCCATAGACTTTCCTTTTACAGCTTCTCCAAGTGTACACTGAGCTTTATAGACTGCTCCGCTAATTGCATTTCCCTGTGATGTTTTTCAAGAGACTTTTTCGTTAAGGCTTCATTTAATATCTACACTGTGTGTTTATGAACTTTGAATTTTCCTCTGTACTTTGTTGATCACCGTGTGTTAAAATATAGCCTTTTTTACCTAGAAACTGTGTTCAGTTGTGTCTTTGCTCCATGCTAAAAGATTCCATCCTGAGTTATCCATTATAATTATTTCACCAGGGGTCTGTGAGGGGCTCTATAAAATCACAGAAAGCAGATCTGCTACCTCCATTGACCGATTCTGCAGCTATTCAGCTAGGGCAGTGATGTGGTCCATCATAGACCCAAAAGTCAGAATTACTGTCATGCTAATCAGTCGGGAGAAGGGGTGTAGCCTCACTGCACCCCAAACCAGGCTTACCCGGAGGGGTGTGACTAAGTGCCTACCAAGTCTTCAGTAAAGCCTCTGATGGTGAAGTTGCACTTTGCTGATGATAGGCAACAGTTACCACTCCAGGGCAGTCCCTGATTTTCGCGCACTACCAAGAGACTGAACAGTGCACACCAAGAAGGATGGGGTGGGAACCACTGCTTATAGGGAACCAGAGGAGGGGTAACTCCTGTAACTTACCCTGAGCAACCTTGAGCTCCCTGACATCCCTAGATGGATTCTTTCACCCATGTGGCGATTGTGTGCCTATAACTGTCTTACCCTAATCACAACCATTTCTAGTGAGCAGGATTTTAAGAAAACTAATCCTGCCCTATGATAATCATATAAAGAAAATATGACAGAAAAGGGTAAAAAAACTGCATTCACTTAACATGCATCCAAAACAGGTATGTAAAAAGGGGAAGAAATGGAAATAAATCAAAAAGAAAATAATGACTAGGAAGACACCAAATAAATTCCAAGCAGCAATCTCCAGGATCAAGTCTAAATTTCCCTTTTCACAGCTCACAACTCCTCACCTGGACCACGGAAGAGCAAGTAATCACTGGCAACTACTAAAACCAAGTGATGAGTACTTATACCAGACAGGAGTGGAGAAATCAGAACAGCTGAGACAACTCAAGGCGGAAAGCCAAGAAAGCCAAAATATTTGCTTATCCCTAGCAGCACCCACACAAGGAAGGTCTGCACAACCATCTAGAGGGCAAAGCAGATCCAACCAGTGCAGGCTTGCGGGCAGCCATGCGCTGTGACCTTCTGACCCTGGATTCCCTCTGTTATGACCCCCTATGACAATTTCTTTGGATTTTACCCTTTTTTCTCTGTAGGTTTATATATTTTGCTTATGAGGGAATTTATTATATACTAGCTGTACTACCCGGCTACGCCCGGGTTAATAAATAACTGCTGTTAGCTATGACAAAATAGAATTTGAATATGTCATATTAATGACCTGTAAGAAAATAGAAGCTGAGCTGCTATTGGATGCTATAGGCAGCCTAATAAATCTCCAGCAAACAATAAACTCTCCCCCCAGCCGGGCAGTATATGTTGCCTCACACATGCACATAATAGACAGCTCATGTGACTGACATCTGCCTTAATTCCCTATATGGTACATGTGTTGCACATTGGCTGTTTTTAATCAGATGTTTATGTTTGGAAATTAAAGATAGCACATGTATGAGACGAGTTGTGTGAGGTGATTTGTGCACATCTGTGTCTGTGTGGTGTGTGTGTCCATGGTGTGTGTGTGTGTCCCTGTGGGGTGAGTGCATCTGTCCCTGTGGGGTGAGTGCATGTGTCCTTATAGGGTGTGTATGTGTGTGTCCCTGTGGGAGGTCTGTGTGGTGTGTGTGTCTCTGTTGTGTGGGTCTCTTTGGTGTGGTGAGTGTGCGTGTGTCCCTGTGGGGTGAGTGCATGTGTCCCTATAGGGTGTGCATGTGTGTGTGTGTCCCTGTGGGGATGGTCTGTGGGGTGTGTGTGTATCTGTGTTGTGTGTGTCTCTTTGTGGTGTTGTGTGTGTGTCCCTGTGGGGTGAGTGCATGTGTCCCTATAGTGTGGCTATGTGTGTGTGTCCCTGTGGGGGGGGTCTGTGTGGTGTGTGTGTGTCTGTGTTGTGTGTGTCCCTGTGGGGTGAGTGCATGTGTCGCTATAGGATGTGTGTGTGTGTCCGTGGGGGGGGGGTGTGTGTGTCTCTGTGTTGTGTGTGTCTCTTTGTGGTGTGGTATGTGTCTCTGTGTTGTGTGTGTCTCTTTGTGGTGTGTGTGTGTTCGGGTGCGTGGTGAGTATTCAATGTTGGGGCTGCACCTTAGCGACTATACACTTGCTGTTACTCTTTGTGTGCGTGTGGTGTGTATACATGTCCCCGTGTGTGGTGAATATCCCATGTTGGGGCCCCACCTTAGTGACTATATGCTGGTATATGCTGTTAGTCTTTGGCGCTGTCATTAAGCCCCTCTCATTCACAACTGTCAACTGGTAACTGTCACTTTTTCCCCATTATGTAGATAGGGGCAAAATTGTTTGGTGAATTGGAACCAGACGTGTGATTGTGCAAAATTTTGTGGCTGTAGCTGGCAGCTGTCGATTTTCCTCCAACACTTTTCCATTCACTTTTTCTCCATTATGTAGATAGGGTCAAAATTATTTGGTGAACTGGAACGTGCAGGGTTAAAATTTCGCCTCACAACATAGCCTATGACGCTCTCGGGATCCAGATGTGTGACTGTGCAAAATTTTGTGGCTGTAGTTGCGACGGTGTAGATGCCAATCCCGGATATACACACATACATACATACATACATACACACATACAGTCATGGCCAAAAGTTTTGAGAATGACACCAAAATTATATTTTCACATGATCTGCTGGCCTCTGGTTTTTATTTGTGTTTGTCTAATGTTTCTATCACATATAGAAATATAATTGCAATCATATTATGAGTACCAAAAGGTTATATTGACAGTTAGAATGAGTTAATGCAGCAAGTCAATATTTGCAGTGTTGACCCTTCTTCTTCAGGACCTCTGCAATTCTCCCTGGCATGCTCTCAATCAACTTCTGGACCAAATCCTAACTGATAGCAGTCCATTCTTGCACAATGCTTGCATTTTGGCAGAATTTGTTTTTTTTGTTTGTCCACCCGTCTCTTGATGATTGACCACAAGTTCTCAATGGGATTATGATCTAGGGAGTTTCCAGGCCATAGACCCAAAATCTCTATGTTTTGTTCCCTGAGCCTTTTAGTTATCAAGTTATCACCTTTGCTTTATGGCAAGGTGCTCCATCATGCTGGAAAAGGCATTGTTGGACACCAAACTGCTCTTGGACGGTTGGGAGAAGTTGCTCTTGGAGGACATTCTGGTACCATTCTTTATTCATGGCTGTGTTTTTAGGCAAGACTGTGAGTGAGCCGATTCCCTTGGCTAAGAAGCAACCCCACACATGAATGGTTTCAGGATGCTTTACAGTTGGCATGAGACAAGACTGGTGGTAGCGCTCACCTCTTCTTCTCCGAATAAGCTGTTTCCCAGATGTCCCAAACAATCGAAAAGGGGATTCATCAGAGAAAATGACTTTACCCAGTCCTCAGCAGTCCACTCCCTGTACCTTTTGCAGAATATCAGTCGGTCCCTGATGTTTTTTCTGGAGAGAAGTGGCTTCTTTGCTGCCCTCCTTGAAACCAGGCCTTGCTCAAAGAGTCTCTGCCTCACAGTGCATGCAGAAGCACTCACACCAGCCTGCTGCCATTCCTGAGTAAGCTCGGCACTGCTACTAGTCCGAACCCGCAGCTGAAACAGTTTTAAGATACAGTCCTGGCGCTTGCCGGTCTTTCTTGGGTGCCCTGGAGCCTTTTTGACAACAATGGAAGCTCTCTCCTTGAAGTTCTTGATGATGCGATAGATTGTTGACTGAGGTGCAATCTTTGTAGCTGCGATACTCTTCCCTGTTAGGCCATTTTTGTGCAGTGCAATGATGGCTGCACGTGTTTCTTTAGAGATAACCATGGTTAACTGAAGAGAAACAATGATACCAAGCACCAGCCTCCTTTTAAAGTGTCCAGTGGTGTCATTCTTACTTAATCATGACTGATTGATCGCCAGCCCTGTCCTCATCAACACCCACACCTGTGTTAATGGAACAATCACTAAAACTATGTTAGTTGCTCCTTTTAAGGCAGGACTTCAATGATGTTGAAATGTGTTTTGGGGGTTAAAGTTCATTTTCTAGGCAAATATTGACTTAGCAAGTAATTGCTGTTAAGATGATCACTCTTTATGACATTCTGGAGTATATGCAAAGTGCCATTAGAAAAACTGAAGCAGTAGACTTTGTAAAAATTAATATTTGTATCATTCTCAAAACTTTTGGCCATGACTGTACACACATTCAGCTTTATATATTAGATATTAGGAAATACTAAATTTGTATGCAATCATGTGCCAATGAGACACGTGTGGCCTTGCTCAATACAAGTGGATTGACTGGTGCCAGACATGTCTAGTTGGAATGTGGTCAAAAGTATGCATATCGCCTACTTGTGCACTCAATGACCATTTACTCTTGTTGTTGACATGGCAGAATTTTAAGTGTGCAATGTGCGCTGTGAGAATTCAGAAGTCTGCAATCAACTAGTGTGATTGAAGACCTTCATCACAATTTTGGACAAGCCCCTGAATTATAAAATTAACCACTATAGCATGCCCAATCCTAACATCATGTAAGTATTCGGCTCTGCTTCCTAATTCCACCAATCATCACATGGTCACTCCACTCATATAGCAATTTTTATACTTAGTCAAATGACAACTAGCTTTCTTCCTGCTTTTTTCAGTTTTTCACTGAACATTTAGAGAATTAGGAAGAACAGCAACTTGGCATGTGACTGTAAGTAAGCAAATTGCATATGAATCACATGATGACTACGTGGCGCCCCAGCGTTCTGGTTGTCACTAAGGGCTATTGCACCTACACCTTGGGGTAGTATGTCTGCGGCAACCAGGTTTGGTAAGTCCAGTCACCCACAAACACACCCAACACACCCCGACCCAGGGAGAGTGGGTGAACCCAGGTAGTGGGACGGCTCAGGCATCCCGTGGGATGGTGGGGGAGAAAGGTGTTGGGTGGAAAGGGAGCAGGAAGTGGTCAGGGGAGGGGGAAGGACAAAGGGAAAACACAACAGGAAGTATGAAGTCATTCGGAGGAGAACAGCTGAGGAGAGGACTGAGAGAAAGATCCCAGTGGACTTGAGCAGCGATGAGGCTAGTTCCGGGTCCCAAGGCTAGAGACCACAAGGAGACAGAGGGAGCCCTAGGGGCATGGGCAGAGAGCGATCCATCCGTGCACCAAATCTGAACTAAAGCGGAGGCGCAGGGCGAAACCAGGGGCCCGATCCTGAAAGGTGGCAAGTAGACTCCATGCTCAAACCACAAAACCTGGGTGGCCACGAGATCTTTAGGAACTGTGGCCCACTCCTGTGACACCCGCTGGGAAAACAGCCGTACTAGGGCCAGGGGACACGGCAAGTCGCCCAACGAAGGCTCGTCGCTGCTGGACTGGGGCTTTGTGCGCAGAGGCACGTGCAGGAAGGAGGAGAGCAGGCAGCGCTGAGAAGAGAGGCCCATGAGGAACGGCGCATGAAAGGGGTGAACTGGACAAGCCATCCTGGTTGCTAAAGACTACCCGGACCGCCACTGTACTTGAGCTGTAACTTGTATTGCGTGTGGAAGAGAGCTCAGTAAACCGGTTTGGAACTCAGCATTGTGTCAGACTTTTCATTTCGTGCCTGAGGAGCTGTAGACTGAAACGCTGCGCAGGCAGCCAGTGCCTGCTTGAGAGTACTCATGACCCTGCACTGCAGCCAGCAATGTCCTGCTGGCTCTCCATCACCCCAATTCCCTTCCACTCCGTATGCCCTGGGGACCCACTCCTCCCATGGGGTACAAGACCATCACAGCTGCAATTCTATCATCCCCAGAGGTCCCAGACCTCAGCAGTGGTCCCCATTGGCTGCCCTCCACGGGTGGCGTCACGACAAACTTTTTATTTTTCTTTATTTTTCTTTTTGCTTTCTATTTTTCCATATTTACCCCTATATCTCCCCCCTTTTTTACTGTCCGCCCACCATGGACCACAGACTGGGTCACGCCACCATGACATCCCACAGCCTCGACGATGTCGATAGTGCTCAGTTCTGAGTACCAAGTGGCCCCCACTGGGGCGAGCCAGACTTGGCGTCATGAACAGGATCTACTGACCCGGTATCACTGGGTCCTATGTGCCTTACAAACTGAACTCAGAGACTGTGCTTTATAGGCCGGAGTAGTGGAGGCCACAAGAGACTAAGAGCATGTGCTGGCTGGAGGGCTTGCCAAAGTCCCCCATCGTGCACCAGGCCAGCACACAGCGCGAATAATTGACCTACGCTCCTTGTGCCCTCCAAGAGTCGAGAGGGCGGAACAAGAGACTGTGACACTCCACCCAGGGGTTTGGCCGACACCAGCAGAACAGAGGCATGCCCATGAAGGGAGGGGGCAGATCCAAACTTTGGCGCGAGTTCCAGATGGTGTGGCGGAAACTCCAGAGCCCACATACTTCTAACATGGCGGCAGAGAAAGGCCCAGGCGGTATGGAGCATGAGGTGGCAGCAGGCTCCCCCAGCTTCCCAGAAAGGAGCCAGATGCCGGAGCTTGACCCCACCTTCCTCGAGGATGAGGTTCGGTAGCTCGGATGCCAACTGGAACAAACCCACCTCAAAACCGTGGGCAGATGGCGGCAGGCCATGATGGAGAGGGCGTCAGCACAGTGTCGCGCCCCACTTCCCCGACCCGCGAAATGGAGGAGGACAAGTCGGAGCTCGGTATCAGGCCAGGTACCGTTGTTGCCCATGCAATGGAAAGAGGCCCCCCTCATGCCTATCAACCCACCTAATCCCCTTAGCCCCAGTCTGATGCTCCCCTGTTTGGCCTGGGAGGATGCTCCCATCCTCAGGAAGGGGCTTGCCATCCCACTGACCCTGGAACCCCCGTCCCAGGAGGCCCCCAGTGAACCCATGGCCTTCTACTGGGTGACAACTATCTGCTCTTATGACCACTTTACACGTCCCGATATCGTCGTCCAACTTCGATAAAAAGTCACGTGGTTCGTGCGTTGGCCCCAATATCGTTCTTGCGTTGTGTGGTGTAAATGTGCAATTCGATGCAAGAACGATGCCAAAACGATATCGGGGAAGAATTGTGCAGGCTCTCCAACTGGCCGATATTGTATGTACGATCTGGCAGGATCGTGCTGTGTGACAGCCCAACACCGACTTGGAGAGCAACTTCCCCTATTCACTCCCATGTTAAATGGTCGTTCCCTGGGTCGCTCGTACAAGGGGTGTAGACATCGCAGTTGTGTTGCCTGCCGATATCTCCCTGTGTGACATCTCCTATGCGATCTTGGATTTCAGCAAAAAAAGTGCGCGCTCCCGTGCCGTTGTATACAATATCGAAACGATGTTGGGACGTGTAAAGTGGCCATTAGTGTAGTGTTCCAACTAATCTTGTTTTATAATTGCAGTACCATATCTTTATTATCCCCCATTAAATACAAATCTAAAAAATGTATCTCATCTCCTGGGTTAGAATGGGTACATTTTAACGATATGTCAGTAGAATTAATACACGCAATAAAATTAGGGATTCTTTTTTTGTCACCTGTCCACTGTATAAGTATATCAACCAAATATCTCCTGTACCATGTGATGTCGTTTTTAAAAGGGTTAACTTCTGCAAAAATATTTTTCTCTTCCCACCATGGATACATAAAGAATTGCCAATGATGGTGAGAAACATGAACCCATCAGGCATCCTTTTTGGCTATATCTCTTAAAAGGACAGTTGATGGTTAGTGGGGGCTCCAAAACAAATTTAAGAATGCTGAATCCCACTGTTAGGTAGAACTCAAGAGAGTAGGGATATTATAGGTAAAAGATTATTCCGTACTTCTGTTATCTGTACAATTTAGTTTGTATATCTTGTATATTTATACTGGGTGTGGAGGTAGGAGTATTTTGGGGTGCTAAATATCTTCTTATTTTCTTGTGATTGTCATGTATTATATTTCTTTCTGCCCTCCTTGTTGGCAATATACTGTGCTTTCTTGTGTTGTGTGTTACAAGTGCAGGCACTTCTACTTTATACATCTGCAAGGGACAGTGAGGGAAGTTTAGGGACAGTCATAACGAATCTACGGGTGCAATCCTCTACTGTCAGATAGCGCTCAGGAGGAAGGATATATCATGGTAACAAGTTCCTTCCCTTTTACCAGTGAACTTTATTTGTTTATCTTGTGTAAATGTACATTTTTTTGTGAGATCATTATTTTAGACTTATCTTAATAAAATTGTACAAAAACTACTAGAAAAAAAGCAGCAGGTGGGCCCATAGGGGCGCCGTTCATCCAGTGGTGCAGAAGCATCGTACTGTGCGGCCCAATGCTCAGGCAGCGGAGCGGTTGGGTAGCTTTCAGACACTCTGCATCATATGTATCAGTGTGAATGGTGCTCTATGCAGGCCTAGTGTATGCATGGCAGGTCGCCTCCCACATTTTGTTGGTAGGGGCGACTCATCAGCCAGCAGCTGGGCTTGCTCTACAATTGGGCTCTGACTGCGTCCTGTAAGTGCTTTTGTTTTCTGTCTTTGGCATGGATGGTGAGTTTTTCTGATGCTGCTTTTTTTTCTAGTAGTTTTTTGTACAATTTTGTTAGGACTGGTGAGCATGGGATCCCTTGATCGTGGGTCATCAGCTTAAATGTCTTGGGCCAACACATGAACCAAAATCCCATCTATAAAGGTTTTTTATTTATCATATAAAAAACTTTTGCACTTTTTTATCCATCCAGGGCGCAGGTGGGCCCATAGGGGCGCCGTTCATCCAGTGGTGCAGAAGCATCGTACTGTGCGGCCAATCCCCCCCCCCCCCCCCCCCCCCCCCCCCCCCCCCCCCCCCCCCCCCCCCCCCCCCCCCCCCCCCCCCCCCCCCCCCCCCCCCCCCCCCCCCCCCCCCCCCCCCCCCCCCCCCCCCCCCCTTTTTTTTTTTTTTTTTTTTTTTTTTTTTTTTTTTTTTTTTTTTTTTTTTTTTTTTTTTTTTTTTTTTTTTTTTTTTTTTTTTTTTTTTTTTTTTTTTTTTTTTTTTTTTTTTTTTTTTTTTTTTTTTTTTTTTTTTTTTTTTTTTTTTTTTTTTTTTTTTTTTTTTTTTTTTGGTTTTCTGTCTTTGCATGATGGTGAGTTTTTCTGATGCTGCTTTTTTTCTAGTAGTTTTTGTACAATTTTGTTAGGACTGGTGAGCATGGGATCCCTTGATCGTGGGTCATCAGCTTAAATGTCTTGGCCAACACATGAACCAAAATCCCATCTATAAGGTTTTTTATTTATCATATAAAAAACTTTTGCACTTTTTATCCATCCAGGGCGCAGGTGGGCCCATAGGGCGCCGTTCATCCAGTGGTGCAGAAGCATCGTACTGTGCGCCCAATGCTCAGGCACGGAGCGTTGGTAGCTTTCAGACACTCTGCATCATATGTATCAGTGTGAATGGTGCTCTATGCAGGCCTAGTGTATGCATGGCAGGTCGCCTCCCACATTTTGTTGGTAGAGGCGACTCATCAGCCAGCAGCTGGCTTGCTCTACAATTGGGCTCTGACTGCGTCCTGTAAGTGCTTTGGTTTTCTGTCTTTGGCATGATGGTGAGTTTTTTGATGCTGCTTTTTTTCTAGTAGTTTTTGTACAATTTTGTTAGACTGGTGAGCATGGATCCCTTGATCGTGGTCATCAGCTTAAATGTCTTGGGCCACACATGAACCAAAATCCCATCTATAAAGGTTTTTTATTTATCATATAAAAAACTTTTGCACTTTTTTATCCATCCAGGCGCAGGTGGGCCCATAGGGGCGCCGTTCATCCAGTGTGCAGAAGCATCGTACTGTGCGCCCAATGCTCAGGCAGCGGAGCGGTTGGTAGCTTTCAGACACTCTGCATCATATGTATCATGTGAATGGTGCTCTATGCAGGCCTAGTGTATGCATGGCAGGTCGCCTCCCACATTTGTTGTAGAGGCGACTCATCAGCCAGCACTGGGCTTGCTCTACAATTGGGCTCTGACTGCGTCCTGTAATGCTTTTGGTTTTCTGTCTTTGGCATGGATGTGAGTTTTTCTGATGCTGCTTTTTTTCTAGTAGTTTTTGTACAATTTGTTAGGACTGTGAGCATGGGATCCCTTGATCGTGGGTCATCACTTAAATGTCTTGGGCCAACACATGAACCAAAATCCATCTATAAAGTTTTTTATTTATCATATAAAAACTTTTGCACTTTTTATCCATCCAGGCGCAGGTGGGCCCATAGGGCGCCGTTCATCCAGTGGTGCAGAAGCATCGTACTGTGCGGCCCAATGCTCAGCAGCGGAGCGGTTGGGTAGCTTTCAGACACTCTGCATCATATGTATCAGTGTGAATGGTGCTCTATGCAGGCCTAGTGTATGCATGGCAGGTCGCCTCCCACATTTTGTTGGTAGAGGCGACTCATCAGCCAGCAGCTGGGCTTGCTCTACAATTGGGCTCTGACTGCGTCCTGTAAGTGCTTTTGGTTTTCTGTCTTTGGCATGGATGGTGATTTTTCTGATGCTGCTTTTTTCTAGTAGTTTTTGTACAATTTTGTTAGGACTGGTGAGCATGGATCCCTTGATCGTGGGTCATCAGCTTAAATGTCTTGGGCCAACACATGAACCAAAATCCCATCTATAAAGGTTTTTTATTTATCATATAAAAAACTTTTGCACTTTTTTATCCATCCAGGCGCAGGTGGGCCCATAGGGGCGCCGTTCATCCAGTGTGCAGAAGCATCGTACTGTGCGGCCCAATGCTCAGGCAGCGGAGCGGTTTGGTAGCTTTCAGACACTCTGCATCATATGTATCAGTGTGAATGGTGCTCTATGCAGGCCTAGTGTATGCATGGGGCAGGTCGCCTCCCACATTTTGTTGGTAGAGGCGACTCATCAGCCAGCAGCTGGGCTTGCTCTACAATTGGGCTCTGACTGCGTCCTGTAAGTGCTTTTGGTTTTCTGTCTTTGGCATGGATGGTGAGTTTTTCTGATGCTGCTTTTTTTCTAGTAGTTTTTGTACAATTTTGTTAGAACTGGTGAGCATGGGATCCCTTGATCGTGGGTCATCAGCTTAAATGTCTTGGGCCAACACATGAACCAAAATCCCATCTATAAAGGTTTTTTATTTATCATATAAAAAACTTTTGCACTTTTTTATCCATCCAGGGCGCAGGTGGGCCCATAGGGGCGCCGTTCATCCAGTGGTGCAGAAGCATCGTACTGTGCGGCCCAATGCTCAGGCAGCGGAGCGGTTGGGTAGCTTTCAGACACTCTGCATCATATGTATCAGTGTGAATGGTGCTCTATGCAGGCCTAGTGTATGCATGGCAGGTCGCCTCCCACATTTTGTTGGTAGAGGCGACTCATCAGCCAGCAGCTGGGCTTGCTCTACAATTGGGCTCTGACTGCGTCCTGTAAGTGCTTTTGGTTTTCTGTCTTTGGCATGGATGGTGAGTTTATCTTAATAAAAGTTAGTTTTTTGTTTTTTTTAGGAATTATCTATTTTAGCACTCAACAATTTACTCTGGTTTAACCCCTTAGTGACAAAGAAATTTGTCATTTTTCATTTTCGTTTTTTCGCTCCTCGGCTTCCAAGAGCCATAACATCTTTATTTTTCTGTCGACACAGACATATGATGGCTTGTTTTTTGCGGGACGAGTTGGTACTTTCAGATGCAATAATTTGTTTTACCATATAGTGTACAGGGAAATTGCAAAAAAATTCTAAATGCAGTGAAATTGCAAAAAAAGTGCAATAAGACGTTTGTTTTTTGGGTTTTGTAGTCGCCGTGTTCACTATATGGTAAAACCGACATGACCATGTGATGCCTCAGGTCAGTACGAGTTTGTAGATACCAAACATGTATACCTTTATTGGTATCTAGGTGGTGGAAAAAAATTCAAAAGCATGAAAAAAAAAAACATTGCACTTTTTGCGCCATGTTCTGCGACCCGTAGCGTCCTCATTTTTCGGGATCTGGGGCTGGGTGATGTGATATTTTTTGCGTCTCGAGCTGACGTTTTTAATGATACCATACTTGGGTGGATGCACTGTTTTGATCGCCCGTTATTGCATTTTTTAGCATTGTTGCAGTGATCAAAAAAACGTAATTTTGGCGTTTGAACCATTTTTTGCGATACGCAGTTTACGGATCTCATTATTTGATTATTTATATTGATAGATCGGGCGATTCTGAACGCGGCAATACCAAATATGTGTATTTTTTTTTTTTTTTAATACTTTTATTGTGGATGGGAGAAAAGGGGGGTGATTTGAACTTTTATGTTTTTTGTTTTTTTTTCAACTTTGTAAAAACTTTATTTGGTTATTGATTCTTACTTTTACACAGCCCCTGTGAGAGGCATGCAGCTGCACAGTCCGATCGCTTTTGACACATACAGAGGAGCTGCAGCTCCTCTGTATGTGTCAGAATCACGGACCTGTTGTGGTTGGCAGCCCCTGCCAACCACAACCCGGAAATGCTCCATGACAGGTTCCAGGGTCAAGCCAGGACCCTGGCCTGTGACATCAGCACGGGAGATCCCGCGATACTATCGCGAGATCTCCCCTGGAGCCCGGTAAGCGCGTGCTGCCGGTCCGCTCCCTTAGATCCCGCTCTCAGAGATTGAGGGCGGGATCTAAGGGGTTAACAGCACCGATCGGATGGCGGGACCGATCGGTGCTGTTAGACCGACATCTCAGCTAGTGAGATCAGCTGAGATGTCGGAGGTTTGAAGTGAGCTCCACGCCGGAGCTCACTTCAAACATCGGGTAATGACAGCTGACGTCTAGAGAGGTACGGCTGTCGTTAAGAGGTTAATAGAAAGACAACTTTTCTGTTTCTGATCGATACTTTGATAAGCAAATTGTTCCTGTGGTTCCAGGAACATAAGAGAGTCTTTGGGTTCTCACAAACTGAGCACTTTGACTTGTTGACAGGAACACTTTAACAATCATGCTTTGTTGTGATTGTGTACATTTAGAAAAGGCGCACCACAAAATACAATTAACAGGGTGCTCACAATGCAGAAAGGCATAAATAATGGAAACAGAGAAAAAGACAATTCATATGGAGTGAACATTGATTGGTCTGTGTCAGGAAAACATTTTTGTTGTCAAAAATGGAATTGGATCTTCTTAAAAGATAAGAGATGCTAGGTCCCTGCTTTTGTCTGACAGGATGGAATTCTGCTTTCTTCTACACTTTAGAGCAAAACAGATGTAAGGAATATAAGACCTATTTTCTATAAATCCATATTTTCTTTAAGGTATAGTCAATTGCAGTCAGTAATTTGCCACCAGAGTAAGCAATCATTTCATTTGAACATTCATTGCCTGCAAACCTGTGGATCTGGATCAAATTAACTACTCAATGGGGGATGCTTTTACCATCTAATCACCACATTATAGACTGCTTGCAGATCAGCTAATTTAAGATGATAGTGATTATATTATAATACGTTCACTCCTGCAGTGTGGCTACTTTGCAAACATCAACTAATGCATATCTCATAACTGTAATTAGGGGACTGGAGAACTGAGTTCATACAGAGCGTTTTTGTGTCTTTTTATGTGTATCTCTACATCTGTCTGATATATAGGATGAAAGTATTATATGGCATCTAATATATAATCACCAATAATGGTTGTCACAGACTTCCGAGGCTTATGTCGATATTCCAGAATGCACTGTGCTGCCCCGGAAGCAGCGCCATATTAGCACACCCAAGTGATAGGTATGCTAATATGGCGCAGGCTGGCGGTGGCACAAGCTACACCTCTCCCGATGCTGCAGACCCCACACACCGCCTGCATTAAACCCTCGCATCCCCCCTCAGCCGCCCGCACTGCCCCACACAAGAAGCCCACCCCCCCTCCTCCATCGCCCGTAAAGCCTCCAGAGCCCGCACTGCCTCTGCTGCCCCCACAGCCCCGCACAAGAGCCCGTCCTCCCCGCTGCTCTGTCCTCTCTGCGCTCTCCTCACCCCTCCGGTGCCTGTGTGCAGTGACCGGGGCCGGCGGCTCCATGCTGCAGTCTATCCTGCTGGAACTGCCCCCTGCACATCGTGCCAGACCATAGCTGCAGCATGGAGGAGCTGCTCCTAGACGTCTACCAGCTCAGGGAGCTGCACAAGGTGAGTAGAGCCCAGGAGGAGAGGAGCCCAGGGAGGAGAGGAGGCCCAGGGAGGAGAGGGGCCCAGGGAGGAGAAGAGGCCCAGGGAGGAGAGGAGGCCCAGAGAGGAGAGGAGGCCAGACAGGACAGGAGGCCATGGAGGACAGGAGCCCAAGGAGGACAGGAGCCCATGGAGGACAGGAGCCCATGGAGGACAGGAGCCCATGGAGGAGAGGAGGCCAGGGAGGACAGGAGCCCAGAGAGGACAGAGGCCAGAGAGGACAGGAGGCCATGGAGGACAGGAGGCCATTGAGGACTGGAGGACAGGAGGCCAGGAGAGAGGAGGCTAGGGAGGAGAGGAGGCCAGGGAGGAGAGGAGGCCAGGGAGGAGAGGCGGCCAGGAGGTCAGGAAAGGGAGGCCAGCAAATGGAGGCCAGGGAGGAGAAGCCTGGGAAGACAGGAAAGGGAGGCCAGGGAGGAGAGGAGGCAAGAGTGGAGGCCACAGGAGAGGAAAGAGAGGCTCAGGGTATGGAGGCCAGAGAGGACAGAAGGAGGAGAGCCCATGGAGGAGAGGAAAGGGAGGCCAGAGAGGAAGAGGCCAGAGAAGAGAGGATGAGAGGCTGATGCAGCTGCCGAAGGTGAGGAAAGGCCTGAGGAGGAGAGGAGGCCAGGAGCCCAGAGAGGCCAGGAGGCCAGGGAGGAGAGGTGGCCAGGGAGGTCAGGAAAGGGAGGCCAGGGAGGAACGGCCAGGGAGGACAGGAAATGGAGGCCAAGGAGGAGAGGAGGCCAGGCTGAGGAAAGAGAGGCAAGGGGAGGAGAATGAGGAAAAAGAGGCACCCACTGAGCCACCATACAGTGCTAACCACTGACCCACCATACAGTGCTAACAACTGACCCACCGCACAGTGCTAACCACTGAGCCACCATACAGTGCTAACCACTGAGCCACCATACAGTGCTAACCACTGAGCCGCTGTACAGTGCTAACCACTGAGCCACCATACAGTTCTAACCACTGAGCCACCATACAGTGCTAACCACTGAGCCACCATACAGTGCTAACCACTGAGCCACCATACAGTGCTAACCACTGAGCCACCACACAGTGCTAACCACTGAGTCACCGTACAGGGCTAACCACTGAGTCACCGTACAGGGCTAACCACTGAGCCATCATACAGGGCTAACCACTGAGCCACCGTCATTCTGTGCCTGCTCTCTTTACTAGCACACAGGGTTTCTCTGCTGGCAAAGATGTAGCAGAGAAGAAGACATGGATTACATTGGAGGGTTTTTTTTTCTAATATAGATGGAGTTTCTAAATGTGTTGTGTGTTTTATTTCTAATTAAAAAAAAATTTCTGTGTTGCTTTTTTTTTAATGTTTACTATAAATTCATGGTGGCTGGATGTAATTTGGCCTGACATCATGAATTTCAGGATTAGTACCAGCTGACAATACAAAGCAGGTACTAACCCCATTTTTACACAGTGTGACACCTCCACCAGCGCCGCTGGAAGAGCCAGGTAAAGAGCCTGGAACTGGTGCTATGATGAATGCGCCATTTTCAAGTGTGGCTGTGGGCTATGATTTCCAGGGTGGGGGGCCTTACCACGATGAGAGTCCCAGGCCCCAGCTGATTGGTTTTACCTTGGCAGGCAATCAAAATACAGCAAGAGCCCACACATTTTTTTTTAATTATTTATTTAAATGAAAAAAAATAATGGGCTTTCCTGTATTTTGATTGCCAGCCAAGGTGAAGCCATGCAGCTGGGGGTGGCAGTCTGTAGCTGTCCGCTTTATCTGTGCTGAGAATCAAAAATACTGTGGAGCACTACATCATTTTTTAAAATTATTTATTTATTTTACACTACTACAGTATATGTGGGAGAGAACCAACAGCCAATCACTGATGCTGTCACCCAGAATGGGGACCTGTGATTGGCTGTTCGAGTAATCTGCAATCAGCCCATACATTCTAGTATGGTGTTCCACTGTGTTAAATGCTGCAGATAGATTCAGGAGAATGAGCCAGCCCTAGATGACTATTTTAAAAATTTAGCAAAACGAAAATGAAGCCTCTTACATTGGAGGAACAATTGCATTCAAATGACATTAGTATCATCAAATTTGTAAAATATTCAAAAAAGTTCCCCCTCTTTTTCATTTTAAAATTTTCAAAAAAAGATTTTTCGTGTTTTAATTTTAATCTATAAAGAAAATATATTTCTAAGTTGTAACAAAAAGTGGTATTTTATTCACATCTAGAACATTCTGGAATATTTTAAAATATTTTATAATTTTGTATTATCTTTTCTTTGTCAGTGCCAAGCTTCCAGTTTTACGATCAAGAAGTGCAGGACAGGTCATTCAGAAAAAGTCTTCTAGAAATTCCAGCAACAGTGTAAAAGCAAACAGGTCTATCTGGACGAAGAATCTGCCCTCCTATTCTCAACATAAAAGGGATCCAAGCATTCCATATGTTGAAAAGCTATCCAATCTCACGCGGATGCCAACGAATTGCCAAATTGTTGGAAACTTCAGTTTTCTGTTCAACAGCGAGGAACGGCGACTGGATCAAATAAAAAATATGATAATGGATATAGAATTGCTCTGGTCCTCAGTATAGCATGCGACTTCATCTGCTATGAATGGGCAAATGCCTGGTTCCAGTCGCAACACTACAACGAAGCATTCTTGAATGAACTGTTAATCTCACTCACCAAGACAAAGTGCAAGAAGGCAATTAAGTGTTTGAAGGCGCACTGGTTGGTCGAGGAGTCATTAATTGACATTCCCAGATCTAACCAAAATGCTGAACGTGCTGTAAAACTGATGGAGGAACTACATGCGAAATCGAAAAAAATTGAATTTTTGAATCTAAAATTCATAGGAAAAAATAATTTTTAAACACTTCTTTTGTACATATTGTACTTATAATTAACTGTTTTATACCGTATTTGTTAACAAAGGAATAATAAAAGTTGCTTAGTTATTACTATTATCGTTTCAATAATGCAAAATTGCATGTCCTTTTTTGGGGGGAAAAAACAATTTTTGCCTTATTTCATTTGAATGAAAGGGGGAACTTTTTTTTAAAAAACAAAAAAAAGCAATACTTATTCTTAAATAACCCATAAAAGTTCCTCCATTGCACATGGTTTCGTAAAAAAAAATTTTTTTGTCATTACACTAGCTAGCACATTTAGCTATTAGATTATTAAAGACTTTAGTATGAGCAGTTTTAGTAAAGTGTAAAGAGTGGAACCAGATTCTAAATCGTAAAGAAGAGAATTATTGCACAGATAGCAGATTAGACTAGAGTGGAGAAAGCATTCTAGAAGTTTAGAAATGAATGGGAGATTAGAGAAATCTCTGTAGTTGGCAGTGCAGTTGTAGCTGATGGATATTTTATAAGTACCAGGATATGACAGTATGTTTGACTGAAGAGGGAAGATAGCAGTCCCAAAACAGCCCTTTGACACCCCCTTATCCTCAGGACAATTATTCCTGAATAGCAATGGTGTAAAGTTCGGGGTCCGTACTGAACATCTAGTGTTTGGGCACTGACTTCCCTTAAAAGTTTGTGTTGCTGTTCAAATCCGGCCACAAGTTATTTAAAAACTTGTGCATGGCTTTGCTGTATTTTTGATTTTCAGTGCAGATAAAGCAGGCAACCCCCAGCTACCTGATTTTATCTTGGTTGGCAATCAGAAATACAGGGGATCCCATTATTTTATGTTTTATTTAATTGTAGAAGTAAACAATAAAAATAATGTGGATTGTTGGACAGCTGTGCCGCCATGTTCTGCAATCCAGAAGTGTAGTCACCTGATTTCACTGATGGCAGGGAAGCCCTCAGTGATGTCACCACTCCCGGCAGCTCTCAGTGAACTCAGATGACCCCACTGCCAGATTGCAGAACATGGCAGCACAACTGTATGACAATCCAGCATTGGAGTCACATGATTTCAATGACAGCAGCAGGAAAGTCCTCAATCCAATCCCAATCACAGAGGCCAGCAGAATGGAAATGCCAATCAAAGATGCTGTCACAAAGAGTGGGTGTCTGCGATTAGCAGTTGGAGGCAGAGTCCAGTGCATACAGAGGAAGTTAATGAGCAGGACTGGTAAGTATAATGCTCCTGATTTATTCGCTCTTTTTCTTCTCTTTACAGCCCTCTGTGGCCACCATTCTGTACCAAAGTGTGGGTTAGGGGTTTTGGCTCTGGCCGATACAAGTCTACCCTGAACCCGAACTTAAAAACAAAAATCTGTCTGGATCCGCCAAACCCGGACTTCTGCGGGTTTGCCCCATCTGCTCCTAAAATATACACTACAGATTTTTGTCCCCAACTAGATAATAATGGGAACCTGTCATATAACAAGATAAACACAATGATATATATCAAAAAGTATCAAACGGGGGATGCTGGAGCTGCACTGCTCATACAGCCTCAGGGTATAGAGACTGCTTCTACAGTCTCTTCAGCTTCCGGGCTTGACATTCAAGGTAAGCAAGCCACACAGATGCCCCTCGTGACCCGATAGACCACTGATGACGCCAAACCCCTGGGGAGTGAGGACATAGGGCAAGTTGTGGTGGTGCATGGTCCTCCCAAAATGGTGCACAACTTTGGGTCTCTGTCTCCTGAGGAATTTCCTGCATTTGGAACACAGGATGCTCGGGATGAACGGAGAAGAGCCATGGATACAGCTCTATACCTTGCAACCCAGAATGAAGGGCAGACAGATTGTTGGGCTCTGACCCCTTTACTGAGATCACCGGAGGGTCACAAACTGGATCGAGGAATCTCTACACAGATCCCCATAGAGATCACACACCTGTGATGCAGCCCACAGACAAGCTATGTATTCCCCCGGAGGGTGTGAGCCCTGGATTGGCTGTCAGCACCTTGCATTCGAAGGTACCTCTATACCTCCCATCCCTGTCAAGAGTGAGAAGGTTGGTGGAATGTTGAGCAGACCCTGTAGATGGGAAACACTGCCACTACCTGAGCCCAGACTTTTTACTCAGTCTTGGAGACCTGATGAGTCCAGGATAAATCTAATAACTCCCTGTGACATGCCTGAGGAGAGGGGAGAGATCTCTGAATGGGATGAAGATAATTGGGTGACCCAGATAGTTGAGGGGTCCCATCAGCCCCAAAGACTACCTCAGTCCGGTAAACAATGGCCTCAGAATCAACAAGCCCCCAATAGGCCCAAAGAGCTGATAAACCTGTCTGAAACTCTAGGGTCTAAATTCCATAATGGAGATGCTAATCAACATTCCACACCACCCTGGCAGACAACACAAATGTTGGCCCCCTCCGCCGCACCTCATGACTGGTGAGCCTCTATCATGGGACTATACACCCATCTTACTGCCAGGGTCTTCTCCTCGGGGTTCCTCTCTGACCCATTTAAAATAACCAACGGGACGAGACAGGGCTGTCCCCTCTCTCCCCTGATTTTCGCCCTTTCGGTGGAGCCTCTCGCTGCGAAGCTTCGAGCGGACCCAGACATAAAGGGGATTGGTGTTGGGGGGAGAAATCACGTGGTGGGATTGTATGCAGATGATATTATCGTCTCGTGCACGCAACCCGCTACGTCTCTCCCGGTGATTTTGGACCGTCTCCTCTCGTTTGCCGGGGTCTCTTACTATAAGCTTAACGCGGCAAAATCTCTGGTCTTCCCGGTTCATGTCCATGACAGGGTGATACAGGAATTGTCTGACTCCTTGCCATTCAAGTGGGCCCCGGTGGCATTCCGTATCTGGGAATTACCCTGTGTCGTTCCTCAGAGATGATACGGCGTATAGATCCCATCCTGTCTGCCCTTAGACAGGCATCAGGTGCTCAAATGAACTCCCCACTATCATGGATGGCGAGGATACAGACATTCCGAATGATGTGGCTGCCACGTTTTCTCTGTTCCGATGTGTCCCGCTCTTGTTTTCTCACAGAATATTGGGGCAACTTCAGTCTCAGACCAATAGATTCAAAGGACAAAGGGTTCAAAGGATGGTGATGTGCCTGGGCTTGCGGGGGATGGTATGGGAGTCCCGGACCTGTCTTCTTACTACAAAGCCTCCATTTTGGAGACTAGTAAGGTGTGGTGGCTGGGCACGTCGGACTTGGGGTGGTACCACTTGGAGTCCAGTGTGATGGGCCGTGGCTCTCTACGTGAGCTCCTCGAGGCGGAATCCTTGGCGCCGGTGCGGTGCCCTCAAAGCTTGGCAACAATGAAAGCTCTGTTGCATGTATGGAAACATGCCCCCCGGGCGTGGACCAGGCTTCCGCCGTGCGAGATCTCCGTAAGGGCCCTTTTGCTACATATCCCGTCATTACGGATTACTGATTGGATTGATGGGGGTTTGGTGTCACTTGAGAACATCGCCTCTGGCTTTGGGATTGTGACACTGCACACTCTAGCTGAGAAATACCGACACCTAGCGCATACCTACTTTCAACTATGTCAAGTGACACACTTCCTCACTGCGCGGGATGTTGGCTTGTCATTGGGCTCTCTCCCTCCCTGCCCCCTGCGCTCTTTCCTGCTGTCTCCTCCCGCATGCCGCAAGGGCCTCTCGGCACTTTATAACGCATTTCTTGAGGAAGGGCTGGGCTCGACCCCTTCATACAGGATTAAGTGGCAGGAAGAGTTGGGCTTTACGGCGGATGAGGAAGAATGGGTGGGAGCGGTCTGTTGTGTCCACAGGGCCACCAAGTGCATTAACCATTTGGAGCAACTGAAAAAAATCCATCTACGATGGTATACGCCACCATCAGTAATCGCACATTACGACCCCACGGTCTCGCCTTTGTGTTGGAGGCTTTGTGGTCAGAAAGGGATGCTTGTTCATACTTGGTGGTCCTGTCCGAAAGTCGCTCAGTTTTGGACAATAGTGGAGGCTCTGATGTCCTCTATCATGGAGGTGAAAATTCCCCTGTCTCCTCAAGCGGCAGTCCTACATCTGGGATTGGAGGGTCTCCCTCCGGTGCAGCGTCACCTAGCTACGTATATCCTAATAGCAGCACGACAATGTATTGCGTCGAAGTGGAAGGCTGTTTCCCCTCCTACGACGAGTGACCTCACTTCCCGCCTCAATGTGATATTCACATATGAACATGCCCTAGCAATAGACTCCGCTCCGAGGCGGTACGTGCGCGAAGCATGGGCCTTATGGGCTGCTCATCCACTGGCGGTCCCTCTCCCATAGTATGGGACCCCATTGAGACGCCGGAGGCACTGGTTGCCTTCAAAAGGGTGCTTCCCCTTCCTTCCCCACCTCCGTCCCCCTTCCTCCATCCCCACGTTCTTTCCTTCTCTTCGTCTCTGCGCCCCCTCTACTACCCTCCCTCCTCACTCCAACGCTTCATCTCCATTGCATTCCCTTACCTCCCCTTTCTGCGTCCTCTCCCCCTTCTCTTACACCCCCTTATACTGCCTCTGTTGTTGTACACTTTATGTTTGATCGGTCCACTGGGACTTAACTCATGTCGAACGGAATGTTTTGCCGACTATATCAGTGTACCCGTGTATTGATATTTGTGACTTAAAGTTCTGTTTTTGAGAAAATATTTTCAATAAAAATTCATTGAGGATAAAAAAAAAAAAAATGACTGGTGAGCCTTTGTCCAGCAACTCCCTACTGAACAGGACTTTAAATTATTGATTTCAGAGATCAAAGACACTTGTTGCTCAGAGATAGCAGCTATAAGAAGCGAAGTTGGTGCTTTAATACAGAGAATAAATCAATTAGAAGTAGAACACAGTAAGGCTAGAGCCGTAATATACCAGCTCCAGTCCCAGACCTGTTCTCAGGCTACCATTGTCAGAGACCTCAGGCATCATGTCAAAGACCTTGACAATAAAGGAAAGAGAGGTAACATTAGAGTACATGGGGAAGATGTGACAGGCTGCACCCAGCTAAGCAGATCACCTTTAAAAAACGCATGGATTCAACTTTTTTAGGATCTGTTGTGGATCACCCTTCAGCAGACGAGGGCTCTGCAGCCCCTTTTCTTCTGCAAGAAAATAACATCCCTTACAGGTGATTAAAGAACAACTTGGCACAAAAATATGTTGTAAAATTTTTAATAATAAGTAGCTGATGTGGACAGAAAAAACGCAAAACGTTTCGGCCCAAAGGCCTTCATCAGTTGCTATAATGAGAAAACAAACCATAAAGAAAATATGACACATGATAAATCCTCATATTACATAAATGTAAAAACTTGAAGAAATAAAGAAATAAACTATATACCATAAATTTCCGTCACTGTGCTACTGCATAAGTAGTGATGTAAGTTGATTCACATAAGCTGTATGGAAAAAACAAAATGCCTGATTCAATCAAGGGGTTTTAACAGAACAAGAAGGGTTAACATAGAGCCATAACACAATTAAGTAATGAGGGCTGGTGTAAGGATCACTCTGGTAATTATAACCTAAGGTGCTATATAGTATACATACCAAGGAAAGATGCTGTAACAGAGGAGACACCGCAGTGTATGAGATGACAGCGTGCTGAACGCTGCATCTCGTGTCTCTATTATTTACCCTGCCTGGAAATGGAGGACGCGGTCATGTGACGCCGCGGTCATGTGACGCCGCGTCATCATGACGCGGGCGCATGCGCAGTATGATGTAGACAGGTGACCATAGCAACATGGTCACCTGATGTCATGTCTATTTGAAGTGGTGTTTGGGGAAGGAAGTAACTAGGATACCGGGTCACATGGTGATCACATGATCATCAGACCCGGAAAAGACTGTGCTAAAACGCTAATACAACCATAAGAAAGAGGTTAAAGAGATAAACAGGGGTAATAGAGAGAAAAGGTATATAACACCAGAAAAAGGGGGACAGTAAATGGAAGAAAAGAAGAAAAGAAAAGAAGTAAAAGTGATATAATGCTATAAAGAAAAAGGGAAGAATTACCTTCACCAGCAGATCAACGATTCTGTGAAAAAATAATAAAATATGTAAATAAGAAGAAAAAGAAAATGAACAAAACTTGTTACAAGAAACTAGCAATATCGTAGTCACGATTGAGACCCCTAGGGGACAAGGTCTGCAACCTATATATATAATAGGCTTCACGTATGTGAAGTAACTTATGGAGATTACCCCCTCTGAGTGGTAGGGATATCCCTTCTAGTACTTGATATTTAAGCTGTGAGATACGGTGTCCCGCCGTGATGAAGTGATAAGGTATAGGTAAAATCTTCCTTTCACACCATATGTTGGATTTATATTGGGATATCCTATCCCTAACATGTTGCGTAGTTTCACCTATATAAACTAACCCACACGGACACTTAACTGCATAAATTACATTAATCGAATCGCATGTGAAAAATCCTTTAATAGGTATACCCTCCCCAGTATGGGGATGATAGATCTTATCTCCTTTCAAGACGTTGTTGCACTGGAAACAGTTCAAACAAGGGTACGTACCTTGTTTTTTACTAGCCAAAAAGGTTTGTCTGGGAACCCTAAGGGCTGAACCTACATCAGCTCTAATGAGATGATCTTTAAGATTTTTTGTTTGTCTAAAACAAGGAAGAAAACTGTTCTGAAATTCTGGAACTGAAGGATAACCAGTTTGTAAAATTCCCCAAAACTTACGAATTGAAGCATGAAACTAGTATATGAATAGGTGAAAGGTATGTACCAGAGGGACCCTATTACCAGTTTTCCTCTGAATCACTTTTTGTCCAGATATCTGTAGTATATGTGAAGGATATCCTCTCTCAGAGAACCTTCAACACATCTCTAATTCTCTTTGCTTACATAAAGTGGGATCGGAAACTATCCTACGTACCCTACTTAATTGCGATTGTGGGATCGACTTTCTGACAGTCTCAGGATGACAACTGGAATAGGACAATAGGCTATTGCGATCGGTTGTTTTTCTGAAGATATATGTGTTGCTCGTCTTATAGACCAGTGTGTCCAGAAAACTGACACGGTCTGTGCTAATATTAATAGAAAATTGAAGCTCAGACCAGATGGAGTTAAGATAATCATAAAATACCAAGAGATCTTGGGATGGGCCCCCCCATATGCAAAAAATGTCATCAATATAACGTCTCCAATATCAAACATACTCATTAAAGTATGAATGTGTATATACAAATTTAGATTCAAATGATGACATATAACAATTTGCATATGGGGGGCCACATTAGACCCCATCGCAGTCCCTTGTTTTTGCAAGTAGTAGGTATCCTGAAAGAGAAAAAAAATCTGGTGTAACACCAGTGTGAGACATTCTAATAAGAAACTTTTTACCTCTTGATCAAAGGAATGCATTGTTAATAAATCATTAACAGCTTCAAGCCCTTTGGAATAGGTAATAGAAGTATACAGGCTAGCAATATCCCATGAGACCAATAGACAGTCCTCAGGAATGTTGCCTAAAGATTTTATCTGTTTCATAAAGTCGCCAGTGTCTAAAATGAAAGATGTTGTGGTTTTAATCAACGGAGTGATCATTTTGTCTAAAAATATTGAAATAGGTGACAGAATAGATTCCGTTGAGGCCACTATTGGGCGACCTGGTGGGTTGTCAAGACGCTTATGTACTTTGGGCAAAATATAGAACACCGGAGTAACCGGATGGGACTTGGTTAAAAATTCAACCCCCTTAGAGTCTAGAATGCCCTTCTCAAGGGCAGAGTGTAATAACCGATCAATCTTAATTCTAATATTGGAAATGGGATTAAAGGATAATGGTGAATAAACTGACAAATCAGATAATTGTTTAAGACATTCATTTATATAGTAATGGCGATCCTTAATAACGACTGCACCACCCTTGTCCGCAGGTTTTACCATAATTTCTGGATGTGCCAAAAATGTAGTTAAAGCCTGTCTTTCAATATTAGAAAGATTGGATGTCCAACGCAACTTGTTGGATTCAACCAATCGTCTAAAATCAATGAATTCTCGTGATATAAACTTAATAAATGTCTCCACTGGTGGATCATTTTTAATAGGCATATGAGTACTTTGAGGGCGTAAGCCAAGGGCAGATAAG
This sequence comes from Allobates femoralis, assembly GCA_033576535.1. NCBI lineage: Eukaryota > Metazoa > Chordata > Amphibia > Anura > Aromobatidae > Allobates > Allobates femoralis. The sequence goes on from JARQOC010000002.1 coordinate 419,024,587, forward strand.
GAGATTTTAGGTATAAATTGAGGAACAACAGTACATTGTTGTTTAGAAGAAAAAAAGGCTTTAACCTTCATCAGGCTGCATAATTTTACAACGTTAACAGGCTGCAGAGGTACAATTGTACCTTCATATATACCTCCACTGTGGGAAGACGTTCTCCTTTACTTGGTTTCAGAAACTAGTTCATTCAGCTACAAATGTTATGCTGATATCTATTGGCCAGTGTTGTTACTGCTCACTTATGTTGCTGTCAATTAAGTTGATTCAAACTGGGAGTGGCTTCTACTTCTCTTACTGCCTCCTTCCTCTCAGTAGCCATTTTGCTGTTCATCTCATTGCTGTGAGCACACACATTTCTAGGCTTGTGAAGTCTTCAATTTCTTGGATACGAAGGTAGGAAAGTCTCACAGCATCTAACAGCCAGTTATACCTTCATTCGCCTTATGTGGGGACAGAACAGTCAGAAATTGTCTTTGAGCCTGGACTTGGCTTACATATATTTTGTATGAAACTTATCACTATAGGTATGATTTTTATATGAAAAATGGATAATAATTAGTATCTACATATTGTTTTACGATGTTTTACTTATATTCAGCACAAAATAAAGATGGTGGCTCTGTTACAATTTTCCTATTAGTCGAAAAAACTGTCGAAGATGGAATGAAAATTCTGAAACCGTATAGAAATAATTTACTTTTTTATCTGCACTTTAGAATCGAGTTTCATTCTACTTGCCACGTGTTACTGAACTAAATTACGAAGCCAAAATTCATCTACCAAGTCATCATGAGTGATAGTGATGCTGGATCTAGTTTCCGCCATAATCCAAGAAAACGTGTTTGCAGGTTAGTATCATTTTGTGAAAAGCCAATAATGTAGTATTGTGTAGTATTGTGGAAAATTATTTATTTTCCATTTTTTCATATTTACAGATTTATGTCTGACGAAATAATGCAAATGCTAGAAGAAGCTGATTCTGAGCATGAGGAAGAACCATATGTTGCATATGATGATGAAAACTATGTACCACAAATGGATGTTACTGAAGAAGATTCAGACATTGAACAAGAAATGGTCATAGAGCAGGAAAAAGAATGCGACTCAGACGAAAGTGTTGAGGATGAGTCTGTGCCTCAATGTGCAGGCGACATTTGGACTGCTAAGGATAAAACTCAATGGTGTAGTGATCCACTGCCAAATGCACAAACAAAATCTCGTAATGTCCTACGACAAAGAGGTGGCCCTGCAGCAATCAGCAACCTGTATACAGCAAAAGAGCTATTCCAGTCAATCATGACTCCCGAGATGTGTGACATCATATTACGAGAAACTAATCGAAAGGCCAAGAGAGTTTGTGATGCTTACAACAACGAACTGGTACAACGTTTTCCTGATTCTTCTGAACGGCCACCACAAAAAATATTCAAGCAATTTACTGAAACTGAACTCCATGCATTTTTGGCCATACTGATTGCTGCTGGTGTGCACAGAGCCAACAAAGAGAATCTAGAGGAAATGTGGAATGTTGCTGCTCTGCCTCTTATACGTGCAGCCATGTCTCGTGACCGCTTCAAGATGATACTCAGATTTATCAGATTTGACAACGAAAATACACGTGCAGAACGTGTGCAAACAGAAAAAGTTGCACCAATACGGGACATCTGGACAATGCTGAACAGAAATCTGGAGAGAGCCTACAAGCCAAATAATTGTATCACCGTCGACGAGCAATTATTTCCATTTAGAGGCCATACCAAATTTACCCAGTATATACCTTCAAAACCAGCTAAATATGGCATAAAGATTTTCTGGGCTTGTGACTCGTCAAACGCCTACCCATTACAAGGTCAGCTCTACACATTGGTGAACGAACAGTATTGGACCTAGTGAGTTCGTATAAAGGCTCTGGAAGAAATGTCACCACCGATAACTTCTTTACAACCATGGAACTAGCTAAGGTATTGAACTCCTGGAACATGACACTAGTTGGTACAGTGAGAAAAAACAAAAGGTTCCTACCTAGCAAAATGCAGCCTACCAAAGAAAGGCCTGTAAACTCGACAAATTTTGCCTACAAACATGATGCAACAGTCTGTTCATATGTACCAAAGAAGAGCAAATCAGTCGTGCTTCTACCATCTATGCACATGACGGGAGAAGTTGAAGAGACACTAGCAGCCAAGCCAGAGATAATAAAATACTACAACAAAACAAAAGGTGGCGTTGATGTTATGGATAAAATGTTGGGAGAGTATACTGTGAAACGACGAACAATACGTTGGCCTCTGGCATTTTTCTACAATATGATTGACGTCACTGGGTTAGCATCCTACATCATCTACAGAGAACACAATCCAAGCTTCAGGACAAAGGATCAATGAAGAAAGTTCCTGAAAGATCTCGCAAATCAGCTGTGTATGCCTGCAATTGAAGATCGTAGTAGAAACCGAATGAAGATGAGAAACCATTTTCTTCAAGGTGCAGTAGAAATGTTGCTTGGACGATGCATTCTGGTAGCATCGCAAGCAGCAGCTGGCCCTCAAATACCCCATGGTAGTCGTGGACCCTCCCCTGTTGTTTGTAGTTGCTATGTCTGCCGAGACCTGAGGTGAAAACAACGTAAGACTAGAAAGTCTTGTGTGGTTTGTGTGAAACCCATTTGCGATGAACACTCGGTAACAAAGACAACATGCATTACTTGCGAAGAAAATCAATAAAAAAAGTTTCTTACATTTTCTTTTATAATGTAAATGAACAGTTTTTTTACTTGTTTATAATAATAAAATAGCATTATCATTAAAAAAAATATTCTTTTTTCCTTGCATTATCTTCATTCAAAATATATGAGGGTACATTTGTACCTATGCAGCTTGTAATGGATGCAAAAATATCTCGACCCCTTATCTCGGAAGGGGGTGTAGATATTTTATTGAAATTTGGCCAATATATTCTGGACCAAAACTGCAGAGATGTCACGAAATTTCAGCCATCTACGGCTTTTCGAAAAAAAGTTATTGCAATTTTACAACGGAATAGTTACAATTGTACCTACTCAGCCGGATGAAGGCTAAAAACATGTATAAAAAAACAAACATAAAAGTTCAAATCACCCCCCTTTTCCCCCATTCACAATAAAAGTATTAAAAGAATAAAAAAAAAACATGTTTGGTATCGCTGTGTTCAGAATCGCTTGATCTATCAATATATAAAATCAGTTAATGAGCAGAAAACTGCGTAACGGAAAAAAAGGTCTAAACGCCTAAATTATGTTTTTTTGGTCGCCGCAACATTACTATAAAATGCAATAACAGGCGATCAAAACAGTGCATCCACCCAAAAATGGTATCGTAAGAAACGTCAGCTCAAGATGCAAAATATAAGACATCACACAGCCCAAGATCCCGAAAAATGAGGACGCTACGGGTCGCAAAACATGGCGCAAAAAGTGTGTGTTTTTTTTTCATTTCTGAACTTGTTTTTGCCACTTAGATATCAGTAAAAGTATACATGTTTGGTATCTACGAACTCGTACCGACTTCAGGCATCACACAGTCATGTTGGTTTTACCATAAAGTGAAAATGGCAACTAAAATACCCCCAAAAAACAAATGTGTAATTACACTTTTTTTGAAATTTCACTGCACTTGGAATTTTTTTGCAATTTCCCTGTACACTATATGTTAAAATCAATGGTTGCATCTGAAAGTACTAGTCCCGCAAAAAAACAAGCCATCATATGTCTATATTGACAGAAAAATAAAAAAGGTTATGGCTCTTGGAAGCAGGGGAGGAAAAAACGAAAATGAAAAATAAAAAATTCCAAGGTCATGAAGGGGTTAACTAAGTACCCTGTTATTGACACTGTTTTGCACTTTTACTTATAAAGCAGAGTGAATGTCCTTTTTGTGATATAGATCCTTAGCGGTGTGAACATGGTTCTACAGACCTGTTCACATTGTATTATAGCTCAGTTGTTAGTATTCATTTAGTCTCTTGTTTTGTAAGGTGGGAAGTGCCCCACCCCTTCCTTACTGAGTCAGACATAAAAGTGCTGTTTCTGCCTTGTGCCCTTATTGGACTCTGGCCATGCTGCATCCTGAATCTTTGAGGTATGTTCACATGAGATCAGGTTTTAAATACGTTAGTTTTAGGGACCGCTCTGATAAAGGGTCACCGTGACGTGGTAGAACGGCTTCCGTACATTTTTTGCAAAAAACATATCATGTTATTGACACTGTTTTACACTTGCTTTTTACTTATATAGCAGAGTAATATTAGACATTTTTTATACTGTCTTTTTTGTGATATAGATCCTTGGTGGTGTGAACAGAATTGTGTTCTGGCTCATTTGTTAGTATTCACTATGTACAGTATTTAAACATATTTTCTAGTCATTAATTTAACTCTTCTATACCACTATGTACATTTCTAGTATTGTCTCTTTTATTGCTGAATCTAGAACTTTACAGTCTGAATCCCTCCTGGTAAGGGAGCTCCTGCTTCACCTGGTTTCTCTCCCTCGGGCTGGCATTTGTTGCTACCGGTATAACTCCTGCTGGTGGTGGTGTCTCTGCTCTTAGGGATGGCACTTTGTACACCCTCAGGGCGTACCACCCACGGTGTCCCAGGTGCTGTGCATAGCTGACTTTGTCCCCCGGGTACAAATCCCGGCCGGAATGCCCCTTGGGAAGGCACGATTCCATTTACAATTTGCTAACCAAAATCTGCCTCTCCATGCCGGGTTCCTGGATAAATTCCCAGCCATGCTGCAAGTTGAAAGTCAATACAGTTCTGTGTTTCTGCTCAGCCGGGTCAGTCACTGCAGTCTTTCGGGTACGGGCCTTGTCCTGCAGATTAGCTTCCTCTTGCACCTTCCATCTCGCCTGCCACTCCTGGTGCTCAGCCTCCTCAACAGCCTGTCTCTGCCGGTGATACTCACTTATTATCTCGGCCACACTTCTCACTCAGGCCTCTCTCGACTGGACTGCATCAGGGAACACCATCAACCCATCCCCTTGGTGCAACCAGTGAAACCTCAAAGTCTCTGCTTTCATGGGGCTCTGGGTTGGCAAGGTCTCTGGCTTTAACAGAGAAAGTAATATTGTTGCGCCACTCTGTAATTGTCATCGGAAGCAGGTTATTTGAATGGGAACCTCACCTGTGCTTGTTGTGCTGTCTGCACAACAAGAATTAGTGCATTGATGTTTATCTCCCTGTGTCCTCGGCTAATAAGCGGCTGTGGATGATGAAGATTTTGCTGCGTCCTTAATCCCAGCACCTCACATGTGAGTCGTCACGTGGTGGGTCCGTGGGCGTGTTCAGGACATCATCCAAGGTCCTATTGCCCGGAGCTGCTCCATACCTCACTCCGCTTAGCGGAGGAACGAATGTATTTCAAAAGAGTAATAGGTATTTGTGTGAGCGCTGGGGAATCAACCGGCACCAAGGCTGTTATGAATAGTTACCTCTCGGCTTTATTTGTACAATAAAAAGGCAGGGTCCTTTAGGCCACAACGCGTTTCTATGCTCTCCAAGCGTCTTCCTCAAGTGGAGAGCGTAGAAACGCGTTGTGGCCTAAGGACCCTGCCTTTTTATTGTACAAATAAAGCCGAGAGGTAACTATTCATAACAGCCTTGGTGCCGGTTGATTCCCCAGCACTCACACAAATACCTATTACTCTTTTGAAATACATCTGGCTTTAACAGGGCTGTCTGGTCAGTCCTTTCCTCCATACTGCGGTCCCACCCCTGGGTTCTAACTTCCCCAGCTGGTTTTGGGGATGCAGGGGCTGGTAGGGGACCTAGCAGGATTTTTCCCTCCACCAGGGCAACGGCATTACCTTTGCCCTGCCGCATGTCTCCAGGTGCTTCAACCGGCGGGTATGGTGGTCTTAATACCGTTGCCAGGAGCATGGAGCAAGAGACGATCTGTCAGTACTGGTGCATTGCGAAATATTATATGAGCAATCAGGGTAATAAAATGTAATGTCTCATGTAGGGAATAAGGGAAAAAGTAAAAAAAAAAAAAAGTAAAATTAAATAAATAAATAAAATAAAGAACCAAGAAATATTTAAAAATTATACCCATTAATACATATATTTATGTAAAAAATAAACAAAAAAGCACACTTATTTGGCACTGTCGCACCCAGAACAACCTGGTCTATAAACCTGTTACACTGGTTAGCCCCTTCAGTGAACATGGTTAAATAAAAAAAAAACTTGGCAAAACAACTATGCTTTTTCATCATATCGCTGAAAAAAGTGGACTAACACGAGATCAAAAAGTCATTTGTAAATAAAAATGTCATCACTGAACTTGATCTTGTCCAGCTAAAAACAAGCCACCGTTCTATTAGCGAAAAAAAGAAAAAAAGCTGTCAGAGTACAGCAACGCAAAAACAATTATTTTTTTCTATAAAATTGTTTTTATGGTTTGAAAGCAGCAAAAAAATGATATACTGTATTTTTTGGACTATAAGACACACATTTTTTCCCCAAAATTTTGGGGGAAAGTGGGGGTGCGTCTTAAGGTCCTGTTATACATACTGGGGCTGTGCTGGGGAGCGCAGTGGCTCTGGAGCGGTGTCCAGAAGCTGACATAGGCTGCAGAAACAGTCAGTGGTCATGTGGGCCCACTCATTAAGCTAATGTAATATGCACTGCATCCCCTGTCCATCACCTCTCAGCACTAAAGCCGGCACTGAGAGGTGGGCAGGGGGAGCGGCATATATTATATGAGCCTAAGTATACTCGCCCCTCTAATCCTGGATATGGCCTCTCCATCCTAGCACATACAGAAGGACGTGAAAGTGCTACAAGCAGGAAGTGACCCTCTCTGAAGAAGACTGACGAAACGTGTTATAGGGAGTGCAGCTGTTACCACAACTGAGTAAATAACATTATGTTTCTGCTTGTGATGCAGGAATCTATTGAGCTTAATTCTTCAATGTTTAGAATCCAGCGGGATTTGTATTTATGAGCATGAGTAGTGTGTATTGCATATAATACAGTATACAGCAGGTGTGCATACGAGTTTAGTATGGCTACCGTAGTTGATATATGCATTGTGCCTGATCCTTAGTAACTTTCAGAATACACACCTGCTATTGTTGAGTGTATATGTAGAATACAATGGCACATTCTCCTTACATCTTTATATATATTTGTGACCTTGCGGATCTATACCATTGTATTGTGAGCATATTGGAATAAGCAGTCACCTTCTGTGAACAACATTCTCAATCGCAGCATGATACTGTGCTGCATTATTCTGGAAAGCAGAGGCATTAATGCATCAATATTATACCTTATTATTTTGTGTGTACCTGGCTTCTGTGTTGTTAATAGCTGCACATTGATCTCTGTGCTTTATCCTCCTGTATTTATCATCGTGTTTAAATCATACTGTTATTATAATAAAGGATTTTTGCATTTAAATTTAACATCGAGAGGGTTCTCCTTCCATGTAAGGTGTTTTGCCTGCATAAAATTCCCCACTATTTATATATCTATAAGATGCCAATGTTATTGGGCTCCTGGTTAGAGATTAGGTAGTGTTGGATGCTTCAGACTTCAAGCAGAGGGAGAAAAGGAAGCAGCATCTTTAATGAATAAGTTTTACTTTATTTCATTCCCGAACGCATGCATCCTGATGTCAACGTAGCATTGATTATCAGCATGCGTTGACAGTGAAATCACCATAGGAATCCATGAGAGAGAGGAAGAAGAAGATAAAAAACGTGGCATTTGGCTGTGGTGACATGCGGATGGCAGTGCGGCTCCATTGAGCTGTATGCATTTTTTTGTGCGCTTCAGGATGCTTGCATAGGAAGCAAGCATCCTCAGACACACAAAAAATGCAACAAGTTGCGTTCAGAGGGTACCTAGAAAAAAACGCATCCGAATGCAAACGCATTTGAACGCAGCCAAACGCAGGTACCATGCGTCCCCATGTTAAACATAAGACCGCAGTACGCATGTGTTTGGCTGCGTTCACAAACACTGCATTGCAAACGCAAATGTGGAACCGGCCTTTTTCGAAACTGATAGCAATCCAACATTCAGACAAATTTAAAAGCATATGATGCATTACAATCTTTGCCTTGTGGATTATTAAATTAAACATCAGAATACCCAATGTCTTGATTAACCACAGTGACTTATTGTTCATCAACTAGTCTGCTGCAGTAGTTAAGAAAAAAGTTGTTTTTTTTTAATTCAATTGCTCTTTCCTTTATTCCAACCTTGATATAATGTATGCTCTAGTGCAGTGATGGCGAACCTTTCCGAGACCGAGTGCCCAAACTGCAACCCAAAATCTGATTATTTATAGAGAAGTGCCAACATGGCAATATAACCTAAATCACTGTAGTGGCCATCACAAGCGCTGCACAGGGGGAGAACCAGCAGATGCCAACTCTATTTCCTGTACAGTGTTTGCAGTCCTGAAACCCTTATGATCCATCCTGACCCTATCCTAGAAGTTATGTCCCCATCCTGGCCCCCTTCTTGTAGTGATGTCCCCATCCTGGCCCCCTTCTTGTAGTAATGTCCCCATCCTGATCCTGTTCTTCTAGTAATATCCCCATCCGGAACCCTTTCTTGTAGTAATGTCCCCATGCTGATCTCCTTCTTGTAGAAAAATATATTAGAATCTGAGAGTCCTCAGTGGTTGATACCTTTTAATGGCTACCTGAAAAGATGGTAAATAATAGCAAGCTTTCGGGACACTGTGGCCCCTTTGTCAGGCAAATAATGACACAGATTCTGAAGACACATACATATATACATAAGCAAATGAAACAAAAAAAAAAAACAGTTTTAGATGTTATAGTAAATACGACAGGTGACGTAAACCAGAGTCAGGCTGGGGAGGAAGAGATGGGCCTGGGAAATTGAAACCAAAAGTATAAGATAAGCGGAACAAATTGTATAATGGTAGAGGTCTGGGGAGAACTGAAAATAAATAAATGAGTTGAACAAAGCAATAAAACGAGGCGAGGGTGTTCATATAAGAAGTGTCAAAAGTTCATTGTCCTCAAACTGGAGTTTGTTGGAGATGTGATATCCCCAAATGTCTTTTCAATTTATATAGAAAACGCATGAATCTGTCATGTCCCCAAATGTCCATTCATGTTCTATGATTTCCACCGAAGAAAGAGCTGGGCTTTGTAATCCGCGCTGACCTCAAGAAACTTCCAGTCCAGTAAAGGGTTAATCAGGTTCTGGTTTATTTGCCTACGCGTTTCGTGGCTTTAAATCTGCCACTTCATCAGGGCTATTCATGTACTATAAAAGCCATGAATCCATGTGATATATTTAATCCTGTTTTGAATGTGTCAAAGGTCGTTATCAATTTGTATTCCCAAATTCTTCTCTCTCTCTGAGATTTGAAGTTGCTTTTTAAAATGAGCAGACCTCATATCAGTTTTACTTTAGTCAGGGCTCGAAAAATGTTTTGCTACAGGTAGGACCATATGCTTTTCTTTTATTGAGTGGCGATGAGAATTCATTCTTGTCCTGAATTTTTACCCGGTTTCACCTATGTACATGCCAGCTGTTGAACATTTGGTACATATGATTAAATACACCACATTGCTTGTGGTGCAGCTGAAGATACCTGGGATCTTGTAGTCCTGATCCGTCCCAGGGATCCTTATCTTGTCCGTTGTCAGTATAGATGGACATGTTTTGCACATGTTCTGGTTGCAGGGAAAGGCTCCTGTAGCTGCTGGGGAGGAGAGGGTGCTTCTGACAATGATGTTTTTTAGATTCGGAGGTTGTCTAAAACACAAGAGTGGGGGATCCGGAAATATTGATTTTAGTCGGACATCTTTTTGTAGGAGTGGTTGCAGTTTCCGTGCAGCTCCTCTTAGCACCTCCAGACTTGGATTGTAGGTGACTACGAGAGGCACTCTGTTGTTTTCTTCTCTAGTTTTGTAGTGTAGGAGATGATACCTTGATATTCTGGTGACTGTTGTAATCTGGTTCTCGAAGCTCCTTCTTGCAGTAATGAGTCCATCCTGATCCCCTTCTTGTAGTAATGTCCCCATCCTGATCCCTTTCTTGTAGTAATGTCCCCATCCTGATCCGTTTCTTGTAGAAATGTCCCCGTCCTGATCCTCTCCTTGTAGTAATGTCCCCATCCTGACCCACTTCTTGTAGTAATCACTGCATCCTGGTCCCCATTTTGTAGTAATGTCCTCATCCTGGCCCCCTTCTTGTAGTAATGTCCCCATCCTGATCCCCTTCTTGTAGTAATATCCCCATCTGGATCCCCTTCTTGTAGTAATGTTCCCATGCTGATTCCCTTCTTGTAGTAATGTCCCCATCCTGATCCCCTTCTTGTAGTAATGTCCCATCCTGATCCTCTTGTAGTAATGTCCCCATGCTGATCCCCTTCTTGTAGTAATGTCTCCATCCTGATACCGTTCCTGTAGTAATGTCCCCATCCTGATCCCTTTCTTGTAGTAATGTCCCCATCCTGATCCTCTTATTGTAGTAATGTCCCTATCCTGATCCTCTTATAGTAGTAATGTCCTCATCCTGATCCTCTTATAGTAGTAATGACCACATTCTGATCTTCTACTTGTAGTAATGTCCCGATCCTGATCCCTTTCTTGTAGTAATGTCCCCACCCTGATCCTCTTCTTGTAGTAATGTGCCCATCCTGATTCCTTTCTTGTAGTAATGTCTCCATCCTGATCCTCTTCTTGTAGTAATGTCCCCATCCTGGCCCCCTTCTTGTAGTAATGTCTGCATCCTGGTCCCCATATTGTAGTAATGTCCCCATTCTGGTCCCCATCTTGTAGTAATTTCCCTTATCCTGATCCTCTCATAGTAGCAATGCCCCCATCCTGATCCTCTTCTTGTAGTAATCTCACCATCCTGATCCTTTTCTTGTAGTAATGTCCCCATCCTGATTCCTTTCTTGCAGTAATGCCCCCATCCTGCTCCTCTTCTTGTAGTAATGTTCCCATCCTGCTCCCCTTCTTGTAATAATGTCCCCATCCTGATCCCCTTTTTGTAGTAATGCCCCCCTCCTGGTCCCCCTAATGTAGTAATGTGCCATCCTGCCCAGGGCAGTGAAGTCAGTAAGCCAAACATCCGACTCCTTAATTTCCCTGTATCTGACTCTGACTCCATGACTCCACAGCCCTGATCCTGCCCCCATGATGTAGTAATGCCCAATCCTGCCCAAATCCTGTAGTAATGCCCTATCATGCCCCATCCTGTAGTGATGCCCCATCCTGCAGTAATGTGCCATCCCGCTCCCATCATGTAGTAATGTCTCATACTGCCCACATCTGGCAGTAATGTCCCCATATTTGGCCCCATCCTGTATTAATGCCCCATCCTGCCCCCATCATGTAGTATTGTGGCATCCTGTCCAGGGCTGTAGAGTCGGTAAGCCAAACATCTGATTCCTTAATTTCCCTGAATCTGACTCAGACTCCATGACTCTGCAGCCCTGATCCTGCCCCCATAATGTAGTAATGCCCAATCCTACCCACATACTGTAGTAATGCCCCATCCTGTAGTGATGCCCCATCCTGTAATAATGCCTCCTCCTGCCCCATCTATTAGTATTGCCCCATGCTTTCCCCATCATGTAAAAATGCCCCCTCCTGCCTCCATCTGGTAGTATTCCCCATCATGCCCCCATCATGTAGTAATGCCCCATCCTGCCCCCATCTGTTACTATTGCCCCATCCTGTAGTAATGCTCCATCCTGCCCCTATTGTGTAGTAATGTGCCATCCTGCCCCCCATCATGAAGTAATGCGCCCTCCTGCGACCATCTGCTTGTTCTGTCCCATCCTGTAATTATGCCCCATCCTGTCCCTATCCTGTAGTAATGTGCCATCCTGCCCCTATACAGTAGTAATGCCCATATTTGACCCCTTGTACTGATGCCCCCATCATGGTGCCATTTATAGTTAAAAAAACAACATACTCACGCGCTTCACATGACCGCGCGGTCACCTGACACTGGCGCCACCGCATGACATCATGCATGCGATGGTGCCGGCCTAGGAGAGTGTCGGAGGGAGGATAAATTTGTCCTTCAATCCAACATAGCTTTAAATTGCTGGCGCCATGGCTCCAGCAGTTCAAAGCGGCAGTGAGAGGCGAGGCCACGTGCCAGCAGGGAGGACTGAGCGTGCGCTCCTTCGCATGCGTGCCATAGGTTCGCCATCACTGCTCTTGTGCATCTGTTTCTGTTCAATTTTGATATGAATAAACATGCATTTCTCTTTCTTCCAATTTTGTACCTTGTCAATTCTTGCATTTGTGAATGTATTTACGTGTTCTCACCATATGTTGTTTACTCACCAGTGATTGTAACATGTCATATGAGGGAGGGCCTTATGATTTTAAATGTGTCTGAATGTTGGATTGCTATCAGTTATGACTAAGACATGTGTAGGGTCGAAACACATCAACTGCTCTCTGCTCTCTCGTATTTTGATGATTTTTAATGGATTGAAATAAAGTAAACCTTTTATTCATAATGGATGCTGCCTTCCTTTTCTTGGACAATTATTCTTTCCACCCGAGTTCCTTAACTACTTCGAACCACAAGGACTTCCTTCGTATAACCATATTCTAAAACCTCGAGAACCTGTTCTGCTGTTGAGTAATTTAGATCCACCAAGGCTGTGTAATGGAACAAGATTCTTGATTAAGAACCTGTTTCTACATGTAATTGAAGCAACCATTTTGACAGGATGTGCTAAAGGAGAGGATGTTTTCTTTCCCTCAATTCCATTCATTCTATCTGATTTGCCTTTTGATTTTAAATGCTTCCAGTATCCAGTTCGAATGGCATTTGCAATGTCCATTAACAAGGCTCAGGGGCATTCCTTGAAAGTAGCAGGAATTGATTTGCATTCTCCATGCTTTCCTCATGCTCAACTTTACGTGGCCTGTTCAAGAGTTGGAACAGCCAAATATCTGTTCTTTGCACCAGAAGGAAAAACCAAGAATATTGTATATCAAAAGGCTCTTGAATAAGGAGTTGCAGATAAGGTGCTTCACATTACTTGGATAATCATTTAGTTAATTTGTGTTGCATACATGTTGTGTTGAATTAATAATACATTTTCTGGCTAGTGACTTTTATTTGCAAAACAATTTTTTGTTAACCCATTCTATTTTGTTATGGCTAAGAACAGTTAGTTATTAACCCATACAACACTGGGTACTACGGCCAGTTGCTGATAACCTTAACCCCTCTAACATCCCAACCACAACAAAAAAAGTCTCAAAAATCGTGCTGATGTAAAGTAGACATGTAGTAAATGTAATTTATTAACTATTTTGAATTACATAAATCTCTGGCTTAGGGGCATAACAATTCAAAGTTTGAAAATGTTAATATTTTTAAATTTATCGCGAAGTTTCCAATATTTTCACAATTAAAAAATATCATCCTAAAATGACTACTATTGTGAAGTACAATAGGTCACGAGAAAACATTCTCAGAATCACTGGAATCCATTGAAACGTTGCAGAGTTACTATATCATAAAGTGACACTGGTGAGATTTGAAAAAAATGGCCCTGTCAGGAAAGTGAAAATAGGCTCAGAGGTGAAAGAGTTAAAGCATTACACAGTTCCCATTCAAATCAATGGGTTGCCTGTGAATGCCAGACAAGATATGCCCTCCTGAAATAGTTTTTGCAGCCAGTTTACACTATCTGGCCAAGGGGGAGAGATCTTGAACATTGCTTATTTTCTATATGATTTTTCTTTCCAAACATGACCATTCATCAGTTAGGCTAGGACCACGCTTCAGTTTGCAATCCAGATACTGGATCCAGTTCTTCATCCTGAAAACCTGATCAGGTACCTGACCCATAGACTCCAATGTTAACAATTGCTTGCCATAGTGCAATCTGTCTACTGGATCCAGTTTTTGAGAAGTCAGGTTTTAATAGGGTCTGCAACATTTTTTGGCCTTTTAACAAAGCCTGATCAGTTTTTTAAACATGGAACCTTATGGGAACCTGATCAGGTAAAAATGCCTCAAAACAGACAAGGGGAAAAACTGGATCCAGTAATGCATCCACGTATTCATATATATCCAACCTCTGTATATATATATATGGGTTAAGCGCACAATCTGGCTAGTGGCTGGAACCTTTCTCTTTTAGTCTATAGATTGTTCTTGGTCTCGGTGTCTATTAATAACACAGTGTATTGATATAACCCTTTCTCGGGAATTTTACTGAACATTTTTAAAACAATTTTAACCCCTTAAGGACCGAGTCACTTTGCAGCTTAATGACCGGACCATTTTTTGCAATTCTGACCAGTGTCCCTTTATGAGGTTATAACTCGGGAACGCTTCAACGGATTCTAGCGATTATGAGATTGTTTTTTCGTGACATATTGGGCTTCATGTTAGTATTAAATTTAGGTTGATAATTTTTGCGTTTATTTGTGAAAAAATAAAAAATTTGGCAAAAATTTTGAAAATTTAGCAATTTTCAAATTTTTTATTTTTATTCTGCTAAACCAGAGCATTATGTGACACAAAATAGTTAATAAATAACATTTCCCACATGTCTACTTCACATCAGCACAATTTTGGAAGAAAAAAAAAAATTTGGTAGGACGTTATAAGGGTTCAAAGTTCATCAGCAATTATTCATTTTTCCAGCAAAATTTACAAAACCATTTTTTTAGTGACCACATCACATTTGAAGTCCCTTTGAGGGGTGTACATGACAGAAAACGCCCAAAAGTGACACCATTCCAAAAACTGCACCCCTCAAGCTACTCAAAACTATATTCAAGAAGATTATTAACCCTTCAGGTGCTTCACAGGAACTAAAATAAAGTTGAAGGAAAAAATGGACATTTTAATTTTTGTAACAAAAATGTTCTTTTAGCCTCAATTTTTTCATTTTCACATGGGCAACAGGATAAAATGCATCCTAAAATTTGTTGGGCAATTTCTCCTGAGTACACCGATACCTCATATGTGGTCATAAACCACTGTTTGGGCGCACGGCAGGACTGAGAAGGGAAGGAGCGCAATTTGAATTTTAGAGCCAATTTTCCGTTCAAAAAGTGAAATGGCGCTCCTTCACTTCTGAGCCTTGCCGTGCGCCCAAACAGTGGTTTATGACCACATATAAGGTATCGGTGTACTCAGGAGAAATTGCCCAACAAATTTTGGGATGTATTTTATCTCTTTGCCCATGTGAAACTAAAAAAATGTAGGCAAAAAGAAATTTTTTGTGAAAAAAAAGTGTTTTTTTAATTTTTATGGATGAATTTGTGAAGCATCTGGGGTTCAAAGTGCTCACTATGCATCTAGATACCTTCCTTAGGGGGTCTAGTTTCCAAAATAGGGTCATTTGTGGGGGAGCTTCAATGTGGAGACACACGGGGACCCTCCATACGCGACATGGTGTCCGCCTAACAATTTGAATGGAAAATGAGCTCAAATTGTTAGCGGACACCATGTCGCGTTTGGATGGTCCCCGTGTGTCTCCACATTGCAGCTCCCCCACAAGTGACCCCATTTTGGAAACTAGACCCCCCCAAGGAACGTATCTAGATGCATAGTGAGCACTTTGAACCCCCATATGCTTCAGAAATTCATCCGTAAAAATGAAAAAGCACTTTTTTTTCCACTAAAAAATTATTTTTTCATTATTACGGATCAATTTGTGAAGCATCTGGGGGTTCAAAGTGCTCACTATGTACCTAAATATGTTTCTTTGGGGGGCTAGTTTCCAAAATGGGGTCACTTGTGAGGGAGCTCCAATGTGGAGACACACAGGGACCCTCCAAACGCGACATGGTGTCCGCTAACAATTTGAGCTCATTTTCCATTCAAATTGTTAGCGGACACCATGTCGCGTTTGGATGGTCCCTGTGTGTCTCCACATTGCAGCTCCCCCACAAGTGACCCCATTTTGGAAACTAGACCCCCCAAGGAACGTATCTAGATGCATAGTGAGCACTTTGAACCCCCATATGCTTCAGAAATTCATCCGTAAAAATGAAAAAGCACTTTTTTTTCCACTAAAAAATTATTTTTTCATTATTACGGATCAATTTGTGAAGCATCTGGGGTTCAAAGTGCTCACTATGTACCTAGATATGTTCCTTTGGGGGTCTAGTTTGCAAAATGGGGTCACTTGTGGGGGAGCTCCAATGTGGAGACACACAGGGACCCTCCAAACGCGACATGGTGTCCGCTAACAATTTGAGCTCATTTTCCATTCAAATTGTTAGCGGACACCATGTCGCGTTTGGAGGGTCCCCGTGTGTCTCCACATTGCAGCTCCCCCACAAGTGACCTCATTTTGGAAACTAGACCCCCCCAAGGAACGTATCTAGATGCATAGTGAGCACTTTGAACCCCCAGGTGCTTTACAAATTGATCCGTAAAAATGAATAAAAGAAACTTTTTGTGGAAAAAAAAGTGCTTTTTCATTGTTATGGATGAATTTGTGAAGCATCTTGGGGTTCAAAGTGCTCACTATGCATCTAGATACGTTCCTTAGGGGGTCTAGTTTCCAAAATGGGGTCACTTGTGGGGGAGCTCCAATGTGGAGACACACAGGGGCTCTCCATACGCAACATGGTGTCCACTAACAATTGGAATTGTTAGCGGACACCTTGTAAAATATGAAGAGCCCCTATGTGCCTAAACATTGGAGCTCCCCCACAAGTGACCCCATTTTGGAAACTAGCCCACCCAAGGAACGTATCTAGATGCATAGTGAGCACTTTGAACCCCCAGGTGCTTTACAAATTGATCCGTAAAAATGAAAAAAGAAACTTTTTGTGGAAAAAAAGTGCTTTTTCATTTTTATGGATGAATTTGTGAAGCATCTGGGGGTTCAAAGTGCTCACTATGCATCTAGATACGTTCCTTCGGCGGTCTAGTTTCCAAAATGGGGTCACTTGTGGGGGAGCTCCAATGTTCAGGCACACAGTTAGGGTCTCTCCATACCCGACATGGTTTCCGCTAACAATTGGAGCTAATTTTCTATTGAAATTGTTAGCGGACACCATGTTGCATACGGAGAACCCGTGTGCCACCAGCACAAGGGCAACTGGTAGAGTTGGGGTACAGCACCAGAAAATGCCGCCTCTAATGAATGCGCTATTTTCTTGGGTGGCTGTGGGTTGAAATTTGCAGCGCGGGGGACCCACAACATTTGGGTCTCTCCACGCTGAGGATTCCAGTCAGCCAGCTACCAAGTTGTACATGGCTGGCTACAAAAAATACAGCGAAGCCCATTTTTTTTTATTTCTAGAACTAATTCTAGAAAAAAAAAAATGACGTAGGGCTCCGCCATATTTTTGGTCCAGCCAGGTACAACTTGGCAGCTACAGACTGCCAGCAACCCCCAGCTGCCTCGTTGTACCTGGCTGCAACCAAAAATACAGCAAAGCACATTTTTTTTTATTTCTAGAACTAATTCTAGAAAAAAAAAATGGCGTAGGGCTCCGCCATATTTTTGGTCCAGCCAGGTACAACTTGGCAGCTACAGACTGCCAGCAACCCCCAGCTGCCTTGTTGTACCTGGCTGCAACCAAAACTACAGCGAAGCCCATTTTTTTTTATTTCTAGAACTAATTCTAGAAAAAAAAAATGACGTAGGGCTCCGCCATATTTTTGGTCCAGCCAGGTACAACTTGGCAGCTACAGACTGCCAGCAACCCCCAGCTGCCTCGTTGTACCTGGCTGCAACCAAAAATACAGCAAAGCACATTTTTTTTTTATTTCTAGAACTAATTCTAGAAAAAAAAAATGGCGTAGGGCTCCGCCATATTTTTGGTCCAGCCAGGTACAACTTGGCAGCTACAGACTGCCAGCAACCCCCAGCTGCCTTGTTGTACCTGGCTGCAACCAAAAATACAGCGAAGCCCATTTTTTTTTATTTCTAGAACTAATTCTAGAAAAAAAAAATGACGTAGGGCTCCGCCATATTTTTGGTCCAGCCAGGTACAACTTGGCAGCTACAGACTGCCAGCAACCCCCAGCTGCCTCGTTGTACCTGGCTGCAACCAAAAATACAGCAAAGCACATTTTTTTTTATTTCTAGAACTAATTCTAGGAAAAAAAAATGGCGTAGGGCTCCGCCATATTTTTGGTCCACCCAGGTACAACTTGGCAGCTACAGACTGCCAGCAACCCCCAGCTGCCTTGTTGTACCTGGCTGCAACCAAAAATACAGCGAAGCTCATTTTTTTTATTTCTAGAACTAATTCTAGAAAAAAAAATGACGTAGGGCTCAGCCATATTTTTGGCCCAGCCAGGTACAACTAGGCAGCTGGGGGCTGGAATCCTCAGCATAGAGAGGCCCAAGCGTTCTCGGCCCCCCATGCTGCGAATTGCAGCCCGCAGCCGCCCAAGAAAATGGCGCATTCATTGAAGCGCCATTTTCTGGCGCTGTTCCCATGCTCTTCCAGTTGCCCTGGTGCCGGTGGCAAACTGGGTAATAAAGGGGTTAATGCCAGCTTTTAATTGGCAGCTGGCACTAAGCCCGAGATTCATAATATTGGGCCAATGTTAGACCCGCCATTAGGAATCTCTGATAATTAGTCAATAAATACACACAGAGAAAAATATTTTTATTAGAAAAAAAACACAAACAAATTTCGGACTCCATCTTTATTATAAAAAGATCCGACGTAGTCCACAACGAAGGTCCCACGACGCTCGATCGTTTCCGACGGGATCCCCATGCAGGGGGATGGGGGATCAGGGATCCCCATGCAGGGGATCAGGGATCCCCATGCAGGGGGATGGGGGATCAGGGATCCCCCTGCAGGGGGATGGGAGATCAGGGATCCCCATGCAGGGGGATGAGGGATCCCCATGCAGGGGGATGGGGGATCAGGGATCCCCATGCAGGGGGATCAGGGATCCCCATGCAGGGGGATGGGGGATC
This sequence comes from Allobates femoralis, assembly GCA_033576535.1. Classification (NCBI taxonomy): domain Eukaryota; kingdom Metazoa; phylum Chordata; class Amphibia; order Anura; family Aromobatidae; genus Allobates; species Allobates femoralis. Next base: position 419,043,518 of record JARQOC010000002.1, read on the forward strand.
AGGGATCCCCATGCAGGGGGATCAGGGATCCCCATGCAGGGGGATGGGAGATCAGGGATCCCCATGCAGGGGGATCAGGGATCCTCCTGCAGGGGGATGGGGGATCAGGGATCCCCATGCAGGGGGATCAGGGATCCTCCTGCAGGGGGATGGGAGATCAGGGATCCCCATGCAGGGGGATCAGGGATCCTCCTGCAGGGGGATGGGGGATCAGGGATCCCCATGCACGGGGATGGGGGAGGTCTTACCAGACGTCGGGCGGCGGTGAGAGGAAGCCGGAGGACGCAGGCAGGAGGACGCAAGCGGGAGGCGGCGGCGGCAGGAGGAGGTGAGTACCGGCGGTGGCGGGGGGCCGGGGACAGCTTTGCCCAGAATCAGCAGGGGACGGGGGATAGCGGGGAGGGCCCAGAAAAAGAAGGGGACAAGGCACAAGGGGATAGCGGGGGGGGCCCAGAAACAGCAGGGGAATGAGCTTCAGATGACACAGCGGGGGACAGGGGGATGAGCCGGGGGGGGGGCAGACACAGCGGGGACAGGGGTATGAGCGGGGGGGCAGACACAGTTGGGGGACAGGGGGGGCAGACACAGCAGGGGACAGGGGATGAGCGGGGGGCAGGCACAGCGGGGGACAGGGGGATGAGCAGGGGGGGCAGACACAGTGGGGGCCAGGGGGATGAGGGGGGGGGTGATGAGCATCAGAGGGCACAAGCAGGGAATGTGTGCAGGAGCTGGGCACAGCTGACAGCCCGGCTCCTGCAGAGATCATGCTGGGAAGTGCTGACATTCAGCACTTTCCTGCGCGATCTTGATGTGATCGGTCGGTCAGATTGACTGACCGATCACATCGCTCTGAGTTTTGGGGACCCCTAAAAAGGGTCCCCACACCTCTGCCCCTGACCCTCAGCTGTCACTGACAGCTTTTAGAATTGAACTGTCACTGTTCGTTTAGAAGCAGTGACAGTTCAAAGCCATGACGAGTATACTCGTCATGATGCGGGAACTGACAGCTTTTCATGACGAGTATACTCGTCATTAGTCGTTAAGAGGTTAAAATTTTAAAACAATTAATCACATCTAAAATCATAGCATGCAAAAACAATAATTTTTATAAAGGTTTTTTAAAAAATAGATTTTTTGGGTTATGAGGGACCTTCTGGTGCTTCCTCTTGTTGTTCCTCTCTGTATGCCTGTAATATAAATATAAGTGTATTACTGTTGTACCCCTTGATTTTTTAGCTTTCTGTATATGTTAATTCATTTACCTTTGTTATATTGCTGGGGTTCTTTCCTTTTGTAATGATCGTCTTGCTTTGTTGCTCAAGTGTCAACCTGCAATTATTCAGTTTGTAATTTACTTTGCTTTTTACCAGGATTTGGAAGTATTCCTCTTTGTTCTCACCTGTATGGTATAACTGTCTTTTTTGCCTTGGTGCGGTCAGTGTTGTCCTTATTTCTTTCTGCAATCACAATATTGCCTTATCATTCATGTTATTTCTCTGCTGCAGTGGTCATTGTTTGACTTTTCTATACCTTTGTGTTGGATGTCATTCAATGTGGTCTCTCCTCCTCTCAGTTTCTATCTCTCCTCTCTGAAATGTACAATATATCTTTCAGTCACTGCTGCTGCTGACAGCTTAATTCTTCACCTGTTTAGGCACTTACTTGTTGCCTTCTAATTGGACTCTCCTCTATTTGGTGTTCGGTCTCTCTCCTCGCTGTGGAGGTAGATCTGGGCGCGTGATCAAGACGCCGCAGATCTCCTCTTCTGTCAGGTGGCTTTGTGGCTGGGGTGCGCTTTCCCAATCAGCTGAAGTTCTGTCACTGTGTCTGTGCAGTCAAGCAGCAGAGCGGAGCTATGCGTGCAGGGTGCTGTGCAATTTCTGATAGTAGCATCTAGACCAACATGTTTCAGAGGTCACGGCCTCCTTTCTCAAGGTTGTGGACTGCTACTAGAAGATTCCTTCTTATGGGGTGTCGTCTCTCCCTATTGGCTATGCAATTAAGGAATGCCCTCCCCTTTGTTTACATTTTCTCTTGCTCACACAGTTGTGGACTGCTACTGGAAGATTCCTTCATATGGGGTGTCGTCTCTTCCTATTGGCTATGCAATTAAGGATTGCCATCCCCTTTCTTTACATTTTACAAAAAAAAAACCTTTCAATCTGTGCTTTTCTCTATAGCTTGTATAAAGATTTTTTTTGAAGCTTTAATTCCCTCAATTACTGTTATTCTATATATTTGGGAGGTAACAGATATGATCTGTTTTGTGATGGGTTCTATTATTTTCTCATACATTTGCCTTTTATTAATGTATATGGTGTCTCATACAATGCGGTTATGATTTATTATTCTCCCATGTTTGGATTTCTGTTGTACCATAAAATTAAATACCGTATATACTCGAATATAAGCCGACCCGAGTATAAGCCGAGTCTCCTAATTTTACCCTCCAAAACTAGGGAAACTTATTGACTTGAGTATAAGCCTAGGGTGAGAAATGCAGCAGACCCCAATCCTGTTATATAGCCCCCCATCACTGGTATATCTGGTATATAGCCCCCCATCCTGGTATATAACACCCCCATCACTGGTATACAGGCCCCACATCAGTGGTATACATGCCCCTCATCAGTGGTATACAGGCCCCTCATCAGTGGTATACAGGCCCCTCAGCAGTGGTATACAGGCCCCCAGCAGTGGTATACAGGCCCCCAGCAGTGGTATATAGGCTCCCAGCAGTGGTATACAGGCCCCCAGCAGTGGTATACAGGCCCCCCAGCAGTGGTATACAGGCCCCCTCCTTAGTATCTGGCTCCCAGGCTGCGGCACCTGTTAAAATAACAAACATTACCTTTCCGGCGACTTCTTGCTGGTCTCCCTGCTTCTTCCTGCTTGTGCCGGCTTCTATTACTGTGACCGATGCAGCAGCGATGATGTCATTGCTGTTGTGCCGGTCACATGACACCAGCACAAGCAGGAAGAAGCAGGGAGACCGGAGGAGAGGCGGTGCCATCAAGGAGTCGCCGGAAAGGTAATGTACACAATGTCTGTTATTTTAATGTGTGCTGCAGCCTGGGGGCCAGATACTAAGGAGGGGGCCTGTATATCACTGATGGGGGCCATTGTAGTGCAATATGCACCGCTCCCCCTGCCGCTGATGGACAGGGGGATGCAGTGCATATTCATTACACTAATGAACGAGACCATGTGACCTCCCACGGTCACTGCGGCCCCCTCCTGTCTCCTCCAGCCCCTCGTCACAGCCCCTTCCCAAGCAAATACCGAGTGACTCGAGTATAAGCCGAGGGGGGCATTTTTCAGCACAAAAATTGTGCTGAAAAACTTGGCTTATATTCGAGTACCGTATATACTCGAGTATAAGCTGAGTTTTTCAGCACAAAAATTGTGCTGAAAAGTGCCCCTCTCAGCTTATACTCGAGTCAGTGACGGCTCAGTGTGGGGGGCGGCGTCCGGGGGCTGGAGGAGGTGGGGGAGGCTGCAATAGGAGCGGTCGGTCACGTGTGGCCGCTATATTAGTGCAATGCAATATGCTCTGCATCCCCCTGTCCATCAGCGTCAGGGGGAGCGGTGCATATTACATTGCACTGTCAGCGCTCCCCCCCAGTGGTATATACAGGCGCCCCCCCAGTGGTATATACAGGCCCCCCCTTGCTGCCGACCACCTGTAAAAGAATAGCGCATTCATACTTATCCTCCTCGCTATCACCGCGGCCCTCCGGTCTCCTTCCTGCTTGTACCCGGCGTGCGCAGCTGCAATGACGTCATTGCTTCTGCACCGTCACATGATGCCGGGTAAAAGCAGGAAGAAGACTGGAGGACGCTCGGTGACAGCGAGGAGGATAGGTATGAATGCGCTATTCTTTTACAGGTGTGCAGCTGCAAGGGGGGCCTGTATATACCACTGGGGGGGTGCCTGTATATTCCACTGGGGGGCCTGTATATACCACTGAAGGGGACCTGTATATACTGTACCACTGGGGGGGCATGTATATACCACTGAAGGGGGCCTGTATATACCACTGGGGGGGCATGTATATACCACTGGGGGGCCTGTATATACAACTGAAGGGGGCCTGTATATACCATACCACTGGGGGGGCCTGTATATACCATACCACTGGGGGGGCCTGTATATACCACTGAAGGGGGCCTGTATATACCACTGAGGGGGGCTGTAACCTCTGATAGGGGAGGCTGTATATACCACTGGGGAGGCCTGTATATACCACTGAAGGGGGCCTGTATATACCACTGGGGGGGCCTGTATATACCACTGAAGGGGGCCTGTATATACCATACCACTGGGGGGGCATGTATATACCACTGAAGGGGGCCTGTATATACCACTAATGGGGGCCTGTATATACCACTGAGGGGGGCTGTAACCTCTGATGGGGGGGCCTGTATATACCACTGAGGTGGGCCTGTATATACCACTAATGGCGGGCCTGTATATACCACTGATGGGAGGCCTGTATATACCACTGATGGGTGCTGTAACCTCTGATGGGGGGCCTGTATATACCACTGGTGGGGGGCCTGTATATACCACTGATGGGGGCCTGTATATACCACTGATGGGAGCCTGTATATACCACTGATGGGGGCTGCAACCTCTGATGGGGGGCCTGTATATATCACTGATGGGGGGCCTGTATATACAACTGAGGGGGGCCTGTATATACCACTAATGGCGGGCCTGTATATACCACTGAGGGGGGGCCTGTATATACCACTGATGGGGGGCTGTATTCCACTGATGGGGGCTGTAACCTCTGATGGGGGGCCTGTATATACCACTAATGGCTGGCCTGTATATACCACTGAGGGGGGCCTGTATATACCACTTATGGGGGGCTGTATTCCACTGATGGGGGTTATAACCTCTGATGGGGGGAACTGTATACCAGTGATGGAGGTCCTATATACCAGTGATGGGGGATTATATACCAGTAATGGGGGGCCATTTATCATGATGAGAGGGGCTGTATACTGTGATGAGAGTCTGCTTCATTTTCCCCCCAGGCTTATACTCGAGTCAATAAGTTTCCCTAGTTTTGGAGGGTAAAATTAGGGGCCTCGGCTTATACTCGGGTCGGCTTATGCTCAAGTATATACGCTATATACGGTAATTAATTCTGGTTTTTGCATGCTATGATTTTAGATCTGATTAATTGCTTTAAAATTTTTTAATTGTTATAAAAAAGTTCAATAAAATTCCAGAGAAAGGGTTATATCAATACACTGTGTTATTAATACACACCGAGACCAAGAACAATCTATAGACTAAAAGAGAAAGGTTCCAGCCACCACCCAGATTGTGCGATTAACCCATATATATATATATATACAGAGGTTGGATTTATATGAATACGTTTTAACAAGTAAAGGGTATACAGACACACGGTATCACCCGGGGCAGACAGCTGCCAACCATAACAAGACAGCTCCAGTGTTTAAGGTGTAGATACACAAATATCAACAGTAATGCATCCAATTACTGGATGCAGCCTCCCAAGTGTGGCCCTAGCCTTAGCCTTATACTGAATTAAGCTAGGGTTTTTATGAAAAAATATTGTACTAAAATAATTCAGTGCTAAAATTAAGTGCTCAGTTTCTTCCTTTCCACCTATAGCACATACTGTACCATAGTGCTGACATAGAAGTGCAAATTATAACCCAATGCAAGTTATGATTGTTGTCAGAGGATGAGAGTACCGCCATATAGAGTCATTGTAGATGTCATTGAGTACGAGGCTGCCAGAGTATGGCAAGAACATATACATATCACTCATTCAGTCTTTTTATTCAGTCTACTTTTTTTATAATTCCAAAAAATAAAAAAAAGCATAAAATAGCATGTCCATGATCATTACATTCTAGTTACTTAACATCCATTTAGATCCAATATTCTCTCCGCACATGCGACGAGACTTAATGCATGCTATTTCTGCACATGGGACAACGACTGAAATCCAGTTTAATTAGAGGCAAAGTTAATCTCTGGTAAATTAAAAGATAAGCATAAAAGCTTTAGTCATTTGGGAATCTCCCTTTGTGGCTTCTGGTTCAAGGTACAAAGCAAAAGGCAGGATCCAAGTTATTGCCAGGAATATTATCTGGTTTAGAGCACAAATTTTATTTAGATGAGGATAGATCCTAGCGGGAATAAGCAACGTTCACTTAACTGAATGCAAAATCGCCCATCAACACATAAGATATTTGCTGCTTTGTTACACGGAGGTTTGGAAAGATCCAATGGTGATTCCTATGACACGTCATATATCTCACAAAGCTTTTATTTTTTAACCCTCCGTGTATGTATTTATGATGGGTGTATGAGTCCTTATGTGACTACTATTCGGAGGAACTTCTGTTCCTTTTTAGACCACATTCAATGCTTTTCTTTTCGTAGAGATTGATGACCCAGTGATAATAACCAAAGTGATTTCTTAAAGCATGTCCAGACTGCATCCCTCGGGGAATCCAAGCCAGCAGCAGCTTTGAATATGCAATATCCTTTTGTAGATGATAACATATGCCGGTTATGCTAAATGTGTATGATGACTCAGAATGAGTTCCCCATATATTGCATGCAGAAATGGGAAGGGGATTTGATGAATTCTATTTGTAGAATGTCTATTCCTCTTAAATAAACCCACATTAATGGAAAGATAAAAAGAACCAATCATAAAAGCTCCTGTGCAGTCACCAGTCATAGACAAAAGAAAGCTTTTTACCATGTAGTGATATATTAGGCATTTAATATATAGTCTTATCTACAGGCAGGCGTAAAGCACATTAATGGTCGATAGTCAATGTTCTTATGAACAAAATCAGCCTAATATTGCATCACATCTTTGTTATTCAAGGTTATGAAAATAGGAATTTGATTAAGTAGAAAGCACTTTTCAACATTTTTATAGCACAATGTAGATGTTCAAAGTTAGAGAACAGGGTGACATTCTTATATCAATGCTTTATTATGTTTTTTTGGGGGGAGGAATTGCCCTTTGTCCACAAAGAGAGACTACAATATGAATGATGGAATATAAATTTATTTTGATGTTCCTACATGTAAGAAAGCTTTCTTCTACTGCATTATTTTTCTGCAAGTATCCACTCCAAGGGCACAATAAAAATCTGCTCTTATTATTGCGATTTTGCTGCTTTTGTTTCATGCATTTTTGGTGCACATTTGAAGAATCTATTATTTTACCCATTTTTAGCTCAGAAATACTAGGATTCAGCACTTAAAAACACAATGGCCCTTTTTTCAGGTCCTCCTTAGAAGCCTGTCAAGAAAAAGAAATAGTTCAACAGTCTTTAAACTGCTCAGATAAGAGAGTCACATTTTTGCACAAAAGTCGCTACGGATAAAAGCAGGAATGAACGTAGGAACATGACCCCTTAGTTGCCTATTTGTAGAGAATACGAACCAATGGTAGTTGAAAGTGTCGGACTTTAAAGGACATCAAAATCTGGAAGGCATTAAAGTTGTTGTTTATTTGTCAACGCGTTTCAAGGCTCTCAGGCCCCTTCCTCAGGACAATCTAGCATTACATATACTTGCCATCATACAGATATATATAGTGTATCATCTTAGATGAACGCTCAGTTTGAAATGGAAAAGCCTGCAAAATGGGACAGAAACAGCCCGTATGTACACATTACATTCCATGCAAACGTGAGAATTGGCAAATTTTACTCCCGGTCTTTTAGTTTGGTTTTGATCTCCTTTTTTGTAGAGAAACAATTCTAGGAATATTTATTAGATGTGTCACAATGGCAATACAAACTACATGACAAACAAACCTTACTTAAAATACAACAATTTTTACGCAAATAATTGCTACACCTCAACATGCCCATCATACAGAGCTAGATAAGATCCTAAAATAGAGAAATTGTGCTAAAAATACAAGAAAGTCCACATTATACGTCATACTGAAAACAAAAGATGGCTATTTTTAATGGGTAATGTGATATAAAGCCGACGTGAGAGAAGTGCCTGAAGCCACATATATTGTCATTAGTGAATATCATGTGGCCCTGACATGCAGCTATGCGCTATAGAGACAGACAATGGGACAATGGTGTATTTAATTATCTCTCTCTTTGACTGACAGGCATTCCAGCTTCCAAGTATTGTCTGGGCATCAGTTGTGAATCCTTACTGGGCTCCAGCTACATTTACACCATCTGGAGATATTTCACAGTGAGCTGCATTAACAGGCTATTCATTGGCTGGTCAATAAAGCTGGACACATCCTCATTTGGAGCGGAATGAAGAATACATACAAATATTTGGAAGTGGTGTTTGCACATTTGTTTTATTCGTATTTGACACTGAGAACCATCGGGAATTCATTAATTGATCCCTGATGCAGTGTAAAGAATTTGTAAAACCATGGAATTCTGTAGAAATAACTATCAAGGCAACAAGGAGTTATACTTGTTTTCTGTCATCTGAAAGGATGTTCAAGTTAAAGTTTCCAATTCTTACAAACTGCAAAATGTAAAATGTAAACAAAATATCTATTTTACCAGTTATTATAGTTTCCTGCTCAGGCCTTGTTCACACATACCAATCTGTTTTTTAATCCCTTAGCGAAACAGATCAATTTTTCTAAGGGTGCCAATAGTGTCCCCTGAGGTTCTGAATGTTTTTTGGAACTTTTGGGACTTAGTCATTTTTTCACCAAAAACGCATGCGTTAACACATGGTGCCTATATGTGCCCTGCAAAAACGCATGTGTTTCCCATAGGGCCCCATGTTAAAAAAGACGATGAATGCAGTGTTTCTTGGGATGCTGAACAAAAACGCATATGTTGTTAAAAAACGCATTGACATTTAAGTGCACCATGCGTTAACGCTAGTGATGAGCGAGTACTAAAATGCTCGGGTGCTCGAAGCTCGGGCCGAGCATCCCAAGATACTCGTGTACTCGGCCCGAGCACCGAGCCCAATGTTATCCTATGGGAGACCCAAGTATTTTTATGAAATGACTGCCGGCAGCATGTAGAAACCCTAAAAATGTCACAAAAGTCTCAGAAGAGTGCTCAAATGACATGGCAACAGTATGGGGAAGAACCCTGGAAGCATTTCTCACTCAAAAGTCACAGCTGTGAACCATGTTGTCCGAGTTTCACGCCAATTTTACGGAGTCACCAGAAAACCTTCCAAAATGACACCAAAATGAATATTCAGGATGGAAATTTTAAGGGCACATACCGAATAGTGAGATACAGCTGGTATATGTTACTTTTTGTGATTACATGAAAGATTTTACGTGAAAACATTGTGCGGCACTCCGATGACCCTGAGAAGAGACGTACATGAAGCCCTGTCTTGACATAATGTGCCCATTTTGAGGAAATGGGTCTATTGTAGTATTTTCATTTGCCAGGGCAGTCCATAATTGGGAGGTTCACCAATGCCCCTATATAGAGACGTGCATGAGGGCCTGTAAACCTGAAGTGCCCATTGTAAGGAAGTGGGTGTATTGTAGTATAGCCCTTTGGCAGGGCAGCCAAAAATTGGGAGGTTCAACAATGACCCATGCATACAGACATGCATGAGGGCCTGTAAACCTGAAGTGGGTGTATTGTAGTATAGCCCTTTAGCAGGACAGCCAAAAATTGGGAGGCTCCACATTGTCCCAGGATAGAGACGTGCAGGAGGGCCTGTAAACCTGAAGTGGGTGTATTGTAGTATAGCCCTTTGGCAGGGCAGCCAAAAATTGGGAGGTTCAACAATGACCCATGCATACAGACATGCATGAGGGCCTGTAAACCTGAAGTGGGTGAATTGTAGTATAGCCCTTTGGCAGGACAGCGAAAAATTGGGAGGCTTTACATTGTCCCTGGATAGAGACGTGCAGGAGGGCTTGTAAACCTGAAGTGGGTGTATTGTAGTATAGCCCTTTGGCAGGGCAGCCAAAACTTGGAATGTTTAACAATGAACCATGCATACAGACATGCATGAGGGCCTATAAACCTGAAGTAGGTGTATTATAGTATAGCCATTTGGCAGGGCAGCCAAAAATTGGGATGCTCCACATTGTCCCTGGATAGAGACGTGCATGAGGGCCTCAAAACATTTTTCCCATTGAAAAGGAGCGGGTCTCCTGTCGTTGTAATGCCCATTCTAAAAGAATGGGATAAAAAATTTACCACTGGGGGTATACCTGAAACAACAGCCTAACTATTGTAACGGTCATCATGGTTGCACATGAGGAGAAGGAGGAGCAGTCCAGCGATTAGCCAAAGTCCAGACAGAAGTGTGTACCCATGGGTGAGTGGAGGTACATGGCAAATTCCCATAACAAAATTTAAATTCCGCTGTCATTTGTTGGTGGTGTGGTGAAGTCTTGCCCAATCCAACCCTTGTTCATCTTGATCAGAGTCAGCCTGTCAGCATTTTCAGTTGACAGGCGGGTGCGTTTATCAGTAATGATTCCACCTGCGGCACTGAAAACACGCTCTGACAAAACGCTAGCGGCAAGGCAGGCCAGGACTTCCAAGGCGTACAGAGCCAATTCATGCCACGTGTCCAGCTTGGAGACCCAATAATTGTAAGGCACAGAGGAATGTCGCAGTACAGTTGTTCGATCTGCAAGGTACTCCTTCAGCATCTGGCCAAACTTAGCATTTCTTGTGGCACTACCCCGCACCTCAGGGGCTGTGGTAAGTGAGGGGCTGAGAAAACTGTCCCACATCGTAAAGACTGTTCCCCTACCTCTGGCGGATTGGACTTGTGCCCCTCTCGGCCGTACGCCTTGGTTGTCCACCGATTCCTGACCTATGCCGCTAGCGTTTTGTGAGGGGAATGCTTTGCCTACTTCCGTGACTATGGCCTTCTGGAACTGCTGCATTTTGACTGACCTCTCCGCCTCAGGAATGAGAGACATAAAGTACTCCTTGTAGCATGGGTCTAAGAGTGTTGCCAACTACTGATTGTCGGCCAAGATGTTCTGAACGCGAGGGTCACGAGCCAGGCAGCTTACCATAAAGCCAGCCATGTGCGCCAGACTCTTAACAGCCATCACTTCAGTATCCTGACCAACACGATGACTGAACATGCTGTCCTCCTCCTCCTCATCTCCCCTGTCCTCTGGCCAGCCACGCTGAAGCGAGGGTATGACTGGTGTGCATGTCATATCCTCAATTTGGCCAGAGAGTTGCTCCATGTCTTCATCCTCCTCCTCCTCCTCATCATAGTCCTCCACTGCACGTTGTGATGAGATGAGGCTGGGCTGTGTGTTATCACCCACACCCACTCCTGTTTCTCGCTCCAAGTCATTGCGCTCCGCCTGCAAAGCATCCTCTTTGTTTTTCAGCAGAGACCGTTTTAGAAGGCAGAGTAGCGGTATGGTGACGCTAATAATGGCGTCATCGCCGCTCACCATCTTGGTGGAGTCCTCAAAGTTTTGGAGGACGGTACATAGGTCGGACATCCATCTCCACTCCTCAGGTGTTATGTGTGGAGTTTGACTCATTTCCCGACAGCTTAGGTGATGCAGGTAGTCAACAACTGCCCTCTTCTGCTCACATATCCTGACCAACATGTGCAGAGTTGAATTCCAACGCGTGGGTACATCACACACCAGTCTGTGGGCCTGAAGATGCAAACGGCGCTGAAAGCCGGCAAGGCCGGCTGAAGCAGCAGGTGACTTGCGAAAATGTGCAGAAAGGCGGCGAAATTTTACCAGCAGATCAGACAGCTCTGGGTATGACTTTAGAAACCGCTGAACCACCAGGTTGAGCACATGGGCCACGCATGGAACATGCGTCAGCTGGCCTTGCCTCAAAGCTGCCACCAGCTTTCGGCCATTGTCACACACGACCTTTCCTGGCTTTAGGTTCAGAGGTGTGAGCCAGTGATCTGCCTGCTGTTTCAGAGCTGTCCACACCTCTTCTGCATTGTGGGGTTTGTCACCTATGCAAATTAGTTTCAGCACAGCCTGTTGCCGCTTCGCAGAGGCAGTGCTGCAGCGCTTCCAGCTTGGGACTGGTGTGGAGGGTAAAGTGGATGAGGATGCGCAGGAGGAGGAGGAGGAGGCTGAGGAGCATGACATTCCGGAGCTGTAGAGTGTGGGTGAAACCCTCACTGAGGTAGGGCCTGCAATCCTTGGTGTGGGAAGGACGTGTTCCGTCCCTCGCTCAGACTGGGTCCCAGCTTCCACAATATTAACCCAGTGTGCCATCAAGGAGATGTAGCGGCCTTGCCCACAAGCACTTGTCCACATGTCTGTGGTTAGGTGGACTTTGGCTGAAACAGCGTTCTTCAGGGCACGTGTGATGCTTTGTGACACGTGGTTATGCAATGCGGGGATGGCACATCTGGAGAAATAGTGGCGGCTGGGGACCGAGTAACGTGGGACAGCAGCCACCATCAGGTCGCGGAATGCTTCCATCTCCACCAGCCGGAAAGGTAACATTTCTAGCGCAAGCAGTCGCGAAATGTGATAATTTAGGACTGTGGCATGTGGGACGTTGGCAGCGTATTTGCGCCTGCGTTCAAAGGTTTGCTGAATGGATAATTGAACGCTGCGCTGGGACAAGGACGTGCTTGATGGTGGTGTTATTTGTGCATGGGCAACGTCAGGTGCAGGGCCGGAGGCTTGTTCGCGGCCAGCATGGACAGGGGATTGGCTCGCACGCACAACACGCGAAGACGTAGCATTGACATCAGCAAGCACCGCTCCTCGACTCTGTTGTACTTCCCACAAAGTCGGGTGTTTGGCTGACATGTGCCTGATCATGCTGGTGGTGGTCAGGTTGCTAATTTTCGTACCCTGCTGATGCTGGCATGGCAGGTGTTGCAAATGGCCTTTTTAGAGTCATCTGGAGCCAACTTAAAAAACTGCCAGACTCGGGAAGACCTAACATTTGCACAGGCGTCGTGTTGTTGTTCCGGGGAACGGTTGCCTGCCTTCTGCCTGCGGACACGACCCTGCTTCTTACTGCCTGTTGGGATGCTACGCCTCCCTCACCCTGTGCACTGCTGTCCTCGCTCTGCATATCCTCCTGCCAGGTTGGGTCAGCTACTGGATCATCCACCACGTCGTCTTCCTCTTCCGCAGTCCTCTCGATTCGCAGCCTATCCTCCCCTGACTTCCTGGCAATGTGTCTCATTATCGTTCACCCCTGTTGAGACACGTGCCAATGTTCCTTCGTGAGAACGTGGCTGCTCAAATATTTGGGCATCTGTACATTCCATCTCATCACCCACTTCAACAGGAGCTGGCGAGAAGCCAGATTCTGCGAAGGATACGTGAACAGCTCTTCCGAGTGTCCTAGTGTGGGAATCGTAATGTACCGTGGACGTGTACTCGGCTAGGGTGGTAGGAAGGAGGATCAGGTGGGAAATGTGCGGTGCAGTATCATGGCTAACTGACACTTGACCGTGTGGAAGACAGGTGTTTGGGGAGGTGCCAATCTGACTTTAAGCATTATCCGTATCCAAGTAACAACCTGTGACACTGGTCTTGGTTCAAGAGCGGTTGTACTGCTGCTGGCCCCAAGATTTGGGACAGACGTGCGAGCGAGTAGTTGTGCACTTTTTTGTTGCGAAATTAGTGCTTGCACACGACCTTGGCTCTGACTGTCCACCATACACGTCCACTTCTTGTCCCTTGCCAACGCCCTTGCGCATTTTCCATGTATACAGCTACAACAGTCTGGTGACTATTCTGGTGACAGAAAAGCTGGATATTAGAGCCTGCCTGTATACAGCTAGTCAAGTACTAAAAGTCTGGTGACTGTTCTGGTCACAGAAAGCTGGATATTAGACCCTGCCTGTATAGAGCTAGTCAAGTACTACAGTCTGGTGACTGTTCTGGTCACAGAAAAGCTGGATATTAGAGCCTGCTGTATACAGCTAGTCAAGTACTACAGTCTGGTGACTGTTCTGGTCACAGAAAAGCTGGATATTAGACCTGTCTGTATAGAGCTAGTCAAGTACTAAAGTCTGGTGACTGTTCTGGTCACAGGAAAGCTGGATATTAGAGCCTGCCTGTATAGAGCTAGTCAAGTACTACAGTCTGGTGACTGTTCTGGTCACAGGAAAGCTGGATATTAGACCCTGACTGTATAGAGCTAGTCAAGTACTACAGTCTGGTGACTGTTCTGGTCACAGGAAAGCTGGATATTAGAGTCTGCCTGTATAGAGCTAGTCAAGTACAACAGTCTGGTGACTGTTCTGGTCACAGGAAAGCTGGATATTAGAGCCTGCCTGTATAGAGCTAGTCAAGTACTACAGTCTGGTGACTGTTCTGGTGACAGGAAAGCTGAATATTAGACCCTGCCTGTAAAGAGCTTGTCAAGTACTACAGTCTGGTGACTGTTCTGGTCACAGGAAAGCTGAATATAAGAGCCTGCTTATAGAGCTAGTCAAGGTACTACAGTCTGGTGACTGTTCTGGTCACAGGAAAGCTGGATATTAGACCCTGCCTGTATAGAGCTAGTCAAGGACAACAGTCTGGTGACTGTTCTGGTCACAGGAAAGCTGAATATTAGACCCTGCCTGTATAGAGCTAGTCAAGGACTACAGTCTGGTGACTGTTCTGGTCACAGGAAAGCTGATATTAGAGACTGCCTGTATAGAGCTAGTCAAGTACAACAGTCTGGTGACTGTTCTGGTCACAGGAAAGCTGGATATTAGACCCAGCCTGTATAGAGCTAGTCAAGTACTACAGTCTGGTGACTGTTCTGGTGACAGGAAAGCTGAATATTAGACCTGCCTGTAAAGAGCTTGTCAAGTACATACAGTCTGGTGACTGTTCTGGTCACAGGAAAGCTGATATTAGAGCCCTGCTGTATAGAGCTAGTCAAGGACTACAGTCTGGTGACTGTTCTGGTCACAGGAAAGCTGGATATTAGACCCTGCCTGTATAGAGCTAGTCAAGTACTACAGTCTGGTGACTGTTCTGGTCACAGGAAAGCTGGATATTAGAGCCTGCTTGTATAGGCTAGTCAAGTACAACAGTCTGGTGACTGTTCTGGTCACAGGAAAGCTGGATATTAGACCCTGTCTGTATAAGCTAGTCAAGTACTACAGTCTGGTGACTGTTCTGGTCACAGGAAAGCTGGATATTAGACCTGCCTGTATAGAGCTAGTCAAGTACTACAGTCTGGTGACTGTTCTGGTCACAGGAAAGCTGGATATTAAGCCTGCCTGTATAGAGCTAGTCAAGTACTACAGTCTGGTGACTGTTCTGGTCACAGGAAAGCTGGATATTAGAGCCTGCCTGTATAGAGCTAGTCAAGTACTACAGTCTGATGACTGTTCTGGTCACAGGAAAGCTGGATATTAGAGCCTGCCTGTATAGAGCTAGTCAAGTACAAAAGTCTGGTGACTGTTCTGGTCACAGGAAAGCTGGATATTCACCCTGCCTGTATAGAGCTAGTCAAGTACTACAGTCTGGTGACTGTTCTGGTCACAGGAAAGCTGGATATGAGACCCTGCCTGTATAGAGCTAGTCAAGTACTACAGTCTGGTGACTGTTCTGGTCACAGGAAAGCTGGATATTAGAGCCTGCCTGTATAGAGCTAGTCAAGTACTACAGTCTGGTGACTGTTCTGGTCACAGGAAAGCTAGATATTGGAGCCTGCCTGTATAGAGCTAGTCAAGTACAACAGTCTGGTGACTGTTCTGGTCACAGGAAAGCTGGATATTAGACCCTGTCTGTATAGAGCTAGTCAAGTACTACAGTCTGGTGACTGTTCTGGTCACAGGAAAGCTGATATTAGAGCCTGCCTGTATAGAGCTAGTCAAGTACTACAGTCTGGTGACTGTTCTGGTCACAGGAAAGCTGGATATTAGAGCCTGCTGTATAGGGCTAGTCAAGTACACAGTCTGGTGACTGTTCTGGTCACAGGAAAGCTGGATATTAGACCTGCCTGTATAGAGCTAGTCAAGTACTACAGTCTGGTGACTGTTCTGGTCACAGGAAAGCTGATATTAGACCCTGCCTGTATAGAGCTAGTCAAGTACATACAGTCTGGTGACTGTTCTGGTCACAGGAAAGCTGGATATTAGAGCCTGCCTGTATAGAGCTAGTCAAGTACTACAGTCTGGTGACTGTTCTGGTCACAGGAAAGCTGGATATTAGAGCCTGCCTGTATAGAGCTAGTCAAGTACTACAGTCTGATGACTGTTCTGGTCACAGGAAAGCTGGATATTAGAGCCTGCCTGTATAGAGCTAGTCAAGTACAACAGTCTGGTGACTGTTCTGGTCACAGGAAAGCTGGATATTACACCCTGCCTGTATAGAGCTAGTCAAGTACTACAGTCTGGTGACTGTTCTGGTCACAGGAAAGCTGGATATTAGACCCTGCCTGTATAGAGCTAGTCAAGTACTACAGTCTGGTGACTGTTCTGGTCACAGGAAAGCTGGATATTAGACCCTGCCTGTATAGAGATAGTCAAGTACTACAGTCTGGTGACTGTTCTGGTCACAGCAAAGCTAGATATTAGACCCTGCCTGTATACAGGTAGTCAGCTCCCACAGTCTCCTGAGGACTGTTCTGGTCACTGGAAAGCTTGGACTCCAATCTGGATCACCCTGCCTATATCCTCCTAGATTAGTCCTGAGAAGGACTGTTCTGGTCAGCAGCAGTTTGCAGCCCTGCTCCGGACCTACCTATGAGGGCCGCAAATCTGTCCCTAAGCAGCAGCAGACACTTTCCCTACACTGACTGTCTGGATAGCTGTGTGCAGAGCACATTGTGGCAGTGATACTCGTGCGAGTACCGAGTAGTCACAAGCATACTCGCTCATCACTAGTTAACGCATATGCGTTTTCGGAATTTGAAAAAAAAAACAGTCCAAAATGTTCCCAAAAACGGATTTAAGGCAAAAACGGATGGTATGTGTGAACAAGGCCTCATTCAGGGAAAAAAGTTCAAAATTTGTGTCTGCAGAGGTGAGTGTTATACAGAGATGAGAATGTCATAAATATGGTTATCTGTAACTGATTTTCAATCAGTTACTACAACATGCCTGGCCCCAGGAGTGCAGGATAACTTATTGTAAATCATGTGTTGGTTTACTTAACTACTATACACATAGCAAAGTATACTGACTTTCATCTATGAAGTACCATCTTTTAATCTCTCCAGCACCATGCGAACTGTAATATTGCTGTAGTCAAAATAAGTGTTATAATTCATTCATAAAATCCAAGCCAAACATTACTCACTTTGTTATCACTGTGGTGTAATAACATTCCACTGTACAGTTCTTGTATATGCATTCATGTGTCATTACATTTACTACAAGTGGAGAGACACCCAGCTCTCAATCATTCAAAACACATACCTAAATCAAGTACCGTATATACTCGCGTATAAGCCGAGTTTTTCAGCCCAAAAATTGGGCTGAAAAGTTACCCCCTCGGCTTATACGCGAGTCACTACACGGGCGCCCCTCCCCCATCAGTATACAGGCCCCCCCCATGGTCCGTAAACCTGTAAAGGAAGATGATTATACTTATCACTGTCCCGGTGCCGTCCCCGCTCTGCATCGCGATCCTCCATCTGCATCGCGCTCCTCCATCTTCCGGCTTCCTGCCGGCGCCGACAATGACGTCATTCGGCGCAGAACACAGGAAGTCGGAAGCCGGTGAATGAAGATGGAGGATCGCGATGCAGATGGAGGATCGCGATGCAGAGCGGGGACAGCAGCGGGACAGTGATAAGTATAATCATCTTCCTTTACAGGTTTACAGACCATGGGGGGGCCTGTATACCTCGGGCTGCTGTATATACCCTGGGGCTGCTGCTATATGTACCCTGGGGCTGCTGCTGTATGTACCCTGGGGCTGCAGCTGTATGTACCATGGGGCTGCTGCTGTATATACCCTGGGGCTGCTGCTGTATATACCATGGGGCTGCTGCTGTATGTCGTTACCCTGGGGCTGCTGCTGTATATACCCTGGGGCTGCTGCTGTATATACCCTGGGGCTGCTGCTGTATATACCTGCGTGGGTCTTGCTGCTGTATATACCATGGGGCTGCTGCTGTATATACCCTGGGGCTGCTGCTGTATATACCATGGGGCTGCTGCTGTATATACCCTGGGGCATGCTGCTGTATATACCATGGGGCTGCTGCTGTATATACCCTGGGGCTGCTGCTGTATATACCATGGGGCTGCTGCTGTATATACCCTGGGGCTGCTGCTGTATATACCCTGGGGCTGCAGCTGTATATACCATGGGGGGCTGGCTGCTGTATATACCCTGGGGTTGCTGCTGTATATACCATGGGGCTGCTGCTGTATATACCCTGGGGCTGCTGCTGTATATACCCTGGGGCTGCTGCTGTATATACCATGGGGCTGCTGCTGTATATACCATGGGGCTGCTGCTGTATATACCCTGGGGCTGCTGCTGTATATACCATGGGGCTGCTGCTGTATATACCCTGGGGCTGCTGCTGTATATACCCTGGGGCTGCTGCTGTATATACCCTGGGGCTGCTGCTGTATATACCATGGGGCTGCTGCTGTATATACCCTGGGGATGCTGCTGTATATACCCTGGGGCTGCTGCTGTATATACCATGGGGCTGCTGCTGTATATACCCTGGGGCTGCTGCTGTATATACCATGGGGCTGCTGCTGTATATACCCTGGGGTTGCTGCTGTATATACCCTGGGGCTGCTGCTGTATATACCATGGGGCTGCTGCTGTATATACCCTGGGCTGCTGCTGTATATACCATGGGGCTGCTGCTGTATATACCCTGGGGCTGCTGCTGTATATACCCTGGGGCTGCTGCTGTATATACCATGGGGCTGCTGCTGTATATACCATGGGGCTGCTGCTGTATATACCCTGGGGCAGCTGCTGTATATACCATGGGGCTGCTGCTGTATATACCATGGGGCTGCTGCTGTATATACCCTGGGGCTGCTGCTGTATATACCATGGGGCTGCTGCTGTATATACCATGGGGCTGCTGCTGTATATACCCTGGGGCTGCTGCTGTATATACCCTGGGAAGGCTGCTGTAACACTGCTGGGGCCTGTATATACCACTGGGGAGGCTGCTGTATACCACACTGCTGGGAGCTGTATACTACCACTGGGGAGGCCTGTATACCATCGGGGGGCCTGTATACCACACTGCTGGGGGCTGTATACCTGTGCTGGGGTCCACCCTCGGCTTATACACGAGTCAATAGTTTTTCCCAGATTTTGGGGCAAAAGTAGGGGGGTCGGCTTATACACGGGTCGGCTTATACACGAGTATATACGGTAGTTGAAATTGCTTCAATTGGACAAGTATTTCTCGTGAAGAGTTTACGATCATCAGATGTGTCTTGAAGAGGCAGTGATGGTACATATTCCTATACATTGCTGAGCCCTATTCCAAACCTGTTCCACTTCAGAAAATGACAAGAACCATTAAACTAAGTAAAAAGAAACAACAGCACCATCATTACTTTGAGTCTTGAAGGGCAGACGGTCCAAAAAATTGCTACAACTTTGAAGGTGTCCTGGTGTAGTAATAAAAACAATCAAACGCTATAATGAAACTGACTCCCATGAGGACCACTGCAGGAAAAGAAGATCATAATCACCTCTGCTGCAGAAGATAAGTTCATCAGCGTTACCAGCATCAGAATCTGAAAGCTGACAGCATCTCACTAAAGAGACTTCAAAAATAATGCACAGACAATAAAAAAGACACATTTCAACATCATTTGTTCAGAGTAGAGAGCAAGAAGCAGGCTTGTTTGAAGTGCTGCAAAGAAGCCACTACTGAGGACTGCAAACACGAAGATGAGACTTGTTTAGGCCAAGCAACACAAGGACAGGACATTAGATCAGAGGAAATCTGTACTCTGGTCTAATGAGTCAAAATGTAAGATTTTCAGCACCAACCTTTATGTTTTTGTGAGACACAAATTGTGAAAAGATGGTTTCATCATGTGTGGTTCCCACCGTGTAGCAAGGAGGGAGATTTGTGATAGTGTTCAGGTGGTGACATTATTGGTGATGTATTGCAAATTCAAGAAATAGTTGCAAAGAATGACTACTATAGCATATTGCAACAACTGGAATCCTGCCAGACTTGCACTTAAATTTGTCTGAATACACATCTCCAAGCTATGTAATAGCTATATGACCAAGGTGTGTGATGAAGTGCTGTGTCAAATGACATGGCTTCTCTCATCACCCAACCGCAACCTAAATGGTTTGTAATGAGTTGTATAGCAACGTGAATGCAAAGCAGATAAAATGTGCTCATCACCTCCTTCAATACTGTAAAGTCATTCCAGGTGACTATCTGATGAAGCTTCATCAGAGAATTTTAAGCCTTGATCTTAGCATCAGAAGGATTTACACCAGCATGCATTCACAGAAGTACTGTGGTTGGTTCTCCAAGATGTTTCGTTCTGTCAAAAAACTGTGTGCAAGGATGCCTGAAAGAATTGATGCTATTTTGAAGGCAAATAGTGGTTACACCAGATATTGATTTGATTTGTAATTTTTCTTTTGTTAATTCAGTTTTCATTTTGATAATTGCTAAAAATTGTAATTAATTATGACCTAAAGAGTTTAAAGGGAACCAACCACCCCAAATGACCCCCCCGGACTGTTAATATGTGTCCCTACACCCAGCACACACATTTGGGGCAATTGTTTTTGCTAAAAAAACTGTTTAGTAGAAGCTAAGATATATGTTTATAAAGTTTAATAACTTGAGCCGAATGGGTGTTACCTAGCTTTGTCCACGTGCAGTGTTCGTGCTTGTCAGCTTCCTCTCCCCCTCCCCTCTCACTTTCTAAGAGCCTGGCCGCGTCATGAAAGGGGCGGGGCTAAAGCGCGTCATGAAAGGGGGCGGGGCTCGTCACGATTTAGCCCCGCCCCTTTCATGACGCGGCCAGGCTCTTAGAAAGTGAGAGGGGAGGGGGAGAGGAAGCTGACAAGCATGAACACTGCACGTGGACAAAGCTAGGTAACACCCATTCGGCTCAAGTTATTAAACTTTATAAACATATATCTTAGCTTCTACTAAACAGTTTTTTTAGCAAAAACGATTGCCCCAAATGTGTGTGCTGGGTGTAGGGACACATATTAACAGTCCGGGGGGTCATTTGGGGTGGTTGGTTCCCTTTAAAGCTTCATTCAGATGTCAGTAATTTTCAGGTGGGCACTTTTCACTTTCACTGTGGCTCAGTGGTCAGCCCTGCAGCCTTGCAGCACTGGGGTCCTGGGTTCAAATCCCACCAAGAACAACATCTGCAAGGAGTTATACGTTCTCCCCGTATTTGTGTGAGTTTCCTCTGGGGTCTCTGGTTCTCCCCCACACTACAAAGACATGATAGGGAATTTAGATTGTGACCCCCAATGGGGACAGTGTTGCTGTGGAATTAATGGCACTATATTAGTAAATAAATTTTATATATACACTACCGTTCAAAATTTCAAAAGTTTGGGGTCACCCAGACAATTTTGTGGCCACTCTGTTACAGATAGAATACCAGCTGCCTGCTTCCTCCCTAAATAGTTCATGCATAATTGGAGGTGTGCTTTGGGTCATTGTCCTGTTGTAGGATGACATTGGCTCCAATCAAGGGCTGTCCACAGGGTATGGCATGGTGTTGCAAAATGGAGTGATAGCCTTCCTTATTAAAAATCTCTTTTACCTTGTACAAATCTCCCACTTTACCAGCACCAAAGGAACCCCAGACCATCACATTACCTCCACCATGCTTGACAGATGGCGTCAGGCACTCTTCCAGCATCTTTTCAGCTGTTCTGCGTCTCACAAATGTTCTTCTTTGTGATCCAAACACCTCAAACTTTGATTCGTCTGTCCATAAAAATTTTTTCCAATCTTCCTCTGTCCAACGTCTGTGTTCTTTTGCCCATATTAATCTTTTCCTTTTATTAGCCAGTCTCAGATATGCCTTTCCTTTGCCACTCTGCCCTGAAGGTCAGCATCCCTGAGTCGCCTCTTCACTGTAGACATTGACACTAGCCTTTTGTAGGTACTTTTTAATGAAGCTGCCAGTAGAGGAGCTGTGAGGCGACAACTTCTCAAAGTGCAGACTCTAACGTACTTGTCTTGTTGCTCAGTTGTGCAGCGGGGCCTCCCACTTCTCTTTCTACTCTAGTTAGAGCCTGTTTGTGCTCTCCTCTGAAGGGAGTAGTACACACCGCTGTAGGAAATCTTCAGCTTCTTGGCAGTCACTCGCATGGAACAGCCTTCATTTCTAAGAACAAGAATAGACTGTCGAGTTTCACATGAAAGTTCTCTTTTTCTGGCCATTTTGAGAGTTTCATAGAACAAACAAATGTAATGCTCCAGATTCTCAACTAGCTCAAAGGAAGGTCAATTTTATAGCTTCTCTAATCAGCCAAACCGTTTTCAGCTATGCTAACATACTTGTGCAAGGGTTTTCTAGGGTTTTCTAAACATCCATTAGCCTTCTTACACAGTTAGCAAACACAATGTACCATTAAAACACTGGAGTGGTGGTTGTGGGAAATGGGACACTATACACCTATATACAGTAGATATTGCATTAAAACCAGATGTTTGAAGCTAGAATAGTCATTTACCACATTAACAATGCATAGAGTTTATTTCTGATTCATTTAATGTTAGCTTCATTGAAAAAAAATGTGCTTTTCTTTCAAAAATAAGGAAATTTGTAAATGATTTGTATTTGTGTTATTAAGGCTCAGCGCTAAATCTCTATTGTTGGCAAGAAGGGACACTACCCTTCTTGCCAACAATAGAGATTTAGCGCTGAGCCTTAATAACACAAATACAAACCATTATATAGCACCAAAGGGGAAGTAATACACAGTACTACCCCAAGGCCTACAAGGAGCAAATCAACAATAACCCTAAATAGGGATAATAAGGCTAGCTTCGGTGTTAACATATAAATAGATTTGTAAATAACCCCAAACTTTTGAACAGTGGTGTATTCACTTAAGCAAAAAATTGTCATTAATGCGTTTGGTCAGTGTTTCAGTTTTTACTATTAGTGTTTCATTAATGATTTTCAGCGAAGATAAAATAACAAAGCTTCTCCTATTTATTGCAATGTTATTCACAGACAGCACAAAGACTGCGTTCTAATGGAATCTGTGCATTGTCTCTCATTTTCACAGATCCATAGACCAGTACAAGTAATTTTGATTTGCAGTCCGTAACAAAAACGCACATATCTGTAATTTTTTTTAGTGTTGTCTCAATTCACATAATAATATGGACATGTGAACAGCTATAATCAATAGATTATAATGGGTACATGTTCTGTCAATGAAAACCATGGATAAAATGCGTCCATAAAAAATAGACTTCTGAATGAGGCCTTATTTGATTTGCTAAAGGACCAACATTTTTAAGTGTCATGTCAGTTGGGATTTAAAAAAACTTTTCTGCTTTTGACCAGAAACAGCGACATTCATGTATATGGGTCATATTTGTTATCACAGTTCAATTGAATTCACTTGAATTAGTCTGCATTGTAATAGCACATGCTGCATGGCCAGGAATAGAAGAGCTCTGATTATGTCATCAAACGATATCAGAATATACCTGAACTGAAAGGCAAAGAAAGTAATGCCCCAGGAACATCAATGTAACAGAGTTAGCATTATAAAATACACTTTTGGATTTGAGTTTCTGTACGTGATAGGGTTTGTACTGTACGTGTAAAGTAATTTCTCTATCCCAAAGAGTAAGGTTTTATTGTTCAATTTTATATGTTTATTAGTAATGATATATAAAGCGTGTAAGTCATGGAAGAGTATAACAAGTTGTCAATTTTGGTATTTGACTTTGTTTGACTAAATTGGTGCCAGCCTAGCAGCAGTAGCCTAGGGCATTGGCTCTGTTCCTTGGAATGCTAAGTAGTATTGTACTGGAAAACGTAAACTACTTTTGTTCCAAAGCAGAGCAAGGACATTTTTCATCATGTAAATCAACACATTGCTTATGCCCAATCAGTGACCCAAGACCTATGCAACATAGGCATACCAGTAATAACAGACATGCCCAATGGGTAACTATAACATTACAAATTAAAGGGAGGAATTGTACTATATAAGACCACTAAATTATTACAAACAGTATTTTGTTCCCTAATCTTCATATTTGGTTCATACAGGACACACATTTAAATTACTTGCCTTTACTACACTGTACAATATAAATATGGCAGTGCAGTGCAGGTGAGTATACATTTGTTCAGCAAATGTACGGTATGTAAAAAAAGTTAAGCATTAAGAATCATTAAAAAATATACTTTAAGGACCATACTTCTAGGTAGGGTGCGATTGGGGTGCCTAGGGCTCACCAATGGAATTGACTCGAGGAGCCCACACTATAGCTACCATAAATGGTTTTATTAGGAAGTGTTGGATTGAAGTGCCTAGGGCCACAGGAAGAATTAATTCCATAGTCCCACCCTACTGCTATTCTACATAGACGTTTTACTGGTCCCTCCTCCCCCACATATAGCCCATATAGCCTAGTCCCCACTTTCCCACATATAACATACATAGCCAAGTCCCCCCTCTCCCACATATAGCGTAGTCCCCCTCTCCCACATATAGCCATGTCCCCCTCTCTCTTGCTAGCTAAGTACCCCCTCTCCCACATATAGGATATATGGCCTGGTCCCTCCTCCCTCACATATAGTGAAGCACCCAAATTCCTACATATAGAATCTATAGCCACTCTCCAAAAATTGATGCACATATATCTGATTTTCTATTGCACATAAAGTAACATTTGAAAATGAAAACCCCTTCTCCTACCCTTTGGAAGTACACTGAGCTGTAGGCTGATTTTCTGCTAAGGGGAAAAAAAAAAAAAAAGCTCTTTAAATTTGATTTTCTAGCGAGCGCAAGTGCGACAGAAGTAAGTGTGTGACTTGTGATTCAGTGACTTTGGATTCAGGGAGTTTGGAAGGGAGGACTTACTGAATTGCTGGTTGTATTTTGTTAATACTTTGCATTTCTTTATACTTATCATTTCTGTCTGGTGCAATCCCCATTAGGAAATGAGCTCCATGATTGGCAATGCCATCCAGTGTACATCTTGCCACATGTATGCATTCCTTGACCAGCCGGTCGAGGGTGCATACTGCTGTGTGAGATGTGAGTATGTTGTGCATTTGGAAGCCCAGATACTGGATCTAAATGAACGACTGACAATGCTGAGATCCATAGACAATATGGAAAGGAGTCTGCTGCTCACTGAACAGCTGCTCAATGGGATAGATGTGGGGGAGGATGGTAGTATGGAGCTGCAGGACCGTGAGGTAGCCAGCTGGGTGACAGTTAGAAGGCGGGGTAGAGGGAAGGGTGCCAGGGAGGCTAGCCCTGATCTGGCACACCCCAATAAATTTGCTATGTTGGCAGATGAGGGGGGTGTGAGTTCAGGTACAGCACTGCTGCAGCAGGGCATGACCTCTGAAAGCCAGAGGAGTGGCTGCTCCAGTAAGGGGGAAAACAGGAGAGAAGGGCAGGACAGACAGGTGCTGGTAGTGGGGGACTCAATTATTAGGGGAATAGATAGGGCAATCTGTCACAAAGACAGAGATTGTCGAACTGTGTGCTGCCTACCTGGCGCTCGAGTCCGGCACATCGCTGATCGGGTTGACAGATTACTGGGAGGGGCTGGTGAGGACCCAGCGGTCATGGTGCACATTGGCACAAATGACAAAGTTAGAGGTAGGTGGAAGGTCCTTAAAGATGATTTCAGGGAATTAGGCTGCAAGCTTAAGGCAAGGACCTCCAAGGTAGTATTCTCTGAAATACTGCCTGTACCACGTGCCACACCAGAGAGGCAAAGGGAGATTAGGGAGATAAATAAGTGGCTCAGGAATTGGTGTAGGAAGGAGGGGTTTGGGTTCCTGGAGAACTGGGCCGACTTCTCTGTTGGCTACAGGTTCTATGCTAGGGATGGGCTGCACCTCAATGGGCAGGGTGCAGCTGTGCTGGGGGAGAAAATGGCTAGAAGGTTGGAGGAGTGTTTAAACTAGGGATTGGGGGGGAGGGTATTCATTGTATAGGAGGGGAAGATAGTGTAAATAGTAACCTGGGCACAAGTAATAAAATTGGGGGTGGCATGGGGAGTGGGGTTAGAACAGTCAATCTAGTAGGAAGGAATAGAGGTAAAGAGAGATGCATAAAGTGCATGTACACTAATGCCAGAAGTCTCACCAACAAAATGGAGGAATTAGAATTGATTTTGTTGGAAAATAATTATGACATGGTGGGGATTTTGGAGACTTGGCTGGACGAGAGCCATGACTGGGCTGTTAATTTACAGGGCTATTGTCTGTTCAGAAATGACCGCACAAATAGGCGTGGAGGAGGTGTATGTTTATACGTAAAATCATCCTTAAAACCCATCCTGCGTGATAATATAGGTGAATCTAATGGAAATGTAGAGTCCCTGTGGGTGGAGATAAGGGGAGGGGGAAAAAATAATAAATTACTGATAGGGGTTTGTTATAAGTCCCCAACAATGATGGAAGTGGAGGAGAATATCCTCATAAAGCAAATAGATGAAGCAGCGACTCAGGGAGAAGTCATTATAGTGGGGGACTTCAACTACCCTGAAATACATTGGGGATCAGAAACCTGCAGTTCCAGCAAAGGTAATAAGTTTTTGAAAACTATGAGAGACAATTACCTTTCACAACTGGTTCAGGACCCAACAAGAAGGGGGGCACTGCTGGACCTAATATTAACTAACAGGCCGGACCGCATATCAAATATACGGGTTGGAGGTCACTTGGGTAATAGTGATCATAACTTAATAAGCTTTCAAGTATCCTTTACTAAGACGTGTAGTAGAGGGGCTACAAGGACACTAAACTTCAGGAAGGCAAATTTCCAACGGTTGAGAGATGATCTTAGTGCAATAAACTGGGACGATGTCCTGAGACATAAAAGTACACTACACAAATGGGAGATGTTTATTAGCATCCTGAATAGGACCTGTGCACAATATATACCCTATGGGAATAAGCATGCTAGAAATAGGAGGAAACCACTATGGCTAAATAAAGCGGTAAGAAGTGCAATATGTGACAAAAAGAAAGCATTTAGGGAATTAAAGCAAGTAGGTAGTGATGAGGCATTAAATAAATACAGAAAATTAAATAACATTTGTAAAAAGCAAATCAAGGCAGCAAATATTGAGACAGAGAGACTCATTGCCAGAGAAAGTAAAAAGAATCCCAAAATATTTTTTAACTACATAAATAGTAAGAAACTAAAAAATGATGGTGTTGGCCCCTTTAAAAATAGTCTGGGTGAAATGGTGGATGAGGATGAGGAAAAAGTCAATATGCTAAATGACTTTTTTTCAACAGTATTTACACAAGAAAATCCCATGACAGACAATATGATCAGTGATAACAAAAAGTCTCAATTAAATGTCACCTGCTTAACCCAAGAGGAAGTACGGCATCGTCTAAAAATCACTAAAATTGACAAATCCCGGGCCCGGATGGGATACACCCCAGAGTGCTGGAGGAATTAAGTACTGTCATAGATAGACCATTATTTTTAATATTTAAAGATTCCATAATAACAGGGTCTGTACCACAGGACTGGCATATAGCAAATGTGGTGCCAATATTCAAAAAGGGGACAAAAACTGAACTTGGAAATTATAGGCCAGTAAGCTTAACCTCTACTGTGGGTAAAATCCTAGAGGGTTTTCTAAGAGATGCTATACTGGAGTATCTGAAGAAAAATAACCTCATGACCCATTATCAACATGGTTTTACGAGGGACCGTTCCTGTCAAACTAATCTGATAAGCTTCTATGAAGAAGTAAGTTCTGGACTGGACCAAAGAAATGCAGTGGATGTGGTGTATATGGACTTTTCAAAAGCTTTTGATACGGTGCCACACAAAAGGTTGATACATAAAATGAGGGCAATGGGGATAGGGGAAAATATGTGTAAGTGGGTTAAGAACTAGCTTAGTGATAGGAAACAAAGGGTGGTTATTAATGGAACACACTCAGAATGGGTCACAGTTAACAGTGGGGTACCACAGGGGTCAGTGTTGGGCCCGCTTCTATTTAATATATTTATTAATGACCTTGTAGGGGGCATACGGAGTAGAATCTCAATATTTGCAGATGACACTAAACTCTGCAGGGTAATCAATACAGAGGAGGACAATTTTATATTGCAGGAGGATTTATGTAAACTAGAAGCTTGGGCTGCTAAATGGCAAATGCGCTTTAATGGGGATAAATGTAAAGTCATGCACTTGGGCAGAGGAAACAAAAGGTATAATTATGTGCTTAATTGTAAAACACTGGGCAAAACTGTCACTGAAAAAGACCTGGGTGTATGGGTAGATGACAAACTCACATTTAGTGGCCAGTGTCAGGCAGCTGCTGCAAAGGCAAATAAAATAATGGGATGCATTAAAAGAGGCATAGATGCTCATGAGGAGAACAAAATTTTACCTCTATACAAGTCACTAGTGCGACCACACTTAGAATACTGTGTACAATTCTGGTCTCCGGTGTATAAGAAAGACATAGCTGAACTAGAGCGGGTCCAGAGAAGAGCGACAAAAGTCATTAGAGGACTAAGGGGTCTGCAATACCAAGACAGGTTATTAAACTTGGGGTTATTTAGCTTGGAAAAACGAAGGCTTAGGGGTGATCTTATAATAATGTATAAATATATGAGGGGACAGTACAGAGACCTTTCTAATGATCTCTTACTCTTAGGCCTGAGACTGGGACAAGGGGGCATCCTCTACGTCTGGAGGAAAGAAGGTTTAATCATAATCACAAACGTGGATTCTTTACTGTAAGAGCAGTGAGGCTATGGAACTCTCTGCCACATGATGTTGTAATGAGTGACTCACTACTAACATTTAAGAAGGGCCTGGATGCCTTTCTTGAAAACTATAATATTACCAGTTATACATACTAGATTCTTTGATAGGGCGTTGATCCAGGGAATTAGTCTGATTGCCATATCTGGAGTCAGGAAGGAATTTTTTTCCCCCAATGTGGAGCTTAGTGTTGCCACATGTTTTTTTTTTGCCTTCCTCTGGATCAACATGTTAGGCTATGGGTTGAACTAGATGGACTTAAAGTCTTCCTTCAACTTAAAAACTATGTTACTATGTTACTATGTTACCAGTCTTCTGAGCTCCAGGAAGGAGTCTTGTTAATGATAACAACAGCAAAAAAGTGAGGAGAGGATGTCCTGCCACAAGTACCCAGCAACAATCTCATTACAGCCTCACCAAGCCCCTACTCTGAAGCATAGAGAGGAAAGATGGTTTACACTGCACATGTGGCTGCTATGGTAACCTCACTGAACCACCTAACTGCTGTCTCATCGGGCTAGGGGTGAGTACGGGAGACACTGAAATTAGTCAGATTGGCTCCTCTGGAGGAGAATGTCATCTAACACAGTTTTTCTCTGCCTGCTAATCTTCATCCAAAGCATTGCACTCTTTCCTTTTAGTGTGTTGGTCCTAAGTTTTGGAGTCAGACCAATACCTGTACAGGAGAAGCATTACTGTCACTGACTCCAACACCTACAGCCAGCTCAGCAAGATAAGGAGGGATTAATTTGCACAGCTATGGATGCAGTTTAGCAGAGCAGTGAATAGTTGTGCTAAGGTTGGAAGGCAAGGAGCATTCCATCTCTTATCCGTGTTGACTCTGGCCACTGGGGGGTTTCCTGAATTTCCCAGTGAGCCAGTTCATGCCTGCTTATAGGATACATCTGAGTGTTACACCTTAAACATGACTTATTTCTATACCTACTGCAAACTAGATGTAATACTATCTTGATTTGCTTATTTTGATGAGAGGGTAGGGAGACTCCACTTTATACCCTGAACCCAACTCTGTACCTTGGATATCCCTAACATAAGTGTAGTGATTCCTGTTTATAAATCTGGCAACTGGCATCAGAAAAACCCTTCAGGTTCTGTGACAAAACTGTGCAGAAAAAAAACATGAAAAAAAAATTTGATGTGTGTACAGGCTCTAAAGCATCTCTACATGACTTTCAGTGTGCAGTTCCTTCCTCCAATTTGCTACATCTTATTCTGGAAAGTCATCTGAAATGGCAAGCATGCTCAAAATTTTTTTCATTCTACTTTGCTTTGTACTAAATTAGAAATGTCAAAGAAAGGGAATTGTAAATATATGTACACACTAAAATACGAATGAGATACAGTTGAAACCAGAAGTTTATATACACTATATAAAAAGACACATATGTATAATTTACTCACTATCAGACATTAAATCAGAATAAACCTTTACCGTTTTAGTTCAATTAGGATTTTATAATTATAAATATTTGCCAAATGCCAGAATAATTAGAGAGAATGTTTTAAGGCATTTATATTACTTTCTGCAAAGTCACAAGTTTACATACATTTCATTAGTATTTGGCACCATTGCCCTTAAATTGTATGACTTGAGTCAAACATTTTGGATATCCTTCCACAAGCTTCTCACAATAGTTGGTAGGAATTTGGGTCCATTCCTTCTGACAGAACTGGTGTAACTGAGCCATGTTTGTAGGTCACCTTACTCGCACCTGCCTTTTCAGCATTGCCCATAAATTTTCAATAGGATTGAGATCAGGTCTTTGTGATGGCCACTTCTACATTGACTTACTTTGCTATTCTTAGCACACTTTGTAACAACCAGTTTGGCAGTATTCTTCAGGTCATTGTCCATTTGGAAGACCCATTTCTGCCCAAGGTTTAACTTCCTGTTTTGAGATATTGCTTCAGTATTGCCACATAATCTTCTTTCCTTATGATGGAATCTATTTTGTGAAGTGCACGAGTCTCTCCTTCAGCAAAACAACACCACAACATGATGCTGCGTCCCACACTCATGTTGCATGTGCATCAATGAGAGGTCAGAAGAGCGTGTCCCTCTGCTGTCGCACGTTAAATGCCGCTGTCTGAGACCAACAGTGGCATTTAACAGGTTAAAAGCCGCGGAGAGAGCACTGCTCCAATCACTG
The DNA here is from genome assembly GCA_033576535.1 of Allobates femoralis. Lineage (NCBI taxonomy): Eukaryota > Metazoa > Chordata > Amphibia > Anura > Aromobatidae > Allobates > Allobates femoralis. The sequence goes on from JARQOC010000002.1 coordinate 419,074,575, forward strand.
CTGATAGAGGCAGATGAAGACTGAATAATTCAGCCTTCATATGTAGGGGAAGATGCAGGCTCAGTGTGTGAGCCCACATCAAGGCAGGGTGATGAGTTGTGACATGCATAGCATGTTATAAATCGTTAAAGAGGTAATTCTGCTTTTCTGTATCATAGCAGCTAAATAAAGCATACTGCCTTGATCTAATATATCTTTTTATAAAGGTATCACCCTATGGTCTGGTGCACTCTGGTTCACCATCATTTTTATCGAACACAGTTGACAGATACTTTTGATATCTTATGATTGACACAAACAGCACCTGACTGACGTCAATGACTATAATGGGGTGCATTGCATTTTCATTAGCATCCATTCTTTAACCATACAATTTAGCTCTATTTTGCCTGTTTTTAGGAGGATCAGTGACAGAAGCAAACAAGGGTGAGGCATGCTGAATTTAAACATCCTTCATTTCCCGTTAGCATTACACTGCAGACATTGTTTATTACCAGTCCCTATGTCAGTAAACAGCGTTCCACATGTTTATGGGGGAGTTAAGGAAGCTAGAACTCAGCTAAATTAGCCTTTTCCAAGGCATTGGCCAGTTTTACTTTTCATGTACTGTTCTTGTGTATTTTATAATCTATGTTTATGGGTATGATTATCAGCAGACTAAATAATCTAAAATAATTATCTATGGGACATTCCTTATTATACATTTTTCTCACTCATATTTTCATACATCAGTAAAACAACTAATTTAATATTTTATCTATTTTTCTAGTTTCAAAAATATGGAATGACAGTAACACTAGAATTATATCACGGTATTCAACTTCAACACAATATACATGAACATTTCTTAATCCAGTGCTCTATATAAATACGGTATAATTTTCCTTTTAAAGGTGAAAGTATAGGGATTCTTGGTACAATCTTACATATATATGTATTTTTCAATGGACGGAGGGATAACCACGGGAGTTGCTTTACTGCCATCATTTGTTGTACATGTAAGAGCATGTCATTTGTGCTCTGTTTTCATCAAATACTGTTCTCGCATACAGAAAGCAGCTAACTGTCACTTTCCAGACCAAACACTGCATTTCTCATGCTGTGTTGTTTGGTCCAAAGCCACAGAGGGAGGATGACAGCACAGCAAGGGCTTAGCTGGCACAGCTTCAATTATACATGTGACCAGCCACCTTCGACAATTAAACAGAGGCTATTAAAAAAGGCTATAGAGGTAGACAGGAGATCAAAATTGCAACACTAGAGGTGCTTTTTTTCACTAATATGCTATAGCTGTTTCTATGTTACAGGTGATATTGGCAAAAACAATTATCTAGAAATACATACATATCAGATAAGCTTCACAAAATATGAAGACTATCTACGTGCAAGAAAAGATGATGATATGTTCCATAATGTTGCTACCTAGAAATAACTACATAGACAACACAAATATCAGAGGGTAAATAGAAATAGTCAGACTACACAAAGCAAATCCATTTACTAATAATGATGATGGATACTATATCCATAGTTCAACTCATTGGCTCTATAATGACAATTAAAAAGAAACCTGTCAGCTTCTAATGCCTCAGCCATTGGATGTGCGAATCAGACACCAGTTCCATTATTGCTGCCAGTTTACTCTGAAAGGCTATATTGTTTTAGAGAAAAAACTTTGAAAAGCTGGCCGGGGACTATGTATCTCAGATGACTAGTCCAAGAGATAGAAATAATCGAGCAAATTCCATGTTGTAAATCATCAGGTACTTTAACACTATTTTGATCAAAAGGTGTAAAAGCCATCCCACTACAAGGTGTAACCAAAGAAGATTACCCTATCTCTAGTATTAAACCACTGCATATATCAACAGACCTCTATATACATGGGGTAGAGCTGGACCTCAGCCTGACTGTTCAATTACCTGCCTCTTGAAAGCTAAATAGACACATTGCCAGTTCAAAAAGGGGGGTGCCACACCCCTGTATGTCCAAAGTATGAGAAATTAAAGTGAAACCAAAGAACCAGACAAAATCTGAGATAGGCCAGGGTTACACATACCAATCCGCTTTTTTGAAGCTTTAGAAAAACAGATCCGTTAAATTTAGGGTCCCAATAGTGTCTCCTGAGCTCTTGGCCGTTTTTTGGACTTTGTCATTTTTTCACCAAAAACGCATATGCGTTAATGCATGGTGCCTATATGTACCATGTGTTAACGCATGCGTTTCCCATGGGGCCCCATGTTAAAAAAGCACATGTTTTTTACTGCACCCAAAAACGCTGCGAGCAGCATTTTTTGGGATGCTGAACAAAAATGCATGCGTTTTTGAAAAATGCATTGGCATATGCGTTTTTGGACTTAGAAAAAAAATGCCTTAAAAGATCCCAAAAACGTATCCTAGGCAAAAACGAAGGCCATGTGTGACCCTGGCCAAAAAAAAAAAATGATGATTATCATTGAGGACTGAAGTTGCCCAGCCCTGTTCTACAGGAGTGTGTGTACTTTCTTGCATTTTCATACCTGAAATGTCTTCAGGAAAAAGCCTGCGGTTTGTTCTCCAGCATCTGTAGGGGAGTATCAAAGCAGAGCAAGATAAAAAGCTTTACTGTTGTAGAGTTAAAAAAAAAATCCCATGTTGGTATATGATGTAATTTTTCAGATCTATCTTACACAAACACCTCTCATTTTCAAATATGCACTTAGCATAGACTATTCATAATAAGTCTAAAAGACACACATATATAAGTATACACAGTAACAGTGATGTTTTAAGGGGCAAAGACTTCATGGGAGCACAGGACACTCCACCACACTTACCTCCTCTCTTTAACCATGGTGGACACCTGGAAGACATAATGCATACAATCACACACTAATCACAGGTTGAACATTATAAGAAGTATTTTCCTTCTTTCTTTGGGTCTTCTCAACCTCGATCTCACCAGAACTATAGAGTCCAAGTCCATTTTTTCATAGAACAGGCCAACAGGAGCACAAAGAGTCTCACATAGGCATTTGACTCCATTTTCTCATTGTGGCAGTAGCACAACACAAGGAGCATCAGAATATGAGTGAGTCCTTCACAGTTCTTGAATGTTGCAAACAATTGACTTGAGTGGCACATCGGGTCGTCTGATTTTTCCTTATTTCACACAACAGTCTGTAACACCCAGCAAGTCCAACAAGGATTAGCAGAGTTCACTAAAATGGGACACAGGCCATCAAGATAATGGTGCATAGTCCATTAAGGGCCATGTCCATTTAGGCTACAGTCCATTAAGGGCACAGTCCATTTAGGGGCTTGAGGTGTTGCACAAAGGCTTCAGTCCCGATAATCAAGCAGGGAGAAGCACAAGGGACACTAAATTGGGGTAAGTAAAAAATAAAATGAATCTCACCAAGCCACAAGGCAAAAAAAACAGGCCTCATTCTTGTCAGAACTGCAAACAGCCCTCGTCCAGCCAACATGGCAACATTGGCGAGGCTATTAGCCTGCAGCTTTACATCCTGCATAATGTAGTGTCTCAGCACTGCGTTTCTTCCAACAGATCAATGACTCAACAACAGGACTTTTTTGGGAGACCTTTTCAAAAGCCTCTCAATCAACATCTCCATCTAGTGATTAGAAGAGGATGGGAGGTTATGAGAAGAATATAATCAACGAAAGATGGAGAGATGTGCAATATAGAATCATTCATAGGGCGATATATGGTTTTACTTTACCTCCAACTGCAGGATTTCCAGACAGACAACAAAATTGCCCGAAATGTGGCCAGTCAAAAACAGATATGGTGCATGGTCTATGGTTGTGTGGGGAAGTACAGAATTTGTGGAAGCGGGTTGAAACCCTGGCGAGGGAGATTATAAATACACATGTCACAATGGACATATTGGCCTGGCTTCTCCATTTCCCGGCGTCTGGGGTATGGAATGGCAAATCTGCCCGAATACTTCATATACTGGCAATGGTCACCAAGCGATTGCTCCTCCGCAACTGGCTCTCGGAGCACGTCCCAAGTATGTCAGGCATACTCAAGGATTTGAAGGCTGTAATGCATATAGAAAGTCTAGAAGCTGCGAGAGATAAAAACACACTGACAGGGAAGTTCTTCGAAACATGGAGAGGGTTTATACTATCCAAGCTCTCTCCTACTGAGCTTCGAGCAGTGGTTCTTCCATTCGTGCAATCACCATGGTATCTGTTGGGAGAGTTGCAGGGGTCTTTGGGTGGGCTTCAGATATCTACAACCCGGATGGAGCAGACCAGGAGTGACAACCTACCTTCTTGGGGCTCTACGTCTACTGAGGTCCAAGGTCAATACTCAGTACTGTTCATGAACATGGTTTATCGCCGTATGTTTTGAACTGAACTCTAGTACTTTCGGCTGGACTCAAGGGTGGCTGAGGTTGGGGGGAGGGGGGATGGATTGTTTAATTGTTTATTTGTTTATTGGTCTATTTATTTGTTACCATACTGAAAACTCAATAAAAATATGTTACAAAAAAAAAAAAAAAACCATCTCCATCTACATCCCCAGGATGGATGTGGTCATTCCAAACTGTAGGCCGCTCTCGACCGGTCTCAGGGGGGTTGCAGGGGCTCTTTCTTTAGGGGCATTCTCCCCCACCACCTGCCCCCAAGTACATCCCATCAGGGCCAATGCTGGAGAAGAGGATGGAGGAATTAGGGAATGGCCACTCTCTCTAGAACACACCAGAGGAACTCAGGCAACCTTGACAGGTCCTTTAGGCTCTCCAGCCCCTGTGGGTTTCACTTCAGCTGTCTGGCTAACAAGGTCAGGTTTGGTCAACTGTCAATGCTCCATTCTCTCTATGTTGGTCTCCTGCTGCCACTCTTGGACATCCCCTGCAGTGGCGATCCAACTTACCCCCACTGCATACCACCCATTATGACCCTTTAATTTCATAAAGGTGTCCACATCTATTAAATAAAAACTAAAAAGAGAAGCAAGCGCAGATAGGGTCTTATCTTTTTTAACAATCGACGGCTTAAGATCCGTAATAATCACTGCTCACCTGATCTAGTTGTGTGACACACAACCAGTATGAAAAGCATGTAATGGCAGCTGCTGCTGGACCCACATCTCCACGTGCTATGCGGTCAAATTCCAGAATTTTCCAGGGACAATGTGTCGTCGGTCCACGCTGGCACAAATGACTCAAATCCAAAGTTCACTCTATACATTTATTAGATCCATCCTCCAACGCGTTTCGAAGCCTGCTATGCTCCTCACAAGCTCCTTGCTAATTTAATGATTTACTCACAGAGGAGATGCATCTCCTCTGTGAGTAAATCATTAAATTAGCAAGGAGCTTGAGAGGAGCATAGCAGGCTCCGAAACACGTTGGAGGATGGATCCAATAAATGTATAGAGTGAACTTTGGATTTGAGACATTTGTGGCAGCGCGGACCGACGACATATCTATTAAATCGACTGTGCGGTGTCGGGAAGGAAGATGGTCACACTGCAGGGTGGAACGGTTGACATAGCACATCTGATCAGTCCCATCTTTGGCTAGAGACGCAAACCCCTCTTCTGGAAGAAGGTTACCACCCGGCCCTGGGTACGTTGCTCATAAAAGTGGTTACAACGAGACCTCTGCAACCACTCTCGGGTGAGGGCATCTGAGAGACTCATCTCTTCCAGAAATGACAAGACTCCAGATGGTTCATGACCAGGGCCGCCATCAGTACCTGACTCCTATTAGGGCCCTGGCGGTAAGCAGGGGGGCCTGAGCCACAGACACCGGTGGGTGAGGCCGATTTGTATCATAGCAGGGCCAGGCCCACCCCTCACAGCAGGGCCAGATCTCTATCTCCTGCATTGCAGCCACGAGTATTGCATACAGTTGGTATGGGTTAGTGGGAAGAGCAGGAGGTGGGACACAGACACAGAGGGGAGACATAAATGTGGGGGGCAGGCACAGAGAGGGGGTAGACACAGTGCACAGGGGAGACAGGCACAGAGAGGGGGGATGCAGGCACAGAAAGGAGACTGCACAGGGAAAGACAGGCACAGAGAGGAGGGAGACACAATGCACAGGGGAGACACGAAGTGCCAGGGGCAGACAGGAAAGAAGGAGGGAAACAGCACACAGGGGGGGAGACAGGCACAGAAAAGGGAGAGACACAGCATACAGGGGGGAAACAGATACAGAGGGAGGGAAACACCACACAGGTTGGGAGACAGGCACAGAAAGGGGGGAGACAAGCATAGAGGGGAGACACGCATGTGGTATTATTATTCGGTCACTATGTTGTAATGTATGCTCTGATTATGGTGTAGTGGTAATTCTCCTTGTATGTGGCATTATTTGGGCACTATGTGGTGGTAATGTGCACTCTGTTCATGGTGTGGTACTATTTCTTCTTGTATGTGGTATTATTCAGTCACAATGTGGTGGTAATGTGCATTCTGATCATGGTGTGAAAAAAAAAGAGTGAGCTAGACTAGGGCCCTGCCAAAAGAGTCTACCTTGTCATAGTGGCTGGCTTAAAAAAATCTTATGGCCAAACAAAATCTGATAAGCTATGTTTGTATGTGGTCTGGTGTTTGATGGGAACTGTTAATGTGTGACTGGTGACAATATAGTGCAGAAGTGGAGTTTTCCCAATAGAGGGTGGTGGAACTGTGGAAAGTTCAAGGGATGGCGGTGGAATTGAGGTGGAGGCAGAGCTGGGGTGTGGTCTCAGAGGGCCCAAAAATTTTGCCAGTGAGAGTCCCTGAAATTCCTAGTAGCAGCCCTGTTCATGCCAGAAGAATACTTGCTGGGAGGGGGTTGGGGACCCCACATTGCATTCTCTCAGTCAAAGGCCTCCGGTGGGAGTTCTATAGAAGGCAGGGAAACAGGGGTTTCTGGTACCTCCTCATCATCCTTCTCTTCCTCTATTTACCGATCCACTGGCTGCAGGTTTTTTAAGGCCAGGCATGCTGCAGAATTCTGCAGGACCACAGGAATGGACAGGACTGGATGTGTAACTCCGGATGCCATTTCTGTGTCAGGATCCGTGATTTTGATCGATCCAAAGCAGAAAGAGCTGGAAAGAGCTGAGCCTGAAAAGCACGGGTGAGCGGGGCTGTACTTTCACTTTCGCAACGCATCTACATATATTGCAAAAGGGAAAGAAAGCAATGTGTTAAAAATAAAAAAAAATGCTCACCTCTCCGCCGAGTGTCCCGCGATGTGAGGCGTCCACATCCGGTAGCTGCAGGACCTTAATCAGCTGACCGGGCTAAGCTCATCAGCTGATGTGTCACATGACAGCATCAGCTGAGCTTTTTAAATTGCCCGCATGCCGATTGGAGGTGGATGCACTTGCATCATGGGACACTCGGCCAAGAGGTGAGCATTTTTTATTTTTTTTTACACATTTCTTTCTTTAATTTCACTTTAGCAGTGTATGTAGATACACTGTCAAAGTGAAATTACACTGAACAGAGCAGTTTTAGTGTACTGAGCATGCTCAGTACACTAAAACTGGATCCGGGAAATGATCTTGTTTTTTTCACAGATTCGAGCTCCATAGACCCTCATGTTATTTGAATCAGACAGCGTTGGACCCAATGATGTCCGATTCTGTCTGATTGTGTTGGCTTTTTTGAAGGTAGTTCAAAATCAGAGCAGTCTCTGATTTTGGGAACGTGAAAAAAGCGGACACAATTGGATCCCTGCACACACAGATGGCAATTAAGGGCCAATTTGTGCCCATAGGGAATATGGGGAGCCAAATTGGGTCCTATCTGTTTTACAACGGATACCCACAGATCACCAAAAAACGTGATGTGAATGGGGGCCTTATTCCTCCTGTACAATGTTAATATGAATGTATTAGCAATATTGCTCATTTATAATAAGTCACAAAGTTGATTTGGCCTTTCTTGAACTCGTTAGATATGATACATAATGGAGCATCCTGTAAAAAAGCTGTCAAAAGGCTAGCACAGTTGGAACATTTTATCAGTAAATGCATTAGTGCTGTCAACAGCTGTGGTCACAGGGATCATGGGTGGATCAGTCAACACGCAGCAGCTAAACACGGCAAATGCTATGTGCTTTAGAAGGTCACTAATCTAGCCTAATGGAAAGCCATGGACAAATGCTATAAAGGCAGCAATACTTGTCGCATCAAGTAAAGCTCTGGATACATTTGTACAACTTTAAAATGTTATTAATGGTTCAAAATCCTCTTGTAATCACGGGATTAACTGGGGGTGTACAGTCAACCAGCCAGATCTAAACCACTAGTGGCACAATCCCGCATATTGTGCTTCTGAGAAGTAGTCAGCTTAAGGATTCTTAGCACTAACTGGGGGAATAATGCCTAGTGCGCGACGAGAAGAATGTACATATTAAAGCCACAACCATTACATTGTTCGCGATTACAAACGTATAAGTCTGTACATTTGTACGATATCACACAATTAATAAATAGTGTTATCTAATGTGTCAGACAATCGTCATTTAACGTGTTTGACTGAGAGTACAAGACCACTATCTGGCACTCCCACTTGGCTTCTGAGAAATGTAGTAAGATTAGGATTTTAGATAGAATAATGAAGCAGTTTCCGAGAGAAGAATGGAAATAAAAACCCCCATTAATTTGGATTACTAAAACTATAAATACTGTTACATTTCTGTAGTGGTTCACACAATGTAATAAATAGTGTCTAAATTGTAGACAATGTTCAATTTGACAATACAAAGAATTATTGTTTTGACAAAACAACACTATAAACTGAATGATTAATTTATCTATGTAGCTAGCTAGGACTACTTGTCATTCAAGTCTCCAAACTCAGTCATTAGTTCAATACAAATGATGCTTAATTGCTGGTATATAATGGATTTCACCTGTAATATCACCCCTTATCATGTCTGGTGCTTGCTTGCCTCTTTTGCCTGAGGCAATAATATGCAAATTAAGTTATTCCCTTCTGTAATGTTTTCCCTTCCAAAATACATCACTTGAACTCGGCCCTTTAAGCTCGATTCATCCCCCCAGTGTAAGGGCAAATTCAGACATCAGTGATTTTTCTCAAACACACACACACACACAGAAAACGTTTTTTGTTCAGGTTTTTATCAGTGTCTGTGGTCAGTTTTTACCATTTGAGTTTGATCTTTTTTTTTTTTCTTTTTTTTATGTTCAAATGTTTTTATTGGAAACAGATAAAATGTACAGATCATACAATTTTTTTAACAACATATTTCAGCAAAATAAATTTTGGTAAATGTATATCATAGTGTAGTCATCTAGCTATAGGATGTTGATGAACGTAACATAGCAATACCGTGTTTCCCCGAAAATAAGTCACCCCCGATTATAAGACAGGGCAGGGCTGGGGGCAATTTTTTTAATATAAGTCATACCCCGATTATAAGACAGGGTGACTTATTTTCGGGGAAAATTTGGTGGGTTGGGGGGGGCCTAGGGGAATCTCTCATACTTACCGCTGCTGCCGCTGCTCTCTCCGGTGCCCCGCTGTGTTCCCGGTGCCTGGGTGAGCAGGGCGGGTATTTTAAATCCCCCGCCGCTGTCCCGGCCAATCACAGGCCAGGGACTGCCCAGAGGCCAATCACAAGCCAGTCGCGCTGCATGACGTCAGTCTGGCCTGTCATTGGCTCCCCAGGCAGCTCCTGGCCTGTGATTGGCCGGGACAGCAGCACGTGTGCAGGCCGGGCTGTCTGTGCGACAATGCCCAGCCTGCGTGCTGCTGTGCCCGGGGCTGTCGGAAGTGCCCGGGATGTCGGAGGTGCCTGGGATGTGCTGCAGCCTCAGGCATGTGGATGCCTGGGATGTGCTGCAGTCCCCGGTGGTCGGAGGAGCCCAGGTCAGTGTGCCCCTGTCAGTGTGCCCCTGTATGTGTGAGTGTGCCCCTGTATGTGTGAGTGTGCCCCTGTATGTGTGAGTGTGCCCCTGTATGTGTGAGTGTGCCCCTGTATGTGTATGCCCTGGGTTAGGTTAGGGTTAGGGCTAGGGTTAGGGCTAGGGTTAGGGCTAGGGTTAGGGTTAGCGTTTTTTTCGCAGCCGCACCTGCCGCAAGTGCCAAAACTGCACTTGCCGCACCTGCCGCAAGTCCGCCTATACCTTGTATGGCGTTTACCGCAACCGTGCTGCAAGTGCAGCCGGTATGCGGTAATCGCGGCAGATGCGGTTTTTTCACCTCATCTGCCGCGATTTGAAATAACCGCTGATGTGAAAGGGCCCTTAGGGAGGGAAATATAAGACATACCCCGAAAATAAGTCAGGGTGGGACTTTTGGGGTAAAATTAATATAAGTCACTGTCTTATATTCGGGAAACACGGTATGTATAGGGTTTAATACTTGCAAATATAATCATCAATAAGTCCATTTATATAATAACAGTTAGCATTTGGGTCAAATGACCAGTAATATTTAAACAAATAAATGCCGTTGATTGTAATAATTTTAAAATCACAAAAAGATAACAGAAGGGAGGAGCAAGAACAGGGGTTGGGGAGGGGTTATAACCAGGGTATGGAAAGCCCTTATATGAATTGGATAGATATAAGAGAATATTGTGGTAATATTGTCGGCCTAACAACGTCAGGACCTATGTCGGGGAGTTAGGATTCATGAGAAGGTTCCATTCTGCCCATTTCTTACGATACTTAGGGTATAAGTTATTTCTGAGGGCAAACGCGTATTCGTACGTGTTGTGACATGTAATCATTTCAACCAAATGATCAATCGTGGGGGGAAGAGGATCTCTCCATCGAGCTGCTATGACATTTTGCAATAATAGATCTGTAATTGCTTGGAAGTTTTACAAGGCCTAGTAAGAGCATTACTAATTCTGGATTGAGTTTCAAGTGTAAGCCTAATAATTGGTTGATTAGAGTCTCAACTTCAGACCAAAATGGTTTGAGGAATATACATTTCCAGAAGATATGAGTTAAACTACCGGTATGAGTACAATTCCTCCAGCACAAGGCTGAATTGGTGTCTTGGATTTTACCAAGTTTAGCTGGAGTGAAATACCATCGCATATAGGTCTTATAATGCGTCTCCAATAGAGAGGTGCAAGGGATGTAGCGATAAATAGTTTCAAAGTTTTGTTGCAGATTATTTAATGAGATATTTATCCCTAGCTCCTTTTCCCAAGCAGTCACATTGGGTATGCAGTGAAAAATAGAGTCTTGAGAGAAAATCTGGTAGCTATGGCCAGTTTTCCAAAATAATGGAGCTTGTGGGAATTTGAACATTTGTACTAAGTTTTGTTTTTATTTTATTTTTTTTTTAAAGTTTTTAATTTTTTTTATACGATTAGTTTTATCAAGCTTTTCTATCAAACCAACATAAAAATCATTGGGTCATGTTTGGAGGGCACACGGATAACACATGAATGGCATCCAATTGCTGTCTGATTTTTTTTCTCTGATTTTTTTTCCATGAATACATACACTTGAATTTGATCGATGACTCACAATAAATTCAGATGCGTATTTGTGTTTTGGATTGAAACACCCAAGTTCTATCTGCTAAAAGGTCACAAAACCTATAAATGGGTTGGCAACCCAAACAAACAAGGAAAATATATATAACTAGAAAAGTCACATATGGTGGTCATATGCCAATTCACAACAAAACCTACAAAGATTGACCCTCATATAATAAAAATTATATTTATTTAGATTAAAAAGATATCCTTACAACTACCATAAAATTAAAAAAGGAAGTGATACAAAAAAATACAATACAGAAGACAACAAAAATAAACAAAAAATTGGCAAAGACTTAGACAGCCTCTACCTATATTCTATTTCTCAAATCATCCCTCCTCTGTAGATTTACAATGGGGAACTATGTGTAAAATTTCAGTAGTGTAACTTGGAGTTCATTGGCCCCAGAACAAAAGCTATAAAGGGGCCCCCAATTACTGCAAGTCTTTAATAACATAGTTTTTTTTTCTTGTAGGCAAAAAGGACTTTTGGTGCCAGCAAAGCTCAAGGGTTCGGGTGCGATTTCAACCCCTGTACTTCTTGTATTTACAGTTCTGTACAATATCCAAAAGGCAAAAAATAAAATTGAGTTTAAAACAAACCACACATTCTTTAATGATTTGAAAACTGGCCATAGACCATAAGCAGACTCATTAAGAGTGCATATCTCTGTCATTCCCAAGTCAGGCAAAGACCCCACCCAATGCACGAGCTACTGCCCGATCTCACTCCTAAACATGGACTTAAAGTTGCTTGCGAAGGTCATGGCCACGAGGCTTACTCCCTTACTCACGGCGGTGGTTCACCCGGATCAGGCACGTTTTATGATGGGGAAAAAAGCTTGGGACAATACCATTAAGGCGGTCAATTTGGTGCATCGTGCTAGGTGTGGGGGGCACCTTTGCTTCTCTTATCTACAGAAAAGTATTTGATAGAGCCAATTGGATCTTCATGAGGGAGACCCTTCTGCACCTGAGCCTGGGAACAAATATGATGCGCTAGATTATGTTCCTGTATTCGACTCCTTCTGCCAGGGTCCGGGTGACCGGCTGTCTATGGGAGCCTTTCAACATTTATAATGGCACCCGCCAGGGATGCCCTCTTTCACCATTGATCCTTGTCCTCACAATTGAACCACTACTTAGAAGGATTAGGGTTAACCCTGACATTTCAGGAATCTAATGACGCAATTTCACATGTTCTCCCAACTCTTTAAAATACATTTTTCAAAATCAGAGGTCCTCAATGTCAATGTACCAAAACCATTGACCTCCTCTTTGCACTCGGCCTTTAGCTAGTGGAGTGATCAATCAATAAGCTACTTGGGAGTTCAGTTGACTGCCAACCCAGATACATTATTCAGGAACAACTTTCCAGCTCTTCGTTCTTCAATTCGAAGTGATTGTGACAGGTGGACTAAGACCTCCTTCACCTGGTTTGGGTGATGTCAAATATTCAAAATGAATGTTCACCCCTGAATTCTCTATCTGCTGCAAGCACTACCCATTCAAATCCCACTGACCTTCTTCAAAACTATCTCTTCTATACAAAGCACCTTTATATGGGCAGGGAAATCGGCAAGACTGAATCGATTGACTCTGTCCAACCCAAAAGGAAAAGGGGGAGTGGGCCTCCTCAATTTCAAATATTACCAACGACGTTTTTGGGGTTATGGTAAAATTTTGTAAAACTCTATGGACCAGACCTTTTATGATACCCTCTTGTTCCAAACTTATGCCTGTGTTGAGCCATCCAGACTTTGCCCTTGCCCTTTGAAATGGGGTGTTTCAAAGATGGGTCGAGGTGGGAAGGGACAGGGTGGAGACTTTTGGGAGAAACAATGATTCGCCCTCATTGTCCACCCTCAGAACATGGGATGATCCTGTTCCCTTGGGCCACTTCTCCCATCAAAACAATGTTTTGAACATCCAAAGACACAGTTTGAGGTGCTATGCACGGAGTTGGGCCTGGGCAGGCATACTTTGTCTCGGGATTATGCAATGTTGGTGTCACCCCCAAGGCAGCAGCCTCCTAATTTTATAACACGATGGGAATCGCTTTTACAGAATAAATTTTCCGATACACATATATCTCAAATTTGCACCTTAGCTCATAACACACCCATAAGCTCCAAACATCAATAGGCAGGATATAAACTTCTATCCCGCTGGTATAGAGTTCCTGAGAGATTGCATGTAATGTATCTTGAAACCAATGCAACCTGTTGGAGATGTGGGAAGGAGAGAGGATCGCCGCTTATTCACATTTTTTGGGACTGTGAGATGCTTAAGCCATATTGGCGGGGAGTTGAGGAAATAGCAAACCAGGTTGCCTATCTTGTAGAACCCTTAACCCCTGCTTTGCCTTTGCTTCACCTCACTGACACTCCAATGGAGATCTATAGACATTCTCTACTAAAATATTTCATGATCGTGGCAAGGGCATGTATCCCAGAACTCTGGGACAAGACCTCTCCGTCTGGGCTTTTGCAGTGGGTCTGCAAAGTCAACAAGCATATGTATGTGGAGGATTTGACTGCCTCTCTACATGACACACAGAGGAAGTTTTGGAGCACCTGGGTAGACTGGATGGATTTTCAACAAACAAATAACCACAAGCTTCTGCTAGATGGGCAAGGGGGGCTGGGCCCTAGACACTGAACTCCTGAAGCCTTTGCCCGAGTGTCACTTGACCCCACCATCACCCCCTCCCTTTTTTTTTTCTTTCCCTATCCCCGAACCCTTGCTCTACCCTACTCATATACTGACCTCCCTGTCCCTTCTTCTTTCTTCTCTTTATACTCCTTATCTTATAATATCTCTCTTTTCTGGAAATGCAAGAGATGAATACGTCAGATTTGCACGGGTAAAAGGAAATCCTCTTGCTAAGAATTGATATTTTATTTTATGGCGACACTTGTCGCCTTATGTCCTCAATCTAACTTTTCTACTCAGTTAACATTGGATTTAAAGGATGTTTATGAACATTTCAAGAGTAACTGTTATGTGTCACGCTGGGAGGGGTCGGGGTAGCCAGGAGCTGGACGAAGGGGATAAGGGGAGCCTACTCTGGCCCTGATACTGGGCTCCCTGGCTCGCCATGATCTCGAAGGTAGCTCATTAGCTGCACACTGAGCAGGGAAAAAAAAGACTTCATTTAAACCTACAGCAGCAGCACTTCCATACTACAAGGCAGTCAATACGTAACAGTACCCCCCCTTTTACGAGAGGCCTCCGGACTCTCAACCAGACGCATCATGCAATGGTCTGAACTTCCTGAGTGACGACCTATGGAAGATATTACGGGTACAGAGCACTGGGGGTATGGCCAACTGGGACAATACGGGGTTAAAAATGGCCACTATTCTGAACAGACCAATAACTCCCATAGTAGGAGCTCCAGCCGCACACTTCCACCTTATGTGCTTTGTCAGCACCCACACATAGTTATTCACAGTCAGGTCTGGACCTGACCATTTATTGCCATGCATGCGGTCACAGACAAAATGTTCACTCTCAGGGAGGCAAACAGCAGAAATGGTTCCCGGTTTCGTCTTGGGGAGCTTCCTTACCAAGGGTTTAGTGGGGGTTACCGCCTTTCTCCTAATACGCTTCTTCACATAACAACTGAGTTTGGCGTTGATCTGAGGTGCAGGCAGGGTTCCACTCCTATCCTTCGGTGGGTGATTAACCACCACTGATGGAGACATAGGAGCAGGCCTGACCAACACGGCAGACACAGAAGCACTCACACGCTTATCCACATGGGACATCTGCAGCTGAGAAGCAGGATTAACACGGTATGGACAGACCCTAATGAAGTGATCGGGTTGACCGCAAAAGAAACAAGACCGCCCAACCTGATGAACTACAGATGGGTTAGGACATGACTCCGCAGTCCTCGACTGCTTAGGAACATCAGAACCCACATGTGTAACCTCCACAGCAGGGATGGTCACCAGGGCCAGTGTTGGATCCGGTCTCTCTCTTAGGCATCTGTCCAACCTAATAGCAAGCCCCATTGCAGCTTCCAGCATCTCCGGAACAGCATACTGAGTAATGGTGTCTTGTAACCGATCTGACAACTCTAGACAGAACTGACTCCTCAGAGAAGGGTCGTTCCATTGAGTGTCAGTGGCCCACCTCCTGAACTCAGAGCAATACTCCTCGGCTGGTCGTGCTCCCTGCCTGAGCTTACGTAGTTTAGACTCAGCAAGGGAGACGACATCAGGGTCGCCATACACCAGGGCAAGCGCTGCGAAAAACTCATCCACCGATCGTATGGAAGGAAAATCGGTCGGCAGAGAGAAGGCCCAGACCAGGGGATCCCCTTTAAGAAGGGAAAGTATAATCCCCACACGCTGTTCCTCGCTCCCCGAAGAATGAGGTTGCAGCCTGAAATATAATTTACAGGCTTCTCTAAAAACAAAAAAATTATCTCTCCCTCCTGAAAATCGGTCAGGGAGGGAGATATTGGGTTCTGGTACAGCCAGCGTGTGAACCACAGCCAGATACCCAACCGCTTCTCGAAGCTGATGCACCACCTGGTTTCACAGGTTAGGCACCTCCCGAGAGAGTTCTTCCACCCGGTGCGCAAAAGCTCAAGTTGACATAGCAGCTTCAGGGAAAAAATAGTGGTTGCTGATTATGTCACGCTGGGAAGGGTCGGGGTAGCCAGGAGCTGGACGAAGGGGATAAGGGGAGCCTACTCTGGCCCTGACACTGGGGTTCCTGGCTCGCACTGATCTCGAAGGTTTGAGCTGCCAAACTAAGTCCCTAAAGCTCCTGAGAAGCCCTAGGCATAAGCCCCTACCTCCATGGACCACGGAGCCCAGCAACTTTCAAGGAAAAAAACAAAGCAGCTTCAGATCAGCGTCTGCTCACATCAGGTCACAGTCCAGAAGTGAACTGAAATCAGCAACAACAGGTGGATGTGAGATGATCCATTTAAGGCCGAGGGGTGGGGAGCAACCAGCTCAGACACGCCCCTCAGCATGCCTAAGCATTCACACACACACACACACCTGCTACTACATGTTCCACTCATTAGCCTCATCTACTCACACTGAGCTGGGAAAAAAAAAGGCTTAATTTAAACCTAGAGCAGCAGCACTTCCATACTACAAGGCAGTCAATACGTAACATTATGTATGTCTGGAGAACATGCAAATGTTTGATCATTCATATATTCCATTTTATTTACTTGTTTTATTTCTACTATATTTCTACGTTAAATCTCTTAAATAAAGGATTATAAAAAATAAATAACTAAAACAAACCACACCAAATGGCACATAGGAAAAAAAGGCATTAAATATCTATTTAAACATAAGGTAGAGAGGCATGTATATTACCTCAGATCACAGCCCAATTCTTTCACGCTTTCTCCTGGGGCATATTCCACTCCCAAGTCACTCCTAAGTTCATATATACACATTATTTTTTTTTAAATTAGTATTGGGGTATGTTCACACATTGTGGATTTACATTTGCTATGGACAAAAAAAATATTCACATTTGCTGGTGATTTCTTTAGGCCTAGTAGGACATTCTTGCCATTCTAAGCACATCCCAGCCTCCTGAGATAAGATAAAATCCTATATTGGGTTTAGCCAAATAACTCATTTAAATACCCAAGATATGTTGGGGATCCATAGACACAACAGTTTATTTTGGAGGGTGGAGGCTATTCTATTCATGATTTTTAGTTTTCAGTTTATTTGTACTATACATATACTGATGTCAAAGAGTAGTGTCTGACTGGGGAACATTGGGCCAACCAGAGGACTTGATTCTGAAGGTCCACCTTCCATCTATACTATACTAAATTAAGTTTCATTAAAGGGGTTTGTTTTTTTGATCAGATATAATTTTCAACAAGCAATATATTTGAAATGGAATCTGTCAGTCAATCCCCTAAACTGTCTATATGGGCATGTAGGTCATTGATGATTGAATAAATGATACATTGCTACCTGCAATTAATGTCTTATTTCAGAGAAATCCACATTTTTATTAATATGTAAATGAGCTGTTAAAATCCATGTGAAGCATATAGATCTTCCTGAGACTGCCTCCAGAACTTATTTTAAATAAAAGAGGGTATACCAGTGTGAGACATATAATGACTGACAGTCTGCTCTGTCGATCTATATGTCTAACACTGGTAAATCCCATTTCATTTAACATAAGCTGTGTGTCAGGACTCTGGATCTTCTGTTTACCTTTTGTGCATTCTAGCCCTTTTTCAAAATGGTGTCTGCTGCTTCACTCCTATTATGTGATCCTCTTTCCCTGCTTTTACAAACTCTAGTTTACCTTTTAGCCAATTCTTGAGTATTCAGTTGAATTCCTGGCTTCCTGCTTCCTGTGATCCTCAAGTGAACCTCCTCTGGCAAATCCACTCCAACTTTCCTGTGTCTGCAGACCTTCTCCAGCTTTCACACCTGCTTAGTGCTTCTCCTGCACACCTGCTTCTGTGCTGTGTGTTTTAAACTTTGCTTCAGCCTGCCTGCCCTGTGAAACGTAAGCCCTGTGTGCCTGAAAGCGTTGCAGATTCTCTGTTACTTTTGTGCAGTTGTAGTTTCTCTGAACTTTGCGGGACTTTTCTTAAACTACACTGCACAGTTTCAAGTTCAGGACTTGTTTTTGTGACTACCTCATAGACTGTTTCTGATGTGAATTGCTTCAAAAGAGACTTTCTGTTTGTTACCTGTTTGATGAACTTGCTCACATACAGCATTTCATGTTTGTTAACTGCCACATGTGTTTAATACAGTTTGTTCACCTTTAAACTAGGTCTCAGTGTATCTGTGCTCCCATAATCTATTAGGTTCCTGAGAAAATCCTTATAATATATTACATCGTGGAGGCAGAGTCTTATACAGATCTGTGTTTGGCCTATAGATCTTAGCTTACTCTTAATTTATATATTAAGAATAAAGTTGATTTCTCTGCCATAAGATATTAGATCACACATATCAAGGTATCATTTTATTCAACTTTCTATGCCCTGCATGCCTTTGTATATGGCTTAAGTGGTTGATCTTACTGACAGCTTATCTTTAAGGAATTGACGTAAAGTAAATAATGGTAGGATTCGACTCTGCTTGGCAGTTTGATCAGCTGCCACATGATTGATTCGCATACTGACTAACTTCTTTACCTGCTTTTCTGAATGCGCGTAACCACTAATATGCAAATCACATATTAGCGATCACATGATGACTGATCAAACTGGCAAACAAAGCCTAACAGTGTGTACTACATACACACTGTTAGGATTCAGCATGATACACTGCCTGAAGATGAGTATCCCTGGCCTAGAAAACACCTTCAAAATAATGCAAAATTACATATTAGGCTGCTTTCACATCTGCGGTAGGTGTAATTCCCATCAGATCTGGCAGATGTCACCGCATCTGCCGGATCTGTCGCATAACAGCGGACTTGCGGCACTGATCCGGCAAGCTCCTTTCATTCGCTATGGGGCTTGTGGTCGGGTGCGGCATATGCGGTATTACCTAATCTGGCAGATCCGGCATTCGGCAATAGCGCAGTTGCCGCACCCGACCACAAGCCCCATAGAGAATGAATGGGGCTTGCCGGATTGGTGCTGCTAGTCAGCCGTTACGTGGCAGATCCGGCAGATGCGGCGACATCTGCTGGATCTGACAGGGATTACACTCGGCAACTTAACAAAGGAATGCTGAAAAGACTCTACACATTATCTACCATTGAAATTACTACCAAGTAAGTGACATGCTAACGAGCACCAAGTAGGCAGTATATCACTTATCCAGTGCCGTTTATATGTCTCAACAATGGTTCAAGAGTTAAAAGAAAAATCAGTGGGGACAATGGACATCCCTGACGGGTGCCATTCATGAGATCCCACCATATTTTGATCGCTAAGTAGAACCAGGCAGATGGGGGCTGGGATACTCAGAGTGGTAAGGCCCAAACATTCTGGCCTCCCATGCTGAAAACCGCAGCCAGCAGCAGCCCCTGAAAATGGCGCATTTATCGTAGTGTCATTTCCAGGTGCTTTACCCAGCTCTTCAAGCAGCCCTGGTGGGGGGTGGCATGCTGGTAAAAACTAGCGTTAATACCAGTTTTGTATTGACAGCTGGTACTAAGCTCGAAATTCATGATGTCAAGCCAAATGAGACCCAGCCACCATGAATTTCTAGTAAACAGTAATAAATAAAAACACAACCCAGAGTAAAAAGGTTTTTATTAGGAATAAAACACAAAACACATTTAGGGACTCAAAGAAAAAAAGATAGCGGCACTCAGCATTCCAGTTTGCAGCTGATTAATTTAATAAAAAAATTATTACAGCAGCAGGTGCATAATACAGGGAGGGAGGTGCTAAGACCAACGGTGACCGCTTCGCGGGATGTCCCGCTTCTATGGGTCCGGTGTACAGTGGTCACTGTCGGTCCTAGCACCTCCCTCCCTGTATTATGCACCTGCTGCTGTAATTTTTTTATTAAATTAATCAGCTGCAAACTGGAATCCTGAGTGCCACCATCTTTTTTTCTTTGGATATATTGTCTTGAACTCTGGCTGAGCAACAGGATATTCCACAGCACGCCACCGCCACAGGAGTCTACAAGTAACGCTGTTAACAGGTCAGTGCCCAGATTTCATTTCTATGCTTGAATCTACATTTAGGGACTCCATCTTTAAGTACATGAAAAAACCTTCCGCTGACGTAGACAAAGATGTCTGCTGGCAGAGATGAGCAGGCATGGAATGACATGGATATCCTTACACTAGCTTCTCACAATAGTTGGTAGGAATTTGGGGCCATTCCTCCTGACAGAACTGGTGTAACTGAGCCATATTTGAAAGTCGCCTGGCTTGTATATGCCTTTTCAGCTTTACACATAAATGTTCAATAAGATTGAGATCAGGGCTTTGTAATGGCCACTCCAAAACATTTACTTTGTTATCCTTAAGCCATTTTGTAACCAGTTAAGCAGTATGGTTCGGATCATTGTCCATTTGGAAGACCCATTTCTGCCCAAGCTTTACCTTCCTGGATGATGTCTTGAGATGTTGCTTCAATATTACCACATAAACCTCTGTCGCCATCTATTTTGTGGAGTGCGCCAGTCCCTCCTGCAGCACAATAACCCCACTACATGATGCTACCACTCCAGTGTTTCTCAGTTGGGATGGTGTCCTTAGGCTTCCAAGCTTCCCCCTTTTACCTCCAAACATAACGATGGTCAATATAGCCAAAAAGTTAAATTTTAGTTTCGTCTTATCACAGGACATGTCTCCAAAAATAAAGGTCTTTGGTCCTATGTGCATTTGCATAAATTAATCTGGCTTTTTTCTTTATTTTGGAGCAATGACTTCTTTCTGGCAGAGTGGCATTTCAGCCCATGTTGAAACAGTACTCATTTCACTGTTGATATTGACACAATCTTACCAGCTTCCACCATCATCTTCACAATGTCTTTGCTTTTGTTTTTGAATTGATATGCACATGTCGGACCAAAGCACGTTCACCTCTGAGACACAGAACCTGTCTCCTTCCTAAGCCGTAGAATGGCTGGACATTCCCACCTTGTTTGTACTTGATTATAATTGTTTGTACAGATAAATGAGGCACCTTCAGGTATCTGGAAATTGCACCCAAGAATGAACCAGACTTGTGCAAGTTCACACTTCTCTTCCTAATATCATGGCTGGCTGATTTCTTTAGACTTTTCCATGATGCTACACAAAGAAGCAGTGTTCTTCAGGTGTGCATTAAAAATACATCCCCAGGTGTGGCTCTAATTAACTCAGTTGTTGCCAATAAACCTATCAGAAGCTTCCAAATACATGACATCATCATTTGGGCAGTCCAAAATTGTTTAAAGGCATACTAATCTTAGTTATGTAAACTTCTGACTTTGCATAACGTAATAAAATACGTTAAAGGGAACCTGTCAACCCCTTTGGGCATTTTAAATTGTGCCCACCAGCATTAACATAATGTAAATGGGGTTCTTGTAATCCCTATATGTGCCCAGACGTCAACTTTTATTCTCTGTCGCCCTGCATCCTTTTAGGTCCGAGAGGTATGCTCTCTGGTCCTAGTGGACTAGTTTCTTGCTGCCCCTTGCCAGCAAAACTCATATATATATAAGCCGAGGGTGGACCCCAGCACAGGTATACAGCCCCCAGCAGTGTAGTATACAGCAGCCTCCCCAGTGGTTAAAGCAGTCAGATACAGAGTCTCCCGTGGTAGTATACGCAGTTCCCCTGTGGTAGTATACAGCAGTCTCCCCCTGTGTGTATAAGCCCCGGTAGTATACAGCAGTCTCCCCTGTGGTAGTAAGATCCTGCAGTTACAGCAGCTCCCCTGTGGTAGTATACAGCAGTCTCCCCTGTGGTAGTATACAGCAGTCTCCCCCTGTGGTAGTATACAGCAGTCCCCCCTGTGGTAGTATACAGCAGCCTCCCCCTGTGGTAGTATACAGCAGTCCTCCCCCTGTGGTAGTATACAGCAGCCTCCCCTGTGGTAGTATACAGCAGCCTCCCCCTGTGGTAGTATACAGCAGCCTCCCCCTGTGGTAGTATACAGCAGCCTCCCCCTGTGGTAGTATACAGCAGCCTCCCCAGTGGTAGTATACAGCAGCCTCCCCTGTGGTAGTATACAGCAGCCTCCCCAGTGGTAGTATACAGCAGCCTCCCCTGTGGTAGTATACAGCAGCCTCCCAGTGGTAGTATACAGCAGCCTCCCCTGTGGTAGTATACAGCAGCCTCCCAGTGGTATATACAGCCCCGCTCTCCCCCCCGATGGTATATACAGACCCGCTCCCCCCTCAGTGGTATATACAGGCCCCGCTCCCCCCCCGTGGTATATACAGGCCCCACTCCCCCCAGTAGTATATACAGGCCCCCACTCCCCCCCTCGGAGTAGTATATACAGGCCCCCACTCCCCCCCGTGGTATATACAGGCCCCCACTCCCCCCAGTAGTATATACAGGCCCCCACTCCCCCCAGTAGTATATACAGGCCCCCACTCCCCCCTCGTGGTATATACATGCCCCCACTCCCCCAGTAGTATATACAGGCCCCCACTCCCCCCTCGTGGTATATACATGCCCCACTCCCCCAGTAGTATATACAGGCCCCCCGCATAATACAGCCCCTCCCGCTCCCCCCTCCCGTGGTATATACAGGCCCCCACTCCCCCAGTAGTATATACAGGTCCCCCGCGGTAAATACAGGCCCCCCCGTGGTATATACATGCCCCCGGTAGATGCCGCACACCTGTAAAAGAATCGCTTTCATACTTACCCTCCTCACTGTCATCGCGCTCCTCCGGTCTCATTCCCGCTTCTACCAGGCGGCCGGCGCATCCACAATGACGTCATTGTTTCTGCGCGGTCACATGACCGGGTAGAAGCAGGAAGGAGACTGGATGGAGGACGCGCGATGACAGTGAGGAGGGTAAGTATGAAAGCGATTCTTTTAAAGGTGTGCGGCATCTACCGGGGGCATGTATATACCACGGGGGGGAAACGGGGGGGGCCTGTATTTACCGCGGGGGGCCTGTATATACTACTGGGGGAGTGGGGGCCTGTATATTCCACGAGGGGGGGTAGCGGGGGTCTTTATATACAACGGGGGGAGAGCGGGGATCTGTATATACCACGAGGGGGGAGCGGGGGCCTGTATTTACCACGGGGGGGGAGCGGGGGCCTGTATTTACCACGGCGGGGGGAGGGCAATGTAATATGCACAGCTCCCCCTGCCGCTGATGGACAGGGGGATGCAGTGCATATTGCTTTGCACTAATGAGCGGCCCCACGTGACCGGGCGCTCATATTACAGCCTCCCCCCGCCTGCTCCAGCCCCCGGACACCGGCCCCCCCACACTCAGCCGTATAGTGACTCGTGTATAAGCCGAGGGGGGGACTTTTCAGCACATTTTTTGTGCTGAAAAACTCGGCTTATACACGAGTATATACGGTAATACATCCACTATTTTTCTTTTTCTTTAAGCATCTTAAGATCCTTTCCAGCCATAAACAGAAAATAATATGTACTCTATTCAGATATAAATTCTTAGTCTTGTGTATGTCATAATCAAATTTTCATGGAATACATCTGTTTTTCAGTGTTATACTAAATGGAGATACAAACAGGTATAAATAAAAATGTTAATAAAAAAACAAGAGGTCCATATTTATAAAAAGCATATGTAATTCATTCAGTCAACTTTTTCTAAGTTATGGTTTACAGTGCGCTTAGAGATTGAGATTGGCATTACCACTGATAAATTGCTTTTAGACCTGTATATTAAAGTATTATCTTAATTTATTTTTATCAGAGGTAAAACCCTGCAACCATATACCCTGGTCAGAGCAGATCTTGGCTAGGTAGCAGTAGCACCCATCTAGCACCAAGCAACTGGGGAATGTGTCCCACTAGCCCCGCTAGCAACACAAGTGTTCTATTTCTATTGACTGGAAAAATGAGGTTATTCATTGTATAATTACTATCATTTCAACAGAGTGAATTCACTTTAAATTACTAGCTCTAATATAGAGGCCTGAAAATATGCCCTTTCTGCAATCTGTTCCTTCCTTATAACCATATATAATATTTTGGCATTTAGGTTGTGAATCTTTAAACAGTGGCATATTTTTATAAACTCTTTCCTTGCAGCATAGACTAGGGACACACTGCATTTATGGCCACTATTGGGAGCATATACTCAGAAGGTAAATGCTTGGGAATGGACACTGTCACAATGGATGGCAAGGCTTTCGTCCACCAGAGGGAACCATTGAAAAAAATCATAAACCACATGGTATTGAGCTTTACTCTTGAAGTTAATGGAATCAATTCATCAAGACCTTTGATTTTCTCACCAGTCTTGATGAGGGAGCATGGTCGAGTCACGTGCTCTTGATTTATGAAGAGTTGCACACCTCTTAAGGCCACGTCACATGCTTCAATATCATTAACGATCGCACGAGCGATCTCCCGTGAACGAGATCGTTCGATCAAACTTTCGAGACCATTGGTGAGATGTCACACGTCTAGATATCGCGAACGAGGTGCCAACGATGTGGCGAGCAGCTATTGTTCGCACAACCCAGGATCGATACTTGTTCAATGTTGTGAATAGGCGAAGTTGTTCACAAAATCGTTATCGCGGTGTCGCACACAACGATCCAGCAGGTTGAACGCTGGTTAATTGAATGACGCACAACGGATTGGAGGTCAGGATCAAACGATTTTTTGAGAAAAGATCGTTTGGTTACACGCAACGACACACAAACTTTATCGTTTCAGCGATTAAAAAACAGTGACGTTTCAGTGATATCGTTAACGATATTGAAGCGTGTGACGTGACCTTTAATGAATCTGAAGAGTCTGGTGAGATTTTTTGCAGTAGGAGCACCACAGTGACATGATTTAAATGAGCTCTGGAGTCTCTACATAGACCCACCGCAGTTCTGTCCATTTTGCCAAAGCTGGGAGGAACGGATGTGGAAATGCCAAAATTTGGAAACATTTCAAAGCGTTTACATCCCTTTTTATGGCATAAAAGCTTTGATGACTGGCCCAATAAGTTTTCCTTCTACATTTCTGTGCTTCTACGTTCTGTATTTTCCTTTCACACTTTATATTTTTTTTATCACTATTAAAGTGACCACCTTTGCATGAGTGGAACAAGAAAATATTTGATGACAGTCTGTATAGTTCTGTGGAAAATGTTGATACCATAGACAAAATCTTTAGATCTGGATTTAGGTGTAATTTTTTTGTGAACTCTTTTCCTAGTGGGTAAATGGATTCCATAATAAGAAAGAAATTTTAAAAAATCTATCGCGCTGCCTAAGTGAATTATCTCATAATAAAGGTGACTATACTAACCTCAAAGGAGAAGGCGAGATAGTAATGGACTAACTGGAGGAAGGAAATTTTTCAGAACTAATCGATATGGAGGAACGTAGATATGCAAACTTTCTTGATGGTCCTTAAAAAAGAACAGATGATAGTATATTAGACTTATGAAAAAAGTAAAGATTACATTTACACCATTTCTATGGTTCCTTATCCTGTTCGTGATGTCAAGATGTATCAGTCGCAAGGACCAGGTTACTCAACAATTGGGCAGAGTTTGGTTTACGGTAGCCGTGCCCAGCAGCTGTGGTCCTAACTGCACATGTAAAGGGGATAGTAATAAGGATAAAGTTTATTTGTAACATCAGTTGAGATAATCAGTCTAATCTGGCTGGCCCTGCCGGGAGTCCATGGGATATAGGTGGTAATAAGCAGCACAGATGTTTAACCCTTCCCAACCAGGGTTGGCTTCCAGAGAGATGATGAGGGTAGTGGTGCAAGGTGAAGTGGAGGAAGTAGACAGCAGGAGACAGTCTTTTAACAGAAAATAGAAATGATCAGCTCACCATTGCTGGCTGGTATGCACGGACCAGTGTCTTGATAACACCAATAGAATACAAAGAAAGATGAGGTCCAGCTTCCAGAAGTAATGCAGGAAAATTCATTACTTTATCCACAGCATCAATCCCATATAGAAGTGCACAATCTGTACAGGACAAACAGGCACAAAGTAGGGCAGGGTGCGCTGCACAGGAATTAAGATTAGCAGCTGAAAAACTTCTTTCCAAGGATGATTTTGCTTCTGCTATACACTGTGTGGTAAAAAAAATGTGCTTAAAATGGAGTACAGTATAATCTCTACCAAGCAGAAGAAGTTCTTAAGAGACCCTAAGGCTGGGGTTACACATGAGCCCTTGGTCCGGTTTTGGCTTCATTTTTGTTAATTTTTTTTTCTAAGTCCAAAAACTGACAGAAAAACTGATTGGATGTAATAAACACCCTGTCCGTTTTTTTCTGCACTTAAAAACATTGCTATGTCCGTTTTTGAGCCAAAAACGTTGCTAGCAACGTTTTTGGGGTCCGTTTTTCAAAAAATAAAAAAAATTTTTTTTTTTTTTTAACATGGGCCCGATGGAAAAACGGATCCGTTTTTTTGAGGTGCCTTAAAAAAACGGATCCGTTTTTTTTGAGAATTTTGGTCAAAAAATGACTAAGTCCAAAAACGTTCAGGGGTGTAGGAGGCACAAAAAGCCCCCAAAAAAAAACGGATTGGTCATGGAAATCACTTCCAAAAACGGATTTCTATGTGTGACCCCAGCCAAACCTGTTGACATCAATAAATATATGTCACTGGATTTTCAATCACAATATACATTAATGTCGTTGGAGGAGCTTGAATCAGAATGAACAGAAAGCGAAAAAAATGAATAATGTACCTAATTTTTTAATTAAAAATCCTTTTTTCTACCCCATTGAGTCTCGTGCGCAATGCATGGATCGGTTCCAACTCTCTATTGAGTGGGATCTTAAAGAGTTAAATAACTCCATTGACACTACATCTGTCAGACAAAATATCAGTGCAGCTGAGAGAAGGGCTTAATCTGAGTTTAGGAACATGAATGACTTGGTTATACGCATGTCGGACAAGGGAGGATTTCTCGTAGTTTTGGAGACAGATACTTATTGTGCTCAAATGGAAACATGCTTAATGATACTAAAATTTACACCAAACTTGAAAATAATCCAATTATAATGGGGCCAGTCTGATGGGAACTCTGGTCCATTCTGCTGGGTGAGTAAATTGGCTTCCCTGCTGACTTGTCTTAAGCTTTAGGTTTTTGGTGCCAGTAGCTGTCCAAACCACCCTTTTGGTTGTTTTAAGCTACTTCCAGTCAGGCTGGTAACATGGGTTCTGTGGGTATCTGTGCCTATAGCAGTTAACTGAACCTATATGCTAATGAAGCCCCAGAGCACTCCATTATGTTGCTGGTGAGCTTGAAACTCACACAACATCCAGTTGTGCCACCAGGCCCTCTACGCCTGGATGACCTAGGGATTGGTACCCTGCATGCAGCTGGTCCCTTCAGAGCAGCTCCAACTGCCTCCTCACTGGACCTCTCCTTCACATACTCAATCCTACTACACTACCGCTAACCCCTCCCCCCTGATAGGAAGTGTTACACGTGCACACATCAGAAATCAAGTGCACAGTCTTCTAATAAGGGATCATGCAGTGTGTGTTTGTTTCAGACATCCAGCAGAGGGAACACAATTCTCCTCAGACATGGCAATGTTTACCTTCAATACCATTTTGTATTTTGTATGCAAGGGTGTCACAATGCCCTAAAATAGGATTACATCTCTTCAGAGAAATATGGTTCCTTTAACTAATTAGACTAACATAACCGCAACAAGTGCCTCCAGGTATACCAATAAATAAGGACACCCACATCCTCTATATCCAGCCTACTGCTGGGTAGATGTATTTAATATTTACTTTTAATCATAATTCTAAGGGTACCGTTACACGTCGCAACATTGCATGCAATTTCACTTGCAATTTGCTGGCTGCAGTGAAATCATGGACACATTGTTCTATTTTGTTGCTGTGTACAAATGGAACAATGTGTCCATGATTTCACTGCAACCAGCAAATTGCAAGTGAAATTGCATGCAATGTTGCGACGTGTAACGGTACCCTAATATGCTATCATCTGTTTCTTTTTAAGGACCATCTAGAAACGACACGTACCTACTTTCCTCTATATCGATTCTTTGTGAAAAATGTCCTTTCTCCACTTAGTCCATTGCTATCTCTCCTTCTCCTACAAGGTTAGTATATTCACCTTTATTAGGAGGTAACTCACTTCAGCAGTGCAATAGATTTTTTCTTTTTTTTTTTATACTTATCAGGTATTTTACGTGGAACCTGTCTTCTATCTGCAGCTCCAACCCGCATCAATTAGACCTTTTTGCATTTATGCCAATAAAATTTCCTGTTCAACCCACAGGGTTTTAGTACCTTGAGCACCAGTGTCTTTTTCTGGCTTCTATAATAAGTAATGATATAGAAACTTTGAAATTTAATATTTTTTTCTTAACAATTGATAAACAAGCATTCACTGTCTGAAACATAGAATAACTCATGAATGATAACGTAAAATAACAGTATGACTTAAAATTGTTTTATAATATACCTGGACCATAAGTCTACCGATTGAAGGTATTTTGATGAAATTTATTGAAGGTAGTTACAGTTTAGAAGGCACTGGCATTTAGTAAAGAAGGGTAAAATAAATAAAACGACTGAGAAATTTTGGGATGTGTAATATACATTTAAATGAGTTATCTACTTTCCTTCTGAGGTATAATGCATTTGATTCATATGAGATATGGAAATGTTATTGCACCAACTGGAAGTATAATACAGGCTGTTCATTCAAAGAATTGAATTTGTTCTTGCAGAAAGCGTGGTGATATATGAAGGGATGAGCTTAACTGTACATTTATCTGTGCTGAAGATAGCTGAGGGATTTCATGATTTAGAACAGTTGCTGCCATGACAATGGAATGGAAAAATGAAGTAACAATAAATATGTCACAATTTTCATTGATTGATGGAAGTCCTGTTGAGAGAAGAAACCACAGTTATCTAAAAACAGTGTGAGTTATGGATGCTGCACTGGGGTAAATTTTGGTTTAAATCAGTTGAAATACACATACTTACAGCTAGCACATACAAAACCAAAATATTTCATTAATATTAAATATTTATTCAACAATGGAAAAATATTAGTGTGGCGCCCCTGCGACCAGGGTGGCCACAGATAAGAACTGCAGCCAGGGAGGTGGAGACAGTTTTACACAAACACCTTCACAAACACACCAACAGACACAAGACCCAACCCAAAGCCCGGGACTCTAGGCGGGCAAGGGGTGGTAGGGCCAGCCACAGTGGGTGGGACAAACACAAAGTGAAGGACTGGGTACATAAGGGGAAAACCAGGAAGTTTTAAGTAGTAGGCTAGAGGGTGCCAAGCAGTAAAGACCAGGACTAGGACAGTACAGCTGGGCCAGCAAGGAAAACAGCAGCGGTGCCAGAGGACGACTGAAGGAAAGGATCCCCTATGTACGCCGTAGTCACACAGGTAGGAAGGAGCCTGGTGATCCCCTGAAATATAGGGACATTGGAGGGCTGGGCCAGGACCAGAGAGCCGGCTCTGAGGTGACCGCAGCTACAAGCAGGATCACAGACATTCCGTCGGGGAGATGCAGATTCCATGTCTGATTTCCTAACACAAGTGCAGGAGGTACAGTGGCACTTAGGACTCAGAGCTACATACTACACACAGGGAGAAGCCAGACAAGAATCCGAGTGACCTACCATACAGCACATAGGGAAAGGAGAAGTGAAGAAGGGCCTGAATAGTATTAAGCAGGAGAAGGATCTTAAGACAGAAACCTGGCTGCAGTAGAGCTAACTGAATGGTGAAAGTATGGAGTTAACTTGTGAGAAGAACTGAAAACAACTTAGATGAAGGAAGATCAAGTAAAACCTGGTGAACCCTGCCAAAGTCTCCGTGTTGCTTCATTGCATGTTATACTGTTATTTACCCTGTCAGGAGCAGCCCGACCCACGGCGGGCTCATCCATCTGGCTGCAGCACTATCCATCCTCCTGGCAGAAGCAAGCAGCAGCGGTGGTCCCCATTGACCACAACCCGTGGGTGGTGTCAGGACTATCCCTGTAAATAACCCCTTTACTTGTGGCTTAGGGACACGGTCCGGACCAAGACGCTGTGATAACCCCCGTGATACCCTGGTCCGATACCAAGTACCCTGTCCCAGTGGGCTCCACATTAGAATCTGAGAGTCCTCAGTGGTTGATACCTTTTAATGGCTAACAGAAAAGATGGTAAGCAAGCTTTTGAGACACTATGGCCTCTTGATCAGAGGCCATAGTGTCTTGAAGCTTGCTATGTTTACCATCTTTTCAGTTAGCCATTAAAAGGTATCAACCACTGAGGATCCTCAGATTCTAATATTTTTCTATCTACTGGCTAATATCGGTCTAAACATTTTTTACCTATTCAACAATGGTTTTTAAAGTGTATGTAAAGTTATAGACGACCTGTCACACCTGGACACTTTTTATTCTTCCTTTATTAACTGTTGTTTTCCAGAGTATGCCCATTTTTGTTTTTCAAAATCCGTCCATATGGTTCCAGGAATATGGGCCTTTTAATTTAACAAGTGAACAACGCCCCCTTGATAGAGACCATAATAATTATCCCTAAGTAAAAAGGCTCATATCTCTGCAAGCATATGGCTGATTTTAAAAAAGAAAGAAGTGTAATACTCAAGGGAATAGCTGTTTATGCAGAGGGAGAGCAGGCTGACAACTGACTATGACAGTCAGGTTCACCCAGGTCATAGATCAGGCTATGACCGTGGGTGAACCCTGCTGTCACAGCCGAACTCTGCCACCGGCCACTGGAGATTGCCGAGCGCCGGAAGAGCAGTGAATAAACCGTAAGTCATTAACTTCCGGTTTATTCACTGCTCTGCCGGCACTCGGCAATCTCCAGTGGCCGGCGGCAGCAGCAGTATGGCTTGACAGCAGGGTTCACCGCGGTCATAGCCTGAGCTATGACCTGAGGTGAACCCTGACTGTTGTAGTCATTTCTTAGCCTGCTCTCCCTCTGCATAGACATGTGTGTCTATGCAGAGCGATGTAGCAGTGTGGAGATGTCGTTTTTGGACTACGGCGGATGGAAGAGGATTTTTTTTTATTAAATATGGAGTCACTAATAGTATTTTTCATTTTATTTCTAATAAAAAAAAATTTCTCTTTGTTGTGTTTTTTTTTAAACAATTACTAGAAATTCATGGGGGGCATGTTTAATATTGGCGTGACCCCATGAATTTCGGGCTTAGGGCCACTGATAACAAAAAGCTGGCCCTAACCCCTTTATTACCCAGTGAGCCACCGCACTAGGGCCATGGAAGAGTTGGGTTCAGCGCCAGAACATGGCGCTTCAATGAACACGCCATTTTCTGGGGTGGCTGCGTGCTGCCATTCGCAGCGGGGGGTGCCTAAAAGGCTTGCTCCTCCTTGCACTGCGGATTCCAGCTCCCAGCTACCTAGCTGTACCTGGCTGGACATAAAAATAGCGCAGAGCCCCATGCATTTTTTTTTAATTATTTCATGAAATTCATGAAATAATAAAAAATAAGAGCTTCCCGATGTTTCTGTGTCCAGACAGGTACAAATAGTCAGCTGGGAGTTGGGGCAGACCGTTGCCTGCCTGCTGTATCTGGCTGGCATACAAAAAGACGGCGAAGCCCACGTCAAAATTTTTCTGAAAAATCCATTAAACAATCCTATAAAAAGTGGACTGCATCTTTATTAACCCATTGACCATGGTCGAGGGGTTAATAAAGATGCAGTCCCTTTCATTCATATTGTTTTTTTGGATTTTTCAGAAAAAAATTTGACGTGGGCTTCGCCGTATTTTTGTCCACGGTCAGCAGGCAGAACGGGCTGCCCCCAACCCCCAGGTGCCTATTTGTACCTGCCTGGAAACAGAAATATAGGGAAGCCATTTTTTTTTATTATTTCATGAATTTCGAAATTCTGGGCACCCCCCACTGCGAATTGCAACCTGCAGCCACCCCAGAAAAAGTGCGTTCATTGAAGTGGCCCTTTTCTGGCGCTGTAACCAACTCATCCAGGGCCCTGGTGCCTGCCTCACTGAATAATAAAGGTAGGCATTTGGTTATAGGCTCTAAACCCGAAATTCATGAGGTCATGCCAATATTAGACATGACCGCCATGAGTTTCTAGTAATTTTTTTGCAAAAAAAACACATCACGTGAAAAAATATTTTATTAGAAATACACAAAAGACACTTAGAGACTCCATCTTGAATTATTAAAAAATCCTCTTCCGTCCGCCGTAGTCCTAAAACGCAATCTCCACACTGCTACATCACTCTGCATAGACACACATGTCTATGCAGAGCGAGAGCAGCAGAAGAATGACTGTCACAGTTAGGGTTCACCTCAGGTCATAGCTCGGGCTATGACCTGGGTGAACCCTGCTGTTACAGCCCCAAGACTGCCAACGTCGGCGGAGATTGCCGAGCGCTACTCGGCAACTCCCGCCTGCGCCGGCAGAGCAGTGAGTAAACCAGAGTCACTAACTTCCGGTTTATTCACTGTCTGCCGGTGCTCGGCAATCTCCAGCGGCTGGTGGCAGAGTTCAGCTGTGACAGCAGGGTTCACCCGCGGTCATAGCCTGAGCTATGACCTAGGTGAACCCTGACTGTGACAGTCAGTTCTGTGCCTGCTTTGCTCTGCATAGACATGTGTGTGTATGCATAGCAATGTAGCAGTGGGAGATTGCATTTTGGGACTATGTCAGACGGGAAGAGGATTTTTTAATAATTAAAGATGGAGTCTAAGTTTATTTTTTGTTTTATTTCTAATAAAATATTTTTTCAGTGTGTTGTGTTTTTTAAAAAAAATTCACTGAAAATTCATCGAGGTCATGTCTAATTTGGCGTGACCCCATGAATTTTAGGCTTAGGGCACTGATAACATCAAAGCTGGCCCTAACCCCTTTATTACCCAGTGAGCCATGGCACCAGGCCCTGGATGAGCTGGATACAGCACCAGAGGATGGCGCTTCTCTGAACGTGCCATTTTCTGGGGTGGCTGCAGGCTGCAATTCGCAGCGGGTGCACAAAAGCTTGGGTCTCCCTGCGCTGCAGATTCCAGCCCCCAGCTGCCTAGTTGTACCTGGCTGGACATAGAAATAGCGCGGAGCCCCACACATTTTTTTTTATTATTTCATGAAGTTCCAGAAATAATAAAAAATAAGGGCTTCCTTCTATTTCAGTTTCCGAGGTCAAATTAGGCACCTGGGGGTTGGGGTCAGCCTGTTCCTGCCTGCTGTACCCGGCTGGACACAAAAATATGGCGAAGCCCACTCAAATTTTTTTCTAAAAAATCCAAAAACCAATATGAATGAAAGGGACTGTATCTTTACTAACCCCTCGGCCATGGTCGAAGGGTTAATAAAGATGCAAGTCCCTTTTTATAGCATTGTTTAATTAATGATCATTTGAAATAACAGGCGGGAAAGTCAGCGGTGAAGACACCGCCAGCTTTCCTGCTGTGTTCTGTGCTCCCACTCCAGCCCTCCCTCTGAGCTGCCCCCTCTCCAACAGCAGTCGGCATGGAGCTGGCATCCTACCGCGCCGCTCCTGCCTGCTCCTACTACTCCAGGTTACCAGGTGGGGAGGGTGGGGAGGGTGAGTGGTAATGGGAGGCTGGGGGAGGACGGCTGAAACAGCAGAAAGCCGGCAGGGGCATCTTCTTTCGCGCTGGCTTACAACTGCTGATCACTCCACTCTTGGGGGTCCAAAGGCCTGGTCCTGACTCCAGATATGATATCTGAAGCTATTGACGAGGTTGTGATGTGTGTGGTGCTGGGTTTGCACAATTCAGGCCTGAATATTGTTTAAAACCGTCTTGTTAACCAGCCTGGCTTTTAAACAATCATGCCCCCATTTCAGCCTTTTCTTCTGCCCCCAGACCACTTAATAGGGTCCTTTTTGGTGATCGAAGCTGTATCGAACATAACCTTGAACATCCCGAATTTGAAGCTAATTGTTTGCATTCGTCGAATACCGCTCAAAACAGCTCGAATTTGAGATTGGCGAACATTTCGAATCGAACATCGCTATCTCTAATGGTAACCTGTTGTCACTGAACTCACTTGTAAAGAAGAGTCCCAAGTCATTATTGTTCAACTCCTGTACAAAATCTGAAAAGGTCTCTCTAGTTCCTGACCACAGTAGAAGCACGTCATCCACGTACCGGCCCCAGAGGTGATGACTGGGTCCATTTATGCATAGAGTCTGTGAAGACGTGCACATTCTCCCACCAGCTCAGGAGCAAGTTGGCATATGATCGGGCAGCAGAGCTCCCCATCGCCATGCCCCTGATCTGGTGGTAGAAGACGCTAGAGAATAGAAAGTAGTTATGGGTTAACAAGAATCTGAGTAGTCTGATGACAAATAGTTTATATGGGATGAGTTGTCTACCCCTACCCTCAGAAAGACTCAACGGCTGTTATACCTAGATCATGACGAATCGAACTATATAGGGACTCAACATCAATAGATGCAAAAAAGGTGCTCTTAACCATGTTGATTTGCAAAAAGGTCGCTGGTATCCCTGATATAGGAGGGTAGGGACAAAACAAAAGGTCTCAGTATCTTGTCAAGATAAATGCCAACATTTTGTGTAAAATTGCAGAATAAAAACAAGCGGTGTCAGAGGTTGGAGCGCTAAAGAAACCACGGAATTAATGATTATATTACCAATACTTTATTACATGAACAGCAGGGGTCCAGTAAGCCACAACGCGTTTCGACGCACAGTTGCGTCTTTCTCAAGTGATCCACTTGAGAAAGACGCAACTGTGCGTCGAAACACGTTGTGGCTTACTGGACCCTGCTGTTCATGTAATAAAGTATTGGTATATAATCAATAATCGTGGTTTCTTTAGCGCTCTAACCCTCTGACACCGCTTGTTTTTATTCTGCTAATCTCTTTCTCCCTTTTGGAGTGCGGTGTGTGAGCTGCTCTAAGATCCACAGGACCTGACACTAAGTCATAAAGACCCACCTTGATTGATCAACTGATACACAGTGTGGAGCTTGAACGGAAGCCCGTGCATCGAGTCTGCCTCTTCGGGTGGAGGAGCCTGAGAACTAGAGCTCCCTCAGGCCCGTATATCAAAGGAGGAGGGAACATTGGACCCTGTCACACGGCGACCCACATTAAATCATCAGTCTGGTTGTGCGGGGTGTTGCAACAACCAGTCAAGGTTAGTGCACACTTGGTAAAACCGCGTAATAATTTCCTCCAGTTTCAGTGTGGCGCAATATCTGTTTTTTTCTTTTAACATTTTGTGTAAGGGATTTTATTCCGGACACTATCGGTCTTCCCTTGAGTGGTGTAAGTCCTTTATGGACTTTGGGACGCGTAAAAAAGTCGGTATTACCGGATCCAAAGGGCTCATAAATTTCATCTCATTTTCTGAGATTAGTTGGGCCTCTAAGCCCTCCACAAGAATGTTAAAAAGTTCATCAGAAAAGTCATTAGTTGGATCTTTCTCCACTTTACCATAGCATGTTTCATCCTTCAAGACACTGAGACACATTGTTGTATATTTAGCATGATCTATAACAACCACATTGCCTCCTTTGTCTGAGGCCTTGATTATTATTTCATCATTTTTTGTCAACTCGTCCAATTGTTGTAATTTAGTTTGACTGAGGTTAGATCTATTTTTGCCCAGAGCAGTGGGTAATTTAGATAGCTCATCACTTACTATCTTAAAAAAAGATATCAATTGAATCTGTTTTTTCAGAAGGGGGCGTTCTCTTACTGGGTCTTTTCAGATCTGTGAAGGGGCGAGTCCCTTGGGTGCCGAGGTTCTCGGCCTCTAAATCTCTCAAATCCTGTAAGGATATAAGTTCATCCTCACTGATTCCTGTTAGAATAAGATCCTCCTTTTCTGTGTTATGGAAAAATGTTTTCCACTTCAACTTTCTACAAAATAAAGATAAATTTTTAGTCCAATTAAATGTGTCGTAACGTTCTGTTGGAACAAAATTGAGGCCTCTTTTCAAGACACTCAAGTGTTCATTCGAGAGCGCATAGGATGAGTGATTTATGATCGGATTGTTTATGTCCTGGGGGGCAAAACGTCGCCTATCCTCTGAGATCTCAGGCCATACAGGACCCCTCTCTGCTCTAAAAAAGAGGCCACTATTGAGGTAGATGGTAAAGGTGGTAAGGATGGTGAGGGCGCAGGTGTAGAGGGAGGAGCGACAGGAGGTATTAGTGCTCTGGAATCCTCTCATTTTTTAAATGACTTTCTCCGCCTCTTTTTTTTTGTTGAGGTTTTTTAGGGGCAACTGGTGCTTTGGGATTCTCGTGGTCAGATGGTTCCCAATCCGTAGAAGATTTTTTTTTCCGGGTGGGCCCGTTAGAAAAGAGTATGCTTTATTCTCTATGAAATCGGCCGAATCTTTAATGAATTTTTTGTGTTTTCGATTCTTCAGAGATGTTTGAAAGTGCTCTATAGAGTTCTGTAGAATCCCTTCCCTCTTAGTGAAGTCAGGGTCTGCTTTAAAACCCAGGGCATACTTTATCTACTCATCCAAGATTTTAGAGGTATTTTCCAAGGTGTTTTTTTCCTCCTCCAACAATAGGTACATAAACCTTAGTGAGGATTCCCTAGATTCTTTTTCCCATAGTTCCAGTAGCTTAGATGTTTTTGATCTATCCGCTGGAACTATAGGGATTCTCAGCCCTTTAGGGATAACGCCTTGTTTAATATACCTTGTCAATGATTGCACCTCCCACCATGATTTTATGTTATTTTTATAACAAATGAAGAGATAGCTAAATATCTTTCTAAGATCTGTGGTTTTATTTACACCGGCACCTGTACCCGACTAATCGGAGAACACATCATCAGTTTCGAGTTGCCACTGGTTAATGTCCAATGGTGCACATAAGAAACTGGCTATTTATAAGTTACTGCATTCATTTTAACTTATAATTTTAATGATATTAGGAAGTAATATACTATGTTTTTATCAAAACAATCAGGATTGCCAATTTATTGGGTTTAAAAAGTTTACTTTTATTTATACAAATGTTAAAAAAGTCATTGACCCACAAATTAACAGACAGTGGAAAACAACATATACACACTCAGGGGAACACACTATTTTAACCGGTATGGGGTGTCCTAAATGACCCTACTTCTTACTCCTGCTTAGCAGTGGGCACTTTATGCATCCTAAAGATATGATGCCCTCACTCACCGGTGGCTTACCCTAAAGGTCCCTTTTACTATAAAAAGGCAAGAGGTTTTGGAGAAGAGAAGAGTTAAGTTTCAAAACTCAGCTTGGATTCCAAGAGTAATATGAAGTTTCTTTAACGGGGGATCCTTTTCGTCCCTTTCTATGCAGCGGGGTTCATCAGAAGTATTGGAGATTGTGTTTATCGCTCTGTGTACAGACAAAAGGTCAAAGCATTATCTTCCACATAGCGCTCAATGGTATATTAAGGTGCAGACCAGTCTTTATTCATATTAAAGCAATGGTTAGTAAAACTGGTCCATCTAGTCAAATATGAGTGCTCCCAATGGATAATCAAAATTTCTTATTATTACATACCCCTTAGTATGATGGCCTACCTTATGGCTAATCAAGCCACATATACAGATAGTGTTTCTGTGGGCAACAGTGTAAGGAAAAGAAGTATATTTAGCCAGTGTGGTAGGACAAGCTTTTTCTGGAAAAATGAAGAGGAGAGAAAAGGAAAACATTGGGGATCTATTTCAAAGATGTGTAATAATGACACAGTTGTGTCAGGATCAAATTAGTCCTTACCCTAAATATAAGATGTGCTGCCCCAGAGCAATCATCCACATTAGCAGGCACGGATGCACATAGCGGCAGATTTTAGACTATATTCAGATATAAAGAACCATTATGTACCCGTGGGCATATATAGCTAATGTTGTTAAAGAATAAAGAATTAATGATAATATAATAACAACCTTTACTCTGAGATGTCCTGATGGACGTTGCAATGAGGTGCAAATATGCACCATCAGCTGATAATCGCAGGAGGTCCTCTTAAATATATCCCTCCAACAGAGAAATAAGACTTTTGGAGCTAAAAAGCAAACAGCGATATGCTAAAGGCAAAGTGGACACGGCAGGGTCACTCAAATATATGGTTAGCCCATCTAGGTAAAAATGGGGGAAAAAGGGGGGGAGGTACATGCAATGGTGTATATAGACTTAGTCACTAAATGGTCATCAAATATGTAAGACAATGCCATTATCCCAAAAGGAATAAAGGTGATCCTTGATTATAAAGAGATGCCTGATAGGTAGTTATAGACATTACCATTAGTGTTAGTGCCAAAACTAGAGGATAAAAAAATCTGTCTTTGTATATATATACATTGCGGAAGTGAAATTAGATGGTTAGGAGCAGTTTTAGTGTACTGAGAATCCCGGTGCCGTCTTTTCTCGGACCAGTGCTTCATTGGCCCCCATGTTAAAGGCCGAGGATCTGATCGGATTTGGCCCAATTGCCATCTGATTTTGTCAGATCCGATTTGTGACCGATTTTTTTCTGTGCCCAAAATCAGAGCAGTGTCCGATTTTGGGTACAGCAAAAAATCGGACTCAAATCGGATCCCACAAAATCGGTTGGCAATTTGGCCAAATCCGATCCAATACCCATAGGATAACACGGGGGCCAAATCGGATCCGTGGCTGTCCGTTTTACAACGGATAGCCACGGATCCTCCAAAATCGCAATGTGAAACCAGCCTAAGACATTTTCTTTGCAAAGACAGATTTTTTTTTTATCCTCTAATTTTGGCACTAACACTAATGGTAATGTCTATAACTACCTATTAGGCATCCCTTTATAATCAAGGATCACCTTTATTCCTTTTGGGATAATGACATTGTCTTACATATTTGACGATCATTTAGTGATTAAGTCTATATACACCATTGCATGTACCTCTTCCCCCTTTTTCCCCCATTTTTACCTAGATGGGCTAACCATATATTTGAGTGACCCTGCCGTGTCCACTTTGCCTATAGCATATCTCTATTTGCTTTTTAGCTCCAACAGTCTTATTTCTCTGTTGAAGGGATATATTTAAGAGGACCTCCTGCGATTATCGGCTGATGATGCATATTTGCACCTCATTGCAACACGTCCATCAGGACATCTTCGGAGTAAAGGTTGTTATTATATTATCATTAATTCTTTATTCTGTAACAGCATTAGCTATATATGCCCACGGGTACATAATGGTTCTTTATATCTGTATATAGTCTAACATCTTCCGCTATGTGCATCCGTGCCTACTAATGTGGATATTTGCTCTGGGGCAGCACATCTTATATTTAGGGTAAGGACTAATTTGATCCTGATACAACTGTGTCATTATTACACATCTTTGAAATAGATCCCCAATTTTTTCCTTTTCTCTCCCCTTCATTTTTCCAGAAAAAGCTTGTCCTACCACACTGACTAAATATACTTCTTTTCCTGACACTGTCGCCCACAGAAACTATCTGTATATGTGGCTTGATTAGCCATAAGGCAGGCCATCATACTAAGGGGTATGTAATAATAAGAAATTTTGATTATCCATTGGGAGCACTCATGTTTGACTAGCTGGACCAGTTTTACTAATATGAATAAAGACTGGTCTGCACTTTAATATACCATTGAGCAGCTATGTGGAAGATAATGCTTTGACATTTTGTGTCTACACAGAGCGATAAACACAATCTACAATACTTCTGATGAGCCCCGTTGCATAGGAAGGGGCAAAACGCGTCAAGCGTGGAGAATTTGTCTATAAACCTGGAAACATTAGAGACCGTATGGGAGTCCCCCATTAGAGAAACTTCAAATTACTCTTGGAATCCAAGTTAAGTTTTGAAACGGGACTCTTTTCTTCTCCAAACCCCTTGCCTTTTTATAGTAAAAGGGACCTTTAGGGTAAGCCACCGGTGAGTAGGGGCATCATATGTTTAGGATGCGTAAACTCCCCACTGCTAGGCAGGAGTAAGAAGTAGGGTCATTTAGGACACACCATATCATTTAGTATGTTCCTCTGAGTGTGTATATGTTGTTTTCCACTGTCTGTTAATTTGTGGATCAATGACCTTTTTAACTTTTGTATTAATAAAAGTAAACTTTTTAATCCCAATAAATTGGTAATGAATATTGCAATAAATTTAGGATATACAACCCAAGCAAAAATTATGGAATCACCTGGCTCAGAGGATGTTCATTCAGTTGTTTAATTTTGTAGAAAAAAAGCAGATCACAGACATGGCACAAAACTAGAGTCATTTCAAATGGCAACTTTATAGCTTTAAGAAACACTAAAAGAAATCATAAAAAAAGTGCTTGCCAGTAACAGTTACTTTTTTAGACCAAGCAGGGGGAAATTATGGAATCACTCAATTCTGAGGAATCACCCTGTAAACTTTCATTCCCAAAACTAACACCTGCATCAAACAAGATCTGCTCGTTAGTCTGCATCTAAAAAGGAGAGATCACACCTTGGAGAGCTGTTGCACCAAGTGGACTGGCATGAATCATGGCTGCAACACGAGAGATGTCAATTGAAACAAAGGAGAGGATTATCAAACTCTTAAAAGAGGGTAAATCAACACGCAATGTTGCAAAAGATGTTGGTTGTTCACAGTCAGCTGTGTCCAAAATGTGGACCAAATACAAACAACATGGGAAGGTCGTTAAAGGCAAACATACTGGTAGACAAAAGAAGACATCAAAGCGTCAACACCGAAAACTTAAAGCAATTTGTCTCCAAAACAGGAAATGCAGAACAAAACAAATGAGGAATGAATGGGAGGAAACTGGATTCAATGTCTGTGACCGAACTGTAAGAAACTGCCTAAAGGAAATGGGATTTACATACAGAAAAGCTAAACAAAAGCCATCATTAACACTTAAACAGAAAAAACCAAGGTTACAATGGGCTAAGGAAAAGCAATCGTGGACTGTGGATGACTGGATGAAAGTCATATTCAGTGATGAATCGCAAATCTGCATTGGGCAAGGTGATGATGCTGGAACTTTTGTTTTGTGTCGCTCCAATGAGATTTATAAAGATGACTGCCTGAAGAGAACACGCAAATTTCCATAGTCATTGATGATATGGGGCTGCATGTCAGGTAAAGGCACTGAGGAGATGGCTGTCATTACATCTTCAATAAATGCCCAAGTTTACATTGATATTTTGGACCCTTTTCTTATCCTACCAACTGAAAGGATGTTTGGGGATGATGAAATCATTTATCAAGATAATAATTCATCCTGCCATAGAGCAAAACTGTGAAAACATTCCTTGAAAGAAGACACATAAGGTCAATGTCATGGCCTGCAAATAGTTCGGATCTCAATCCAAGCAGTTTTAAAAGCCAGAGGTGGTGCAACAAAATACTAGTAATGTCTTTGAGCGTTGTTTAGTTTGTTTGTCATGATTCCATAATTTTTTCCCTTGCTTGGTCTATAAAAGTAACCATTACTGGCTAGCACATTTTTTTTTTCAATATTTCTTTTAGGCTAGGGTCACATTTGCGGCAGGGCACAACGGATCCTGATCCGGTTTTGAGCAGTAAAAGTGCTCAAAACCGGATCACAAACCGCAGCCCA
The DNA here is from genome assembly GCA_033576535.1 of Allobates femoralis. Lineage (NCBI taxonomy): Eukaryota > Metazoa > Chordata > Amphibia > Anura > Aromobatidae > Allobates > Allobates femoralis. The sequence goes on from JARQOC010000002.1 coordinate 419,116,253, forward strand.
TAGTAGCCCATTATAGTAACCGGATTGCACTACATGCAATCCGGTTACCGCTTGCGGAATTGCAGCCTGCGGTAAAAATCATGCAGGCTGCAGTTTTCGCAATGGTTTGCAAACCGCAGCAGGCTTGCTATAATGGGCTCCTACGGGAGCCCATGCGGCTGCCGCAAGGCACAGGTGAATGCCTGCAGCAGCTGTATGCATTATTCATCCTGCCGCAGGGATGAACAAAGGATTAAATGTTAATAATAGATGTGGGCCCACCCTCCCATGTGGGCCCACCCTCCCTAGAGACATGCTGTCCACTCAGGTGGGCATGTGAGGGGTTAATCTGGGCATTGCCAGCTATTGTCGGCATGTTCAATTTTATGAATGAAACCAGCGTCTCCTCACTGTGTAGTAGATACAGTATGTAATGTACTGTATAAGCCGCTATCTATGGTCCTGAAAGCATTAACATTAGGTCTATAGCGGTGCGCTGCCCATAGACCTAATGTTAATGCTTTCAGGACCAAGGCTAGCGGCTCATACAGTACTTACATTCTGTACTGTATCTACTACACAGCGAGGAGACGCCAGGTTCATTCATAAAACTGAAAATGCCGACAATAGCCGGCAATACTATAAATGATCAGATTAACCCCTTACATGCCCACCTGAGTGGACAGCATGTCTCTAGGGGGGGTGGGCACCCCCTAGTAACATGTTGCCCACATCTATTATTAACATTAACCCTTTGTTCATCTCTGCGGCAGCAGGGATGAACAAAGTATCCGGCAACCAGATTGCACATTCAGAGCAATCAGGTTGCCGGATTCCGGCTTAGGGACACAAAATGTGTCAAAATTGAGTGTGAATGCAATTGCGATTATCGCATCTGGTTGTGGATGCCATAAACATAATTGCACTTCCAAGTGTGTCCCTAGCCTTAGTGCTTCTTCAAGCCAGAGAGTTGCCATTTGAAATTACTTTAGTTTTGTGCCATGTCTATGATCTGCTTTTTTTCTACAAAATTAAACTATTGAATGAACATCCTCCAAGCCAGGTGATTCCATAATTTTTGCCTGGTGTTGTATATACATATATTTTTTAGATGTATAAGTCTAAATTATGTTGCTTTGGTTTAACTTATTGTAAGGGATTTATGGTTTGTTGTCCCACCAATGTTATATTATATGAATTTATTTGAAAAGTGTTATGTACATTTCTGGCACCACTTTTTTTAAGAACTTTGTGATTCTAACTTGTCATTATCAGGTCTTGACTGTGTTATTATACTCTACCGCATTTACAAATTTCACCTTACTCCCCCATCCTTACCCAAAATCATTACATAGCATGCTGGTGCTTACCAGATAGATACTGTATGCAAGAGTCTTGTCTATTTGTACTTGGTTTTATGGATTTTTTCACTATGTATGTTTTTATGGCTGTTTTGCACTGTCCTTATGTGTGTACTCAATAAAATACTGTTTATCTTTCTAATTCAGTGGTGATCCCTATTTTTATGGCATAGCTCTTCTTTAATCCAATAATTATTTATTTTACACACTATGACAGCACTACACTAACGTGTATGGCAACCAAGCACATACACTGGTACAGATTGTGGGGGCGCAATGTTAGTGCAACAGCCAATCATAGATGCTCTCACAGAGAGTAAACGTCCGTGATTGGCCACTGCAGTTCACTGCAATGAATGTTCATGGTATGGTCTGAGCATCGACAGGCAGACCCCCCCCCGTAACATCTGCAGTGTGTGGTGTATGATCTTATCTGAACACTGACAGGACTCCCCACCCCTGTAACCTCAGCAGAGTGAGGCATATGGTCTGAGCTCTGACAGGCGAACCCCCCCTCCACCCCTTGTAACCTCTGCAGTGTGTGGCGTATAGTCTGAGCACTGACTTGCAGACCCCACCACTTTAACCTCTGTAATGTGTGTTGTATGGTCTGAGCAGCAACAGGTGGACCCCCCCACCCCTGTAACCTATGCTGTGTGCGGTGCATGGTCTGAGCCAGATGTCCTTTTTTCTTATAGCCTTGGTCATCTTTAATAAGAGCAACAAGTCATTTTTGCAGCTCATCAGAGAATTCTTTAGCATGAGGTACCATGTTGACCTTCGAGTGCCCAGTGTGAGAGAATGTTGGAGCGATAACCCCAAATGTAATATCACGGCCCCCCATTCACACCTGAGATCTCTTAACACTAATGAGTCCCATGACACCGGGGAGGTAAAATGGCTAATTGGGCACAATTTTCCCATTCTAGGGGTATGGTTTTTATAGAGAGATTCAATTTTCTTTTAGGAGGTAACTATTAAATTGGTTATTAGAGAAATTTTACCAACTTCAAATTTTTATAATAGTATAAATTTTTATTAACAATTAATAAAAGGTCAAACGACCCAACAACACACCAAACTTAACATAAAAAACCACTTAACAAAGTGAGTAACGCAAAGTGGGGAATTTTTCTTCTAATATCCCTTTACTCTCATTTGCCTACCTAGCATTGGAGGATTTGACACCCTAATTTTATGCGGTGCCCCCAAACCTCTACAGCTGACCCTCTTCTTACCCTGTTTACCAATCAAGGAATTAGGGGGAGAAGAAAGGAGAGATTAGATGTCCTGGTGTCCACTTAACTCCATCGTCATTTGTGGTCTTTCAGGATGCGTCGCAACGTCACTCTGTTGGTGGCTCAGTATTTTAGATAAGGTTCTCCGCACTTTACGCGTTTCATCCAGACCGATTATGTTGGACTCATCAGAAGATGGAGAAATAGATAGTATCTTGCCTCATAGTCCTTTGAAGGTGAAGATAGCCCTTCTACGAACACACCATCGCGTTAAGTACGATCAATTTAGGTGTAGGTACTGATCAACAGCACCAACTATGTTTAGACAAGGGTAGCCCTCATTGAAGATAGACTCTGGTGTTTCCAGTGCCTCCAGCAAAGATCCTAAGTGGTATGCTCATTTTTGTAGCCAGCGGTTTAGACATTATTGGCTGTGCTTAGTTATAAAGAGGACACTACATTTCACTGTTATACACAGATGCATACTGACTAAGGTACATTAATTACAGGAGAACAGGAGTTAATAGTAACCTTATTTTAAGATTTTAGTAAAAGTAAAGTGAATCTTACAACAAAGTACTTATTTAGGTCTTGTTTTTATTGGAAAATATCCAAAATTGTTGTGCAGTAATCACTAAAACCATACAATACAATACATAATACAATACATAGATCAGGTGAACATACAAGGGACACAGCACAGAGGGCTGTCTGTACAACCAGGCAATGGTTAACAAGTTAAAGTGCTGAGTGCATGGGGACAGAGGTCCATAGGGTCAAAGGGTAGCATATCAGGGTGGGGATACAATAATACAATTACTTCATGACACAATGTAGTACATAGTCATCCACCATCCCATAATATGCATTAAAGTGTCAAGTGCATCTGGACCATACAGAACCCCTGCAACTCACCCATCACAATAGTTAAGGACAGCCACAACCATTTCTGGGGTGCAGACCCCCTGTTCTCCTGTAATTAATATTATATTGAGTTGTACCACTACTATGTTCAGAACCCCTTGGATTCTCATTTCTTATGACTACTATACATTGTATCAAATGGTCAGATCTTCAGTGTCGTCCCATGACAAGATAGAATAAAATATTTACAACAAAGTGAGGGGTATACTCACTTTTCTGAGATTCTCTATATGTATATATCATGATATAAAATGTTACTCTGTTTCTAGACTTGTAGCAGTATATAGATGTGTATGAACACTACAAGTCCCAGCATATCTGTCTCGTCAATTCAACCTGAATACGCTGCGTCATGAGATCACAGGACACCAATATCTGCAACATTTGTCTATTTATTATCTCCTGCCGCTGTAAAGATAATTTTATTTATTCTGATGCATTGATCACGGGTGGATGATTTGGTCAGAGCCATCGCTGTCGGGAGACGTCCTCTTCTCACGTCTCAACCATCAGCTTTAATAAGGGCTATACCTGCATCTGTGCACTGCGAACAAAAAGCCATCAGAACACATCAGATTCTGCCTCTAGATAATTTCTACTCAAAATCTATAAATATCCCAAAATGTCAAATATTCTGTTGTTCTCTGAAAGGAGTGCACTGCAGAGGGCAAAATGAAGTCTCTGGCCTGATTTAGGATAAATTTGTTGCCCATAGTAACCAATCACAGCTCAGCTTTTACTCCTAATGCGGCTCGGAATGTTGTATTGTTGCTGGTTGCTATGGGCAACAAGACCAGTTCTGCTGCTAAATCTGGCAATGAGGTGGAGCAGAGTCTGATTTTATTACTCAAAATAGACAAAAAGAGAATCCTTGTGTCCTCCTCACCCTCCTTAGCATATTTGCCAACAGTCACCATTTTGTCAGCACCGATCAAGCCAAAAAGGATCAAAGGTAATGTGTGTTTTGGGGATTAATTCTTAACAGCCAAGATTTTTGGCTATAAAATGTTGGTAGTAATTCCTCACTTGGCAAAAAAAATCCTGGCTTTGCTTGGACTACTGCATTGGTTGAAAGGGGCCAAAAATCCCGTTTTGATAAATCAGGTGTCGAGTGGGCAGAGTATGACAGAAGCAGACAATATATGCCTAAAGGGTAATGCTAGTGTCAAGCTCCACCCCCTATGATCCTGGATAACAGGGTTTTATTGGAGGATGTTCCTTAGTGATTTTAGGCAAAGAAACATAATCACCAACATGACTACCATTGTAAGTACTGAGTTCAATTCTAGCCTACCCAAAATCTCCCAAGTTAGCAGCTGAGTTGAAAGGGGGAGCAATGTTTTTATTATTAGCCATATTGATTATCCCTCAGCTCCAATCTGTCTAAACAAATCTTTTCCTCAGTTTTTTTTTATATTTATCTTTAACCTATTCTACAGCTTACATGGTGACGATGGTGATACCTTCTCCTGATTCTGTGCTGACATCTTATTGCTCTTCTATCACTCCTTCTAGATGCCAAGCTGATAATGTAATGTTGTTTTGGACCTTAGTAGAATGAGAGCAATGAATTTAGGATTCCAAGTAGAATGTTCAGAAGTGCGATAAGATCACATGTAAAGTTAGCAAATCGCTAAAGTCATCGGACCACGCCCTCTGACTAAACAAAGGACCACACCCGCTTGCTCTGTCATAGTATTCCGTAGTCACAATAGTCCATGGCTATAAAACTCCCTCCGGAGCCCTCATTCATCCACTGTCTTCATCATTAGCTGTCTCAGCGGACCCAGGAGATGATGCAGAACAAGGAGGAGCCCCCATAAACACCATGCGTTAGCTTGTTGCAGTAAAAAAGTAGTAGAGTGAACTACACTCATGGTGTATTTGGTTGTATTAAACGTGGCCTACAGTAAAGGTTTAGTGAACAATGCTTTTAAGTAAAAACTGACAGGTTAGCTTGTTGTAGTAACAAATTAGTAGAATGAACTACTCTCACGGTGTATTTGGTTGTATTAAACGTGGCCTACAGTAAAGGTTTAGTGAACACTGCTTTTAAGCAAAAACTGACAGGTTAGCTTGTTGCAGTAAGAAGGTAGTAGAATGAAGTACACTCAAGGTGTATATAGTTGTATTAAACGTGGCCTACAGTGAAGGTATATTTGGTTGTATTAAACGTTAGTGAACATTGCTTTTAAGCAAAAACTGACAGGTTAGCTTGTTCCAATAAAAAAGTAGAATGAACTACACTCAAGGTGTATATAGTTGTATTAAACGTGGCTTACAGTGAAGGTTTAGTGAACACTGCTTTTGGTTGTATTAACTGTGGCCTACAGTAAAGGTTTAGTGAACACTGCTTTTAAAGGGATCTTGTCACCTCTAGATCGCCTCCTAAGCTAGCAAAACATGTCCCTGCAGCATCCTATCACTAATCTCACACTCCTTTTGTCTCCTAAAAGCATCCTGTGAAAGTGCATAAAAACGTTTTAATACTTACTCATTAGTGATTATAATTAGCAGGGCTATATTCTTTAGTTACCAGGGTGGGCTGTTTTGCAGGCTCCAGGATCCACCCTCTCTCGGTCTGCGTGCTTTGCTTGTGCAGACATTGCCCTGCCCCCTCTCTGTCACTCACAGAATGCAAATCATTAGTCCTCCCTTCGACTCACCGTAGCCGGGTTGCGCACATCTCAGGCTGTCGCTGCTTCCTGTCACCATACCGCGCCCGAGGCTGTGTGGGCCCGGTGGTCCAGATCAAAAGGATTGGCCGAACAGATAAGGGGTTAAATCTTGTCGTGACGCCTCCTGTGAGAGTTCCGGTGATGTCCACCGGCGCTGCTTGACCTCCGGGGGATGGGATGCAGCAAAATGGGACGCTCCCCACAGGACGAGTCCCCGGAGCCAGGAGCTGCACAAGATGTTGTGAGGCAGCTTAGTTACTTTCTGCATGCGGAGAGAAACTCCTGTAGAGTGATCCCTCCTCTCCTGGTTTGCATAGCAGTGCTGAACAACGTGCTAGCTTCGGAGCCAGTAGTCCGGTTGTAGATGGGCAGGGGTGTATTTTGACCCGTATGCATTCGCCCAGAGTCCGGTTGTTGAGGCACCGGGTAGTGGCGCCCAACCAGTGGTGGCATAGGGGCTGAACAGGACTGTGCAGAGCCCCCTCTCCTACGTTCCTCCCGGCCACGTTCTGCTCCTTCTCCTCTAACACACTACTCCTACACTCCGCCCACCAGGACCTTATTGGCCCTCTATGCTGATGTGCATGTAGGGTATGGAGCTCTGAGTTTTAACCATGGTACTGCCTAGTCAGAGAATATCGCAGCTGCAGTCTGGGCTGCAATACACTCCTGTGACGCACTCGTTGCGGGGCGCCACACTCCCCCTTGGGAAATTACGCTTGTCTCCAAGTGTCACGAAACCCTAACATTACAGAGAATTTTTACATTTTTATTAACAGGTAAATAAACACTTTTATTAATAAGAGGTATGCTTTTTCTTCCCTTTTTGGGAGGTGCACAGCTTAAACTGTTGCAAATAAACCAACCGGTATAAACAGGTGGACCATTGCGGACCCGGCAGGCGGTCTACTGTCCTTAATGTAAGTCCAAGTGTGGCCGCTGGGCCGCCCTTATGGCAGTCAAATGGGAAAAGTCATTGTAAATGTTCACATAAAGTTACTTATATAGAGAACAGTTGCGAACCCGTATGGCGAACCAACCATCATAAACAGCGTGCCGCTTATACGTGATAATGTCCCCACGGTACCGATCGCGGTCTGGATGACCTCTAGGTAGATGCGGTTCTACATCGCAACGCCCCACAAATATCTCCTCATACACTCCCTCCTCCCTGGCGAAACCCCACCCGGTAGACAGATTGAACGAGGTCACTCTACCTTCTTTACGGAGTTCGGCTGGTAACGGGGGTTGACGACGGGCCTCGGCACGGGCTTGCAGATTGGCTTGCTCACGGGCCCGCCACTCCACCCTGCGGTAAATCAACACGCAATGTTGCAAAAGATGTTGGTTGTTCACAGTCAGCTGTGTCCAAAATGTGTACCAAATATAAACAACATGGGAAGGTTGTTAAAGGCAAACATACTGGTAGACAAAAGAAGACATCAAAGCGTCAACACCGAAAACTTAAAGCAATTTGTCTCCAAAACAGGAAATGCAGAACAAAACAAATGAGGAATGAATGAAGCGCTCCCCACAGGATGAGCAGAGTCCCTGGGGTCAGTTAATGGAGTTGAAGGGAATATGGTAGCTCGGTCGGTGTCGTGCGACCAGAATGAGGGACACATACACAGAAAGTCTTTTCGGTACCTTTTACTGGTGTTGACAGCCACGCTCAACCGGGGATGAAGTAGACACTTCAGGAGTTCCACAGCAAGCAGTGGTATAGGCTTCCTGGTGTACGTAGCTTCTGGTGGAGTCTGGCAGGCATGAAACCCAACCAAACCGGAGTTGCACTTTCTGGTGTGACTTGTTACACCGGGTTTGCTGCACTGAGGGCACTTTTGAAGGAATGCTCCGGGCTCTCATTTGGCGGTGCTTCGGGTGTTCGGGGAGCTAAACCCCCTCGCTGTGGTGCTGGTTTCTCTACAGTTTGCACTATGGCTCTTGTAGCTCGGACCCAGTGTCCGGAACTCTGTTAGGGGGAGTCTGAATAACTCCTCTGCCCCTATTTAGTACTTGTCTCCTGTTCCTATGACCCTTGTTTCGAGGGTCTTCCACTTTCCAGGTGTGCTGGTATGGGCCTAGTGTGGCTCCAGTACCAGGTCAGCTCTCCTAGCTGTTACAGTTCTCTAGTGACTGCACACTCTGTTGTTTCTCCCTCCAGGACCCATATTTATAGGGGAAACTGGCTTAAGGCAACCAGTGGAGCTCCCCCTACAGGCCTGGGGTGAAAGGTGTTGTAGTGTTAGTGGGGTCTGCTTGCTGTGTACTTTCCATCCATGTCCTAAGAGTTCCTGTGGTGCCCCATCGAGGGTGCCACACTATGAAGTAGCCCTGAAAAGGGCTGATAGACTACTAGTCCCTAGTCCCTATCCCCAATCGCTACTCCTATGGAGCAGCCCTAAAAAGGGCTGATACTATTAGTCCCTAAACCTACCTATCTTAGGGTCCTTTCACATCAGCGTTTTTCGCTGAACGCGGCAGTTGCGGTGAAAAAAACGCAACTGCCGCAATTACCGCATAACGGCCGCGACACACTTGCGGCAAGCCCCATACAATGTCTATGGGGCTTGCTGTAAGTGTGCGGCAGGTGCGGCAAGTGCAGTTTCGGCACTTGCGGCAGGTGCGGCTGCGAAAAAAACGCCGCAAGTGCCGATACCCCATTTGCCGAACCTGCCGCAAGCCCCATAGACATTGTATGGGGCTTGCCTCAAGTGAACCGCAAGTGCGGCCGTTATGCGGTAATCGCGACAGTTGCATTTTTTTCACCGCAACTGCCGCGATCAGCGTAAAACGCTGATGTGAAAGCAGCCTAACTTTGTATTCGCTCACTAGCTGACTGAGAGAACACAATTTAGTTTGCACTGTTTAGCGGTCGAACACAGCAGCAGCCGCGGGTGCCGCCTAACAACTGCAGCAGCTATCAGCAAAATGGTGCCGATCTTTAAGATGGCCGGATTTTATAGGACTAGGACATGTGACAGACACAGCCAATGATGACATTAGTTGTGTGAAAAAATGCACTTTGCAGTGTGGCACTGTGATTGGCTAGCAGCCTGCACCACCGCACTGTACATGCTTTAGGGAAAAAAGAAAAGAGAAAAAAAAAAAGAGTGCGACCTTATTGCTGCAGCTCTGATACAAGCCCTCCCTGCACAATATACACACAAACTGGATATTAACATTCATTTGCAGTATTAGGGCTAGGTTTAGGGTTAGGAAGATTAAGCTTTTGTGGATCGAAGTTTTATCGAACATATACTAGAACTGCCGAATTTAAAGCAAATTGTTCTAATTCGGCGAATGACTCGAACACCGCCAAAAACAATTTGAATTTGAGATTGGCGAACAATTCGAATTGAGCATCGCTCATCTCTACTCCTTTCCCTGTCGCCTGGGATGTCAATGTTTAGGATTTCAGATTTGGCAAGTGTGAGGCACCGCCGGCATGATCCGCATGGCCGGGGTACATCACATGTAGGATCAGAGGATGATCCTGTGCACACTGGCCGGTTTTCCTGTGATGATAATACTGTGTGAACCAACCTGAACACAATGAGGTTTCATGAGCCTAATGAGCGGCAGTGAGAGTGGGATGAGATCGAGGAGTCCATGAGGAATAGGATGTAATGAGTGAGTGCTGACAACCCGGAACACAGGGAGTTAACCGGAGCTGTGTGACAGGCTGATTAACAGCAGCTGAGGGGGTGTGTCCATGTGGGAGTGGCTGGCACGATAAGAGCCGGCCACCTGAGTGATTGTAGGATGGATCCTGGAGGCTGAGATTGATTCTGGAAGCTGAGATTGATTCAGATGGAAGCTGAGACCAGCCAAGTGCAGAGCAGTCTAGAGGCTCTGAGTACATGATGGGAGCATGCTAGCTCCATGCCGGTGCCGAGGTCCGGGGTCGTGTCCGCACCTGGAGGGGGAAGCCGTGGCTGACCTGGTGGATACTGGTCCGGGTGTGGGGCGAAACACGCCCGGGAAAGGAGCCTGTGGGGATGCCTGGTGGAACCTGTGACACAGGTAGCGAGACCCGGATCCGTGCCCGGTAAGAAAGCAGTTCCCGAGCGATAGTGTGAACTGTGCACCTTGTGTGTAAATCATGTTAGGCGAGTATAGACCGCCCTTGGGACCGACTCAGTGGAGTCCGTTAAAGGTCCTGATGAACCGGAATGTATGTAGCCCGTGGAGGCAATTGTATGTAGTGTGCCAGGCGGGCATAGACCGCCTTTGGGTCCGAGTCAGAGTACTCAGTTAAGGGACCCGATGAACTATGTGTATGAGGGCTTAGGTAATGGCCCTGAATGAGAGATGATGACCTATGTAAGACCCATGTATAATCATGTGGAGAGACAGTGACCCAGCGAGTATGGATGATGTTGGAGGCGTTCCGTCCTTGGGACGAGAGGGAGGCTTGCCCTGCTGCTTGCAGAGGGTACACGTCCCTCAACCACGACCTCTAATGGTGTGGGTGTGCCTGTGGTGCCAGAGACAGGGGTAATAGGGCTCCTAGTAGGTAACGGATGTAGAGGTTCCCGTGCACTATGGTTTGCCAATCCCTGTAATGGGCCATGGAGGGGCCACAGTCCATGGATGTGGGCTGTGAGCAGGTGTGTGATCCATGGACGTTTGAATGATGGATCACATACGGTATGTAAGGACCCGGTCAGGCAGGATTCCTGACTAGGGGTGAATGTATATCATCATGCTGGGGTGACTAAAGCCAGGCGGCAGGTACCGCCATTGGGACCCACAGGGCCCGTTGAGGCGTATGTAACGAAGGTCAGAAGCAGTGGTTAGAAGGGCTCCCGTACTGGGTAACGCGTGGTTAGGCCGGAGGCCGCAGCCACGGGTTACTAGGGTTTGCCAATCCCTGTTATGAACCCGGAGGGGTCATCATCGTACTGTAACTTATGTATAGTGTAAGTAGGCCGGAGGCCGTAGCCACCCCGGGAGCTGTTAGTAGAGCTTCAATGGGGACAGAGATGGTTACAGGTCCCGGGTTACTATAAAACGTTATGTGCAATATAAGTGTTATGTGATGTTAAATGTAAATGTATGGTGTATTTATGTAAAGTGTTGTTAATCAATGTGATATGTGTCAAACATGCTACCCGGGTTATGTGATTACTATGTGAAAATAAACGGGTAGACATTGGTTAACCTAAAAACACGTGTTCTTGTCGTTTTGCAAGCGGGTTCCCGGTTGCTGCCTCACACAAGGTACACTTTAAAGTTGCTTAATCGTCCGTAGATCTCAAAATCCTTAAAGGGGGGTTTACACGTTGCGATATCGGCGTCCAATTTCAATGAAAAGTCACATGGTTCGATCGTTGGAGCCGATATCGTTCCTGCGTTGTATGGTGTGAACGTCCAATACGATGCAGGAACGATGTCAATGCGATATCAGGGATTGAATGAGCGTGCTATTCAATGCTCCGATATTGAATGGAGATTGGAGCCGGATCGTGCTGTGTGACAGCCCAACTACAATGTGAAGTTCAACGTCACCCATTCACTCCCATGTTAAATGGTCGTTCCTGGGTTGGGGGGCGTAGACATCGTACGGACGTTGGATTCCTAAATCGCAACGTGTAAACCTCCGATGCGATGCGGGAGAAACGTGCACTAAATGCGCGCTCCTGCGCCATTGAATTGCGATATCGCAACGATATTGAAACGTGTAAACCCACCTTTAGAATCGAGGGGAGGGAGATCACGGGATTGGAGACGTATACCAATAAATCATCGGTGTCCAACGCCAGTTAATAGTGTCTATTTTTTCCCCTAATCCCCTGCACATCCGGGTTAGTGCAGAGGCGTACAAGAGAAGGGATAGGGGTCACCCCTGCCTCGTACCGTTACGGATGAAGAATGGGTCTGACAGTACACCATTACAGCGCACTCTGGTTGAAGGGTCAGAATATAATGCCATGACCCTGTTAATAAACAAGGGCCCCAAATGAATCTGCTCAAGTGTCCTCCATAAGAAGTACCAATTGACTATCAAATGCCTTCTCTGCGTCGACTGACAGGATACAGGCTGGGACTTTCAATTTGTGAACAAGGGAGATCATCAGTATTGATTTAAGAGTATTATGAAGCCAACCTGATCATTATCTATCAGTCGAGGAAGAAAAGGCGATAGTCTGGTTGCCAAAAGCTTGGAGAATAATTTAAAGTCCACATGTATCAAAGAAACGAGGTGGTAACTCGAGCAGATCTCCGGGTTCTTCCCTGTTTTAGGGATAACCATCATGGTCGCCTCCAGGGACTGTTTAGGGAAGGGATGCTCCACTGAAACCCCGTTGAACACCCTGATTATGGTCAGTAGCTGAGATGAAAATGTTCGATAAAATTTTGTTGTGAAACCATCTGGACCGGGACTCTTATTAACCGGAGAGGATTCTACAACACTTGAGACCTCTTCCTGTGAGGAGGGGCTTTCCAGTTCTAAAGCCGAGGTCGCCGACAATACGGGAAGTGCTGTTCTGGCAATGTAATTTTAGGTATCAACCCGTAGCTTCAATACATGCTCAGCTCTCGATTCCTGTCTGATATTGTACAAAGTATTATAATAGTCTTTCAATGCATTAGCAATAATTCTGGGGTGGTGTACTAAGCCATACACTGGGTCATGGACTGCAGGAACAAATTGAGTAGTCACTCTCGGATGTATTCGCCTTGCCAGCGGACCCCCACACTTGTCAGCGAACTCGTACATGAACTGTTGTGATCGTTCTCTAAAAGTGGCGGAGGTCTGATCAAGCAATTGTTTACTGTCATTCCTTGTTTTGGTCAAAATTATCAATATATCCGGTTTAGTATATCTATTGTGTTCCTGTTCTAAAGAGTGAATTTTAGAGAGCAGGTCTTTAAACTAGTGCGGATCTGAAGCTTCCGGTTCCGGCGCCTCCATGTGCGGACGGGTGTGAGGAAGCTCCGGCATCCATCCCGCCGACAACGCCAAATACCAAGCCCCAGAGAGCCCTGAACACTGGAGATGTCGGGGGGAAAAGCCGGACCATTGTCCACCATGGACAAATATGTGACAAGGTAGCGGAGCGGTCGGGATCCATAGCTCCGAAGGCGGAGGCGGGGAAAAAGGCGCAAAATCACTAATGGCGCCGGCAGAAGCAGAAACAGGATCAAGACAGACGCAGCCCACGCTACCTGCACAAGGAAAGGGAAAAGGTAATGAAAAGCGGGACTCACAAGGGAGAGGAGAAAAACCCGGAGGGGAGACAGGACATAGCCCCCAAAGTGTGGAGGCAGAGAGGCAACACATAAGCTATGGGGGAGACTGGCTGCAAACTGGGGACAGCAATACAGCAGTAATGGCTACAGCTGCAACTGCAGTTCACAAAATAGACTACAAACTACTGGCTAAAGAGCTGGCTGTCCATCTGGCTGAAGACTTTAAGCAGGCAATTAATGAACTGGTAACTGCAAGTATTCAAGACCTGCAAAATAAGACAGAGCAGCACAGTCAGCAGCTGCAAGAGGCAGAGTCAAGAATCTCGGTTGCGGAGGACAGAATAATAGAACTAGAACAACATGTTCAATCTCTCCAGAAACATTCTTTAATTACATTTAACAAGCTAGAGGATCTGGAAAATAGATCCCACAGAAGTAATCTTAAAATTGTGGGTCTGCCTGAATCTATTTCCCCAAACCAACTGGAGGAGATATTTGAAGTGGAATTACCAAAAGAACTTGGTCTAAAACACAAATGTAGAACAGAACGAACACATAGAATTGGACCCCCCCGTGATTTAACCAATACTGCTGGACAAACAGGGTCAACACGGAACAGATCAACAGACGCGCCACGTCATGCTATCGCCAAATACTTAAACCACAGAGATAAGGAAGAGATATTACGAGCATATAAAGCAAGAAGGCAGCCCCTCATGATTATGGGCTACAGATCTTTGGTCTTTGCTGATTACTCTGTTGAGGTATCTAGACGCAGGAAGGCCTTCAGTGAAATATGCACATCCCTGTTTTAACTGAAACCGAATGTTCTTTTTAATTACCCTGCCACCTTGAGGTTTAGGGATCGAGAAGGAGTAATGAGATCCTTCACCGACCCAGAAGAAGCAACAGATGTACTAACCAGGGGTCTAAAATCCTCGGATACGACGCGTTCGGGATCTAATAGCCCAAGGGAAACAGACATGGCCCCTGACGCTGAACGTGAACAAGAAAGAGGTCTTGAACCCTTGAGATCCTATAGACTTCGTTCAGAAACGACAACAGAAAGATTACCACCGAGATACACGACGCCGAGACAATAGCGACAACCTTCGTCTAGATGGAACAAGAAAAAATCGAACCAAACCAATGATTGACAGGAGATTGACGGTCCAAAGTCTGGCTGACCTTATTAAAGAAAGTTGGAAACGATGAGACGCAAGGTTCCAGATTGGGAAGAGTTGGAATCTTGAAATCCGTGAAGAGTTAATGCCGTTTTGCGTCATATGTTTGAGAAACTTTGGAAGAGGGGGGGTGTTTTTTTGTTATTTTTTTTTTTCTTTTCCTCCTTTCTCTCTTTTTTCTTCCCATCTCCTCTCCTACAGGTTTACGGTGGAGCAGATGGAGTGGACAGAGTCGAGATTAAGGTCACCTCTCGCATTTGGATGGGGAGAGGGAGAGAACAATGGACTTGATGCCCAATTCGGTCAAATTTATTCTAATACCTACGTACGAGACATCATCGAAGGTCATGAGTCTGTTCTAACTGTTTTGATTTTGATTAACCATCATATCTGGTGTTCATAGGGGTTAACTGTTTTTTTCCTTTACCTATAAAGGGCTTGGGAATTTTGGTATTTTTGTATATGTACATACATTTCAATTATATTATTATTAGTGGTGGTTGAGATGGCTAGGAGCACCAAGGCATTACGAACAAGGAGGAAAAAAGAGAAGCAACATAACAATTGTGCGGAGGAGGAGTGAAGTTTGGGGAGGATTACTTGGGATAGGGAAGAGGGAGGGAACGGACACTACCTTACTGCGTTTGCTGGACTTGATGACCATTAAAAATAGATTCAAAATGGGTTTAGTCATCAAATTTCAGGAATACAAGACCCAACATTTAGAACCACATAGTTGTTACGAAACCTTAACAGAGTGTTGCGGATATGGTTAGATGGGTCTCCTGGAACGTAAAGGGTTTGCGCTCCCCAACAAAGCGCATGATGGCACTTCGCCATCTTAAAAGATTGCAGACTGATGTAGCCTTGCTTCAGGAGACTCATCTGACATCCGAGGACTATTTTCGACTTAAAAAACTGTGGGTAGGAGAGGTTTACGGTTTTAGTGCAGTAAACAGGAAAGCCGGGGTACTAATCTTATTAAACAAATCTTTAGCTTACACAATTTTGTCCACAGAGACAGATAATGAGGGCAGACTGATACATATGACCCTGCAGATACAGAACACTACATACAATATCCACAACCTCTATGCACCGAATGTGGGACAAAAACCTTTCTTTTTGAAACTGCAAAATCAACTCCTACTAGATCAGGAATGCCATAGATTAGTGGGAGGGGACTTTAACATGGTGGTCAATGAGGGAGAAGATAGGAGACAGAAAAATAAACATACATCACTCCCTGCAAGGCCAAGTTTTCTGGAAGAGTTTATAGCTCACTGCAACCTGACTGACTCATGGCGCACGCTACACCCACTTGAACGGGAATATACTCATTTCTCCCACGTACATGAATCCTGGTCGAGATTGGCCTCTCCCTTGTTGTTTAATAAAGTATTGGAAGCCAAGGTAGGGGACATGGTTATATCGGACCATAGTCCGATGATATTGGAAACAAGGGATATATACCAGAAGGCCAATGATTACCTATGGAGATTTCCTGACAATCTAGTGAGAGAAGAGAACTTTGTCAGGCTTCTTGGGGAATGGTGGGTAGACTACTGCAGAAACAATTTAATACACCAAAGGAGCCCGGGTTTATTCTGGGAAACGGCAAAAGCAGTTCTTTGTGGCCATATTATGGCATACACTACTCGAATGAAAAAACGGGTAAAAGAGCAATACATAAAGGCTAGCACCACTGTCAGGAGCGCATATCTTACGTACAGGCAGACAATGACAGATTCAGATAAGGAAGAATGGTTGAAAGCCAAAAAAACATTCGATTCTTGGGCCAGCAGGAGGGAAGAACTATACAAAAGTCATATGGAAATCGTGCTGAACAGGTTTGGCGACAAGGCCGGGCGCCTATTGGCACGACTGGCAAAAGGCAGGCATCCTGCTATTCCTATTCTGTCAGTTAGAGATAGTCATGGGGAGGTCTATTCCGACCCGGGGAAAATAGTACAAGTTCTTGGGAAATTTTATTCTTCATTGTATAGGGAGGGAAATTCAGTGGGACACGGAGGTGAGACATGGCTGAACTCCATAAATATGACTTCTCTGACGGAAGATGATAGACAATTCCTGAATAGACCTATTTCTGAAGAGGAAATCATCTCCACAATTGCACTATTAAGTCCGGGAAAGGCCCCCGGCCCAGATGGCTTCAATGGAGCCTTTTTTAAAACACTAAAAGAACAGATCTCGCCCACACTGAAAGATTTATATAACGAAATTTTATAAGGTACCCCTATTCCAGAAAGAATGAATCTAGCGTATATAAAGTTACTTCCAAAACCTAATAAACCTCTAATAGACCCGGCCAGTTACAGGCCTATTTCACTTATAAACCAGGACCTTAAACTCCTTTAAAAAATATTAGCTGATAGGCTAGCCACACTTTTACCTAAACTGATCTCGCCGCTTCAGGCGGGTTTTGTTAAGGGGCGATCCACAACACAAACATCAGGAAAGCGATTCTCCTTCTGGATGTGGTGAGATTTAGTGATGATGAGACTGGGGGGGGGTCCGGCCATGGTCACCTTAGATGCCGAAAAAGCATTTGATAACGTGAGGTGGTCATGGCTGGATCAGGTCCTGGATCATATTGGTCTGGTGGGTCCATTTCTCCAGTACCTAAAATCACTATATCATAATCCTAAGGCTTGTATTAGTATACCAGGTTTTCTGTCAGATACATTTAGGCTTGAAAAAGGCACAAGGCAAGGATGCCCATTGTCTCCCCTTCTTTTCAATCTGGCGATTGAACCTTTAGCAATATATCTGGCTTCACATAGTTCGTTTGAGGGAATTAGAGTGGGCAAATCTGAGATCAAAGTATCCCTATTTGCAGACGATATCATTCTCTTCATCCAAAATCCACAAAGAGATCTCCAACTCATTCTAGAAGACATAGATAGAATAGGAACATTTTCAGGCTTCCACTTAAATAAAGACAAATGTGAAATACTTTTTCTCAAGAATGAGAGGAATGTTGCGAGGGGAGGGACACTATTCGGAATCCCTAAAGCTAGAGATAGCCTGAAATATCTAGGTAACCAATTAACTAGAAAAAAATACTCTGCAGCACTCGGTTACTACCAATGATGTGCAGAGTATTTTTTTCTAGTTATTTGATCCAGCAGCCCTGCTGGCACCGGTTCACATTAGTCTGTGAGTGCTATGCAGTTTTTTTGTTTTTTTTCTGTTAGGTATCCAATTAGCTAGATCTCCGGGTCTGATTTATAAACTCAATTATGCTCCAATCATAGACAAAATTGAAAAAGAACTAAAAGGATGGAAGAATCTGCCTCTGTCATTGTTAGGCCGCTGTCATCTTATTAAGATGATCAGCTTTGCTAGATTGCTCTACCCGCTACAATCGATACCCATGCTCTTAAAACATAACGACATTAAAAGGCTAAACACCGCCTTTACGGGGTTCTTGTGGGGGGTAGGAGGGCAAGAATAGCTATTTCTACTCTAATGCAATCAAGGGAGGAGGGAGGACTTAGAGTACCTGATATCAGAGGCTACAACTTGGCGTGCGTCATGAGGAATGTCTTGGATTGGTTAAACAATACTAACAGGTTCTCGGATGTGGGCCTGGAGGGAGAGTGGGCGAAGCCATGGTCATTGTCTGCTCTGTTGCATTCCTCACTTTCAGAACTACCATATAATATTAAACAAACAACAATATGTAGAGACACAATAATGAAATGGAAAGCGGTGAGAAAAAAGCTTAATCTCTCATGGAAAATATCTAAAAGATTATCCCTTGGGCTTGTCCTGCATTTCCGCAGGGTAGAGATAATGCACTTTTTCAGGAATGGAGAACAAAGGATATTGCAAATTTAGGGGACCTTATGCACACACAGGAGAGACGATGGTTGACGGGAAGGGAGACTCTGCTTAAATATAACTTATCCGCAGCGCACATGCTTCAATACCTTCAATTGCACCACCACCTCATGTCTCGTCTGTTAGATATCTCGGGTGAATTGGTGGGTGCGGTATGGGATGACTTGCTGGGAATGAAAGGGGAGGATATGTCAATATCCACCATATATGCCAAATTGCAACATACTCTCAGACCTACAGTCACCCAAAAATTATTCTCTAAATGGAAGAAGCATATAGATGACCCCGACTTGACACAGAAAATTTTAGAGGGTTGGGGAACGGTTAGTAAAGTCATTATCAATGAAAAATGGAGAGACACACAATTTAGCACAATTCAGGGCTTTAACATCCCACCTTCACCGACCAATCAAGGGAGATGGATCCACTGTCCCAAATGCAAGAAACATATGACTGATTTAGAACATGGATTATGGTCATGCCCGGAATCAAAAAAATTTTGGGAAAAAATCGGAAGTTTGGCTAGTGGTCTCTACCCTAAGGAACGTGGAATGGATCCAATGATGTGGTTGTTCCATTATTCAGGAGATGCTGATGGGAGAGGATCGCCGCACATACTACTACACACGATTGCGATGGTGGCAAAAAAACTGCTTCTCCAACACTGGCTTGACAATTTCACACCTGGGTTGGAAACGGTTCGAGATACGCTCAAAAAAATCTTGACTTTAGAATCCAGTGAAACACTTAAAAATCCAACAAAAATGACAAAGGAATTATTTCTTAAATGGAGACCGTTTGTGGAAAAATACTTCTCAGTTTTTGAAATTGAAACCTTAATGACACCATATAAGATTACGGAGTGGTATGCGTTGGAGGATTTGGGGGGCACATTAGGAAAATTGAAGTGTGGTGACTGAATCGATTAGAAACTGAGGTAGGAGTAAGAATATTGGTCTACGTTTTGAAAGTAATGGTAGTTGGGTAGTGAATGAAGGGGGGGGTTGGGCTATTACTATATTTATGGGTTGGTATTATAAACTTTATGATTGTATCGTTAAGATTCAAACTATATGCAGAAAATTTTTTTACGTTATTAATGTTTAAATATTAATTTTTAAGATGCTGGTAGGAACCTATTGGAAAATTGAATCAACAGTATACTGTAAAAATTCTGTATTACTTCTATGGAATACTGTTTGCCTACCTTGTTTGTCTATTTATATGTCAATCATTTTGATAAACTTCAATAAAAATGATGGTTCGAAAAAAAAAAACTAGTGCGGATCTCTTCCTTTTCAACTTTGTGCCATGTCCAATAGTTGGTGCTGTATAAAAAAGTGATCAATACTGCTGTAGGACGAGTGAACGGCTGAGAAATGCAAGTAATCTTTAGTGGTGGGGTGCAATATGCGCCATGCATCGACTAGTCTGGAATTGAACAACTCCTGCTTAAAAGGAACCCAGCTGCTTGAATGAAACGCCAGACTTACCCGTCGAGGTGTCCATAATTTTGTCCATGACCAAGTTGAAATCCCCGCCAAGAATCACATTCCCTCGTGAGAACTCGCCCAGCTTCTTCAGAAAACAGACCCCCGACTCAACCTGACCCTTGTTGGGAAGATAAAAATTAGCCAGTGTGAACATATGATTATCAATCAAGAGTTTTAGGTGCAGAAATCTACCCCCTTCATCCACATCGACCCCCTGAATAGTATGTGCGATAGACCTGTGGATCGCTATACTGACTCCCTTAGTTCTAGCCTCAGGGTTGGGAGCATGATGCCAGGATGTAAAATAGCGATTGAAGACAGGAGGTAAGTTGTTAGTTTTAAAATTGATTTCCCGTAATAGAAGAACACGGACGCCCATTTGTGCATACCATACAAAATCTGTGCTCTTTTTTGTGGTATATTGAATCCCCTTACATTTAATGAGGCAAACTTCACAGGGGCCATTGCTACGGTCACGTCAGGGAGGTACCACTGTTTCAGCCACTGATATTCAGGGAGTAGGGTAAAGGATGGGTTGGGTTAGGGGGTTAGGATAGGCAAAGAACTAAGATCAGGAAAGAGGAAGGAAGAAGGGCTGAGAGAAGAAGGAACAAGACAAAGAGAAAAAGCCTACAAACTAGCAGACAGATCCCCAATTCTAAGTTGGGGACAAACAGTTGAATAAGACTAAACCGTAAAACTTATCCAACACACTTGTTAAACAAGCAATCCTAGTGGAGAAAAAGATAAACAGCAGGGTAAACATGACTACCGGGGGACCCTTCTGTCCGCCAGAACCCATAATATCAAGACATTGTTTTGCTGTGATTCCTATTCCGAAGAACCCCTCAGATTACTCCCCCCCTCCCCCCTTCCAAAGTTGCTCTAAACTGTAAGAGGACACATTCCATGCAGAGAGAAAGAGCAAAAATATAACAAAATCAAACACAAACTCTAGTAAACAATGTGGGCCGTCTCCATATGAGCAAGCATATAGCTCCGTCAATCCATAAGCAACGGTATACAGTCTCCAAGCGACCAGCTAATGTGGATCGTCGGGATCAGCACTCCAGACATAGCCATTTCTCTACATTAAGATAAAGTACGCTTCACTGCTCAACTGGGAGGTCGCCTATGGACCCTCTGCGTCGAGACCTCTGAGGCAAATATGGGCGACCCCGACCTCCACCCTCTCTGAGGAAGAATGGGTTTTGTGGCAAGTCGGGAAGCACAATGTCCGGTAGTCCCAGGCCAGTGGTGAAAATTGGTAGGTCTTTTGGTTCACGCAGCAGGAAGATTCCTTGTTGGTTCTGGAACAAAAGATGGAAAGGGAAGCCCCACGAGTAGGGGATTTCCCTCTCCCTCAGCACATCCAAGAGTGGCCAGAGTGCTCGTCTTTTGGCTAGGGTTGTTCTGGACAGATCTGCCGTCAGGTGTATCTCTGCCCCATCAAAATCTATAGGGCCCTTAAGACGTGCCGGTCGCATAAACTCATCCTTCAGGTGATATAGATGTAAGCGGCATATCACATCCCGTGGATTTTTTATGTCAGCCGATCTAGGACGAAGTGCACGGTGGGCTCTATCAAATAGAATGGCTGTTTCTGCTGGCCTGTCCAGTATCATATTGAACAAGCCTTGGAGACTTGGGGCTAAATCCACAGGACCCGTGGCTTAAGGTAACTCCCGAGCCCGGATATTGTTCCGGCGGTCCCTGTTGTCAGAGTCCTCTATCATATAAAACAGTTAGGTAAGCTGTTCTGTGTGCTGATCTAAGGTCTCCTGGAGGCCTTTTTGGATCTCGGCCTTAGAGGTACTGGAAGCACCGAGGACAGAAACACGCTCCTCAACCTGAGGCACTGAGGCCCTGTATTTCAGCTCGGCATAATGATTCCAAGCATGAGATATACCCCTCCATATCTGCCATCGTTGGTATTTCACACATGCGAGACTACAGGTCTCTAATCTCCTCCAACATTGTGTTTGGTATCTGAGCACGGGTTCTCACCGACTGAGACACTACTGCTAGTGATAGCTGTGTAGCCTGCCTCTCAGTAGACTGGGGATCTCTATTACATGTGGGGGTAGAGTCTGATGGTGGTAAAGTTTTAGCTTGTGAGGATAACATAGACGATGTCTCAGACATGAATTTTGAATGCCTTGTTCTCTGCTTCCTGAAGGCCCTCGCCGGGGATGGAGACTGTTTCCTGGATTTAGATCTCATGCTGAGTATTGCACAAGAGTTCCTAAATGATGAGAGAATATGGCCCAGGCAAGTTTTGGATAACAAGCTGTCATTTCAGATATAGGTCTCTGCAGGGCATCTCACAGTCAATAAATTCTCACACACCTCCATATAGGCCAGTCAGCAGATGGTGCCTATGCTGTATAACAGGCCCTCTATGAGTTAATAATAGAGCAGATAGTACAGTGAAGAGGACTTATCTGGGGACCTTCAGGTCTGTGATGAGGTTCCAGATGTCACCGATTAGACTCCAGAGGGATGGTTGCCTGAGGACCCTTGAGCTTTCACTGATTGACCCTCCGCTTCCAGCAAGGTGCAGTGGACCTCAAGAGAGAGAGGTGTGCTCCACTGGACTCTAGTGCAGGCGGGCCGGACCGCAGGTAACTCGCTGCTACCCCTTCAGCAGCAGCAGTGGAAAAGCGCTATGGCGGGAGCCTGGACAGAGAGGAGAGAGGAGGGACTTCCTCACACTGTGGCAGCCATGTTAGCTAAGGCCTGCTCTGCATTATATCTGGGGCTAAGGTTGCGGTATAAGCCGTACACAGTTACCAAACTTGCAGTGGAGGTATCCGGGTGCTTCAGGGACTCAGGACACAGATCCCAGCCAGTTATGGACGCTGTAGGGCCATTTTCAAGGCAGGAAAGCCCCCGGTCTGTGCGGAGCTCTAAGGGGTGTATCCACACTCCTCTCCCCCAAAAAATTTTGTTTTAATCTTTCTCTGTGCTACAGTCATTGCCGATCTCTATTTATGATCATCATGTTTTGAGTAAAATGAATGATTTAAGTTGATAAACTTTGGATATTTTGGAAAAGACTGTTCTAGTGGCATGGTGTGCCCCTTACACAAAAACCTTCACATTTTGATAAATGTAGATTACATTTTGTCTGATAAAATCAAGTGATCATAAATTGCTCTCTAATTTTGATCACTAGTGTATATGGTTAGCACCAACAGTATCAGAGATATACAATAAAAAATATGTAAAAATGTTTGGGGAGTAGAAAGATACTGTTTCAGCCCTAGGTATTCGTATATAAAACTGTATGTTTGAAAAATATATGCAGATTGTCACTTCAGTGAGGAATTAGACAAACTCTAATGCCACCTAATAAATATAACAATCCTAAAAGTCATAAT
Organism: Allobates femoralis; assembly: GCA_033576535.1. NCBI lineage: Eukaryota > Metazoa > Chordata > Amphibia > Anura > Aromobatidae > Allobates > Allobates femoralis. The sequence goes on from JARQOC010000002.1 coordinate 419,139,560, forward strand.
TGGCCTTTTAATATGACTTCAGATTTGTGCAAGATCAGAACCACAAAAATAATAGTGTTTTAAAACTGTTTGAAAAGTACGGTAGTCATTTATAGGTGCCAGTATGATAATTACCACCCTAATATTTTCACACAGCCATAGATATTTTTTGTAGTTAAAAAACATCGTCCCTTTTTAAAGATAGTATCTTTGGAGGTAAGATTATGTCTTTAACACAAGCAAATATCCAAGGCCTACAGTCTCAGAGAGTAAGCAGTGCAGCTTAAATTGCCAGGTGCTTCAAAAAGTCACAGAACTCCCCAAACTACACTGAAAACAAAAGAGGGTAGTTTATATACACAGTATATATACTGGACAGTTACTTGTTGTTCTCTTCACCTTCTCGGTTCTTTTCACGGGGACAGACAGGGGTTCCGTTACCCTGGCGGTGTCATTTTAATAAAAGGGGGAAGATGACGGGGAAGGTCTGAGCGGATTAGATTTATTCGTGACAGGAGGAAAAGAAAATGGCACTCCTGGTTAGGAGTTCCCCTTTAGGTGGTGCCCTCATTCCTCCTTCTTCTTGGATTCATTTATTCGTGACGCCACCTGCAGTATGCGGCCAGGGCAGCCACCGCTGCTTCTGAACCTCTTGGGACGATGATCGGCAGCTTGGATGGTTCCGCTCCCCGCAGGTGGAGCACAGTCCCCAGGGCAGCGCAATGGAGGAGTCAGCTCATACCTTGGCAGATGTTCACTGAGTTTTCAGCACCCCGATGTCTCATGCGGCCCCTGCGGCTGGTGGTCACCGCTAATAAAAGTCTCACACACCACAGCTGGAGTTCTGTTACTTCTACTCAGTTCTTTCAGCATGGCCGCCGGGTACGTCCCTTGCCAACCACCGGTTCAGCGTTGTTTCCAGAACCAGGACAGTGCAGTCGTGCCACGGTTGGTGCCCTTTCCTTCTCTTTATGTGTCTCAGTCTCTGGTGGCCTCTCTCTTTTTCTTCCTAGCGCTATAAGGGGTAGTTTTCTTCTGGTGTGAGCGAGACATCGCTCGGCCCCCCAGGCTCTCAGCGCTTCCACAGTACAGAGCTCAAGTACCAGTAGCCACGGGTGCTGTTGTGTCCCTTTCTGGGTGCTGTTCCCTAGTTCAGCCACCTTCCCCAAGTTGTGTCGGATGTTCGGCCACAGCTCCCGTTAGAAGCCTGGGGCCTCCGGTTCAACCGTTCGGGCATGAAGCATCCACGCCGTGTTCAAGGCCAGGTCCGTGTCATCCACCGGCCCCTCTGTCTCACCAGATAGGGGCGTACGGGGATCAATGTCTCTTCCGCACCCCAAGGGATCTCTCTTCTTCCTTCACCCGTCGGTCTCTCCCTCCCGTGGGTGAGGGTGGTCGTGCTCCAGCCCACGGGAGAGGACACCACACCGCCTCTACTCTCCCGACTTCCACACTCCTCATTGTTTGTTGCTGTTCCTCCTGACTACTGCTCACTGACATTCGCTGTCACCCTATATGAACCTGGGTCCTCCCTCTGGGTCCACCCACCGTCCCAGGGGAATAAGGGTTTGTGTGCTGTGTTTGTGTGTTCTTTGGGCTCAACTGAACCATCCCAGCACCTGGAAAGCAAAGGCACAATGCTCCATAATCGCAGGAGTGCAGTACATCTGGTGATGGCCTATCCGATGGAGCGCCACACACACACACACACACACACGTATATTATAATATATATATATATATATATATATATATATATATATTAGTGATAGGGCGACTCGCTTGCGGGCATCAGGGAGCGACAAGAGGCAGCATCTTCACAAACTATAGGCCAAAATGATTTATTCACTCCATCAACCGATCACAAAACAAATGTGGAACTAGCAGCCTTAAGTGCAGGCCAAAAACAAACGGAAAGGAACAGTCTTTTATAATGGAATTGTCTCAGGTGTCGCCTACCTGCGTTCACACAGGTTAATAAGTCACCAGTATCCAGCTTGGCCTGGAGACCGCACACACAAAACCCCCTCCGTGCTGAACACCAGGCTCCAGATTATGGCCTGTAACCACACCCAGCGGTGAGGTATGTGGGTCCTGGACCCGCTTGTCTCTCACTGAACCCATGAGCCAGACCCATGTGCACTAAGTGAAACTCCCAGTGCAGACGTGCACTAGGGAAAAAATACTCCGGATTATGTCACAAATAACAGGCATCTCTGTGACACATACCTCCCGTCAATTATGCGACCCCTCGCCACCTCACAATATTATATGTATATATACATATACCCCAGTAGGGACTAGTTGAATAACATAATCCCCCACTGAAAAAGTTAATTCTGAGCCGTACATATGTCGTACAAGGTAAATGCTCAGCAAATAAATTCACTGTTCATTCCAGAACTGAATACCGTATATACTCGTGTATAAGCCGAGTTTTTCAGCCCAAAATTTGGGCTACAAGGTCTCCCCCTCGGCTTATACACGGGTCAATACGGTGGTGGGGGCTGTGGAGGCTGGAGGAGGCGGGGGGAGGCTGTTGTATGAGCGGCCCCGTCACGTGGGGCCGCTCATTATATATGCACTGCTTCCCCCTGTCAATCAGCGGCAGGGGGAAACAGTGCATATATGCCCCCAAATGCTGGCACTCGCCCCCCTTGTAAGGGCCCCCCAGCTGCTTATCTTACCATCCCGGTCTTCTGCACAGCGCCGCTCCTCGGTGCTCCGTTCTTCATGCTCCCGTCCGGCTACATCCGGGATCCCCGGCCGTCGCAGGCATATGACGTCATCGTGCGACAACCGGGGATCCGGATGCAGCGAGGACGGAGCTTGGAGAACGAAGCACCGAGGAGCGGCGCTGTGCAGAAGACTGGGATGGTAAGATAAGCAGCGGGGAGGGGCCCTTACAAGGGGGGGCGAGTGCCAGCATTTGGGGGCAGCTGTATACCCCCTGGGGGCTGCTGTAATCCCCCCTGAGGGCTGCTGTAATCCCCCCTGGGGGCCGCTGTATACCCCGTGGGGGCTGCTGTATTACCCCTGGAGGCTGCTGTATACCCCCAGGGCTGCTGTATATACTGCTGGGGCTGCTATATACTACCACTGGGGCTGCTGTATACTAACTCTGGGGCTGCTGTATACTACCACTGGGGCTGCTGTATACTACCTCTGGGGCTGCTGTATACTACCTCTGGGGCTGCTGTATACTACCACTGGGGCTGCTGTATACTACCTCTGGGGCTGCTGTATACTACCACTGGGGCTGCTGTATACTACCACTGGGGCTGCTGCTGTATATACCACTGGGGCTGCTGCTGTATATACCACTGGGGCTGCTGCTGTATACTACCACTGGGGAGGCTGCTGTATACCACACTGTTGGGGGCTGTATACCTGTGCTGGGGTCCACCCTCGGCTTATACACGAGTCAATAGGTTTTCCCAGGTTTTGGGGGCAAAAGTAGGGGGGTCGGCTTATACACGGGTCGGCTTATACACGAGTATATACGGTACTTAGCTTAACAAACCCTTGAGGATGCTTCAGGTCTCATCCCTAGGTGTTTCCCCACTTTTGTTTTTGGGTTCATCAGGGAATATCGATCTATGCCTGTCATTGGCGCATTGAAAGAAGACAGATGTATGGAAGGAGGACCCCTCTCCTAGCCATATGATGTGAACATGCTATTGATCACAGCATTTAAGGGGTTAAACAGCAAAGTTTCGAGTGCTGGGTCTCAGCCTTCACATAGCCAAAGACCAGCTGGCGATCGCTCTGGCACAGCTCCGGTGCCTGAAAAATTGCCAGGGTGTACCCTGTACATCCTTGGACGGCAAGAAGTTGCCAATCATGACATACGGAATATGTGCAATGTTGGCAAGGGGTTAAGCTTTCACATTGCCTGGTATTGAAACTTTGATGTGTCTTTAAAGCGGAATATACCTGAAGAAAAGTGAACTTACTTCTTTTAACTGTTTGACATTTTTGGTAACCTGGAGAGGTTAAAAGATGCTCAAAGTACTGAACATATGAACAGCAAGTGTATTTACATACAAATTAAGATATTTATTCTTTTGAGTGTTTCCTGCATGGATTTTCAGGAGGTTTGTGGAGCACAGTTACCCAAATCTGCCTGAAAAAAAGTTTTGTTCACACAACACAGTCCATGGCTTAGTTGGCAGAGCAGTAATACTTGTACTGGTTTTCATGGTTTACCTATCTATGTGTGTAGATTATAAATATTTTGATTGTTCCCTATCACAAATCTATGCTTGTTCCTACATTTTCACACAAAATGACCTCAATTGTGGTGGGAGTTTCCTAGGAATGTTGTGAGAATTGTCCTTAGTGTACTTTACAGGACCCCAATGTTTTCTAACTCACTAATCACATGCAATTATAACAGACTGGATAATTACAGTAGGTTTTGGAGAATTTTAATAGGTTTGGAAAATAAAGGTATCTAAAAATAATGTATAGTTTAAAATGTGACAATTGACATATACAGTGGGGGAAAAAAAGTACTTAGTCAGCCACCAATTGTGCAAGTTCTCCCACTTAAGATGAAGGAGGCCTGTAATTGACATCATAGGTAGACCTCAACTATGAGAGAGACAAAATGAGAAGACAAATCCTGAAAATCACATTGTCTGATTTGGAAAGAATTTTTTTTTCAAAGTTTGGTCACCTATAAACAAGCAAAATTTCTGGCTCTCACAGATCTGTAACTTCTTTAAGAGGCTCCTCTGTCCTCCACTCATTACCTGTAGTACTGGCACCTGTTTGAACTTGTTATCAGTATAAGAGACACTTGACCGCAACCTCAAACAGTCACACTCCAAACTCCACTATGGTGAAGACCAAAGAGCTGTCGAAGGGCACCAGAAACAAAATTGTAGCCCTGCACCAGGCTGGGAAGACTGAATATTCAATAGGCAAGCAACGTGGTATGAAGAAATCAACTGTTAAAGCAATAATTAGAAAATGGAAGACATACAAGACAACTGATAATTACCCTTGATCTGGGGCTCCATGCAAGAGTAGTTACACAGACTACCATCAGTGACACACTACACTGCCAGGGACTCAGATCCTGCAGTTCCAGATTGTCCCCCTGCTTAAGCCATTACATGTCCAGGCCTGTCTATAGTTTGCTAGAGAGCAGTTGGATAATCCAGAAGAGTATTTGGAGAATGTCATATGGTCAGATGAAACCAAAGTACAACTTTTTGTTAGAAACACAACTCGTGGTGTTTGGAGAAGAAAGAATACTGAGTTGCATCCAAAGAACATCCATACCTACAGTGAAGCATGGGCACTGCAACATCATGCTTTGGAGCTGTTTTTCTGCCAAAGGACCAGGATGACTGATCTGTGTACATGGAGGAATGAATGGGTCCATGTATCATGAGATTTTGAGTGCAGACCTCCTTCCATCAGTAAGGACATTGAAGAAGAAACGTAGCTGGGTCTTTCAGCATGACAATGATCCCAAGCACACTGCCAAGGCAATGAAAAAGTGGCTTCGTAAGAAGCATTTCAAAGTCCTGGAGTGGCCTAGAAAACCTTTGGGGGAGTTGAAAGTTTGTGGTGCCCAGTGACAGCCCCAAAACATCACTGCTGTAGAGGAGATTTTCATGGAGGAATGGGCCAACATACCAGCAACAGTGAGTGGCAACCTTATGAAGACTTACAGAAAACATTTGACCTCTGTCATTGCCAATAAAGGATATATAACAAAATATTGAGATGAACTTTTGTTATTGACCAAATACTTATTTTCCACCAAAATTTGAAAAAAACATTTTCCTAATCGGACCATGTGATTTTTAGTATTTGTTTTCTTAATTTGTCTCTCATAATTGAGGTCTACCTATGATGTCAATTACAGGCCGACCTCATCTTTTTAAGTGGGAGAACTTGCACAATTTGTGGCTGACTAAATACTTTTTCCCAATGTATGCAAATAAAGCATACACTTACAGAGTGGCTTCCATCCAGGACTATTGTCTGAATCAACCTCATTCTTGTGCCCATCAGAAAAGAACTCAGTTTAAACTCTGTCTCGTTGTACCCAATGGCACCATCAGGTACATGTCTGAATCCTGTTTTTCAGATGGAAGTTCTGGATGGAAGCCATAAAAGTACTGCTGAATGAAGTTAGAATCTAGACTTAGAAGTGTGACTGTACAGATCTATTTTCAAGAGTCTGTTGTGTGACAGGTTCATGAACCAAAGATTTGAAAACCTATGGTTTTGCAATCTCTGTAGCTATAGTACCAATTGTCTATGGAGCATAATAGTATATCAAATGGTAAGAGTTGGATGGCTAAATACAGGGGGCCTAAAAGCCACATATGGCTCAATTGTGATTGTAGGAGTGCAATGTATTGGTTTACAATGCTTATGCCATAATTAAAGAGCAAGATGAAGGCTATACAGACACTCTATCCATTCAGAGATAAGTGTAAATAATGTATGAACATAATAAATGTAGGATAAACGCTAGACCATTCAGCAGATCTTACAGCCAATTTACAAAGAACTAAATAATAAGGTCAAGACAACCAAAGAGATAAATAGAAAATACCAAAATTTTATTGGAAATGTAAGAGTGTAACCTACGGTATGGAACTCCCCTAAAGACATCAATGGTTTTTCTGCCTCCGATGCCCGTGAGTGAGATGTGTCTGACGGATGGAAGCACGGATCTCTGGCAAGCAATGGTAGATAGGTCACTCACTACCTTCTCCCAAATCTAAACAGCTGCAAGTGGTGAATCCAGGACAATGCAATGGATAAACTTTAATATATTTTGTTGGCAGTACCTTTGTATGATGAGGTAGGTTGTCAGGGAAGATGAAGGGAAGGATGAGGGATGCAAGATGGATAATAGAAGCTAAAGGAACAGGAGACTCTTCAGTCCTGATGCACGTGCTGCCAAGATGGTACTGAACAGCAAGGAAGGATGTGAAGAAAAGATAGGTGGAGTTACAGAGAGAAAGGCATTATGGGAAAATTACAATATAATACAACATATTATAACAATGGCCAGTAGATGGTGGCAAAGTACAACAAACACTTTACACTAAAAAATTAATGCATGAAAACATCACATTAAATATATATCCCTTCCTGATGAGAATGGCTGGCAGCACATTCCCCATCTGAAGTCTTAACCCAAAAGACAATAAAACATGCATGCAACACAACAATGATAGTAACTTATCAACAAAGTAAAATCAAAAAGAAAAAACAACTAAAGGATCTCATATATAGTATGATAAAAATAATTATCATTGATAACAACATTAAATGATAGAGACACAAGAAAATCAGGACTATAAAAAGGAAAGAAACAACAAATTGACACTACAATGCATGAATATGTAAAAATTAAAATATAGAACTATAATTCTTATAGGAACCGTTACAACAAATGTTTGTGTTCACCATGACTATGAAGTCAATAAGCCAAACATCTGACTACATCGCCTCAATTTCTCTGAATCTGACTCCACCCAAAATGGACACCGACTCCAACTGCGACTCCACGACTCCAACTTCAACTCCACAGCCCTGCGTGTTAATGGTGGTAGAAGAAACCAAATGAAAAAATCTATATATTTATAAACATACTAGATGGTGGCCCGATTCTAACGCATCGGGTATTCTAGAATATGTATTTAGTTTATTTATGAAGATTTAAGAATAATGCAATTAATTCAATAAATTAATTCAAATCCTGCGCCAATTCGTGGCCGGACTGTGCCTGTCGCTGATTGGTCATGGGCGGCTGGCGCGATCAATCAGCGACATGGGATTTCTTTTACAGTCAAACAGACAGAAATAGACGATTATGTAATAGATTTGTTTGTGCGTATGTACATGTGTGTATATGTATATGACATGACATTGCGGGTCACGTGATAGAAATACACGTGTACACACACGTAGACACATGTATACACACATGTATACAGAGACACAGGCATGTACAGACACACACGTATAAAGACACACATGTACACACATACAAACACATGTATACATATGTGTTCAGACACACACAAACATGACAAACACACCCGTATACACACACGTATACAAACACACACGTACACGCAGACATGTATACAGACACACACACGTATACAGTCACACATGTACACACACGCACGTACAGTATACAAACACACATATGTACAGAAACACACATAGATATATACACACACATGTATACAGACACATATACACACATACATGTATACACACACATACAGACACACGTACACATACATGTATAGACACACATATGTACACACTTATACAGACACACACATGTACACACAGGTATACGCACACATGTCCAGACACACGCACACACATATACAGACACACCCACACATGTATACAAACAAACATACATGTATACACACATGTATACACACAGACACACATGTATACACACATGTCTAGAGGCACCCATGTAAACACACAGACACACATGTATACACACATGTCTAGAGGCAGACACATGTAAACATACAGACACACATGTATACACACATGTCTAGAGCCACACACATGTAAACACACATACACTCATTCATATAGACACAAAACATATACATACAGTACATACACATATACACACACACACACACGTGTTGCCCCCCCCTTCCTCGCCACTGTGTTCTCACCCGCACCGGTGGTCCCATTGCTGGTGAAAGCTCCAGGAAGACAGACAGTGGGTCATATGACTGGGCGGGCTGATGTGACATCACAAAGAGCCTGTCACATGACCCGCATTTTCTGTTCCTGGAGCTTTCACCTGCAATGGGACCTCTGGGTGTGGGTCAGAAGACAGCGGCGAGGAGGGGGTAGGACGGAGCGGGGGGGATGGAGCGGCAGGAGGGAGGACGGAGGATGGAGTGGTGGGGGGAGGAGGATGGAGGACGGAGCAACAGGGGGGAGGAGGACGGAGGACTAAGCGGCGGGGGGAGGAGGACGGAGCGGCACAGGCAGGGGGAGGATGGTCACGAACTGCGCCTGTCGTTGTTTGTCTGTAATGGAAATCCCACATCGCTGATTGGTCGCGGGCGTCTGGCATGACCAATCAGCGATGCGGGATATCTGTTACAGAGAGACAGCCATACAGAATTAGACAATTATATTATAGGATATCCACAAGGAATCCTAATTAAACATTTTTATAATATAAATAAGCAGGAAAAATACTATTACTAAGTGGATGGTGGATGGTTGTATAAGAACACAATTCTTAAAAATAATTCTTGAAAGTATATTATAAATAAATTAACCAATTGTAAGGTAGTGGTTAGGATCGCCACAACAGAAGACAGTGAATCAGGTACTTCTTCACACAGCACACGATTTATTTACAAGTTTATATCAGCACATACCTTTTGTAGCTCCAGGTCACAGCTGGCGTAATGGGTTTCACTCTGACCAGTACGGCTGTCAGTCTCTCTCTTAGCCATGAAGTAATAGCGCCCCTATGCATATCAACCTTAAATTTAATTAATGAATGACAAACAACACTCCAAATTGTTTTGTATAAATTAATTTATTTAACTTAAATAAAACATTGGTAGGGTTTCTTTGCCAAGTTTAATTCATATATCCAACTCATCAATGAATATCATCAATAATAAATAACTTCCATTAACTTGAATAAATAATTGAATCCATAAAAATGTATTTAATTTAATTCCTTAAGGATCCACCCAAATTATTGGATGACCCGGACCTCTGACAAAGAACCCAACCGATTTCATCAAATATCATCAAAACAAATGGGGCGGGAGGGCGGGGCTTCTTCAAACTCCTGAGGTAAAGTGACGTTCCTGACAGGAACCGTCACCTTATATAGTACTGGCCCCCACTCATCCCCCCTTGTCTTAACCAATCACCGTTTGTATTCTTTAGGCGCGCAAACACATGTTTGCAGTGCACCTCCCACTTTACTACAGGCCTTTATTAACCCTTTAGTGACCAAATGAAAGAATATCTTTTGATAAGAGGCGCATTCCCTCATGAAGTCACCATTTTTATTAATGGTGCCTTTCCATGAAGTAATAGCGCCCCTATGCATATCAACCTTAAATTTAATTAATGAATGACAAACAACACTCCAAATTGTTAGGTATAAATTAATATTTAACTTAAATAAAACATTGGTAGGGTTTCTTTGCCAAGTTTAATTCACATATCCAACTCATCAATGAATATCATCAATAATAAATAACTTCCATTAACTTGAATAAATAATTGAATCCATAAAAATTTATTTAATTTAATTCCTTAAGGATCCACCCAAATTATTGGATGACCCGGCCCAACAGGGACTCTGCTAAACGGCAGAGGCCCCCCCCACAAAGCCACCCGACCAATGTTCGACCATAGTTTGGAAGTCTAAATTCAATATGTCGTATCCTACAGCAGAAAGGTGTATGGCATCTCTACCATACAAACCAACTTCGAACCCTTCTAACTCGAGATGTCGGAAGCAAAAACCACCAAGTTCAGGCAAAAACCTAGATAGATCCCTGTTCACTCTCCTCTTTATCTTCTCCATAAACAGTGACCCGTCTGCTTTCCAGCTGAGACGGGAGACTATCTCGGAAAAACACAAAGAGGCTGAAGGAAAAAGGTGCGATATCCAAGCCAGATCTCGCTTAACCTGTTTCAATAAATCCGATGATCTAAATTTGCCTAAATCATTGCCCAATAAATGTAGAATCAAAAGATCTGGCATAGGGAATTTAAAGCATAAATCTAACAAAACCTGTTTCAGTTGGCACCACCGAAGACCTCTAACTCCATGCCAATAAATTTGTATTGCTGAAGGGTCAAATGATAAATTAGCAGAATAAGTCCTCTGTTGCGCTCGGTGATGCGCCCAATAAACATAGGAATGACCCACGATCCAAACGCATTTATGGCCTGTAAAATAAAGAATTAACAAGTGAATAACAAATTTGGGCGAACATAAAGTTTATACCTTCTAGATTTCCACCTTCCTATCTTCTTAATATGCTCCTCATCCAAACCGTACTGGGCAGCCTCAGTGGCTGCCCCAATTCTGAACGAATGAGCAGTAATATGTAAAGAGTTTAAATGCAACGAATTTAAACACTTCCTAAGCACCGCAGAAAACTGAAAAACTGTAACGGGAACCCCCGTATTATGAAGAAAAGATGTGGAAAACCATGAGGACGAATAGACAACCAACGTCTCATGTTATCGACTGGGCAAATGGACAAATCTTGCAACGCATGCAAGATAATTTCAGCACCTTTTCCTTCCAAGTCAGTTTTTGATCGCCGAAGGAACATCACCAACTTATCAGATGTGACCAAGACATCCGAAAAATAAAATCCAGGTGAACCAAAACGGCTTGCAGCTAACAACTCACTAACTCTCATAGCCGAAAAAAACAAAGTAACAAAAATTGTATTGAATAGGGTGCTTTCAAATTCATCGAAACAAACTAACTTGGAGACCTCACACAATTTCCGTAAAAGTTCAACCGTAACAGGGCGTCTGGAGTCCACAGAAAAACCCTCCTTTTTAAAGCCTTTTAGAAACTGTCTAACAGAAAAAAAAGACGTCAAAGGAGGAATATTGTACAATTTCAAGAAAAAGGTAATACCAGCCACTAATTTAGACAATGCGGGATGAGAGATCCCGTCTTTTACACAAAACGTCAAAAATAGCAATGCACATTCGGATTCGCAGGATACCGGATCAAAACCACGTTCCTTGGAAAAAATCCTCCAACGTTCCCAAGAACGGGAATAATCAGCCCACGTTCGTGGAGCGACAGACTGAGAAATATAACGGGAAGCCTGAGTCAGATCACGTCCAAAAGAGATGCTGGAACAAAAATTCTCTTTCCGCACGACATCGTAAAACGGGACAGAAATTCTTCTATGCGCTGAAAAGACAAGAAAACACCAACCTCATCTTCATAAAAAGGCCTATAAGAGACCTTCAGCCAGATATTATGTTGAAGCAACACCAACATCAATAATCTCAGCACTTTAGAGACCATGGTATTTTTTGATGACATAGTGTTTAAAGCAAAAGAAAAACCTTTAGAGGAAGACAATAATAAAATCCGCTTATTGCTCAGGGAATGACCCCATACTGAAAATAACAAGAAGACCGAAAAAATTTCAAGAAGAACCAAAGAAAATTCTTTATCATGAAATGAACCAGGCCAAGTCTCAGAAAACCATTGACCATTATAAAAACCGCCAGAAGAAAAAGCTGAAGAAAACAGACGCAAGGTGCTTGACAACTGGAACTCAGACTGCCATGCCGAAATTCCATTAAACTCATCGATAAAACGAGACCAAATCCACAGATCTTCTTTTAAGTCCGCAGAAACAAGTATCCTGGAAAAAGGAGAACTGTGTCCGGCCGTAGCATCGTACAGCCGACGCATGAACACTCTCCCAATAGGAATAATGCGTAATGCAAAATTAAGGGATCCAAGCAAAGCCTGAAACTCCTTCAAAGAAGCATATTCCCGTCTCAAAAATTCACCGACCAACAGTCTGAGCTTGTTCAGCTTTTCGGCTGGAAGGCGACAACACATGGAGGCTGAATCGATCTCAATCCCTAAAAATTCTATACATGTACAAGGAAGGACCGTTTTCTCTTCGGCAATAGGAACACCGAAAGAAGACATGAGAGACAAAAAACGCTCAATCAATTGAGAACAAACATTTGACCGAGGGGGGCCTAAAAATAAAAAATCATCCAAATAGTGAAGTACACGACCGTATGGGTAAAGAAACGTAACACACCAATGAAGGAAAGAAGAAAAAATCTCAAAATAAAAACAAGACAAAGAAAAACCCATCGGGAGGCAGCGATCAAAGAAAAAAGAACCTTCAAAAGTAAAACCCAACGAACAAAAACCCGAAGGATGGACAGGCAATAAACGAAACGCAGCCTGAATATCGGTCTTCGCCAATAAGGCGTCTTGACCCAAATCCCGAAGGAAATCAACCGCCATGTCGAATGACACATAATGCACCGATGCGTCGTCTTTATTCACCTGATCATTCAAGGACTGACCAGGTGGAAAAGACAAATGATGAATAAGGCAGTAAGATCCTTTCTCTTTCTTGGGAACCACCCCAAGCGGGGAAATCCGAAAATTTTCAAAAGGGGGGTGAGAAAAAGGACCCGAACACCTCCCCAACTGTAATTCCTTAAGAATATTATCCCTCACTACCTCAGGAAACCTAGAAGCAGAGGGCAAATTGCCAATAACCGTACATCCCAGCTGGTCAAAAGCAGGAACAATAAAACCGTAGGAAAAACCTTCAAGAAGGAGTAGAGCCTTCCCCTTGTCTGGGTACCGCCTTAAGAACGGTAGCATTTCTGCTACCTTCACTGGCGTTCCCGCCCGCGAGAAATGGCTCCTTAGGAATAACTCCTTGCTGTCCTTGAGCATACTTTTTAAAACATTTGACCATGGGATGAGCCCCCCACAAGTAGAACACTCATGTTTGTAACGACAATTGTGGAGCCACTTGCAGGAGGACTCATTGAACGCGAAGCATAAGCCCTTTCTAATCTGCTGAGAAACAGGCTGCTTCGCTACAGAGGGTTGTCGCTGCGGAACTAATACCTGTAACCACAAACCTACATCTTTCACCCCCCATTTCAATGAGGGGTGAATGGACAATTTCTGTCGAAAACCCTCATCATATAACAACCACGAAACGCCCCCAAAGTGACGATAGGCCTCCAACACGATATCTATGTGTTGGAGGAGCCCAGCACAGGGGACAATGGTCTTTTCGCATAAAACAGCGGCATATATTAAAAAAGCTTGGAGCCAAGAATTCAAGGACTTAAAGACCTTCTTTTTTTCAGCCTCCTCAGCTTTATCCATTCTGAAAGAATCTTTGCTGGGTAGCAATGCAAAAAGATCCATGTACTCCCCAGCCTAAATTCTTTCTTTAACAGAAGAGGCCAAGTGAAATCCCAACGGTGAGATCTCACAAGGTAATGCCTCTTTGAATAATGCTCCTGGGACCTGAGCCTTGGGAGGGGGTCGTACAATACTACCAATCCCCTCAGCCGGGCCTGTCAAACCCCTAAGTGCCTCCCTCACCGCTGAATTAACTACATCAGCAATAGAGGATGATGACACATTAACCCCAGACACAGGGTACACTGATATCTCACCCTCCACTGAACTGTCAAGCGAAGGGAATCTCCATTCTTGTCCAGACGTCGTTGGATCAGGTGGCAGCTGCCCTTGATCAGCCTGTGATAGAGCCGTTCCTCCATGGTTGGATGAAGCCGCAGTCACTGTCGGGTCCCATACCTCCGTCACCGATGCCGCTGTAACTCTGCTCCTGTGCTGTGGCCTTGGTACCGCCTCTTGAGGAATCATTTCAGACGCTACCTGCCCTTGTCTCACATCACCTATATCTGAACTGTGAGAAGCTGGCACCGGAACTGGCTGATTCACCAGGTCCCGACCCCTTCCGGGGCCGCGCGGAACATGTCCAGCCCCTTCATGATGTGCAGACAATGCCGGCCTCTTCCGGCCTTGACTCCTTCTATTCCCAGCTGGGGGAGGTGAAGGAGAAGGAGGCCGAGTCCTCCTGGACCTCTCACTGCGCCGAGGGGTCCTCTCTTCCTCCCGGACTTCCCCTACCTCCAAAGGGTCCGGGGTTGCTGACACCTGCGCCGCCGCAGCTGAAGAATCCTCTGCCAAACAACGGAGCAGCCACTCTCTTCCCCCTCCAGAGCTTGCCCTATCCAGCAAACGGCCCAACAACTCCTCCATGTTCATATGCTTCTTCAAACTCCTGAGGTAAAGTGACGTTCCTGACAGGAACCGTCACCTTATATAGTACTGGCCCCCACTCATCCCCCCTTGTCTTAACCAATCACCGTTTGTATTCTTTAGGCGCGCAAACAGATGTTTGCAGTGCACCTCCCACTTTACTACAGGCCTTTATTAACCCTTTAGTGACCAAATGAAAGAATATCTTTTGATAAGAGGCGCATTCCCTCATGAAGTCACCATTTTTATTAATGGTGCCTTTCCAGGACCCCTGGGAAGACGAAGTCCACGCTGCCAAACTGTGTTAACAGCACACAGCCAATGCTTCTCAGGCTGTGTTAAAACTTCACACAGCCCTCCACACACAGCAGCTCCTGCTGCTCCGACACTTCTCTCCCTTCCCAGCCCTGGAGAGCTCCTTATCCCTTCAAGCCACCACAGGTGGAAACCAGTGTGAAATCAGCACTTCACTCAGATCTAACTGCAGTTAACCCTGTGAGTGCTGCCACAGAGCAAAAGATACAATCACCCATGTGCTGTATACCGGTCATGGGGCACATGCTGGTGACATCACCACATACCTCCCCCCTCTGTTCAAGCCCGCGGGGATGAACACAAGCCCATGATCCAGGGTCCCGAGACAGGGCCTCTTCTCCATTGGGGCCCACCAGTTGAGGGGACCGTTGACATCAGCGTCCGCGTCCGACACGTGGTCCTGTACCATGACCAACCGTTTCCTTGTGTACCAAGATCAATCAGACCCAGTCACCCTATGTATCAGAGGCATGCCTGTGGGAGGCCTCCCCCTCACCCAATGGCCAGTGCGGTAGCGCAGTCCGCCTATCCCTTTGACTATGGGGAATCCTGATGCTATGTCATACGCTATACGATTGGGCTGGTCGTCTGAGTCCCGTAGCCCTTAGTCCACAGTGGAGTCACTGTCTGTACCTGTAGTACGTCTACGGGTCTGAGGACGTCTTCAATAAGGCCTCCGTTGGCGTTTGTCTCTATCACCTTTGGGTACAGGAGATATCCCTCGTCCACCCAGCTGGCGGAGCGAACCCTCAACTCTCGGTCCCTGCCGCCTGGGCACAGAGGACAGGTCGACCTTGGATACTCCTCCTACAATGGCTTGCCACCGAGCTTCCGACATCCGGTACGGCTCCTTGCGTACCTGTACATGAGGTTCAGATGCTCTGCCTGTGGCCCTCCTGTTACCTCGAGTCGCCTGAGGTTGGGCTGCCCCACCATTACCCAGAGGTGCCACCGACTTCGGAAGTGGCTCGACAATTTCGAGCTCTCCTGCCATTACCTCTAGGGGAGACCTATCGGGATTACACTCTGTCCCTATACTGGCGACCCCTACAGCAGGTAACCCAGAGTAGTGATCTTTGGGCTCAGGGCCCGGACCGTCCATTACCTGAGGATTATGATGCCTCTCAGACAAAGTCCAGAACAGAGGAAAATCCCTGCCAAAAATCACATCATAAAGAAGAGTTTTCAGCACCCCACTTCATATCGAACCCAACCGCACGGGGTATTGATAGTGACCACCTCTGTAGGGTACTCACTGAGGTCCCCATGAATACTGAGCACCCCTACTGTATGGTCTGTGAGTTTTGTCCCCGAGACCAGGGACACTTGTACAAGGGTCACATTACTACCCGAGTCCAATAGGGCAGTCGCCTTATGTCCATTAATCAGCACTTGGCACAAATGTAGTCCCTTAGCCCCAGTCACAAAGTTCGCTGCAACGGCGGTTTGGGTGTACATAGACATCCGGCGGGTATACCCACAGTCCATGGGCTCTGTGTTGAGGTGACACTGCGCCATTGCATGTCCTGACTCTTGGAATCGCCAACACCTTATCATGGGGAAAAAAAATATTTATGGTGCCCCGCTTGGGCACTTCCGGGCGGCGCACATTCTCTGACTGTAGTGGGGTCGAGCCCAGCGCAGGACCGGGTTGGGGGTTCCTAACTTCCGGTTTGGTGGAGGCGGTTCGCCAGGCTACACGCAGTGTGCCAGAGTCTCGAATCAAGTCCTGTGTAGTCACATGCCGCTCCCCCACACACACTAACTGATCTAGGGTACCCGGGTCACCTTGTCCCGCCCACTGTTGGATAGAGACAGGCAGAGTGTGCACAAACCAGTCAACTACCACGCTCTCTATCATTTGTGCGGGGCTCAGGCTCTCAGCCTGCAGCCACTTCTTTACCAGGTGCAACAAGTCATAGGCCTGAGACCGGACGGGTTTACCCTCCTGAAAGGACCACTGGCTTACCATTTGAGCCCTTACAAACGTATTAACCCCCATTGTGGCCAGGATCTCACCTTTCAGAGTCCCGTAGTCCATGGCGTCCTCTGTGCAGAGGTCCAGGTAGGCTTTTTGGGGCTCTCCTGTTAGGTAAGGCACCAACATTTCCGCCCACTGCTCTGGTGGCAGTTTCTCCCACTCTGCAACCCTCTCGAAAACAGCCAGGAAAGCTTCCATATCATCCCCCGGGGTCATCTTTTGCATTGCACGCCTTACCACCTTCCAGATGCTGCTGTCATCTCCTTGACCTGGGGATGCAGCCACTGGCCTTGCACGGATTGCCTCAGTCAGAAGATCCATCTGACGCTGCTGATGCTCCTGTTGCTGCTGCAGTTGCCGGATCAAGAGCTGATTCGCCTCCTATTGTGCGACCTGCTGTTGCTGCTGCATTTGCTGCTGTTTCTGGTGCATTTGCTGCTGTTATTGCTGTGCCTGCACCAGGTGCTTGAGAAGGTCCTCCATGCTGGCTGCCAGTTTGTCAGTTTAACTACTGACATGTGTGAACTGAGTATGCCTTTTTTACTTTCACCGAGTCGTTGCCATTAGCAACCAGGTTGCTATGCCCACATTCTCCATCACATGTAAGGTAGTGGTTAGGATTGGCACGACAGAAGGCAGTGACTCAGGTACTTCTTCACACAGCACACAGTTTAATGGCACAGTTCAAGTATTTACAGACCTCCAGGTGAAACAACTGAAAATATATCTTATATTCTGGGTTCTTCAAAGTAGCCACCCTTTTGCTATGACTACTGCTTTGCACACTCTTGGCATTCAGTGTGAATCTACAATTTTCATAGTCATGAAAATAAAGAAAACTCTTTGAATGAGAAGTCGTGTCCAAACTTTTGGTTTGTACTGTATATCCAACACACAGACCGGTATGCTCTATACCTCTGCCAGGCTATATCCTGGCCGGGTCCACTGGCGAGGGCCCAATCCTTACGGCTAGGCTGTGTTTAGTCAGCACACAACCTTTCTCTCCTCACCGTCCGCTCATTAGCTTCATGAACGTCCACTCTGAGAGAGCTCCCAAGCTGTGTTAACAGCACATAGCCAACGCTTCTCAGGCTGTGTTAAAATTTCACACAGCCCTCCACACATAGCAGCTCCTGCTGCTCTGACACTTCTCTCCCTTCCCAGCCCTGGAGAGCTCCTTATCCCTTCAAGCCACCGCAGGTGGAAACCAGTGTGAAATCAGCACTTCACTCAGATTTAACTGCTGTTAACCCTGTGAGTGCTGCCGCAAAAGATACAATCACCCATGTGCTGTATACCGGTCATGGGGCACATGCCAATGACATCACCACACAATGCATAGTTGTACTATATAGTTGTATAATAACACAATTCACAAATAAATAATACATTAAATAATTATCAAT
This sequence comes from Allobates femoralis, assembly GCA_033576535.1. NCBI lineage: Eukaryota > Metazoa > Chordata > Amphibia > Anura > Aromobatidae > Allobates > Allobates femoralis. The sequence goes on from JARQOC010000002.1 coordinate 419,158,080, forward strand.
AATAAATTCCTTTAATTCAATATCTTATCCCAAATTAATTCTTTGTAACTTCCCGCTAACATAACAAAATAGACCATAAAAAAAGAGATCAGCTAAATATAAAAACAGAAAACTTACTTGGATTAAAAATGCCTAAAAGATATTTACAAACATGGAACAAAACTAAGGACCTCATTAACACCAAATGGATGTACCGTATTCAATCTCCTTCAGATCTCCACCTCTTCTATACTGAGTATTACGATTGCGATGACCTTCAAGTGTCAAGAATCACAGTTATAAATAGCTTCAAAATGTGTTGGTATAGGTTTGGGCATATTTTGGTTGTCAAGAACATACTCACGTATCCTATTTTTTAATTTAGGCTGAAGGCACGCTGTCGTGCATCAAACACAGAGCGTGTTTGATGCACGACAGTGATGAGAGTGTGATGTGTGTTTTGGGTGTGTGTGGTGCGAGTGTAGTGTGAGTTTGGTGTCAGTGTAGTGCAAGTGGGTGAGTGTGCCTGCCTGTATGTATGTGAGTGTGCTGTGAGTGTGATGAGAGTGGGATGCGTGAGTGCTGTGTGCTGTGTGTGATTGTGATGCTGTCCATGGTCCTGAAGCAAACTTCAGGACCGTGGACAGCATTTACCGGCATATTCATACACTGGCGGCTGTCAAAGCCGCAGAGTATGAATGTGCCGGTTTCCCGTTACAGTACTTAATCATCTTGCACCGCTGTGTCAGCGCTGCAAGATGATTAATAAGTACCCAGCTGATGGGCAATTTTTAGTCATTTTGGGGGTTAAACTGCATATGCAGCATCTGTGCGGTATATGAGCACAGATGCTGCATATGTGGTAATGTACCCTGGTAATAAAGGGTTAATGTGTGCCAAATAACTTGTCACCATGTCTCTAGGGAGTGACCACCCTCCATAGAGACATGGTGCCTAAATTAATTGGTGGTTCAGGGGTTAATGTCATAAATTTATGATTAGCCAGCATTTGTCACTAGAAAATGGTTTCAGAGAAAACACTGGATACTTCTAAGGTGGCCAGCAATGAGTCCAGATCTGAATCCCATAGAACACCTGTGGAGAGATCTAAAAATGGCAGTTTGGAGAAGGCACCTTTCAAATATCAGGGATCTGGAGCAGTTTGCCAAAGAAGAATGGTCTAAGATTCCAGCAGAGCATTGTAAGAAACTCATTGATGGTTACCGGAAGCGGTTGATCGCAGTTATTTTGTCTAAAGGTTGTGCAACCAAGTATTAGGCTGAGGGTGCCAATACCTTTGTCTGGCGCATTTTTGGAGTTTTGTGTGAAATGATCAATGTTTTGCTTTTTGCTTCATTCTCTTTTGTGTTTTTTCATTGAAGACAAATTAAATGAAGATAATAATACCAAAGTATTTGTGATTGCAATCATTTTCAGGAAGAAACTGAGTATTATCTGACAGAATTGCAGGGGTGTCAATACTTTTGGCCACAACTGTACCATAACAGACATATGCACGGAGTGAATGCAATGTAGGGATGTAATGCAAGTTCAGACACAATGCAAGGCACATAGGACAGATGACATAGGCTAGGGGCACACATGCCAATCAGTTTTTTTCCACTGGTTTCAATAACAGATCCGTTATTTTAAGGCTGGTTTTTGAGCCTCCTGTGCAGCAAAGCGATTTTTGGACTTAGCCATTTTTGCCAAAAAATGATAGCAAAAACGGATCCGTTAACGGATGGTGCCTATATGTGCCATTTGTTACTGGATTTGTTTCCCATAGGGCCCCATGTTAAAAAAAACAGATCGTTTTTTTATTGCACCCAAAAAACGCTGCTTGCAGCATTTTTTGGGTCCTGTTAAAAAACGTGTGGGCGCCCTGTGCCAGGTAAAGCTACAGAATCAACTAGTTCACTAAGGGGTTTCCACATCTGGTACTCACATACACCCAACACCTTCTACTCCAGGCCTGTAAGGGGAGCACCACTGGTTGCTGTTAAGCCTGATCCCCTATAAATACAGGTGCTGGGGGCAGAGTTAGTCAGAGTGTGCAGTCACTAGGAGAACTGTGAAGTTCAGCTCAGTGCCTAGTGAGCTAAACTGGTCACCGGAGCTGTGCTAGGCCCGAGATCAGTGCACCACCTGAGCCAGTGTGAGGTCCAGAGAGTGAGGACGAAAGGCAGAGGCGAGGAACACTACAGTGGGGGCAGAGAAGCCATCGCGGCTCACCCCAGGAGAACACCAGTCACTGGAGTCCAAGTCTGCAAGGGAAAGAGGTTAGCTCAGCAGAGAATCCCAGTAAACCATGGAGGCTTAACTTCCCGGACACCCGCAGCACCTACGTTTGAGAGCCAGGAGCCGCAGGAGAGATAGCGGTAGCCAAGCGAGAGTCCTCTGTGCAGCAACACGGGTGTGAGAGAACAGGAAAGGTCAGGCCTGGTTTCATACATGCCAGACTCAAGACAAGGGAACAGGACAAGGAGGCCTATAACTCACTCGGTGTGAAAGTCTCAAGGTGTTTCCTTCAGCCCTGGATGTGTACCCAGAGAACCATGAGTAAAAGTACCGGAAAGACTTTCTTGTGTGAGTATGCATTCCTTTGGCCTGTCCCTCACAGCAAAGACTGTACAGCCCCATTCCAACTGTGCTGCCCTATTCCACCATCATACCCTACAGCCCCGGGGAACCCGCTCTTCCTGTAGAGAGCTACAACACCTTGCTGCCGTCCATCACCCCGGAGGTCCCAGCAGCTCCGGTGCCATCACCTACAGGTAGCATCATGACTGACAATAACTTTAATCCCTGTAAATATTCCCCTTTTTATTCTGTCACCAGGGGCACAAACTCGGGATACCGACCACCCGTCACATCCCCATACCAGTACGCCGAAGATCCAAGTACCCCAAGCCCTTGGCACGAGGCAAACGCATAGCAGAGCAGTCACACTTGAGTCCAGGATCCGTTAACAGCATCAGTTTTTTGGACTTAGAATCCTAAAGTTGAAAATCTGATGCAAATAACGGATCCAAGCCTTATATGTGACCCTAGGCATACAGGAAGATGGGATACAGTGGTGTACAATGGAGTCATACCATAACGGACATATGCACGGAGTGAATGCAATGCAGGGGTGTAATACCAGTCCAGACAGAATGCAAGGCACATAGGACAGATGACATGCAGGAAGGATGGGATACAGCGGTGTACAATGGAGTCATACCATAACAGATACATGCACGGATTGAATGCAATGCAGGGATGTAATGCCAGTCCAGACAGAATGCAAGGCACATAGGACAGATGACATACAGGATGGATGGGATACAGCGGTGTACAATGGAGTCATACCATAACAGATATATGCACGGAGTGAATGCAATGCAGGGATGTAATGCCAGTCCAGACAGAATGCAAGGCACATAGGACAGATGACATACAGGAAGGATGGGATACAGCGGTGTACAATGGAGTCATACCTGGAAATGAAGAAGATGTATTGTCAGATCAGGACATGACAGCAGTTGGAAAATTTATACCAGATATTACATCTCTGGAATATCTCTGCAAACCACTTAATGAAATCTCACTTTGTGAAATCACACTGGCCAACCTATTTACCGGAATCTCCTTTCAAAATTCCTTGGGCTGCAAAAGATTATCAAACCCCTTATGGATGAAAATATCTAGGAATATCGAAGGAATGCAGTCTATATCTAGTGTTAAGCTTTATATTGAAAAGATTGTTATTTAATTTCATGACAAATCTCTTCAAATCTTCTTGCGTTCCCTGACAAAGTGGAAAATTATCATCAATGTATCTCAGCCAAAGTTACACCTTTTCAATCTGTTCAACAGGATTACATGAAAATCCCTCTCCCACAGACCCAGGAAAAGACTATCATAAAAGGGAGCAAAAGCCACCCCCATAGCTGTTGGTAAAATGTCTCTTCTCAAAGGAAATAGTTATGCATAAGTTAGTATTCCACGGCTAAAAAAAGAAGATCTTGGAGACGTGGATCCAACATAGTCCTAGATAAAAATTTGTGATAGCATGCAGGCCACCAGAATGTCTAATCAAAGTGTATGGAGCCTCTATATCTAAGGTTACCAGCCATAAATGCTCTTCAACAATGATCCCATCAATTCTCTTCAGACCGTCAGTAGAGTCCTTGATGAAAGATGCTAACAATTTTACCAAAGATTTCAGATGCCAATTAATGAACCTACAAAGAGGTTCACACAAGCTTTCATTGGTCATCCTGGTGGAACTTCATTATTATGTCCCTTTGTGAGCATATATAGATAAGGTACTGTAGGGTGTGCAACCGTCAAAAAACTTTCTGATCCTTTGTAATTATTTACTTCTAAGGCTGCTTTCACATTACGATTTTCGGATTTCCGATGCTGTCCGATCAAAATCGGACAGCATCGGATCCGAATTTGGACCCATGCATCCCTATGGGCATCGGACCGAATCGGATGTGCACTAAATGCCATCCGATTTGGTCCGATCCGATTCTGTCCGATTTTATTATCGGTGCAAAAATCGGAGCTTGCTCCGATTTTTGCACCGAAAATAAAATCTGACAGATTCGGATCGGACCAAATCGGATGGCATTTAGTGCACATCCGATTAGGTCCGATCCCTATAACATGGGGCCCTATGGAGAAGGGTCCGAGGAAACATCTGATGTCTCCTCGGACCCCGTTTTACTGTACTGAGCATGCTCAGTACAGTAAAACTGCTCCTAACTAGGAGCATAAGGGTTAAAAAAAAAAAAAAAGTTTATTCTCACCTCCCCCCGAGCCCCCGCCGTCTTCCACCATCTTCTTTGAGGCTCCCGGTGGCTCCCGCAGGCTGCCGGTGTCAGCAGAGGGCTTCCTCTGCCTTATAGGACCTGCGGTGATGTCACAGTCATGTGACCGCGGGTTACCATGGTGAACCCGCGGTCACGTGACTGTGACATCACCGCAGGTCCTGAACAGCAGAGGACGACCTCTGCTGACAGCGGCAGCCTGCGGGAGCCACCGGGAGCCTCAAAGAAGATGGCGGAAGACGGCGGGGGCTCGTGGGGAGGTGAGCATAAGGTTTTTTTTTTCTTTTTTTTCACTCCGATTTTATGCCGGAATCGGGTGCCTATTTGGCACCCGATTCCAGGCATCAGAAGGGAGCCGATGCTGTCCGAATTATATCGGACAGCATCGGCTCCCTCAAAATCGGTATGTGAAAGTAGCCTAAAATGTCTATTCCAAAAGATCCTGCAATTGGAGATGAAGAGAATGGAGAGGATTATATGTCAACCTTTTGTAACAAGACACGTCTCTAAACTGGCGCAATACCACGCTTTCATACATGTTTACTGGCCAGATAATACTATTTCTGCCCATTGTCTGTTTGATAATTATCCCTTTCATCTCTTTTAGTTCTTTTAATGCTAGAACTTAAATTATCCCCATAGATTTTCTTGGGGATCTTTTTGAAATTTTTAGTGACTATTTTGACAAAAGTGTCTATATTCTATCCCACACTGCATTCTAAAAGGTCCAGGAGGCCTGCTTTGTGGTCCTGGTGGATTAGGTGCTCGCCAACCCGCTGGCTACAAAACCCACCCTGCATATTCAAAATTGCCGCACCATCCTGTGAGTGGCCGCTGAGTGACAGGCGCACTCGCACCTGCACAGTGGAGCAGGTCACCATGCTTCATTGAAGATAGTGCCGAAGTCTCGCGAGATTTGTGAAGTCTTGCAAGACTTCAGCACTATCTTCAATGGAGCACGGTGACCAGCTCCACTGTGCAGGCGCGAGTGGAGCTGTCGCTCAGCGTCCACCCACAGGAGGGGTGGCAATTTTGAACATGCAGGGCGGGTTTTGCAGCCAGAGGGGTGGCGAGAACCTAATCCACCAGGACCACAAGGTAGGCCTCCTGGACCTTTTAGGATGCAGTGTGGGACAAAATAAAAGTTAATTTCTCAGGTATGAGGGGGACATCTGGGCACATAGAGGGGTTAAAAGAACCCCTTTTACATTATGTTTAAGCTGGTGGACCCAGTTTAAAATGCCAAAAGGGCAAGTTGAGTTGAGATGGAACAACTTTGCTGTCTGTGTAGAATCTTGTGTCTTCCACGTGTATGGCTAATTCGCTCTATGTGAACTCTGCAATCTCTATAGCCAATACAGCCCCACATAGTTTGAATCTGGGTATAGTGTGCTTGGGTTTATGAGCCAATTTATTCTTCCCAAATAGAAATCCCAAATGAGCTTCATTGCTAGAGTCAATAACTAGCCAACCCGAACTGTAAAATTCAGGTCTGTACCAGACACCTAGTGTCCGTGCACGTATCCCGAACACTGGTATTTCTGGGAAACCTGTGTTACAATTTGGGTCGGGGGGCTGTAATATAAAACACATGGTTAATAAACATAATCATTATACTTACCGGGTCCTGCAGCGTGTGTCTTCCATCCTGCTGTCTCGACCGCAACTACTTCTAGGCTCATTATCTTCTGGGATATTTGCTTTAACAGCCAATCACAGAGGCCCGGGGCTTGGGTCTGCTGTATAATGTATGTGATAATGCCAGTACTCATAGTATCATCCATTATCGTTCACCACCTAACCAGGGCAGCAGGATGAGCCAGTATGAAGCGCCAGGATATGGTGCCTCTAATGAATGTGCCATATTCTGGAGCAGATGTGGGCTGCTATTCTTCAAAATTGTGGGGGGGACCCCATGCCAATTTTTTCAACTATTTATTTTTACAGTAATGTGACGTCAGTTTGGTTGCCATACTGACAACCAATCACAGACACTGGCAGAGAGGTTGAGCGGCACTAAGTCTGACATTAACCAATCAAGGGAGGGAAGCTGTGAGTTTCATGAGGGGGTCCAGAAGGGGGTGACAGTGACGCTGAAGCTTGTTAAGTAATACTCTAGGAAGTTAATGGCTGTACAAAATAGTGGGACTCCACTGTAAACTGATTTGCACTGTGTCTGGCAGCTTTTGGGCCCCTTTGAAGGTGTTTACTTTGCCATTGATTTTGCTTCCCATTGATTTCAATGGTGTTTGGAAGTTTGGAGAACTGTTCACCAATTTATTCAATGAACATATGCCCATTTGACGAACCGAGCCGAATCCGAACCCGAACCTGAAAAGGTTCGCTCACCTCTAGTTATTAGTCAACTTGGGACCAGTGAGAAAAATGTCATTCAGAGATACTTTGTGATGCTTTCTGCTTGAATTGAAGATTATTCTGATTTGTTTAGGTTTCCTTGGGTGATACATGCCAAAGTAAGGGAGATACCAGCACAATTTATTCTCTTGCAAGGGTGGAGCTGGCTCTGCATGGCCCATAAAGGGTACAAAATGGTCCTTCATTTCAGGATTGTTTCTTAGTGTTCTCTGTAGTGAGATGAATCTGGATTCAGCCTGTTCTCTGTTGTTTGAAAGCCTAGCTCTTAATACCTTTAAGTGTAAGGGAGCAGCCCAGCAGTCAATTTCATTCTTGAAGAATCAACTGTCCATTATTTTTACAAATTCCTTGTCTTTTATGGAAAAGGCAATTTTATTGTCATTTTGTTTTGTACAAAACACTGTTCTCCTCAAATTGTCGCCATAAGGGGTAGAAATGATGTCAGGCTCTTGGCTGATGTCAGACAACCCTTCTTTCACTTTGTAGTGATGAAGGCATGGCTTAAATTGAGTTGTGCGAACATTTCGGAGCACATACATTTTAAAGGAGTCAACTTTGGAGGTCTTGCAACTCTTATTCAAACATACATCACCTACAATAACCTATCCAAGATCAATCTTTAGGCATATGGAGCATCATTTGGGCCATTGTATTGTTGATGCACCATGTAGACCTTCAGAGTGTCCCTCACGAGTAGGATTAGAATGTCAGCATTCATGTCCAGAGTATGAATTTCCTTATGTGCCTCAAGTGGGGATGATGAAAGATTACCTCCAAAGTGTGAATTTCTTCTCTGTTATCAGGTATCTGGTCACACTCAATTAAGGTTGGCAAAGGTAGTATGTGCAACTTCCCCTTGATTGAAGAGATGATGTATCCTGAGGTTCTCCTGTCATACGTCTTCATACGACCAGAGCGAGTGTTGATGGAGTGAGGAGATGGTTGTCCCTTTTTATATTAAACTAGCTGTGAGCCCGATGCAAATGCATCGGGTGTCTAGATTATTTTTAAATTTATTTTAAGATTATCAAATAATAATCCAATTATTCCAATGACATCTTTACACCAACTACATATATTTGTATGGTTGATATCATTTAAGGAAAATTGAACTATTATGTTGTAAGGGTCTTAGAACACAAAGTAGCAACTCGCCCTATACTTTCTATGGGGATTACCGCAACCGCGCCGCAAGTAGACTCGCAATGGCCTCGCGGCCATTGCACGCGCTACACAGCGACTCGCAATGGATCCCCATACAAAGTATAGGGGAACATGCGGCAGGTGCGGCGGCTGAGGTAGCGACTCGCAATGGCCTCGCGGCCATTGCTCGCGCTACACAGCGACTCGCAATGAATCCCCATTGAAAGTATAGTGGGACTTGCGGCAGGTGCGGCAGCTGAGGTAGCGACTCGCAATGGCCTCACGGCCATTGCTCGCGCTACACAGCGACTCGCAATGGAGCCCCATAGAAAGTATAGGGAGACTTGCGGCAAGTGCGGCGGCTGAGGTAGCGACTCACAATGGCCTCGCGGCCATTGCTCGCGCTACCTCAGCGGTAAATCGCTAAGTTTGTGGCCGAGCCTCTGGTTCTATTTTCGGCCAGCGACTCGCAATGGCCGCTTCGCGGCCATTGCTCGCGCGTGGTGACGTCACAGTGTGACATAGCCACGGCGTTTTCGGGGGCCGACACGATTTTGCCTACGGCAATTATAGAGTAGATATCTCAAAGTAATTGGGCTTTGCCAGAGACCTGTTGCTCTGCTCATCTATTATACTTTCAGAAGGCCTTGTCTAGTTGTTCTCTTGGATAGACCTTGACCAGACATACTTTGGCACAGCATTTAGGACCGGTTCCTTCTTTGCATACTTCAATACATGAGGAGGTAACAGAAGTTGGGAAGGAATCCGAAGCTTGTGGCTCTCTGCCATGCTTTGGAACAGGGCTGGATGCTGCCGAAGGTTGTGAATTGTGTGGAGTTTGTGTGGGATGCATAGACATAATATGTTGTGACTACTGCATTCAGTGCATTTAATGACAGCCTTACAGTCCTGAAGTGCAACACCTATAACATCTCCCAAGCTCCTTGAGTGTATCTCTATGCTCCTAGACATTCTTTGCCCCAAGCTCAAAACATTCCTTAAGTGGGCGAGGCATTTTGTGGATAGGGCATGTGCAGTTGTTGTCCATAACCTTAGGAACAACAGCATCGTGTTTAGTGATGGAGGGCGGAGTGAGTGGAATGTCAGAATTCCTCATAGATACTGTTATAACGAGAAAAGAAGGGGGGGGGGACAAGAGGCGCAATAGTGCCCTTATCACTAGACACTAAATCAAAGCAGGTGAGAAAGAAATGGTCACTCACCAATTCCAGTTGTGCCACCCACAACTGGTTAATAGACCTGATAGGACGAGTATCCTGATGGCTGCAGCTGGACTTCCACCGGTCTCCACTCAGGAAGACGAAATCTGAAGCTTTGGGAAAGGAAGGTGTGCCACAGTCCGCGCTGCCAAAATCTTCCGCTTGTAAATAATGCAAGTAGCCGATGTCCAAATCAAACCTCTCTTTTATTTCTCCAACGCGTTTCAACGCCCTCCTGGCGTCTTCCTCAGGGATACCTCCACCCCACCAAACAGCTCTTATTTATACCCACAACAATTGTCATACTTAATGGGTGTTCCCCATCATGTGACGTGAAAAACGTCATCAGGGCTGGGAGGGTAATACATTTTGGCGCAAAAAATGTAAAAGTCTTTATGAACACACAGAAATACAGGATAGATGCTATTTCATAGATCTAAAAACTCAGTTAGATGTCGACATAAAAAACTTTGTTAAACTGACACTGTCCAGGGTACACTTCCAGGTGGTCCGGAAGCACTTCAGGATTTCCACAGCGAGTGATTTGTAAGGCCTCCTTTTCTCTCTTTGCTTGTTGAAGCCCTGACCTGTGTTAAACCTGGCCTGGCCTCCTCTGTGTCTCTGACCCGTGTTGACTGCACTGAGAACCCTCTGTTGGATGCAGCTACTCTCCTGTGGTTCCTGGCTCTCGTGTTGAAGGTGCTGCGGGTGCCTGGGAGACTGGTGTCTCCTCGGTATACCGGTGTTTTCTGCTGAGCTAAACTCTCCCTGGCAGACTCAGACTCTGGTGTTCGGGTTACTTCTTGGGGTGAGCCAGTATGGCTCCTCTGCCCTCGTTGCTCTGTTCCTTGCCTTGCCTTCATCCCTCACTCTCAGGTACCTCACACTGGCTAAGGCTCTTCACAGCCCTGGCTGGAACTGCTCCACACAGTCCCTGAAAGGAGCTTAGCACTGCTCTCTATCTCTCAGGACCTCTTTACAGTCCTCCCAGGAACTGCACACTGCCTAACTCCACCCCCAGCACCTGTATTTATAGGGGATATTGCCTAAGGGCAGCAAGTGGGGCTCCCCCTACAGGCCTGGGGTGGAAAGTGTTGTATGTGTGAGGTGTACCAGATGTGGAAATCACTCCATGCACTAGGTGTTCCTATGGCTTCCTGTACCGCAGGGTGCCACATATACAATGGGGAATATTTATCAATACTGTTTATGCATAGACCATCTTTATGCATAGATCTTAATTTGAATAATTTTTAGGATAAGTTTAATACTGTATTTATAAAGCACAAATGTAGTCATATCATGTGCCAGTGTTGTCAAAGTACATAATTAGTAATTTAGTTCTAGATCCAGTTTTAATTAAATTTCATTGGAAAGTTAAATGATAGCCCCATATTCAAAAAGAGGCAAAGTTTAGTTTGTTAGTCATGTCAACTATTTTAATAAGATTACCACTTTCAATGGCAGTTATTTGGGGACAACAGATTACAATATAAATTCATTTGTCCCATTCTTTGCACTAATCTTTCGAATATGCTGCTTTTTTTCACTTTCATAATATTTTCAGCTATGAACAATGAATTACAGTAATTTGTGTATTAACATTAATGTGCTTTTACCCATTTATAGATGCTAAGGCTAAACCTAATTACCATATGACAGAGAAAATTGAAATAAAATATGATAGGCATGTGAAATAAGAAGCTGAATAGACCCTAAAGGGCAGGTAAGCTTCAGAGTAATTATGAAAATGCAAATGTTTGTGAAAAACTGCCAGTTCTGTTTTGAAGAGATAGTTGTTGTACTACGGTATATTTGACAGAGATGTGAAGGAAATGAACTATAGGAAGTGGCTGTCTGCTTATCATATATATATTCCAAATGTTGACCCAATGGTATCGCATTGGGAGGGTGGTGATATCACAAGGGAGGCGCGCCCAGTGGCGCTGGGCATAGCAGCTGCCTTCCTTCCGTCTGCTCTCTTCCCCTGTGCTCTCTCCTTTGACCTGTCTTCCCCATGCACTCTCCCCCATGTGTTGTCTTCTCCTTTCATGTGTTTTCTCCTTTAAGTGGTCTCCCTGTGTGTTTGCCCCCAATATTTGGTCGCTGTCTCCCTCCTGTGCAGTCTCCCCTGTATGCGGTCTCTCTCTACCTGTGATGTGTTCTCTCCTCTGTGCACTCTCCTTTGAGATGTCTCCGCCTGTGTGCTCTCTTTCTCCCCCATGCACTCACAACACTGTACTTTGTCTCTCCATCCTTGTGCTCTCTCCCTCTTAGGGTGTCCAAAAATGGCACTGGGTCACGCTGCTGCTGTTTTTATATACCCAGGTGTCCAAAGATGGCAGCCACCTGAGTAAGTGCGCATGCACGCTGGATATATACACATGCGCACTCACTCAGGCAGTGATGTGCCAGCGCTGGCAGCTTCGGGCGGCAGTTTCGGGTGGCGGCGGTTACGGCAACACTTGCAGTAGTGCGCGATGTGCCATATTTTCACACCCATCACTCTCTTCCCCCTGTGCGCTCTCTCTGCCCCATGTGCTCTCTCTAAGTTCCTGTGCACGCTCTCTGCCGTGCTCTCTCTGTGCCACCTGTGCACTCTCTGTGCCCCTGTGTACTTTGTGCCCCTCTGTGCCCCCTCTGTACCCCCTTGTGCACTCTATGTGTCCCCTTGTGCACCCTCTGTGCTCTTTGTGTGCTCTCTGTCCCCCTCTCTGTGTCCCATGTGCTCTCTCTGTGTCCCGTATGCTCTCTCTGCGCCCCACCTCTGTGGTCTCTGTGCTCCTCCAGTGCGCTTTCTGCGCTCCTTCTGTGCACTCTCTGTGCTCCTTCTCTGCACTTTGTGCCATTTCTATGCACAATATACCCTTGTGTGCCCTCTACCACCTCTCTGCCTCCCTGTATGTTCTCTGTGCCCCCCTGTGCATTCACTGTGCCCATCTGTGTGTTCTCTGTGCCCCCTCTGTGCGCTCTTTGTGTCCCCTCTGTGTGCTCTCTATGCTCCTCTTTGCCTCCCTGTGAGCTCTCTGTGCCCCCCCTGTGCACTTTCTGTGCCCCCTCTGTGCGCTCTCTGTGCTCCTCTTTGCCTCCCTGTGAGCTCTCTGTGCCCCCTGTGCTCTCCCTGTGCCAAACGTGTGCGGTCTCTGTGCCCCTCCTGTGCACTCTGTGCCCATTCAATGCCCCTTCTGTGCACTCTGTGCCCCCTCTGTGCACCCCCATGCCCCCTCCTTGCCTCCCAGCGTGCTCTCTGTGCCCCCTCTGTGCTCCCTCTCTACCTCTCCGTGTGTCACACTGCCTCCAAAATTGCTTACTGGGCCTGCGTGCACACTGCATGTGCAGTTAGAATCCAAAGATGGTGGCGGTCTGACTAACTGCACCTGGGTAAGTACAAGGACAGTTAGTCATTTGGCGATGTGCAGGGTGATGTGGTTGTGTGGCGGCAAGTTTCAGGAGTCGGTTTCAGGTGGTCCTGGGTCCGGTTGTTGGCGGCACTGCTGACAGTATTGTGCGAGGGGACACTAACACTAGCGGGTGCTATATTTGCATACCCATCACTTGGGTATGCAAATATGGCTGTCATGGTATATGGTATGGGAACAACATGACGCTGGAAGTGGATGACGGACGGGACTTCAGGATTATGTAAGTAAATATATTATTTCTATCTATATTATTATTTAAAGGTCTTCAGCTAAATCTCGAGTCATGGTGACATGATGGATAAATGATCTGTTGGAAGATCGATCTTGCGCAAGCCTGGATGGGCCACCAGGATCTTCTCTGCCGTTTTCTTGATAGTATGGAGCCATGGGGTCCATAGTATCAGCCATCGCTGATCTTCCGCCTCACCTTGTTCCTTCTATCCTTTTGAACATGATGTTGCTGTGCTTGCTCTCTTCATATGATCTAATCTGTGGAGCCCACCGGGACGGGGTACTCGGTACCGGACCGGGGTACTGCTGGGGATATCACGGCGGTCTTGGTCGGGACCATGTCCGGGGTTCTCATAAGTAAAAGGGGTATTTACAGAGATAGCTGGTCGTGATGCCACCCACGAGTTGTGGTCAATGAGGGGACCACCGCTGCAGCGTAGCTCTGCCAGGAGGATGGAGGGATGGATGGGCTTCAGCTAGATGGATGAGCCCGTCGCGGGTCGGGCTGCTCCTCACAGGGTGTACAGATAAGATACAGTTCTGTATACCTGGAACAGGGAGACTGAAGCTTGGTTCACCGGTTTTACTTGCAAGTGCTTCCAAGTGACACAGTTCACAGTACAGTTCTCAACACAGTTCAGTTCTCAACACAAATTACTCTGGACACTTTGAACCCTCTGCAATCAGGCTGTCACTCTGAGATCCCTTTCTCTCTCTCTGTTTAATCTTTCAGGCTTGTTCTCTCTGTCTGCTCTTCAGTGTAGATTGCATGACGGCAACTCGGTCCCCTGTGTATAGCTTCTCCCTATGTGTATGGGCGGTAAGCCGGGTCCTATATTGTTGCTTAGCCTTCAATCCGTGTGGTAGTGGCACTGATCTGGAATCTGTATCCCCCGTTGGTTTGTCTGGGGAGCTGGCGTGTAGCAGCAGTCCCCCTCAGAGCCGACACTCTAGTTGCAGACTAGCTTAGGTGTCCCTGTCTTGCAATCAGGGAATCTATCCCGCCAGTAGTTGGTCGGTGCTGCCGTACTCCTCTGACCTGGTAACACCGGTCCGGTCTCTGTCCTCACTCATTACCAACAATACAAATACCAACAAAAAATGCCCAAATAATACTAATAGATGGTCCCTAAATAATACCAATCTTCAATGCCCAAGTATGCAAACCAAATAATGCATACAGTTCTCAACCAGCAAAATAATGGCAAAATAATGGCAACTATAAAATATCAATATACAAATCACTTATAATAATGACCTACATACAGCGCACAAGTACCTCAGTGGTAGCTATGTAATGAGGTGTGCAATTCTGACTGTGTCATAGAAATGGATATAGAAATGAACTGTGCACAGTCCGCACTTGTCCACCAGGTGGCATCAGTGGACTGTACAATCACAGAGCTGGGAAACTCCCAGCCATCTCTGTTGTTTAACCAGGAAGTGAAAGCAGAGAATCAGAGCAGTATAAATCCAGAGCTGAGAAGATCTACCTGCGGATGTCTGTTTAAAGTGGACTACTTTGCTACACCTTGCCGGAAAAATCACCCCGCAGAAGCCCCTGTGACTGATCCTGGGCCACTGGACTTTGGTGCTGTGACTCTGGCCGCTCTGCAAAACCTTGCCCGCCGAGCACCCAGAGTGCATGTGCTCGGGCCGTGACCGACATAAGGGAGCCATTTGTGCTGCTGTGATCTCCCTTCTGCTGTTGCTCTGTGTGCCCTGAGACTGGGAGAGACAGACTGTTACCTGCAGAAGGAGACCAAAGAAGAAGAGTGAGGAGATCCCCAGGCCTGCTACGTGGGAGCGACATCTTCTTCTGTGATAAGACTGGTACGTGATTTTAGGGAAAGTTAGGGAAAGATACCTTCATTGTTGTGTTTTCTTTTCTTGCTGCATACCCGGAAGAAGTGAAGATCCAGAGACTCTAATATATACAAGTGCGCATATAGTTCGGTTGACTGTGAGATAAATATGTTTTACAGTAAAGAAATGTTATTATCGGTTAAACCTGAGTATGGGGATTCTGTTGAGAAAGATCATACACACACACCCGCGGCCTTACCACCGGTCGCTACATCTGGCGTAGTCGGCAGGATGTGTGATCAACAGAATCTCCTCCCGGTAGTAGCTTATAACCAGACTTATACTACGGCCTGCAGGTCCATATCCGGTGCCAGCAGTCCGAGCAGTGACACGGAAGAATTGAAGCAGATAGTAGCAGAGTTGCAGAAACAGATACTACAGCTGCAGCTCATGCTAGACCAACAGGCGGACAGGCAAGCGAGACAGCAACCCAGTCGGCCTATGGGAAGGTGCTGGACATGCGGTGACCCCCGCCATAGGGCAAACCGTTGTCCGCATCCTCCACCCGTGGTCCGATATACCAGAACCAGCAAGCCATGCCCCACAACAGCAGCCACCTTTAAACTAGACGCCCCAGCCAAAGCGGCTCGCTCGGCAGGGGAGATCAGGGAAAAGGGAGTGAAGAGACAGAGCCAGACCGATAAGCAAGTACTGGCCACTCGGGTCCAGGGGACGGTGAAGTGGTTTAATGTCCGCGATGGGTATGGCTTCATCAACAGGAATGACACAAAGGATGACGTGTTTGTACATCAGACTGCCATAAAGCGTAACAATCCTCGTAAGTGCCTCCGCAGCGTTGGTGATGGGGAGGTGGTACAGTTTGATGTTGTGAAGGGAGAGAGGGGTACAGAGGCCGCCGACGTCACCGGTCCTGGGGGTGTTCCCGTTAAAGGAAGCAGATTTGCCCCAACCGGCGCCGCTACCGCCGGCGATCCTACTCTCCCCGGGTAGAAAATGTGACTGAGTTTATTGGAGATATTGTGAGCCCTGAACAAGGGAGCGAAGGTGAACGGGGGGATGACGGTTTCCCCCGACAGAGGTCCCTACTCCGCCGGAGATCAATCCCTATGATATCAACGGCCATCACTGCCTTGGAGCCGATGGTTGTTGACAGGGACTGTCAACCTTTAAGTGGGGGGTATGTAATGAGGTGTGCAATTCTGACTGTGTCATAGAAATGGATATAGAAATGAACTGTGCACAGTCCGCACTTGTCCACCAGGTGGCATCAGTGGACTGTACAATCACAGAGCTGGGAAACTCCCAGCCATCTCTGTTGTTTAACCAGGAAGTGAAAGCAGAGAATCAGAGCAGTATAAATCCAGAGCTGAGAAGATCTACCTGCGGATGTCTGTTTAAAGTGGACTACTTTGCTACACCTTGCCGGAAAAATCACCCCGCAGAAGCCCCTGTGACTGATCCTGGGCCACTGGACTTTGGTGCTGTGACTCTGGCCGCTCTGCAAAACCTTGCCCGCCGAGCACCCAGAGTGCATGTGCTGGGGCCGTGACCGACATAAGGGAGCCATTTGTGCTGCTGTGATCTCCCTTCTGCTGTTGCTCTGTGTGCCCTGAGACTGGGAGAGACAGACTGTTACCTGCAGACGGAGACCAAAGAAGAAGAGTGAGGAGATCCCCAGGCCTGCTACGTGGGAGCGACATCTTCTTCTGTGATAAGACTGGTACGTGATTTTAGGGAAAGTTAGGGAAAGATACCTTCATTGTTGTGTTTTCTTTTCTTGCTGCGTACCCGGAAGAAGTGAAGATCCAGAGACTCTAATATATACAAGTGCGCATATAGTTCGGTTGACTGTGAGATAAATATGTTTTACAGTAAAGAAATGTTATTATCGGTTAAACCTGAGTATGGGGATTCTGTTGAGAAAGATCATACACACACACCCGCGGCCTTACCACCGGTCGCTACAGCTATAGCAATATATATGAAAAAAGGAATATTCTCACAATTGTCTTTAATATTTCTTAAGTATGTGGCATTCCATCACTAAGCACTAAGGTTTTAATATTCACACAGATGCACGTTATGAATTAATAATTGGCAATTAGAGATGTATATACTGTATATTGCACATGGAGATGTAATTGATATGTTGAGCACTTGCACTATGTATCTACACTTAAATCACTGCAATGTATGGAATTGTATAAGTGTAACTGTGGAACTTATTTATATTTTTATATTAATTATCAATTATGTATGCACCCTTTATATAGTATGTTATCATGCACTGAACACTATGCTTGAAAAAGACCTGAAATAGGTTGAAACGTTGCACCACAAGGGGCTACATTAAAGCTGTCATCTTGGATGAATTTTTGGAGTGCTGCCTGGTTTTTGGGAAGTATACTGTTTTGCATTGGACATTGCAATTTTCAGGATTTTTGCACCCGTTTCTTGTAAAGAAGTTTGTGCTGATTTCTTTTTTTCTACTTTATATATATACTAGCTGTACTACCCGGCTACGCCCGGGTTAATAAATAACTGATGATATTAATGACCTGTAGGAAAATAGAAGCTGAGCTGTGATTGGTTGCTATAGGCAGCCTGATAAATCTCCAGCCAACAGTAAACCCTCCTCCCGGCCGGGCAGTACATATTACCTCACACATACACATAATAGACAGCTCATGTGACTGACTTCTGCCTTAATTCCCTATATGGCACATGTGTTGCATATTGGCTGTTTTTAATCAGATGTTTATTTTTGGAAATCAAAGATACCAGATGTGTGAGGTGAGTTGTGTGAGGCGATTTGTGCACATCTGTGTGTGTCTGTGTGGTGTGTGTGTCCCTGGTGTGTGTGTGTCCCTGTGAGGTGAGTGCATGTGTCCCTATAGGGTGTGTATGTGTGTGTCCCTGTGGGGGGGGGTCTGTGTGGTGTGTGTTGTGCCTCTTTGTGGTGTGTGTGTGTGTGTCCCTGTGGGGTGAGTGCATGTGTCCCTATAGGGTGTGTATGTGTGTATCCCTGTGGGTGGGGGGTCTGTGTTGTGTGTGTGTGTCTCTGTGTTGTGTGTGTCTCTTTGTGGTGTGTGTATGTCCCTGTGGGGTGAGTACATGTGTCCCTAAAGGGTGTGCATGTGTGTGTTTCCCTGTGGGAGGTCTGTGTGGTGTGTGTGTCTCTTTGTGGTGTGTGTGTCCCTGTAGGGTGAGTGCATGTGTCGCTATAGGGTGTGTGTGTCTCTTTGTGGTGTGTGTGTGTTCGGGTGCGTGGTGAGTATCCAATGTTGGGGCTGCACCTTAGCGACTATACACTTACTGTTACTCTTTGTGTGCGTGTGTGTGTGTATACATGTCCTCGTGCGAGGTGAATATCCCATGTTGGGACCCGACCTTAGTGACTATATGCTGGTATATGCTGTTAGTCTTTGGCGCGGTCATTAAGCCCCTCTCATTCACAACTTGTCAACTGGTAACTGTCACTTTTTCCCCATTATGTAGATAGGGGCAAAATTGTTTGATGAACTGGAAGGCGCAGGGTTAAAATTTTGCCTCACAACATAGCCTATGACGCTCTCGGAGTCCAGACGTGTGACTTTGCAAAACTTTGTGGCTGTAGTTGCGACGGTGTAGATGCCAATCCCGGATATACATACACACATAAATACACACACACACATTCAGCTTTATATATTAGATATACTGTATCTATTATATAATCACGAATGGGTTTTTTGCCCCTTTTGAGACCGCACTCGCTGCGAGTCAGCGTGGTCATGTGGATACGAACGAAGCATTGGCCGCGCAGCGGCCATTGCGAGTCGCTCTAAGGCGACTCGCTATGCCCGCGCAGCGGGCATGGCGAGTCGCCTTAGCAGCGCGAAGCATTGGCCGCGAAGCGGCCATTGCGAGTCAGAGACTCGCTCTGCTAGAATCCCGATGCATTGTGCATCGGGCACCCATCTAGTATATATATATATATATATATATATATATATATATATATACATATATATATATTATTGTATTTTGCTTTTGTGTTAATCTTTTTAGTCTGTGGTCTTCTTTTTCCCTTTTTTTTAATCAAGGACGGTTCATTTTGGGCATGGAAGACCAGATTTATTCCTGGTTCTGCAATACTTATTATTCACAAGCATGAACTGTGCTCTGAGATCTTTGCTTTTATTCATACAGAGCTGTCAAACATGAAAATAGTGCTAAATATTCATAGATAAAGCAATGCATTGCTGTCTATTTTGCTTTAATATCCACCCATAATGTGCCCTCTAAAATGTTGACATTGTGGTATTGAATAGAATACTATCAAAATTGGACCATAAAGTGGAGACGTTGTAAATTAGAATGAATAAGGAAGAAAGGTAATTGTGAGATATTGTAAGGGATGGATAAATATAAAGAAAAAATAGCAAATGCTTACCAGGTTGGTTACTTTAGAAACCCTTTTTTTTTTTTACAAAGCCTTAAAATGGCATTCTGAGTTAATAAAGCAAGGGTTGTTGTGTGAAATCTCCATCACAAAGCTAGAGCTTAGTGTACCTTGGTAAGAATGTCTCTATCAAAGGAAAGCAGAAATTGTGCAGAGGGAAGCAGAGCACAATACGGTCTTATCCTTGAGACAACTCCAATAGAACAAAAAAGAAGCTGCTCACCTGGTATGGTTGTGTAACCCACAACCAGTGTGTAAGCGTGGCATGGCTGCTGCTGGATCAACACTTCACTGTCATGCAGTGTCAACAAGTGATAGACCTAGAAAAGACAGCGTTTTTTCTGGATCCGTGCTGCTCATACAGTGGAAGAAACATATATCTTGGCCCCCTGAGGATAGAGCAAGGTGTAGCTCCAAAAAGCATTGGAATAAAGCCAGGATTTTGACCATCATCTCCGATGAATTGTGTTTCTTCCACTGTATGAGCAGCACGGATCCAGAAAAACACTGTCTTTTCTAGGTCTATCACAGGAAGACTGTCACATGCGTGTGTGTTGACTCACTGTGCCATGAGCTGAGCTTACGAAGGAGGGATGTGACTAAGTGCCTACCGGGTATTCAAAAGAGTCTCTCATGGTATGGTTGGACTACGCTGCTGGTAGACACAAGGTATCTCTCCAGTGCAGTCCATGAACTTCAGCAGCTGACCTCATGGGTCAAGTACGCAGATATAGACATGGCGTATCAGGTGGGACAGACTCAGGATCACAGGCTGGGTTGATACTGGTTCAGAAGGGATAGCTGTTTCAGACTGGGTGGTTTCACGCTCTGGTTAATATGCAGACAGGACGGCTGGTACAGACACACAAGGCTCTTGTTCAGGTGCTGATAGGGTGGCTGGTACAGACAGATCTGGTGCAGCCACAGATTCAAGAACAGACAGGTTCACAGATTTCAGTTACATGGATCAGGGTCACAGGATGGGTTCAGGATTTTGACTGGTTCAGACAGGTCAGGTTCAAGTTCAGGCAGGACCAGTTTCGTTATAAGGCAGGACAAGTTCAGGTGAATACAGGGTCACAGGGACCTGACAACAAACTAATAGGTTAAAGACTCACTAGGTACTGAAGTTGCTTAGACACCTCCCTACAAGTAAGAGTAACTCAAATAGCTTGTGCCTCCCAGCCATAGGTTGGGGACACTTCAAGAGTATGCGCACTGCCCTTTTAAGAAGCAAAGAGTACATGGGCATGTGTCCTAAGCATGTGGCTAGGAGACCTGAGCGACAGGCGCAGACCCTGGGAGCTGCAACGGGGACCAGGATAGCAGATGATGCTGGGCTGCCATTGCAGTGAGTATGTCGGCATCTCTGCCAGGTGGATGAAGCGGGACAGGGCAGAGATGACAATGTGACAAAAACAACATCACCATGCTTTTCAAAGATAGACTAGTAATTACCAGTGGACACCATATAATTTTTTCTCCTCCATTAATTTTTTATTGACATTCAAGTTAACAGAACATCAATCACAGGAAACAGAAACATAACCAGACATAAAAGGTTACAATAATAAACAATAAGCAGCCTGCGACATCTGCCAACACAGGCGACACGCATCAATAGAAACCTAGTGATCAGAAAAAATGGGGAGGGGATTCGGTGGGGTTGGGGGGGAAAGGGGGGTGGGAGGGAAAGAATAAAGATTGCCCAGCAGAAAAATCCAACATCTGGAGACAAGTAACTATACCAAATCCCCAATAATAGGATAAACCATATCACCATATTGGTTCAGCTAGAGGATGCGAGGACCATCCGAGCCAGTTATAAAGCACTTTATCCCTGCGGGTCGAGTTTAGGGAAAGCCAGTATTCATAATGGAAGATAGTATTAAGTCTGTTCACAACCTCACTTAACGATGGAGGAGTCTGTGATTTCCATTTAGCAGCTATACTTAGTCGGGAAGCCGTTAATACGTTAGAAATGATTGAGTGGAAGTCTCGGTGTACCTCAGT
Organism: Allobates femoralis; assembly: GCA_033576535.1. Classification (NCBI taxonomy): domain Eukaryota; kingdom Metazoa; phylum Chordata; class Amphibia; order Anura; family Aromobatidae; genus Allobates; species Allobates femoralis. The sequence goes on from JARQOC010000002.1 coordinate 419,179,558, forward strand.
CAGACCGATATTAAGAATGGCCAGTTGTGGAGACAGCTGTGAGTCCAGTCTCATTATTGTTTTAAGTAAATTTGCGACATCAAGCCAAAATTGTGTTAATTTAGGGCACCCCCACCACATATGGGCCAAGGAGCCCACATCACCACCTTGTCTCCAGCACAGAGGGGAAATATTCTCAGAAAATCTAGCTAATCGGGACAGGGAGTAGTACCACCTAAGATGGACTTTCTTCAATGCTTCCTGGTGATACATTTAGATGACCGGTTAGCTATCTTTAACCCCTCCCACTAATCCTCGTTCGAGGCTTGAAATTGAAAATCAGCTTCCCAGCTAGACATATATGCGGGTCTACCTTGGAAGGCCAGTTCATTTAGTTCCTTGCGGATGAGCGAGAGGCCTCTATAATTATAAGGGTTTGACACTAGATATTTTTGATAAGGAGAGGGACAAGGAGGGAGAAATGGTATTTAGAGTTTTCCTATAGAGGAGAGGAAGTGTTTGACCTGAAAAAACTGATATCCCATATATCTCTAGGAATCTCAAGGCAGAGAGACTCAAAAGAGGGAAAAGGGACTTGGCCTGTGTGAATTTTCAAAGTGGAATTTTTGAAAGTGGACGGCAGAGATACTCCAGAGATGTCTTACCTACAGTTCCCAATGCTGTGATGCCCTGTTGTGACAATATATCTTCTTCCTTTGCAGGTATGAACACATTGATTCAGTGGTGTATGTAATCTCTGCTGTAGTGTCCAATCCATGTATGCTGTGCACATATTTCATGGTATGAACACATGATCAGTGGTATGTAATCTCTCCTGTAGTGTCCAATCCATGTATCTGTGCACATATTTCATGGTATGAACACATTGATTCAGTGGTGTATGTAATCTCTGCTGTAGTATCCAATCCATGTATGCTGTGCACATATTTCATGGTATGAACACATTGATTCAGTGGTGTATGTAATATCTGCTGTAGTATCCAATCCATGTATGCTGTGCACATATTTCATGGTATGAACACATTGATTCAGTGGTGTATGTAATCTCTGCTGTAGTATCCAATCCATGTATGCTGTGCACATATTTCATGGTATGAACACATTGATTCAGTGGTATATGTAATCTCTGCTGTAGTATCCAATCCATGTATGCTGTGCACATATTTCATGGTATGAACACATTGATTCAGTGGTGTATGTAATCTCTGCTGTAGTATCCAATCCATGTATGCTGTGCACACATTTCATGGTAAGAACACATTAATTCATTTGCTTTGTACCTTAGAAATATCCATATTATTCCATCCTGCTTGTCTCTCCCTCCTGCTGATCTGGCTCCAAATGTTTCTCTTAGTAGCAATTTGTTAATTGTACCCTGGTGTGCAGTGGCCCTTTCTCTCCTCTGACCCCCTCCCCTCTGTATACCTGGCCTATCATCTGCTGTCCACAAGAGCTATAAATTACAGACCACAAGGCCTGAAGTGTGAATTTTCAAAGTGGAATTTTTGAAAGTGGTATGGAGAGATACTCCAGAGATAAGCCAGAGGAAGCCAGAAAGTAAAAACTCTACCCATCTACTACCTGTCTTAATTGTAATAGTTACCAACACAACCAAAAGTCTTTCATTTAAATGCTTTCTCATATGGTGCATTAGTCATCCACGTTTACCCCCCCTCCCTTCAACCTCCATCACTCTGTCTCCACATCAGCCCCTCTCTACCCTCCTTTACTAAGCCTTCAAGACTGCATAAGTAGCCCTGACCAATTGACCCCACACAAGGCTAGGACCTGCACCACAGACATTACTGGTCCTCCACATGACCAACCCTAATGGGAAAAAACCCAGCCAAATACCCCCCAAGCCCCAAAATAATAAGTACAATGCGAACCACATTAAGAGAAACTAAGCCAAAGCCAATATCACAGTTATTCCCACAACGTATCAAGCCCACAGCCCACGAAATGCCACCCACCCAAGCAACCCCATCAAGGCGGGGAGACCCCACCAAAAGCCCCCAACAAACCAGAAGCAGCCCCCCACATAATGCACCCCCAATGGGTATGGAGGAACTCCTGACATCCATCAAAAAGACCTTCAGGACCGAACTCTCCACCGCAGTCAACAATTTCACATGCCAACTTCAAGACATCACTCAACGCACAGACGATCTAGAAAGACGAATGGACAGCACAGCTGATGCTATAGAGACCGACAGGAAACTACTCCAAGAACAAGACGCCAGAATTGAATATCTGGAGCTGAAAGCGAGGACATGGAAAATTGATCAAGGAGAGGAAACATTAGAATTAAAGGTCTCCACGAAAACGATACAAACCTAAAAGCAACAGTCTCCAAACTCTTCCAATCTCTACTTCCTCAAGCAGACCCCAGTCTCTTCCAGATAACCAAAATACACAGAGCTTTAGGAAAACCCAGATCAGATGCATCACCAAGAGACGTGGTTCTTAAACTACACCATGTAGAATCAAGAGACCTGATCCTCACAGCCGCACGCAACAGACCTACTCTGCCAGGACTAACAGACACAGTCGCTCTATTCCTGGATATCTGTCCAGCGACCCTAATGAGAAGGAGAGCAGTGAAAGGCACCACAACGGCGCTACTAAAAGCACACATCAAATACAAGTGGGGCTTCCCACACGCCCTGATCTTTCACTACAATAAAACCTACTCACTGAGAATGGAAGAAGAAGGCCAACAAGCCCTGGAAAGGGCAGGTATCCCTCCAAATGACACCAACGCACTACCACAACGACCAAGACCCAATAGGGAGTGGACAGAGGTTCGTTGCTTGAAAAACTCTAACCCCCAATCCCCCCAGAAACAATGACCAAAACAATAAAAAATCTTAGAACACCAAATAAAACAACACATCCCCCCCCCCCCGGACTCCAAACGCCCAATCCTACCTACTACTAGACGACCCCAAAACAAAGCAGCAAACCTCCAACCCCTATAGCACAAAAAACACCCTACAGAGAATGTACTGTCCCTGGAGCCAGATGATTCCTGAAAAAGAGAGCAAATCCCCAACCCATACCCCACACAAACTACCCTACAGAGAACACAACACCTCTACATTAAATGTGCTACCCCAAATTGGGCCGATGCTACCCATGGCCATAACCTCAAGAGACCTGAACACTCGGGTCCCAAAAACCACCGAATATCGCCCTGTTGTATCCGCTGTGCCCACCTGCCCATCTGCAACCCCCACCCTCCAACAACTCCAAGGTTACCTCTGCCCAAATTAAAACCCAAACTGACCATCACCACACAACACGGAGACAGACCCCACACGACAGTTTACATGTCTCCCCATATTGCGAATGTATAAGGTACTATCACACAATGTCAGGGGACTCAACTCCTCGTTTAAGAGAAAACGCGCGTTCATAGACTACTCAAAACATACACCGGACATCATACTACTATAGGAAACACACTTTACAGACCGCTCCTTCTCAAAATTCTTCCATAAGTCATACACTAGATCCCACCTAGCATCCCATAATAAAACAACTAGAGGAGTGGCCATCCTATTCCACAACTCCTTCCCATTTGTACAGAAACAAGTGACTGCGGACAAAGAAGGTAGATACCTCATAATACGCGGGACAGCCCAATCAAAACTAATCTGTACCATAAATAGCTACGTCCCCCCGTCGATGCAAATGAAAACGATCCATACCATAACAAAGCTGATAGGGGACGCAACCTATGACCTCCTACTCTGGGGAGGAGATTTCAACATAACCATAGACGCCACATTGGATAGCTACACCCAAAAACGATCCGATATCACTAACACTGAGAGAAAAACTCTACAAAACCTACTTAAATCCCACCAACTAGTAGACACATGGAGAGAAACCCACACGCACCCTCGAGGGGCTTCACCTACTTCTCCAAGGCCCACCACTCATACTCCAGAATAGACTGGATACTAACGAACTCTGGAAACCTAACCTCCCTTCACTACTCTAGACACATCCCGTCCTCCTGGTCAGACCACGACTGCGTACTATCAGTATTTAAAACTGATACTGAGACATCATCTCTTTATAGATGGCGAATAAACGAATCCCTACTGACAAACCCCAACACTAGAACGCAGATAGAACAAGAACTCAAAACTAACTTTGCCACAAACAAATTGTCAGAAGTCTCAGAAGGCGACATTTGGATGGCCCATAAAAAATACATGACAGGCGTACTTATACGACTGGCCTCCAAAAAAAAGAGAGACAGACTAGAGACACAGGCGGACCTTGAAGATAAGCTCAGTAAACTGGAATTTGCCAACCAATCCCACCCCTCCAAATATCTCACCAAGAAATTACTTGACACAAAACTACAACTCAACACAATACTGACAACCCGCACTGAAAGAGCCATTAGGTGGACACAAGCGACGTTTTATAAATACTCCAATAAGATGGACAGAATGCTCGCACGCAAAGTCAGAGACAAAGAACGCCTAAACACGATTTTCTCAATTAAAGATGAACAATCACATACCACCCTCAACCGAAATAAAATCTATGCTGCATTCCACAAATTCTACCAGAATTTATATAATGACAACCCACACTCCACCAAACCCAAAATTGACAAATTCCTAGCCACTATACCACTACCATCCCTAACCCCGAGCTACGCGGCAAAACTACACTCACCAATAACAGAAGAAGAGATACTGACCACCATTAAACAACTAAAACTAGGTAAAGCACCAGGCCTGGATGGACTGACCGCATTATACCACAAAAAATTCCAGGACACACTAACAAACCACTTACGCGCATATTGCAACAACTTACTCTCAGGACAAACCATGCCCCAGGAATTTTACACCGCACATATTGCTGTCATCCCAAAACCAAAAAGAGACCCACTACTCATCAAGAACTACAGGCCCATCTCCCTATTAAATATAGACCTTAAAATCTTCACAGCCATACTAACCAACAGAATAAATACCTGCCTCCCTAACCTTATACACAAAGACCAAGTGGGTTTCATACCTTCGAGACAAGCACCTGACAACATACATAGGAACCTCAATATAATACACAATTCCAACAAATCCAACTCACCCCTAACTGTCCTGGCTCTAGACCACGGGTCTCAAACTCCAGGCCTCGAGGGCCGCACACAGTCCAGGTTTTCAGGATATCTTTAGAATTTGACAGTTGGTAATTTGATTACCAACTGTCAAACACTATGGAAATATTGAAAACCTGGACTGTGTGCGGCCCTTGAGGCCTGGAGTTTGAGACCCCTGCTCTAGACATAGAAAAAGCCTTTGACTCGGTTGCATGGGCATACCTATTCCAAGTTCTGAACAGATTCGGGCTACCTCAACCATTGATAAACACCCTTAAACTCCTCTACAACAACCCGATCGCATACCTAAAACTCCCATCCACCTCCCTGAAACCAATACTCATAAAAAGAGGCACGAGGCAGGGATGCCCCCTATCACCGGCCTTATTCGCTATGATCATGGAACCCCTAGCCCAAAAGATACGATCCCATCCAGATATCACAGGCCCAAAAGTAGGGAAGCACACCTATAAAGTAAGCCTCTTCGCAGACGACCTACTACTGACCCTAACGAACACCCACATATCGCTTCCAAACTTGATAGCCATCCTCACAATTCGAGGAGATCTCAGGACTGAAAGTAAACGTGGATAAATCAGAAATAATGTTTATTAACACCCCAGCCAATGACAGAAACCGAATTCTATCGAACTTTAAGTTTACACACAAAGAGCACTACATTCCCTATCTCGGAACCAACCTAACATCACATAAAAACACCCTATACAAATATAACTACAGCCCCATATTGCAAAAACTAGAACAGAATCTAAACAAATGTTTTTTTTTATTTTTCTTAATTTTCTTGTATTACTCTCTCTTCTCTTAACATTAACACCAAATTATAAAGTATATAACAACGCCTTGCTATATGAACCTGAACCCCCCCTGCGAGGGGGCTGCTTCATTTGTTTTATTTGTCTTATTTGATTTATTTCCTATTTTTTTTCTCACATTGCATTGATTAACAATTATTTGTACGCCTCTACTTTTCTTCTGTCACAATAAAATTTTGTTGAAATTAAAAGGGAGAAAAGTTCCATCTCTCATCAAATCACCCAACACCAAGACTCCCACCTCCAGCCAAGGGCAGAGGGTCAAACAAGGATTATGGAAGGTCAAAGCCCTCACTCCTATCATCCCTGCCGGGATTGGTATCCAATGACGTGCCCATCTGCGCCACATGTCCAGTGTAGTTTTCATAGTTAATAGAGGGGAGAAAAAAACATTGGTCCCAATGACTCAGCCTCCAAGAGGTGCCGAAGAGACAAGCCTGGGGTGAGACTCCACTCTATCTGCAACCAGCCAGGGTCTGCTTGTGGCGGAGACCACCATTTCTTAACCGCCTCCAAGACAGACGCCCTATGGTAGATAGCAATGTTAGGAACACCAATGCCACCCTCAGAGAAGGGGAGAAACATAATCTTGCCTGCAACTCTAGCTTTTTTATTAGACCCAATATATCTATTGGTAATTGACTGAAGTCTGAAGAGGAATTTAGAGGGAACATTTATCGGGAGGGCTCTGAACATAAATAGGATTTTAGGCAAAATAAACATTTTGTAAGCCTGAATACGAGCAACCCATGACATTTTGGGGTGGGGATGTGTAGCTAATTCTGAGGATATCGCAGAGGAGAGTCTAGCTAGGTTTGTAGAAACTAAACTCTGTGACCCCACCAGGACTATTCCCAATTAAGGGATCCCCCCGGGTCTCCAAGAAAAGGGGAACTCTTTTTCCAATTGTTCCCGGACCATCACTGGCACCGAAACAGGGATGATCAGTGATTTACTAGCGTTCAATTTATATGATGAGCCCAGGGCAAAGGGTACTCGGACACCGGGACTGATGGCTTCTTGGATGGGGGATAACGGGTGGTCGGGTTCCCGGTTCCGTGCCCTGGTTATCATTTGTTAGATGATGATGAGGGAATATTTATAAGGTGTGGTGATGTGGCCCCTGGCCGGGTGCATCACACGGGTTATCAGTGCAGGTCTCTATTCACATGGGCCGGTTTTCCTGTGTGTGCTGTGTGAAACCTGTCCGGTGTACAGTGGGTTAACAGCTGTAGAGTTTTCATGAGCCTAATGAGCGGCTGAGAGAAATGTGTGCTGATTACTGGTAGCCCAGGTGGGTGTGTCTGGTGGGTGTGTCAGCTATGATAAGAGCCTGCCAGGTGTCTAGTGAGAGAGAGGACAATGGGAATCAGAGCAGTCCAGACCACTGCCATGTGAGGATGTGCTTGAAGTGATCCATCCCCGGTGGGGAAGCGAAGGGAGCCTGCCAGCTCCATGCCGGATGAGGCCATGAGCGGCCAGGACGGTTGTAGGATGTGTGATAAGGACCGAGGACAGCTCAAGGGCCAGGCGGTCATAAGTGTAGCCAACTTTGGGACTAACTGTGCTATTTCGTGATATGGTCTCGTTGACTATGATGGCTTATGTAAAAGTGCCATGTGTGATCGATGTGATGGCTTATGTAAAAGTGCCATGTGTGATGTATGATGTAACGTGGGGCTGACTGATATGTCGAGCAGGGTCCTGTTGAAAGCGTTACTCATGCAGTGTGGGTTGAGACTCCCTAGGAGTAGGTTGAGGATCCCTAAAGCAGGATGGGGAAAGATCCCTGCCAGGGTGCTAGATGGTAGTAGCCGTCATTAGAACCAGGCTGAGGTCTGCAAAGGTCGGTGGGTGACGCCTTGAGGTTCTGTTGAATATGGAGGTCTAAAGTGTAACATGTATAATGTATATAACATGTACGTGACTATAAATAAGATGAAGTTTATGTCATGTAACTGTAATATGTACAGTATTCATTCCCCTGCTGGTGTGATATTTCAACCAAGAGTCCTTATGTGAAATGTTTACGTTCTACCCCGTTTATGATGTACGGGTGTTGCCAAATAAACGGGTGGTCATTTGTTACATTTTAACCCTGTGTGGGTGTTAATTCCGTGCCAAGCGAGTTCCCCGGGTCGCTACCTCACAAAGGGTACGTGGCGCCACCTGTAGTTCCCGGTAATATAGGTACCGGCGCTGCCAGCCGGCCGCTGAGGTATGATGGGTGCAGCGGAGTGTGGTACAGCTCCCCATAGGTGGAGCTTTTACCTCAGAGGCAGCGGTGATAGTGATGGAGAATGTTGAGGGGGAGGAGGGGAGTAGTGGTTGTTCTTACCCCTCCGGTGCGATTCTGCTGATGGTGCTGAAGCCCTCCAGGCGCCGAGGGAGAATGACAGAGACCAGTTAAACTCTAACTCCACTTTACTGGGTACCAGCAGATGATAAGATAAAACAGGTACAGTCTGGTTTAACAGGTGATTGTTGCCGGTTCATGGTCCCCCTTATGGAGTCTCCAGATGTTCCTTCTCAAGTCTTTCGGGTCTAATCTGCTCTTCTCACTTTTTACCACCCTTGCAGAGCTCTCCTGCCAGTCCTTCGGTCTGTAGCTAGTAGGTAAGATTTGTTCCTTTACTGGTACGGACAGGAGTGTTTCCCTATTTCTTCTCCTGCCACCGGAATCTGGCCCATTACCTATAGTGTCCTGAACCAGTTTCAGTCCTGAGGGGTGAGATGCCTTTGTGGCGCTAACGGGAACCTGTTGATTATGGGTCTGCAGCTCATCGGTTTGCGGCCAGAGATAATCTGCTGACCGCCTCGGCTTTCCGTGCTGCTGGTGTTCCTCCAAACGATACCAGCCGGCTCCGACCGGTTCGGTCCATTCCCTTCTGTCCTAGGCCCCCTCTTAAAGATGGGGATCCCTCCTGTAAGCCATGCTGTCAGGCGCGTCCTTCCTGACTGCCTTCCCAGCACTGTCTGAGGTAACTGTCACTCAACTCTTACTACTCTAACATAGGCTCCACCACCACACCTTTTAGTGGACCTACTAAATGAACCCGCCAGTCCCCCATAATTACTAGAGTGTGGCCTAGTCCTGTGTGTGTGTGTAACTTGAGACTCCACAGGTTAAACCCTGAACTGACAACTTACAGAGATAACACATTTATTGTCAGAGTGTAATACCTCTCTGTGGACCTAGCCAGAGGGGCGCCACATATACATAGAAGCTAAAGAGAGCTTATGGACAACTGCCATTATCTCTTTCAAGGAAGTGTCAAGATTTGTACATGTAATAACAATATCGTCTGCTATAGACCGATGATATGATGTTGAGCTCCTATCCGGACCCCAGTGATGTTCCTATTAGTGAGGATGGCCTTAGCAAGGGGTTCTATAACTAAGGAAAAATAATCGGGGAGAGAGGGCAACCCTGTCATGCCATTTGTTATTTGAAAGGGAGGAGACAGGAAACCGGCCAACAACACCTGTGCACCTGGGTTTGAATACAGAGACATTATTGCCGTCAGAATCGGGCCTGAGAATCCAAACCTATTCAGGACAGTGGCGAGGTATCCCCAGTGCACCCTATCAAACACTTTACCAGCATCCAACGACAGGAATGCGCCGGGGACCCCCGCCCCCTCCAAAACTCCCAAAATGTCCAGCATACACCTAGTTCCATCGGCCGCCTGTCTGCCCAAAACAAACCCCACTTGATCTGGGTGGACCAGTTAGGCGTAACATTCTTAAGTCTATTTTTTTTTTTTATAATTCTTTATTTTAGAAAATTTTGAATTTTCATACAGGGAAGAAAACACACATTACTTCTCAGTCAGTATATCCAAACAAATATCACGTAGATATGGTGGCCAAACAGTTAGGCCCAAACTCAGCAAATACTATTATTTTTATGCGTCTACGGAGTAGACATGCTTTAAGAGTTAGGATCTACAACATAATGTTCCATTTAAAACCTTACATCAATATTCAATCTTCACAGTAGAAGTCATTGCTGCAACATCATATATTTCTTAAGTCTATTTGCCAAAACCTTCGAGAAAATTTTCACGTCACAATTTAAAAGAGATGTTGGGCGGTAGCTTCCTGGATCATCTTTTGGCCTCCCCTATTTGGGAATTGTGACTATAGTAGCTTGAAGAGTTGAAGGGGATATAGAGCCAGTCCTCTGCCAGTATGAGATGGCTCTCAGCAGATAAGGGGCGAGAATATGAGAGAATTTCCTGTAGTAATCGTTCGAGAAACCATCGGGACCAGGAGCCGAGTGAAGCTTGGTTGTCTTAATAGTTTGTAGAATTTCAGCCACCGTAAATGGCCTATTAAGGGAATCGAGTTGGTCTTGGGAAAGCTTTGGCGAAGAGACTGAGTCCAGAAAGGAGTTAATAAGTTCAGGAGTCGGGGAGGGCTCTGTGGGGACATCTTTTAAGTTATATAAATCTGCATAATATTTCCCGAAGGCCTGCGCAATTGCAAACGGGTTCCTGAGGTCAGCTCCCCTTTGATCACGTAGCTTATCTATATGGGCCAGCACCTCCCTTCTCTTAACACGTTGAGCCAGGAGAAGACCTGCTCTATCTCTGCTCGCATCAGATAATTAAGGTCCTTGCAGCGATCGGACATCTTTCCCCTCGGGACCCGGGACAGCCGGCGGAGAGGTAAGTATTTTATTTTTTTATTTTTAATACCTTTTGTTAACTTTTATTTTGCTTTCGCAGTGTATGCAGATACACTGCGAAAGCGAAACTACAGCCCCGACATGTCACACAGGGGGTGGTACACAGGATTCTTCCTCCCCCCGTGTGACATCACATCCTGTTATTCCTCCTACAACCGCTGGAATTGCGAATTGTCTGAACAGCAATGCGTAATTCCAACGATTATAATGGGGCCTATGGAGGAAAGCCCGCTGAAAAAGCGCCAAAATTTAACATGTTGATTCTTTTTACGGACATGCTTTTGGCCCCAAAAGTGCATCTGTAAATTGTGCAGCAGCTGAACAGCAAAAGTGAAAGTCCTTCACTTTTCTGGGAACACTGATGCCAATGAGCTTTTGGGGGAAAAGCGCGGCATAAAAATACACGGCAAAAAGCGCGGCGTGTAAACACAGCCTACCTCTGCTTTATTTTATCCAATCACTGTTTTGTGTGAATATAATACATAAACTTTATAAAATGGTACTATACAAGTCCACAACCTGGAGTGTCGCTGTCTGACAACCATAGTTAAACAGGACAATATTTAACTGGCACTACTTGGGGATACTATGCAGTTGGCACTGTTAATAGGATCACTGTGTTGTTTAAAACTCACAGGAGCAATCCAGTCAAAATAGTCCCCCTTTACACTTTAGGTGTGCCTTAGTTTACATAATGTTCTTATAAATGGTATTCGCATGTGTGAAATGTATGGCTGAACTCTCGATGCACACTCTAGAGACCAGAATAAGAAGTATAAAGGTGAACATGAATGTGACGCACCCGGGTATGGGGACTCGGGTATCTGGGCCCTCTGCTGCGGTAGGGATGTCACTGGTGGCCTGCCCAGACCCGTGGCCCTGGTGGTCTGCTTTCAAAAAGGGGAAAATTTGTAAATAACAAAGTATAAAGTTCACGTGACACCACCTGCAGTTTCTGGTGAATGGACACCAGCGCCGCTTCAGACCTCCGGGAGGCGATGGTACTGCAGCTTTGATGGAACAGCTCCCTGCAGGTGGAGCTGGGCCTCCAAGGCAGGAGTGCACCGATGATGGGGATGCAGACTGTAAATATCAATGATCAGCAGTACGGTCAAAAAACAAACACACGGAGACTCTGTCACTCTACCCAGGTACTTTACTGGAACAGTTCTGGTGGCAATACAGTTCACAGTGCAAATCAGCCTTTTTCAAGAGGTAACCAGCCAGGTAGTCACAGCGGGCTGCAAGGTCTATCGGAGACTCCCATGGTATGCCTTCTTTAGTCGATCCCGTGTCCTGCTGCTGATCCCTGTCCTTGCACTACTCCTTACTACCATGCCCGTTGGGGTGCTATTGAGTTCCCGTGCTTCCCAGCTCTTATGAAGGGGCTCGACCTTGGTGGGTGATCCTGATGTGGCTGTGCTGTTTGGGCAGGGTGTCGGGGCCAGTGGACTGACCCGAGATGGCCTGTATTGGCAGTTCAGGGGCTAGACTCCCTGCACCACGTCCTCGGAGTTGGCTCCCCGTGGTGGACTAGGGTTCCCCCTGGAGTATGGGTGCTCCGTTATGGGGGTTCCCTCTCTCTGTTCCTGGGCTGCCTGTTCCTCTCTCAGGCCCCCTCTCTCAGAGTCCCCTTTTATCACTCAGGGCTCTTCCTTCTTCTGCTCAGGGCAAACTAAAATTCCCCGTTTTCCTACCTCCCTCCTCCCCTAACTCGCTCCCCCCAGGGAATAGTCTCCAACCATTTTCCTAGGGTTGAGTGTAGGAGTGCCGGGGTGAGAGCCTCCCACAAACCTTGCATTCCCACTGTGGCACTCCTATGGCAAGGTGCCACAGGGAGGTACTGCACCCCAAACAGGTGTAGTGCCTACTTAGCCGTGGATATGGAGGACCCTACAGAGTCTGCAACCTGCATCCAAACAGTAGGCCACTTTAGCACAGGGGACCGTATATTTAGTAGGTCCCAGGGGGTGGAGCCTAGAGAGCAGGAGACAGGAAGTGACAATAGTGTCAGGCAGACGGTGTGAGACAGTGAGGAAGGCAGATGCAGGGGACCCTGCGGCTGTAACAGGAGGGCACCTCTTAGGAGAGGGGTGACCCAGACTCTGAAGGGGGTTACTCCAGGACTGGATGGAGCCAGCTAGAGGCCCACGTCACCACCGGCATACCGGACCCGAGGCAGCTAGTAAAAGGTCCAACCCTAACTGCAGACTGGCAAGCTGAGGGAGCCACAGCACCCCTAAAGAAGCCCGAGGACTAGTGACTTGGCTCAAGAGGGGAGAACAGAGACAGAGGGACAGGACCAGGAACGCCATATTAAAGGCACCACTGCCAGACTCTGGAAAGTCCTCCAAGATCCGCGGCTACCAACCCCTTTCAACCAGACTGTACGGTGCACCCTTTGCTACCTGGTGCAAGTAAAAGAACTGTTTGAGCTGATCTGGTGTCTGGTCTCCCTCTATCCGCCACCCGGAGGGCTTCTACAGTATCATCGAGGTAAGGACTACTACTCCCCTCATCCACCCCGCTGCCCTGAGGTAAAGCTCCACTTGTGGGGAGCTGGACTACCAAAGCTGCATTTACATCACCTCAGCGGCCGGCCGCAGCGCTGGTTCCCTATTACCAGGTACCACAGGTGACGTCATGTTACCATTCCCCCATCATCATCACCCCCACCCCGCCATTGAGGGTCCAGGGCATGGAACCGGGAACTGGCCACTAAAGTAACCACCTGTCCCGGTATCCGAGTACCCCCTACCCTGTCGACCAACTCATTTCTGGTGTCACGAACAGGATCCTGTGCCCAGTAAAATCGGGTACTGTGTGCCTCAACTTGGACTCTATTGACTGTTTTGTGCACTGTAAAAAGTCGGGCCGCCATTGCTGCACCACAGCACAGGAAGAGCATCGCGGCTGAAAGGCATGAAGATAAGTCCCACCCCGCCACTCTGCCGAAGTTCAATGAAGTGCAGTGGCTGGCCCCGAGTAGACCCGAGGGCTGATTAACTGAACTATTCCAATAAGAGGGTCTGCATATGTAAAAGACTATGTGCTGGCCCGGGGCGTGCCTCGGCCCCTAAAGTCAGCAAGGCCATGCAAGAGGCGCCAAACTACCTCCCCGCCCCCCTTGCCATCAAACAACCAGGAACCAGCAGCACCAGCTCGGGACTATAAAAAGTAAACAGGGAGCGACCAGAAGTCAGAACAGGACACCTTGGCAGACTCCAGACCCGTTACCCGTGTGCGGCCTGGGAAAGATGGCAGTCCCCAGACTCAGAGGTTTAATCCGGGAGGTCGAGGAAGACATCCAAGCTGACCGTGCTGCCCTGGGAGTGTCCACCCTGGAAACTGAGGGAGAGGACATCGCCTTCTGGGGAGCAGCACTGAGGGATCTGCGGGTTTGACTCCAAGAGACCACCAAGCGGACCATCCAGCATTGGAGTGCCGAGATAGTCCTCCAGCTGAGTTGGCGCATGGAGCAGAGAAGGGGAGCCTAGCCAGACCCGGAACCAGTGGGGGACGGTAGCAACAGAAACCGAGCACCCGGTAGCCGGTGAGGGTTATGCCCCCACAGAGCCCGATGCATCCAGCACAGCGATCCCTGAACCAGCGACCCCGACCACAGTGAAACCCGGAGAGGAGGAGGCTGCCGACCCGGAGGATCTCATCCGGTTTCCCGACAAACCCGACCTTACCGTGGAGGATGACCGTCTTGAGACTCCCGCCAGCGTTGGAAAGGAGGAGAATCCGGAAGAGGGCGCCATCGGTAACGCCGAGGAGACCGAGCCCTGCGAGCTATAGAGGGCTGGATCACCAATGGTATGGGTCGAGGCAGGAGCGATGAGAGCGATCCAACCCTTGGCTGACACCGAGCGTTCCTGGCAACCCGTGGGATGACCTTGGTTTATTCAGCCTGCTCAGGATGATGAGGCTGAACGGCAGAGGCGGCGAGAGGCATGGTGGGCAAACGAGATGGAGACTCGCCAGGCCTGTGCCTTCACCTGCACTCAGCCGCCGCAACCCCTAAACCAACGCAAAAAGGGGGTCGTTACTGTTTTCAACCTGGGCACTGGGTACGGTTTTGCCCGGCAGGAAGGCCTCTACTCGGAGGTTTTCGTGGGAAGGAGAGATATGGAGTCCCACCACCTTCAAGGCCACCCGGATTGGGATTTATATCGGGGCGAAAGCATAACATATGAACACCATGCAGGATCCTGAGGGTGGTACGCGATCCAGGTCAGCAGAAGTGACCTCAACATAGCACAGTCGGTGAGTTTAATATGCTACTGCCCACCTAAATGTACAATGTAGCTACACTGTTGTTTATCATCTTAACGTTTTCTGCTATTATACTTATTGTGTATTCGCCATATCGTGCAATTACATTGTGTGACCTGTAAAAATGTAAGGTTATGTACTTCAGACATGCTTATGTTGTATTGAGAATTTCTATTTGTTTTTTCTAGTTTAACTCTTAACCTATTAATAAAAGTTGAAAAGGACCCCCAACGTCCATGTCAATGCATTAATGGGAAAGAGTTTAGCTGTCTGTCAACTCGTTCTTCAGGAGTACAGAGCAAAGGTGCCAGAACATTGAGTGTGGGAGTGCTGGGGTGGGAGCCTCCTATAAACCTTGCATTCCCACTGTGACAGGGATAAGCGCACACTCTTTTATGGGTGCAGTACCACAAATGCTGCTCTGTGTTGTGGCTTTTAAAAAAAAAATCAACTGTTTCTTAGGTATAATGATTGGAGCTACAAAAGAGGAACCTTTTGTTTTTCGGAGATTATGGCATATTGTAACACCGGCATTCCAGTGCCACACATGCACGGGGCCTCGGTGCATTTCTATGCCAATGTTCCTGCACTCTCCTCTCCCCTACTCAGCGGGGTTACCAATGCCGTTACCTCTTAGGCTATTTGATTGGTCCCTTGCTTTGCTGCATTGCCGCTCACATGTAGTTCACACCTGGTTCCCCTCCATGGCTGTCCACATGTGTTTTGGGCCCCAGTTCCTGCTGAGGTCCCAAAGCCCCAGGCCCCATGCTGGTCTTGCTGGGGTTCCTGGTCTTTAGCCTACGGTGCACCCTGCACACATGCTCGCATCTCGAATTGGTGTGCCCAGGCTATTGCTGGGAGGCAAGGGGTATTTAACGTTCCCTTTCCATCTTGGGCATTGCCTGAGCAACTCATTAGGTTTCAAGCATAACCTTGTGAGTTGGCCAGCCTGTTGGTCTGGTTTGCCTGTATCCAGCATCAGTCTGTTGTGTGGCTTCTGATGCCCTTGAATCTATGTTCCTGGAGTTCATCACACCATCAGAGAATGTGCTATGGAAACCCATATTATCATGGGATCACAGGCCCTAACCTGAACCCTTATTACCTAAGCAGGCGATAATAAAAACACCAGATTGATGTTGGGACAAAATGGCCGAGAAGCTATTTAATAGGGTTACATAAATTTAAATACAGAATAAATATAATATATCTTTAAATATACTCAAAATAATGGAAAGTCCATATTAAGTTTTTAATAAGGTAAAAAACTCTCATGTTAAAACCGAGAACTTTCCCCCTCATCAAAAGCCTCACGACAAAGAAAAAATTCCATCTTGCGGGATAGGATCAACAATAGGGCAGGGTGGGCGGGTGACAAGCTGAGTCGTCTCCTCAGGGATTCTGAGGAGAAATCCAAAGGGAGGGGCTATAAATAAGGCACACTCCCGCATTTTTTAACCAATCACCATACCATCTGTCAGACAGCTGGGTTAGCCAATCACGGCGATCGCCCTCTTCTGCCTCACAGCAAAAGGGCTGTTAACCCTTTACACAACAATCCCTGAGGTTACTTCAGGGAGCTTAAAGCGAACCTGTCACCCCCTCCAGACATCTAAAAATACCATAGCCACCTTCTGCAGCACTAAGGCTGCAGTCTGACAAGGTGTCTATAGCATTTATGCTCCCTTGATTCACTGAAATAAAGACTTATATAAAATCTGTTTCAAACCTGATCCAAGACCGGGAGGCGGGTTTTCAAGTGTCTGTCTCCCTCCTCTGTGGTGTCAGTCATCCCTCTCTGCTCTCTGTGCACCTCCTCCAGGGCCACCTCCCTGCATTACAGAGCTGAACTTTGTCAGCTCTGCTACAACATAGAGCTGCTGTTATAGGAGACCCCACAGTAGTAAATCTAGCAGGAAGACCCTGAGCAGAGAAAGCACTGCCTGCTACATAGCAGCCCTTGAGCTGAGCTGTCAGCAGTGCAGCAGAGTTGAGTTTGTGCTTTAGATCAGGGGCTGAGGAGCAATGCTGCTGGGTGCAAGAAACTGAAAGTGAAACCTGCTCAGCTCAAGGGCTGCTACGTAGCAGGCAGTATCCTCCTGCTAGATTTACTACTGTGGGGTCTCCTATAACAGCAGCTCTATGTTGTAGCAGAGCTGACAAAGCTCTGTAATGCAGGGAGATGGCCCTGGAGGCGGCACACAGAGAGCAGAGAGAGATGACTGACACCACAGAGGAGGGAGATAAACGCTTGAAAACCGCCTCCCGGTCTTGGATCAGGTTTGAATCAGATTTTATAAAAGTCTTTATTTCAGTGAATCAAGGGAGCATAAATGCAATAGACACCTTGTCAGAATGCAGCCTTAGTGCTGCAGAAGGTGGCTATGGTATTTTTAGATGCCTGGAGGGGGTGACAGGTTCACTTTAAGGCACCTTAAATCGATAAAAAACATTAACCAAGGATAAAAGCCATGTTAACTTTAAAAATACAACTTTTAATTCTAAGTGTCACGAGCACATGTAGCCCCCGCTCTAATATTGTGGGGGCTTTCCATGGGATCGCAGGCCCTATCCTGAACCATTATTACCTAAGCAGGTGATAATAAAAACACCAGATTGTTGTTGGAACAAAATGGCAAAGAGGCTGTTTAATAGGGTTACATAAATTTAAATATAAAATAATTATTATAAATCTTTAAATATGCTCAAAATAATGGAAAGTCCATATTAAGTTTTCAATAAGGTAAAAAACTCCATGTTAAAACCGAGAACTTTCCCTCACCCGGCCGCATCGGATACGGAGAGGCCACCCTCAAGCCCCTCAGCCATTTCTCAATTGCCGCCTGCAAACCCATATTAAAAATGTCTAACCCAATAGAATCTAAATGTATCCCATCGCAGCGAAACAACCCCAGTAAAAACCCTTCGAACTCCAAATGCCTATGCGAAAAACCTCCTACCACAGGCATAAAGCGCTCCAAGGCTCTATTAAAGCACTTCCTAATAGAATCCAAAAAAGAAAGACGTGAAGAAGACCACAACAGGTGCGGAAGATGTTGGAAAAAAACAATGTGGCAGTCGGGAACATGGAGTGGGCTACAAGAAGATCGTGATTCACCTGCCATAACAAGTCGAGAATACGTACTCTTCCGAGATCGTTGCCAGCCAAGTGAATCAAAATCAAGTCAGGGAAAGAAAAACTGTGAAATAAACAGGCCAACGTAGGGAATAGGTAATCCCATCTCATATCCTAACACCCATACCAATATATACTAACTAAATCAGGGGGAAAAGAAAGATTGTCAGTATAGGGACAACCCTGAACCCTCTTCTTTGCCCAGCGGACGTAAGAGTGTCGACAATCCATACAATCTTCTGTCCTGCAGGAGAGAAAAATGAATCAGACAACACTATACGGACGTATGTAAGATTTCACCCTCCTAGAAGCTCATCTCCCAATTCGGCGAATCTCACTTTCAGCAAACCCCAGGTTGGCGGCCTCCATCGCAGCACCAATGCAAAAAGAATGGGAAGAAAAATGTAAATCACCCAAACCCAACTCAGTCAGCGAGCACAAAGAACCGCATTAAATTGAAAGAAGGTCAGAGGATGACGTCCTCATGCATAAACAAAGGGCCGCCCACCTTAGGGTGGGCCGCCAACCAATTCAGTAAGTTTACCTGCGGACACAGAGCAGACTTCAGTACCACACGTAAATGAATGGAAACCCTTTTACCCATCTGATCCGTTTTAGACCGACAAAGACGGATAATTAAAATGTCTCCCACAAATGCAACGTCTGAAACATCAAGACCGGACGGACGGTTTCTGCTGTACCAAATTAATTCACCCACTCAGAAAGCTCTGCAGAACGCTAAAGAGAAACAGGCTTTAAACAAAAGAACTTCAAATTTATTGAAACAGGTAGCATGTAAGACCGTCCAGATGCGGGATAGCAGATTCAACGATATAGCCCACCTCACATCAACATGGGAGTGCTTTCGTTTTAAACCTTCAAAAACTGTTTAATCGGAAACATAACCAGCAAAGAAGAAGAACCATGTAATTTCCAGAAAAAAGAAATTCCAACTACTGTTTTAAACACACTAGCATGGCCGCAGCCCTTGGCCACCAGAGTTTCCAAAAAACGTAAAATAACATAAACATGAACAGTTAAAAAGGAAACCTGCTCCATAGCACAAAACTGCAACCAATCTGACCATGCGCTGAATACACAGCCCATGTAACCGGAGCCAGGGATCCACGAAAAAAGACATAAGCTAAGTCGGGTACAAGCGCCAGATGTCCCGGGCAAGGGAGGCCTTCCCAATCGAGATCCAGAGGGATGTCGAGTGGGTTCATTCGCCTCTGTGGCAGAAAAGAGTCACTATTTTCAGTGTCCAAAGACCCTTTCAACCATATATTGTGCGTAAGGCACAACAAAACCAGGGTCCGCAACAGTTTGGACAAAATTGAACACTTAGAGGACAGTAAATTGACAGCCCCCACCAGACCAGGGCTTGAGGGCACTAACGCAATCTGCTTATTGGCCAAGTCGGGACCTCATAATAGCAAAGCAATTATCACTGCAAAAATCTTGTTCCTGACCAAGCGATGTCGATCACTCGGGGATGCAAAGGGGAACGACTGAGCGACCCAATGCCGACTATACCGTATAAAAAGGCGAACGTTTCGAGATATCGTCCAAAAATAACT